>CM059783.1:2402763-3602763 GCA_030435695.1 Brachymystax lenok tsinlingensis
CCACTGGGAATGTGATGAAAGAAATAAAAGCTGAAGTAAATCATTCTCTCTATTATTATTCTGACAGTTCACATTCTTAAAATAAGGTGGTGATCCTAACTGACCTAAGACAGGGAATTTTTACTAGGATTAAATGTCAGGAATTGTGAAAAATGTATTTGGCTAAGGTGTATGTAAACCTCCGACATCAAGGTGATATACATTATGCAGGTATGCAATTTATCATGAGAACACACCTCCGTCTCTGGCACAGTGCCATTCTTCCCCGGGACCTGGCAGGTGCCTACCTGTACCTGGGTGCCCCCTGGGGTCTCATGGTAACCACAGACATCCCTCTTTCCGGTCTAGTACCCTTAAAAGGGCAATCAGCTGTAACAATAACAAAGCTGTCACCCCGTCACTGATTTGGTAAATAGCGGAGGGTTGAGGCTGGAGTAATGTAACCAATCTCAAATGCAGATTGCCCCTTTAAATGCCTGTGATGGTTCTTCACCTCTAAACCACTTTGTTGAGTTAGCCAATGTGAGTGGTGGTGACAGCAGGCTACTGTATTACCACGCCAGACTTTCTTCATCAGAAGCAAGTATTTAGTAAAACCACACAGAGTGGAGGATATGTAGTCAGTCTCACCTTTGTGTTCCCCTATGTCCTCAGCCATGCAGGGCTGGGAATGCAGGTGTTTTATCACTAGAGTGTGTAATTACATGGTATGTTCTAATCTAGAGAAAAAAAGAGAGAGAGAGAGACCGAGAGAGGAGAGAAAGAAAGATGGAGAGGAACAGATCCAGGTCCAGATGTGGTATATGGGGGTCCACCCCGAACGATGAAGGGTCTGCAGCAGCTGTGCTCGAAACTCACTTCACACTCATACACACTGAAATCCCAGGATAGGGGTCCGATATGTGTCTGACGTATTGACGTACGAGCAGGGGCAACTGTTCGGCCTCCGACCGAGGGTAGTGCGTACGGCACAGGACATCACTGGGGCCAAGCTTCCTGCCATCCAGGACCTCTATACCAGGCGGTGTCATCGGAAGGCCCTAAAAATTGTCAAAGACTCCAGCCACTCTAGTCATAGACTGTTCTCTCTGCTACCGCACAGCAAGCGGTACCGGAGCGCCAAGTCTAGGTCCAAAAGGCTTCTCAACAGCTTCTACCCCAAGCCATAAGACTCCTGAACAGCTAATCAAATGGCTTCCCCCGCCCCCACCCCTTTTACGCTGCTGCTAATCTCTGTTTATTTTCTATGCATAGTCACTTTAACTCTACCTAAATGTACATATTACCTCAATTACCTGGACTAACCGGCACATTGACTCTGTGCAGTACCCCCTGTATATAGCCTCGCTATTGTTATTTTACTGCTGCTCTTTAATTATTTGTTACATTTATTTCTTATCTATTTTTACTTAACAGATATTTTTCTTAAAATTGTATTGTTGGTTAAGGGCTTGTAAGTAAGCATTTCACTGTAAGGTCTGCTACACCTGTTGTATTCGGCTCATGTGAAAAATAAAATTTGGTTTGATTTGAAACATTACCATCTACCCAGCTAACGGCTGGTCACAAGTGTCTCCCACACACACACACACACACACACACAAACAGAGGAAAGAGACTTCCCAACACAGCTCCAAGACATACATACAGTAGACATTTGACTAAGTCCTGTGTGAAATAATGTTGCCCTTTATATGGAATGGGGCTTTCAGTGACACTGATTGGTATTCAGCATACCGCCAGTTAGATCTGTCCGTATGGGAGAAATGTATCAAGTTCCACCAGAGTTTTCAGCAGAAACTAAGGCCTAGGCCCTATACAGTTTCAGTTTCAACAGAGTTTCTGATCCCCCGACTAAAAGTGGACTTGGCTCACAGACAGGGCCCCCTGGGAGTCTCCAGTTTACCCCCTTTCCTTCTCTCTTTCTCCCCCTCTTTCTTTCGCTCTCTCTCTGGGGTGTTGACAATTCTGCCGTTCATCTCCTAGCTCGTCTCTGGGGACGATAGCCTAGCTGGTGCCATAGCAACACACTTGATCCATACGGCGACTGACAAAGAGGAAAAGGTCAGAGAACACAAGCAACAAAGTAACACACACAGACAGACAGACGCACGCACAAACTCACGCACAAACGCATGCGTACACACACTCTTTCTTCTCACCGCCTCGTTGACTGTGTGAACCAACTAACTCTCGCTCTGTGTACTTGTTTTCAGCTCTAACACAAGTCAGTACAGGCAAACACTCCATGTTATGGCCTCACGTTTTTTTGGGACATTTGAGTCATTTAGCAGACGATCTTATCCATTGCGACTTACAGTAAGTGCATTGATCTTAAGATAGCTAGGTGGGACAACCACATAATAGTAGGTACATTTCCCTCAAAGTAGCTTTCAGCAAAGTCAGTGGTAGCAGAGGGGAAAAGTCAAGTGTGAGTGTTAGTTTAAGAAAGGCAAGGTTTCAAAAAATGTTTTACCACTCAGTGTGCCCTGCAGCACAGTAGGTAGGGTATAAGGTTACTGACAGTGCTGACAACACAGAAAACACTGCAGTAACTACCCTAAACAGCCCTAGGACTGAACACTGACTAACTAACTAACATTATATTTTCATCCTTAGACCTATTACCCCTGTCTACCTGTCTGTCTGTCTGACACACATATGACAACTTTACTACCCGGGAGGGAGGCTAAGGACAGTGGTGGATGTATCAGATTACAAACAAAAGAGGAAACACAACTCTGAAAAAATCTAGCCACTTTATGAGGACTTGTAATACTGCTAATGTCATGAATGGAATCTTTCCAGGAGTACATTTTGAGTCACACGGCAGTGTTAGGGCAGTTGAGTGGGAGGGTGTGTGTGGTGTCGAGAGTGTGTGTGTGTATCAGTCTTCCTCCGCTGTGTCACTCCCGCACAAAGACAATGGCGAAACCCTAGACTTCAGATTGGGCGGGAACCTCTTCGACATTAGGAAGCTCCAAGCTACCACAAAGGTCAAATCTGAACACGTCGCCCGATGATGGCGTTCTCGCGGCCCAGAAGCTTTACAAGCCACCCTCACAGCAGCTGTGAGAGAATACAGCAGAACGGGGCTGTCTGTTAACATCCCAAAAACAGAGGTCCTATGTCAGTGGTCATCTGATCCTCTGCCTGAAATACCCACGTTCTTCATCTCAGACTCCTCACTTGCCATTTGTACCACACTTTAAATATCCTGGAAGCATCCTCTCAGAAGACTGCAACATCGACCAGGATATTCAGGATCGGGTCAAATAGGCCTCATCCTCCTTTCGACGGCTAAGGAAGAGGGTTTTTAACAACCTAAACCTACACACCAAAGTGGCAGTGTGTATCTACACTCCTTTATGGATGTGAAACATTGACAGTCTACAGCCGACACGTAAAACAACTGGAGTCCTTTCACATAAAATGCCTACAATGTTCCACACTCAGAGATCCTACAGAGAACCAACTGCAGGAGCATTGAGGAATCCATCACACACCACCAGCTTAGATGGCTCGGCCATGCCACCCGGATACCAGAGGATCGACAGAGAAGACATATGACCATGCCTGCACCAGCATCTACAGGACTGGCCTTTGTGTGCTCTGTCTGTGGCATCCGCATCGGAATTAAACAGTCATCAGAAAACCCACAAGCAGTAGTGGAAGTCATCATCGGATACGATGGACTACCTCAAGTAAGTAAGTGTGTGAGTCAGGCCCACGCTGTAGGAAGATGCTACCGGAAGAGTGGAAAGGGTGAGCGGGGTATTTTCATAATGAAGGAAGTCGGGAGTGAAGGCTCTGATTTGACTTGAGTTTCACTGTTGAAATGCAATCGCCTCTCTCTCGCCCTCTCTTTCTCTGTCTCTCTCTCATTCCAACTTTCAGAATTTTTTGAAAAGCTGTATCTCCTGCCATCCTTTGCTTTGTCTGCTCCTACGGAGGGAGGGTAAAGACAAATGTTTAATGTGTGTGTGTGTGTGCATGCCTGGTGTGTGTAAGCGTGTGTTTGGTCTGGTGTGTATGTGTGCCTGTCTTGTGTGGGGTTGGGTGTCCGTGTACATCCCCATGTGTTCTTTGACTGTTACCTCACCTACCCTCTGGCACTGTAAACCTAGAGCTGTCAATTATTCATACACGCATGCGCGCACACACACACACACACACACACACACGAGAAGGGACGCTAAACCTAAAATGATCGACACCGACCATACCAATCACTTATTGCAGGCATTTTGCTGATATTGTTCATTATGATAAGTGGCCTATACAAGAAAAAGTTTGAAATGAAATAAGTTTGCCAATATGCGTGACTGTTAATGGAAAAACTTGTCGTTGTAGGTGAAAGGATAATAAATAAACTGTGGACAACACTCTAAACGTATCTTTCTATTTATCGTTAACACATCAATTCAAGCAGTGTTTAAACACACACACACAGACACACACCCTGAGGATATACAACGGGTAACAATGTTGCTCTCTCTCCCACAGGACATGAGGCGGACGTTCAACCCTATATGTTACCCTGATGCCTTCTCTATAACACACACACACATATATCAGTGTTCTGCTCTTTCTCTGGGCGACGACAGATGGACAGCAGCATTGTCCTCTGAATATCTTGAGCCGGACAAATGATATGCGGAGGAATAGGAAACCTTCAAATATGGAGTCTCTATCATACAAATCCTGTCATTGGAATCGAGAGCTAGTTGGAATATCTGTGAGATAACTATCTTACTACAAACTCCCCACTGTAGGTGTGAAAGGTTTTATACAAGCCTAGGAGTATTGAAAGCATCAAACACACATAAGAATGTCTGGCAGTGAATGCTGTTACACATTAACACGGCTTATGAGTAAGAGAAATGGACAGAGTGAGTAAGGGAGGAAAGGGAGAGGGGGTGGGGGGGTGTTTACGGCACTAATAATAAATCCCTTCGTATCACCCTCACCCTCCCTCTCGATCTCTCACCCTCCCTAGTTCTCTTTCTCCTGACCACGTTCTCCCTCCTCTCTCTTTAACATTGCGTCATGCTACATGAGATGTGTGGAATCGCTGGCTCCCTCATTGGCAAACAGCAATTGGTCTGGAATAGGACACAGGAATTCTAACAGGGGTCTCAACCATTTCTTGACCAGGGACCCCCACTCAGGCAAACCGGCAACATAAACTCAGCAAAAAAAGAAACGCCCCTTTTCAGGACCCTGTCTTTCAAAGATAATTCGTAAAAATCCAAATAACTTCACAGATCTTCATTGTAAAGGGTTTAAACATTGTTTCCCATGCTTGTTCAATGAACCATAAACAATTAATGCACCTGTGGAATTAACATGCACCTGTGGAACGGTCGTTAAGACGGCACTAACAGCTTACAGACGGTAGGCAATTAAGGTCACAGTTATGAAAACTTAGCGCTACACGAAGACAGGACGGACATCTGATCGTCCTCGCAGTGGCAGACCACGTGTAACAACACCTGCACAGGATCGGTACATCCGAACATCACACCTGCGGGACAGGTACAGGATGGCAACAACAACTGCCCGAGTTACACCAGGAATGCACAATCCCTCCATCAGTGCTCAGACTGTCCGCAATAGGCTGAGAGAGGCTGGACTGAGGGCTTGTAGGCCTGTTGTAAGGCAGGTCCTCACCAGACATCACCGGCAACAACGTCGCCTATGGGCACAAACACACCGTCGCTGGACCAGACAGGACTGGCAAAAAATGCTCTTCACTGACGAGTCGCGGTTTTGTCTCACCGGGAGTGACGATAAACGATTAGCGTTTATCGTTGAAGGAATGAGCGTTACACCGAGGCCTGTACTCTGGAGCGGGATCGATTTGGAGGTGGAGGGTCCGTCATGGTCTGGGGTGGTGTGTCACAGCATCATCGGACTGAGCTTGTTTTCATTGCAGGCAATCTCAACGCTGTGCGTTACAGCGAAGACATCCTCCTCCCTCATGTGGTACCCTTCCTGACATGACCCTCCAGCATGACAATGCCACCAGCCATACTGCTCGTTCTGTGCGTGATTTCCTACAAGACAGGAATGTCAGCGTTCTGCCATGGCCAGCGAAGAGCCCGGATCTCAATCCCATTGAGCACGTCTGGGACCTGTTGGATCGAAAGGTGAGGGCTAGGGTCATTCCCCCCAGAAATGTCAGGGAACTTGCAGGTGCCTTGGTGGAAGAGTGGGGTAACATCTCACAGCAGGAACTGGCAAATCTGGTGCAGTCCATGAGGAAGAGATGCACTGCAGTACTTAATGCAGCTGGTGGCCACACCAGATACTGACTGTTACTTTTTTTGACCCCCAATTTGTTCAGGGACACATTATTCAATTTCTGTTAGTCACCTGTGTGTGGAACTTGTTCAGTGTATGTCTAAGTTGTTGAATCTTGTTATGTTCATACAAATATATACACATGTTAAGTTTGCTGAAAATAAACGCAGTTGACAGTTTCTTTTTTGCTGAGTTTATGTTAGCAAACAAAAAAATGTCATGTCTTGTCTTATCATCAAGTGAATGGTAAGGAGAAGTAATCAACATTTTAGAATGAATAGACTTGCCAGTTGCACTTTTTCAAAGCCTATGTCAGATACTCCAGAGAGTGTAATTAGCTCCAGTGAGTGTAAATTGATCAATATTAGGAGTTGAGAAATAAAGTTGGAAAGGTACTATCCTCTTCTACTGTAGGTATGAAATTCAACATTAATGTATTCTGAGTTTCATATAAAAAAAAGCATATAAAACATGTAATTGTTCAACTTTTTGTATATATAAATAATTTTTGCGGCCCTCCTGCAGTACCGTGGACCCCCGGTTGAACACCCCTGGATTAGAACACAGAGGGAAGGAGGTATGGAGAGAACAAGGGAATGTGTGATAGACATAAAGAGACAGAGAGGGAGAGATCGAGAAAGAGAGACCGGGAGAGAGGGAAAGTAAAAGAGAGATAGAGGGAGGGAGAGAGGGATGGGAGGAAGAGGCAGTCATGAATGCAGGTGGAGACTGGCAGATTTATGACTCACTGTCTAAACATCTGGGGTTTTCTACTACTGTAACTCACAAGTAGACACACACACACTATGCCTAGCTCATCATGTCCCGGTCTTATGTATACATTGTGCTGGAACCAATACAGCTGGAGAGGTTTGGAAGGTCCACGTTTTAATCCTTCACACAATCCCTTTAATGTAGCCCTCTTTAATACATTAATCCCAATGAATCTCTCCTATTAGCAAGTCAATTATCCCAAAGTATCCTTATTATCACTCAGAGGAAATCAAATTGATGAGATGAACTGTTAAAGAGAGTACCATCCACACTGACAGAAAGGACCCAACTCCTAATCCTGCCAACATCAATATTCACTCCAGTTAAGAGAGTGCATATTCAAAGGTATAGCAACAGACAGGGACCAGGAGACAGATCACTTCATTCATGGCACACAGCTGTCTACAGGCTGGGTTGACACACACACACACACACACACACACACGTGTCAATGTGTAGTTCATACATGGATAATCAATGTGCAGAATTACTGTCTTACCTAAATTAGCCATGAAATACCTAGTTTGAGAGCGATTGTTTATCTGAAAGCAGTGCTGTGCTCTGCCATTTTCCCTACATTTCCCCGCACATGAGCCAGACCCCTAGCAATTAGAGTTCTAGCCATTAAGCTTCAGTCCCTCGACATTTGAGTGACAGCTAGCAAGATGCACACATAGCAGAGCGAGAGAGCAATGACGAGGTGTACATACAGTATCTGCACATATGTGACGTAGTACGCAATTTCCGGGGACCACGTTTGGCTTGTGAGAGCTACTGGCTAAAAAGTATACAAAAGCACCAGATAATCTCTTTAATCCTACTGCTCCTATTTGCTCCCTTGGTCACATGACCAGCCCTATAAGAGAAAACATGTCAGTGGGGAAAGAGATCCCTCTCTGTGTATCAGGGCCATTCTGACTGGTGATTGGCTGAAATCTGACTAGTTCACTTCACAATAAACACCTCCATTTGAACCCGTCCTCTGCTGAGCGCTACAGCAGGTGCTTGTAGCTCATGGTGCTCAGCGCTCCTGCAAGATTCCCCGTAGGTGTTTGAGAGGCTGCAGCATAGAGAGATGTCGACGAACACAAACACACAGGTTTAATGGGTGAGCATTGTGTTTTCAGTGAAGGAAAACGTAGCTACAGTGAAATGAATGGAAATAAAATGGAAACCTACGACAAGAAGTGAAGTAACTCTGTTAAAGAATGGAGTCGGTAAAGCAGGGATCATCAACTAGATTCAGCCGCGGGACCATTTCTTCTTGAGGGGACGTTCGGGGGGCCCGGAACATATTTACAAATTATTTGTAGACTGTAAATTGACATAAGAAGCCCAAACTGATATAATGTTTGACTAAAACATAATCATTTTAAACCTTGCTTACTTTTTACAAGATCACGTTTCTCTCTATTATGCATTAGGGAATACTTGGGAACAGATATCTTAAATAAATATCACTTAGAGCTGACTGGTGTTTATCCAGTCTTTTATGTAATTGCTTTGCCCCCCAAAAATATGGAGGGACAAATAAAACCACCCGTGGGCCGAATCCAGTTGGGTAACCCTGCTGTAAAGACATGCAACCTGTGAGACATTCAACAACCTGTTGGAAAACACACTGTGGCCTAGAACCAAACTAACCATACAACCACCGCAAGACTAGACCACAACTAGAGCCAGACCAGAGACCAGACTAGAGCCAGACTAACCCCAAGACTAGTACTACCACCAGTACTTGCAGTACTAGAACTAACACCAGTACTAGAGCTAAGACACTAGAGGCCATGCTACTGTACCTCCTTGTGTGTCAGCTCCAGCCAGGCAGTATAAAGAGGGACCCCCAGCACCCCACTGGACCCCAGCAGGTGCAGGCTGTCCTGGGTAGACCATGGGAGAGAGAGGGGTGTGTTAGATCCATTAACTAGTGTGTGTGTGTGTGGACTACAGCACCAACAGCGGATCCTCTAGTTTAGTGTAAGTGTGTGTGTGTTTGTCTGTGTCTGCATGTATATATGTGTATGCACTTTTGAGAAAAATTGTTTCTGCTCATTTAGATCTTAGTGAATGGATTATTCTGTATGTCCTCGGCTCAGCACTAAAATGCTGAGCCAAATAAATAAAAATAGTTATATCAGTTATAACTCCAGGTATATCAGCTCCTACACTAATATAGTGAACCAGAAATATTACCTCCCTACAAAACCAATGGCTATGGCAGATATGACTCCCATTTTAAAATACACTCAGAGTTTATGATCATGAGACCAGCTGTGAGCAGCGAACGGAGCCTTAACTGTTCTGAGGTGTTAGCACTGATGATAAATTCTGCCTTTGAGCTCTGGAGTAATGAGCGACAATACCAAATAATAACAAGCTGGCTTCCTTTAAAACACTCCCTTAGAGACATAAAGACTGGCTTTAACCTAGAAAACATTTAACCCCTCAGACATTTAGGGAGCAGTAGAGCACCCCCCACACCCCTACACCCCACCTGGGTGTTGGAACTCATAACGCCCACCCCAGAGTCCAGTTATCTGTTGGGGGATACATCTCACTGTGAGTAGATAGATCCTCCCCTCTACCACAATACCCCTCCATCATCTCTCTGCACTGTTTGCATAGAAATTATCCTTTGCAGAGCAGAGACACACAGAGAAACAGAGACACTGTATATCACACTGGCTGTCCTGGATAAAAATGCTTCTTGAAACACAAGCAAATCCCTCTGCCATAACACTAGCTGCTCTGTTTGGTAGAGCTAGCGTGGCTGAATTAATAAGAGAAAACTGGTGGAGGGTGAGAGAGGAGAGAGAGAGCAGGCAAACACTGCGTTGTTCTTGTGAGAATGACCCAGCAGTGGGTCCAGTGAGGCTAGACCTGTTTGTGTAGCCTGGTCCCAGATCTGCTAATACTGTGTATAGCCAACTCGCATGGTGACTGCCGTGCTACTACTTGTGGTCCTAGGACAGAGGTTCCCAACCAGGGGTACTTGGCTTATCCACAGGGGGAACTTGAGAAGACTCATGAGACCATAGATCTACTGGTAAAATGCACGAGCGGGTACTTCAGGCGATTTACGCCGAAACTTAAGCCTGTTTGTATGCCCCAATAAATACTCAGATCACTGCAGAAACAGAGTGCTCCTTTTTCTTGAAAAAAAAAGGAATTCCATGTGACCGTTGAGGCACGGTAATCTCCTATAATGCACTCTCACTAACGACCATCAGGTCTCTAATGGTCTGGTACTCATGGCTCTATTGTCCCTCTAACCACTCTGACATCACATCAAACACTTCTTATCAAAACAGTGTCATGCTTTTAAAACTCACCTCACTGTGATTGATCAATTTAAACAATGAAGTTCAACAACAGGTTGAAACTGAGTGGAAAACATGTTTGTTGTTTCAAAGCCCAACACAACGAAATGGACAGCGCTTTCTTAGGTGATGACTCATTCAAAACCACCATATACATTAGAGCTTATGCATAGGCAGACCCTGTTGGTTCATTGATTGTGCAGGACTAGCCTACAATTATAGTGAATTTGTATTTGATTTTGAATAGCCTAGTAACAGGGCATTTTTATATTATTTTAATTAATAGGCTGACACATTACCTTTAGCTACAGAATATCTTACCACCATGCGTTTCCATTTCCTCCGCTCTCTCCTTCATTCCTTTCTCCAGCGTGCAGAGAGAGGGGCTGTCAACAGTTTAATGAAACATGTTTCGTTGTGAAAACATGTTACTATTGATGTTCCCGAACAGATTTCACTTGGTTTCACAAATTAAGCACTGGGTAGCTGCAGGAACAGGGTTGGAGAGCCCATGGCATACAGAATTTGGGCGGAATATCACCTGTCACGTATCGAGAGGACGCATGCTCCTCAAACAGTGGTTGATGGGTGGAGTGAAATAACAGGCATAGACTACCTGGCACCCATTCGCTAAGACATTCTAAGGTTTGTATCATTCACAACTAAAGTTTCCAAATAACTCTAAATCTAGCATATAGGACCTGTTTCAAATGATTACTTTTACGCTCAATATAGCCACTTCATTTTGGCACTCGCTCCCAAATGGGAAAAATGTCCTTTCTATTTTATTCAGCTAAATTTGTTTATATTCTCCTTACTATAAAACCATAACAATATATAATAATGGCACGGGACATATAAGCATATCTTGTCTACTAAATGAACAAGCCTACAGCCTATGGCATGCACTAATAAAGACCAATATCTATAAAGACCATGTTATCCCCATCTCCCTCAGTCAGAATATGAGTTTTAGATGAGGGCTTCGATGCAGCAGTGTGATTAGGGCTAGCTATTAGAGTGAGCTAGGCCTGTCTGTGTCTGGGAATGTGGCTAATAGAGCACGCTATAATGTAAAGTGTAAATAACATAATTTCTTCTAGACTACTCCGTCCAGACCACAACTATTAACAAGTCTGACACTAGGCCCAGACATAGACCCTTTACAAATAAACACACAATTAAGTACACAAACATACACAAACATGCACAAACACAGACACACACACTTGTCAACCTCTTGTCCTTATTAAACTTTCATTATTCAACATAGTGCCTAAAGTCATCCATCACAAGACAAAGCCTGTCTGCCTAGCTGTCATTGCTTCAACCAGTGGTCTACAACAGAAAAGAGATTAACAGAAATACACCACAATGATTCAACATACTTCCTTCCCAGACGATCATCCTTCTGAGAGATGACGTGTCGTCACTTCCTGCTTCATAATCATCAAAACCTGAACAGTCCAAGAATATCCCTCTCCTTCTCTTTGTGTGGTTCCTGTTTAGCTCTGTGTGTGTGTGTCTTGTGCCAACTCCTCTTGCTGTCCTTGAGACGTCGCTGCTCTACATCCAAAATAAAGTGGGAATTTCAAAAATGTCTTCTATTGTGTGAAATCTTCAATAGGGACGGCACCCCCACCCTGCATGAGTCTACCCACCACACACACCCCGTAAATCACCTTGCACAATGCAAGTGTTTCTGTTACCATTGTGGCCCAATGGCCCTCATAGCCCATCCCCTTGTGGCCTCTGAACTATGGTTTGGCGAGAAAGGGGAATGGGTGCGTGCAGGGGCACCCCTACACCCTCGGTCCCTGACCCCATAACTCAGAGCAGATTATTAAGGGCTGTTTGGGGTGACTGGGCCTCTCCACTCTGATTTGGACAACCCTTAATCTAACCTGTGCCTTAAAAAGGCTTGAATAGGCCATACAAATATCATAGGCTGTGTCCCAAATGGCACCGCATTCCCTACATAGTGCAGTTCGTTTGCCCAGGGCCCATAGAGCTCTGGTCAAAAGTAGTGCACTGTGTATGGAATAGGGTGCCACGTGGAAACAGAAATAGAGAATCCCTTTATCAGTTCTCCAAGGCTCTGATGTAGAAAGTGACAGGTCTTCTGAGCTTAGTCTGGCTTTAGATGAAGGTCTGGATCCTATCTGGACTGTCAGGGCCAGGTTTGGCTGTTCTAAATCTGACTGGGGTGAGGTATAACATAAGGTGACAGCGTGCCTGGTTGCAGTAGCCTCTTCCTAGATTTAAGGGATTTCAGCCAGTTAGTCAACAGCAAGGTTTTTATAGTGTTTTTATTTCTATTCATTTTTCGATTTTTATTTGAAATTCTGATTTGCTCATTTTTATTTGTTTTCATTTGTTTAAAAATATGTATATTTTCTTTTTATATTTAGCTTTAGTATTAGGGATAGAAAGCATGCAAGGGAGGCTAGTTTTTTGTGAAATGTTTTGTGTCACTTCTTGCAACTGGGGGCAGTAATACATAAGGAGATTTGTTAGTTTTGGTTGAATTATTAGGTCAATCTCAGCATGACTTAAATGTATTAAAAGGAATAGCGTACAGACTGGAGAAAATAAGATGTCGGAAGGAAACTTTCACTGGCGTATGTTTACACCAATCCAACGCTTTTTAACTTTAGCAGTACATGTAAGAATAATCTAAGTAGCTACCTAGCAATTTGTTTCCGTTAGCTACTGATAGATAGTGATAGTGATCAAAGAATGTGTATACACTGACCAGATACTGGACTGACCACTCTAACAATGGGAATAAATGTCGGCAAAGGCGGTGAGGAGGTTGGATCAGGCGGGGACATTCTAGCCAATGAGAGGGCAGATACGCATTTGAACCACAGGCACAACTCTGAAACAAAATAGTTATTCTCAAAGTTATATCAGTACATTCAAAGCAACCTAAACAATATGGCAATTTTATCAAGTAATGTCAGACCTGTTCCCCAAAAGGCCTGTGGAAAAACATACCCAAACATGCCCGTTCAGAACCGAGAGTAGAAAGAGAGAGAAAGAAAGCAGCCAGCTCTATCAATAAATGAGAGACGTTGGCCAAATGATCCGTGTCCTTAAAAACTGCCAATGACAAATAAAAAACAATTATGTGTTTTGAAGTGTAGCATATTCAAAACTTTATAGCCTATTGATTTATTGATTTTTACTTACCTAAAACAATAATTGTCCACCTTACGGTTAAGCTGTCTAAGATTTGAGCAATAAATGCATCATGAATATTCAGTGCATTCGGAATGTATTCAGACCCCTTCCCCTTTCCACATTGTTACGTTACAGTCTTATTCTAAAATGGATTACATTTTTTCTTAGCAATCTTCAAACAATACCCCATAACGACAAAGCGAAAACTGTTTTAAAAAAATGTGTGCAAATGTACACTACCGTTCCAAAGTTTAGGGTCACTTAGAAATGTCCTTGTTTTTTAAAGAAAAGCCAATTTATTGTCCATTAAAATGACATCAAATTGATCCGAAATACAGTGTAGACATTGTTAATGTTATAAATGACTATTGTAGCTGGAAACGGCAGATTTTTTTATGGAATATCTACATAGGCGTACAGAGTCCCATTATCTGCAACCATCACTCCTGTGTTCCAATGGCACGTTGTGTTAGCTAATCCAAGTTTATCATTTTAAAAGGCTAATTGATCATTAGAAAACCCTTTTGCAATTATGTTAGCACAGCTGAAAACTGTTGTGTTAATTAAAGTAGTAATAAAACTGGCCTTTAGACTAGTTGAGTATCTGGAGCTTCAGCATTTTTGGGTTCGATTACAGGCTCAAAATGGCCAGAAACAAAGTACTTTCTTCTGAAACTCATCAGTCTATTCTTGTTCTGAGAAAGGAAGGCTATTCCATGCGAGAAATTGCCAAGAAACTGAAGATCTCGTACAACGCTGTGTACTACTCCCTTCACAGAACAGAACAAACTGGCTCTAACCAGGACTTGTGAGGCGTCTGTTTTTCAAACTAGACACTCTAATGTACATGTCCTCTTGCTCAGTTGTGAACCGGGGCCTCCTACTCCTCTTTCTATTCTGGTTAGAGACAGTTCTCGAGCCATCCCACGGCTATGGCTCCCACGGCTATGGCTCCCACGGCTATGGCTCCCACGGCTATGGCTCCCACGGCTATGGCTCCCACGGCTATGGCTCCCACGGCTATGGCTCCCACGGCTATGGCTCCCACGGCTATGGCTCCCACGGCTATGGCTCCCACGGCTATGGCTCCCACGGCTATGGCTCCCACGGCTATGGCTCCCACGGCTATGCTTGGTTCGCTCCTCCTCTGCCCTGTTGTGCAGGCTGCTTCCTCCTTTATCCCCAAACAATCCCTGGTTTAACGATTACCAGTCTTGCCTCGTTGGGGCAGGAAGTTCATATAAGGCGTGGGGGTGGGGCCAGCAATCTGCAATATCTCTCTCCTCAATTATCATTCCCCTCACCTCTCCCTGCCATCTGCCACAATATATACAGTTGAAGTCGGAAGTTTACATACACCTTAGCCAAATAAATTTAAACTCAGTTTTTCACAATTCCTGACATTTAATCTTAGTAAAATTTCCCTGTCTTAGGTCAGTTAGCATCACCACTTTATTTTAAGAATGTGAAATGTCAGAATAAAAGTAGAGAGAATGATTTATTTCTTCTTGAATTTCTTTCATCACATTCCCAGTGGGTCAGAAGTTGACATGCTACCAAATACTAATTGAGTGTATTGCCTTTAAATTGTTTAACTTGGGTCAAACGTTTTGGGTAGCCTTCCACAAGCTTCCCACAATGAGTTGGGTGAATTTTCCTTCCTCATGATGCCATCTATTTTGTGAAGTGCACCAGTCCCTCCTGCAGCTAAGCACCCCCACAACATGATGCTGCCACCCCCGTGCTTCACGGTTGGAATGGTGTTCTTCGGCTTGCAAGCCTCCCCCTTTTTCCTCCAAACATAACGATTGTCATTATGGCCAAACAGTTCTATTTTTGTTTCATCAGACCAGAGGACATTTCTCCAAAAAGTACGATCTCTGTCCCCATGTGCAGTTGCAAACCGTAGTCTGGCTTTTTTATGGCGGTTATGGAGCAGTGGCTTCTTCCTTGCTGAGCGGCCTTTCAGGTTATATCAATATAGGACTCGTTTTACTTTGGATACAGATACTTTTGTACCTGTTTCCTCCAGCATCTTCACAAGGTCCTTTGCTGTTGTCCTGGGATTGATTTGCACTTTTCACATTAAAGTACATTCAACTCTAGGAGACAGAACATGTCTCCTTCCTGAGTGGTATGATGGCTGCGTGGTCCCATGGTGTTTATACTTGCATACTATTGTTTGTACAGATGAATGTGGTACCTTCAGGCATTTGGAAATTGCTCCCAAGGATGAACCAGACTTGTGGAGGTCTACCATTTTTTTCTGAGGTCTTGGCTGATTTCTTTTGATTTTCTGATGATGTCAAGCAAAGAGGCACTGAGTTTGAAGGTAGGGCTTGAAATACATCCACAGGTACTCCTCCAATTGATTCAAATGATGTCAACTAGCCAATCAGAAGCTTCTAAAGCCATGACATAATTTTCTGGAATTTTCCAAGCTGTTTAAAGGCACAGTAAACTTTGTGTATGTAAACGTCTGACCCACTGTAATTGTTATACAGTGAATTATAAGTGAAATAATCTGTAAACAAGTGTTGGAAAAATTACTTGTGTCATGCACAAAGTAGATGTCCTAACCGACTTCCCAAAATTATAGTATGTTAACAAGAAATTTGTGGAGTGGTTGAAAAATGAGTTTTAATAATAAAATAATAGTGAAGACATCAAAACTATGAAATAACACATATGGAGTCATGTAGTAAACAAGTGTTAATTAAACAAATTAAAATAGATTTTAGATTTTAGATTATTCAAAGTAGCCACCATCTTTAAAAAAAATAAAGATAAGCGTCATATTGTTAGATAAAAGGCGTAACTCTGGTAAGCCTAAAACATTGTTCCTCACCTCAACTTCAACTGTCAGAGTCAGCTGGAGTCCTGGTGTGCACTTCCTCTATAGGCCTGCATTAACTAAGCCTTTTTTTTAACCTTTATTTAACTAGGCAAGTCAGTTAAAAACAAATTCTTATTTACAATGACGGCCTACACCGGCCAAACCCGGGTGACGGTGGGCCAATTGTGCGGCGCGCTATGGGACTCCCAATCACGGCTGGTTGTGATACAGCCTGGAATAACCATAGCCTACCACACCAAACATTCACAAAATATTCTTAACTTCATTAGGGTAATATCAACAGTAAGTCGACATTGTTTATAGGGAAAATATGTTTGATTTTTCCTTTTCATGGTTTGAGTGCGAGTAGCCCTATAGAAGGCCCTAGCGGTAATTCTATTATATTGCGGCAAACACAACATTACAGCTGGAACTTCCTTCAGCCAATAAAAATGTCTCGACAAAATGAAACAAAACCCTTTTTGCAAAGGCTAGTTAAAGAACTGGTTTAGATGATTAAATAAGCCTACAATAATAATAAGGATACACAATAATATTAATGAAAAAACTCATTCTAATAAATACGAAAATAAATAGAGTTAGAAAATTGCAACAACCAAAGTTTCACACAGTCCATTAACCTCGTAAGGATGGGCCCCTTTTTTTTCAAATTTTCACCTAAAATGACATATCTAACTTCCTGTAGCTCAGGCCCTGACGCAAGGATATGCATTTTCTTGGTACCATTTGAAAGGAAACACTTTGAAGTTTGTGGAAATGTGAAAGGAATGTAGGAGAATATAACACAATAGATCTGGTAAAAGATAATACAAAGAAAAAAACAACCGTTCTTTTGTATTTTTTTTGTACCATTATCTTTGAAATGCAAGAGAAAGACCATAATGTATTATTCCAGCCCAGGTGCAATTTAGATAGTAGTGTATGTGCAAAGTTTTAGTCTGATCCAATGAACAATTGCATTTCTGTTCAAAATTTTGTATCAAGACTGCCCAAATGTGCCTAATGTGTTTATTTATAACTTTTCATGTTCAAAACTGTGCACTCTCCTCAAACAATAGCATGGTATTCTTTCACTGTAATAGATACTGTAAACTGGACAGTACAGTTAGATTAACGCAGTGCCAACATTCTTCTCATCTTTGTCCACTACAATATAAAATTTGTACCTGAGGACATTCTCATTGTCTGAGAATTGTTTTACTTCAATGGAAAAGGCCTCAATCTTCACAATCAACAGTAGCCTAGGCTAGGGCTCCTTTCACTGGCTATCTACTCAGCAGCAGGCGCACATGAGGTGAGCAGCCTGAATACATAACAAGCTTGCTCAGAGCTCATTACCTCACAAACATTAAATTAACAGAGGACGGGTCCAATCGATAATACATTTTTAGTTGCACCTACCCGACTCAGATCCGAGACAAAAGGCAGAATTTAGGACCCACTTGGGTCCCGGGTCGGATCTCAGAATTGCGGGTCTGTTGGACTCGTGAAGACCTCTAGTATGTGCACGTGTGTGTGTGAGCTCGCCCATGCGTGTGTGTGTGTATGCGTTTGGGTTTGTTTTACGCTGGCGACAGAACACTAGTAGCGTAAAGGCGACAGGTCCAGTCATGAGAGAAACTAAACAAGCAAGAAAGAGGAGTATTTGGTTAAGAAACAGGACATTTGCCCAGACTGGCAATAGCATGGAAATTAATCACCTGTTCCCATGGTACTATACCCCCACAACACTCGCAATACAACAAACAGAACAATGAAAACCAACATTCCTTAAGTTTGTACAGTGCAAATAACACTGTGGTTGTCATGGCCAGGTATTGAGATGAACGAAGTAGGGAAAGGGGGATATCTAGTCAGTTGTACAACCGAATGCCTTCAACTGAAATGTGTCTTCCGCATTTAACCCAACCCCTCTGAATCAGAGAGGTGTGTGGGGGCTACCTTAATCGAAATCCACGTCTTCGGCGCCCAGGGAACAGTGGGTTAACTGCCTTGCTCATGGGGCAGAACGACAGATTTCTACCTTGTCAGCTCGGGGATTCGATCCAGCAACCTTTCGGTTACTGGCCCAACGCTCTAACCACCATGATATGTCGCTGGTTAACAATATTCATCCTCTTTAGAACTGGTTCCTATTGAGAAAGGTTGGGATTTGGCCTAAATACACCAATGACAACAACCATGCTGCTCTAAAGAACATCTTTATGCTTGTCAGTGCCAGCATGCCTGGTAGAAACAAGGCTAGTTGATAGGTAGTGTAACAAAATGCTACATTGTTTTCTGCAATCCTGGCGAACAGTCAGAACAGAGGCAGATCCTCTTTAAGAGGGGGCTGAACAATTAATTAATTTTGGACTCCACTGTACGTACGTACGTACGCACGCATGCAGACACACACACACACACACACACACACACACACACACACACACACACACACACACACAACCAGACAACCAGACAACCAGACAACCAGACAACCAGACCCTGGATGTCTCCCAACCTGCTAGGAGGTTGGCCAATCACAATGCATTATTTCACATCAGGATAAAACCGGGGTTAGGGAAGCCCGGAAAGCGGGAATCAAAGACAGGCAGGAAATAAAGAAACCGTTGTCTTTTGGGACTAAAGCTTCAACACAAGGCACATGGCTTCCAGTTAACATACGCTTTCCTGGAAACCGGTTGGAAAAGAGTCTAAAAGTCGGCGCTAAGAAACTCTCATGTTCAGAGAAACATAGTCTATAATATAAGTTTGAGCTAGATGAGGTAGCTGTTTGTGGGAAAATAACACCCAGCAATTTACTGCCATGTAAGCCCGTCTAATATACGATTACCTTTGGTTGTGAATTTGATCCACACTCTGAAATAAGCATTATAATGCTCCTTAAGATTGGCTTTTATAAAGAGCGTAAAAAATCACAGCCATGTTTCCCTCTGTTTGAACAGTTTACATGTAATATAATTATGATTAACTCAGACACACACACACGACTCATAAAATCTTCATGATATAATCATGATCATTAGGATTAAAATGTATGTAGTTCTGTCCTTGAGCTGTTCTTGTCTATTGATGTTCTGTATTATGCCATGTTGTGTGTGGACCCCAGGAAGAGTAGCTGCTTTTGCAACAGCTAATGGGGATCCAAATAGAATACCAAATACCAAAAATGGATATGGTACTTAAATGTAGTCACACTTTATTTCGATAGTCCATAATAAATGATCTCTAAGTGGTTAAAATATCAACAGACTATCAACCAGGTGATCTGAGTAGGTGAACTTGACAGGTACGCAGACTCAATTACGTATATTTGTCTTCAACATATGTTTACTGTTTATATGTATAGCAACAAAGAAGCAAGACAAGACAGAGAGATGAACACGGTGTAGCAGTGTCTTACCTTGTTGTAGTAGTGCAGCTGGACAGAGTGCCACTGACCGTCACTGACCCCTCCGGGAACAAAGGGGTGGACCACGGTCTTAGACTCTCCTGGAGGAGGGAGAGAAAGTGATGGGGAGAGAGGGAAAGAGAGAAAGAGGGAGAGGCGAAAGATAGGAAAGACAAGAGAGATGAAAAGAGGTTGTGGTTAATTCAATACCATATTGTCTGTTGAATGTACATAACCTTGCGTGCCCGACCTGTAGGCTCTACTTTATTAGGATGATACAGTTCCATCGTACGACACTACTAACAAACAATACATGATTTACAACATGCATTCTTTTAAAAAAAATTACAGCCTCTAAGTACGTCAAAGTTCAAATCAACGTAAGGAAACCTACTGCTCTCCTCCATTCATTCATTAAGTTAAAACCTGAAACTCCAACATGGGGAAAGAAAAACACAGCCAGACTCACAAAGCCAGCCAGCTCACACAGTCATCATAAATCACACTCACTGTAAGAACACCAGGGGTTTCCAACCATATCAACGTCTGCAGAGCAACAATCACACCAGATTTACCCAGGGCTTTACTGACTGTTTACCAAGGGCAGGAGTCCCTCTGCAAGAATTTACCCACTGACTCAGATAACAGTAACGCAACGACTTCTGCAGTACAATGTTGCCTTTTCTCGTTTGCTGTGTGGTATAAACTCCTGGGCTTCCTAGGCTTTGCCAGTGAGACACACTCCGCGTAGTGGATTCATTTCACCTTTATTTAACCAGGTAGGCAAGTTGAGAACAAGTTCTCATTTACAACTGCGACCTGGCCAACAAAGAACTGTGTTTGTTTGCGTGCATATTGGTGTTTGAGCCAGAGGAAGCAGTGACCCAGTCTTTGCTCCTCTGTTTATGAGTGTGTGTGAGCAGGGCTGAGCAGGGCTGAGGTGTAAGTAGGTCTTTATGGCTTGTTAAGTGTCTATACTGTCATGAATCAGTCAGCCCAGGCTCTGTTACGGGGGAAGCAGCTGCTCTCTGACCACAGTAAAACACTCATTCCTTTCACACTGCCAAAGCCAATGCATCTCTAGGTTTAACAGCACAGCAGCATAGCCAGACAATTGAGAGGACACATTCTAATGAAATCCTGTAACTGTTTGTTTCACGCTGGTCAAGGAGTTCAGCTGATAAGAGTATTTACCAAGCGGTTTGTGAAAGCCACATTAATGAAATCCTTACAGCGGAGTTGATTAATCAAGCTATCAGCTAGTGTTAATACAAACAACTTGTAAGTCATTTTCCAGCTCTTTGTGTGAGCATGATTATTTGTACTGTGGACACACACTGCCGCCCTGTCACCTGCAGAGAAGGTGAGTTGGATCTGTTCCCTCGATAATCTCCAAGGCGATAAAGTCGTGTTTCTCGTTAAATCTCCCATTGTACAGCAGCAGGGCATTCCTCTCTCTGGTGGCGAACCTGGGGACAAGATGGACACAGGGTCAAACTATTATTGTAAAACCCACATTTGGTGGCGAAATGGCACCCATTCAAATCCTACATCTCAAACATAGTTAGCCAAACTCTCTTTTTTTTTGTGAACGATTATTATTTAGGTTTTTACATTATGTGGCATAGTTAGACTGTCACAGAGTCTGTGTATCGAATCCAAACTGCCAGATAAGATACACTATATAAACAAAGGTATGTGGACACCCTTTCAAATTAGTGGATTTGGCTATTTCAGCCACATCCGCATCCGACAGGTGGATAAAATCGAGCACACAGCCATGTCATCTCCATAGACAAACATTGGCAGTAGAATGGCCTTACTGAAGAGCTCAGTGACTTTCAAAGTGGCACCGTCATAGGATGCCACCTTTCCAACAAGTCTGTTAGTAAAATTTCTGCCCTGCTAGAGCTGCCCCAGTCAACTGTAAGTGCTGTTATTGTGAAGTGGAAACATCTAGGAGCAACAAAGGCTCAGCCGCGAAGTGGTAGGCCATACAAGCTCACAGAACGGTACTGGCGAGTGCTGAAGCACGTCGCGGTTGCAACACTAACTACCGAGTTCCAAGCTGCCTCTAGAAGCAACGTCAGTACAAGAACCGTTTGCCGGGAGCATCATGAAATGGGTTTCCATGGCCGAGCAGCCAAGCATGCCAAACGGTGGCTGGAGTGGTGTAAAGCTCGCCGCCATTGGACTCTGGAGCACTGAAAACACGTTCTCTGGAGTGATGCATCACGCTTCACCATCTGGCAGTCTGACGGATAGTGGCAACTGTAAAGTTTGGTGGAGGAGGAATAATGGTCTGGGGCTGTTTTTCATGGTTCGGGCTAGGCACCTTAGTTCCAGTGAAGGGAAATATTAACGCTACATCATACAATGACATTCTAGACGATTATGTGCTTTCAACATTGTGGCAACAGTTTGGGCAAGGCCCTTTCCTGTTTCAGTTTGACAATACCCCCTGTGCACAAAGCGAGGTCCATACAGAAATGGTTTGTCGAGATCGGTGTGGAAGAACTTGACTGGCCAACACAAAGCCCTGACCTCAACCACATCAAACACCTTTGGGATGAATTGGAACGCCGACTGTGTGCCAGGCCCAATCACCCAACATCAGTGCCTAACCTCACCAATGCTCTTGTGGCTGAATGGAAGCAAGTCCCCGCAGCAACGTTCCAACATCTAGTGGAAACCAAAATCATGGGCATTAAGGTGTCCACATACTTTTGGTCATGTAGTACAGTGAGGGAAAAAAGTATTTGATCCCCTGATGATTTTGTACATTTGCTCACTGACAAAGAAATGATCAGTCTATAATTTGAATGGTAGGTTTATTTGAACAGTGAGAGACAGAATAACAACAAAAAAATCCAGAAAACGCATGTGAAAAATGTTGTCAATTGATTTGCATTTTAATGAGGGCAATAAGTATTTGACCCCTCTGCAAAACATGACTTAGTACTTGGTGGCAAAACCCTTGTTGGCAATCACAGAGGTCAGACATTTCTTGTAGTTGGCCACCAGGTTTGCACACATCTCAGGAGGGATTTTGTCCCACTCCTCTTTGCAGATCTTCTCCAAGTCATTAAGGTTTCGAGGCTGACGTTTGGCAACTCGAACCTTCAGCTCCCTCCACAGATTTTCTATGGGATTAAGGTCTGGAGACTGGCTAGGCTACTCCAGGACCTTAATGTGCTTCTTCTTGAGCCACTCCTTTGTTGCCTTGGCCGTGTGTTTTGGATCATTGTCATGCTGGAATACCCATCCACAACCCATTTTCAATGCCCTGGCTGAGGGAAGGAGGTTCTCACCCAAGATTTGATGGTACATAGCCCCGTCCATCGTCCCTTTGATGCGGTGAAGTTGTCCTGTCCCCTTAGCAGAAAAACACACCCAAAGCATAATGTTTCCACCTCCATGTTTGACGGTGGGGATGGTGTTCTTGGGGTCATAGGCAGCATTCCTACTCCTCCAAACACGGCGAGTTGAGTTGATGCCAAAGAGCTCCATTTTGGTCTCATCTGACCACAACACTTTCACCCAGTTGTCCTCTGAATCATTCAGATGTTCATTGGCAAACTTCAGACAGGCATGTATATGTGCTTTCTTGAGCAGGGGGACCTTGCGGGCGCTGCAGGATTTCAGTCCTTCACGGCGTAGTGTGTTACCAATTGTTTTCTTGGTGACTATGGTCCCAGCTGCCTTGAGATCATCGACAAGATCCTCCCGTGTAGTTCTGGGCTGATTCCTCATCGTTCTCATGATCATTGCACCTCCACGAGGTGAGATCGTGCATGGAGCCCCAGGCCGAGGAAGATTGACAGTTCTTTTGTGTTTCTTCCATTTGCGAATCATCGCACCAATTGTTGTCACCTTCTCACCAAGCTGCTTGGCGATGGTCTTCTAGCCCATTCCAGAGTTCTTTGGTCTTGGCCATGATGGAGAGTTTGGAATCTGATTGATTGATTGCTTCTGTGGACAGGTGTCTTTTATACAGGTAACAAACTGAGATTAGGAGCACTCCCTTTAAAGAGTGTGCTCCTAATCTCAGCTCGTTACCTGTATAAAAGACACCTGGGAGCCAGAAATCTTTCTGATTGAGAGGTGTTCAAATACTTATTTCCCTCATTAAAATGCAAATCAATTCAAATCAACGTTTTTCACATGCGTTTTTCTAGATTTTTTGTTGTTGTTATTCTGTCTCTCACTGTTCAAATGAACCTACCATTAAAATTATAGACTGATCATTTCTTTGTCAGTGGGCAAACGTACAAAATCAGCAGGGGATCAAATACTTTTTTCTCCTCACTGTATATGAGAGGTGGGATTTGGGGTTGGAGAAGCGTGTAAGGAAGAGGTGAGAAATTCCTAGGAAGAAAAGAAGAAGAGAGACTTGAAGGACAATAAGGAAGTGGTCGTAAGACCAGTGGTCCAGAGACAGGAAGGAGGAAGTCGATGCCCTGCCCTGGTGGCCCGTCTCCCTGTTAACCCCTGCCATAGTGTGTGTGTGTGTTTGTCTGCCTGTGTGTATGCTATGAGGGGCACAGAGGGCACAAGAGTCAGACAACAGATGCCAGCAGGGGCAGTGGGAGGTGCGGAGGGGGGGATGGGGGCAGGGGGGGCAGGAAGACACAGCCGATAAAAGAAAACAGTGATAAGAGTACCTCATCACAGGGCGCTTCCTGTTTTCACCCTGTTCTACCGCTTCTCACCGACACACACTCTGCTTTTCTCATCAACTCACTTTTATGATCCTCACCCCACCTAGAAATTCTAATGGGACTAGCAGCAGATCTGACACAATATTTACACTACTGTGCAAGTGCACTAAACCACATAGAATGTAGTTTACTATAGTTCATGGTCCGGGAATATGGTGTCATTTGAACTTGATCTGCGTTCCCATTTCTGTGTTCCTGCCTTGACTAATAGGGTTATGAAAGGTGTTATAGCTCATTTTCCTATACGGCAGTTTCAACAGATTAGAGCGTGAACGCACACACCCCTCTCATGTGTTTAATGTAAGCGTTTTTTGTGTGAGCTCCAACACAATAAAGGTGTCTCTACATGCCCCACTGAACTGGCACACTGAACTGAGTGAAGTGTGTTAGTTTGTGCAACCCTCCCTGTACCCAAATTACAGTTTACTACACACACGCAAACATGTACAGTACGCATGTCCCTCTGTTAACACATCTAATCTGTGTAGCTGTGTGTGTGTGAGGTGAAGATCGACAGGAGATGAGAGAAGAGAGGGTAAATGGGGAGAACAGTACAACTGATTCAGATAGAGGAAGAGGGGGTAGACAAAGATGGGGAGCTGAGACAGAGAGAGAGAGAGAGAGAGAGAGGGATAGGGAGAGGGAGAGGGAGAGAAGATGGTTTCCATGTACTCACATGAAAGAGACAGTAAAGTGGAACCTCTGTCGTAGTCCTCTGAAGGTGATGAAGGACTGACCAGGGAAGGACCTGGTGGTCATCTCACAGTAAGGCTTCTCGTACTCTCCCGGGGGACACTGGCACATGAACCCCCCGACCAGCAGGTCCACACATTTCCCTCCATTCTTACACACCCCCGGTACACACCGCCCCGACCGGGCGTTCACCTCACAGTGCTCACCTGGGGAGAGAAGGGAGGAGGGAGAGAGTAAGGTTTAAGAGTGATATACAGCCGTTCAGACACACACAAAGTTATAATGATAGACTGCCTTCCCATTTCCCATTTCTGAGAGACAGAAGACACTGAACAGACGTCACTGTTTCCATATTGCTCTGCTGGTTTTCACGGAGAATCTAATAATAATAATGTTTTATTGTCACATACACCGGATAGGTGCAGTGAAATGTGTTGATTTACAGGGTTAGCCATACTAATACGGCGCCCAAGGAGCAAATTAGGGTTATGGACACTAACTACTGGTCTAGACACACACCACCACAGATACACAGCTCAGTTTCCCACTGACAGACTGTCTGTCTATGAGACCACAGGAAACTGGCTAACTGGCTCAAGTTTGCATGCCAAAGTGGGCCAGCCAAGGCTCTGACTGGTACTCCATCTTGGAGTCTATCAGTTTCCTTATCTAAGACAGCCACCAACCATCGGCGTCAACTCCAGCTCCAGTGTTGTGTCAACCATCATCCCGACAAAATCTGTCCGGGAGGTTAGCCAGGTATGCGTGGGATGGAGGGGGCACAGGATGCCAGAACATCAGATCTCGGACCCTGTCTGGACCCTGGTAATGACTCTTCTCTCTGCGGTATAATCCCTTTTTCCGGGGAGAATTAGGAGGATCTGTTTCCCTGTAATGTGGAAATAACGTGGAAACCCAAGGCAGACACAGTATGCCCCGCTGTCATCGGCCACATAATGGCTCCTGACTAGCTGAGGTTGAACTGTGACCTTCAAAGACTAGGCCCCCCATTGGAGGAGCGGAGAGGTGGAGGGTGGTATAATCAGGTAATTACAGCTGATAAGGAAGTGAAGGAGGGAAAGGGAGCAAAGGAGTGGTGGGGTTGTTATTATATTCTACCGGGCCCCATTGTAGGGAACAGAGAGATGGAGAGATGTGGTATCACTATCAGCACCCGTTCAGTTGACCTGCAAACTCCGTAATAAAAACGTCATGAGTGCAACTGATAGCTCCGACCCTCGACCATCACTCATAGACACAAAGACAGAGTGACAGGAGTAGGGAGTAGGGCCTACTATAGAGTGTACCTGGGGCTGCCAGCTAGACAGCATTCCAACCTCATCTCAAACATAAATCACATGGAGACAGACCACATGCTTTCCCATTTAGTAAAGGGGTCATTTGTAGTTGATGGATCATCAGTCGGTTGGCGCATCCTGCTACTGGCAAACACCAGAGTTGATCTGCAGCCAAAATGATTGCCATGAAATGCGTGCGTCACCCAAATGGGAAGCTACACTGATGGAGGATGGGGTGACTTACCAGACAGCACCTACATATAATTTAAAGCTCTTAGAGACCTAGTAAAGTATTAGCCTGGTCCCAGATGTGTTTGTGCTACTTTGCCAACTACTATGGCCATTTTCACACCATTAGCAAGGCCGCACAACAGCTCAAAGAACAGGCTAGCAAAGGATAATACTGTATAGAACCAACTAATTCACAGAGTGGAGCCACTCACCAGTGAAGTCTTCCTGACACTCGCAGGTATAGCCTCCCTCTCGGCTGCGACACTTCCCATTGTTCCTGCAGGGTCCTGAGTAGCAGAGGTCTATCTCCGTCTCGCAGTAGTCCCCGGTAAAGCCTGCAGGACAGCGGCAGCGTAGACCGTTGATGGGGTGGATGGGCCGGAACAGCACCGTGTCGGAGGAGATGAAGGGCGGGGAGCTGTCGAACTTCAGCACAGACACACACTTCATATAGTTCTCACACGGCTCCCTCAGGCAGATGTTGTCGTCGAAGGGAAGCACCTGGAATGGATACAATTAATCAGGAAATTGCTCAAATCCAGAAAATGAAATGGGCAACGGAGATTGCTGGTTTTCGTTCCTTCCTTCGAATCAGTGGCTGACTTAGATCGGGAAAACCTGAGTCGTGTTCATTAGGGCACACCGTAGTTAAACTTTTCAAAACAACAACAAACATTTATTATTCGACAAGTTCAGATAGTACCTTCTAGTTTCTGATCATTTTCTTCAATTTCGTGTACATGACCCAGTTCTTCAACTGTACATGACCCAGTTCTACAGGAGTGCCTATGGGGTAGGTAGGGGTCGATTTGGGATTCATTCAAATAACCTGTTGTGATGATATCAGACGGAGCAGGGTGCGGTTCAGGTAGATCTGCTCCTGCAGCTCCTCGGAGGGGGGAAGTACCTCCCTGGGGGACCGCCTGGCTGCAGTGCCGAGAAGGTCACGTTGAGGATGGCGCCCCGCACGTCTGTGTCGTTCTGGATGTTGAACACAAAGACGGCCTGGCGGCTGGTGGAGAGTAGAGAATAGAGAGTAGAGAGTCTTGAGATCATGCGGAGCAGAAGTACCATAGCAGCAACAGAATGTAAGGTTACAACATTTCAATATCTTTCCCCAAAAAAATCCCAGGTTAGACAGAAATCTCGGTTGGAGGATTATTATTCCGTCCTGATACCGAGAATCTTCCAACCAGGTTTTCTGGAACCCTCAGTAGGAGCAGACAAATTACCTGGTGGAGAGCACGGCTGCCACACCCTCCAGGAAGAGGGACAGCAGAGGGGACAGGAAGCGCTCCTGAGACATGTTCTCCAGGCGCACCGTGATGCTGTTGGTCAACATGTCGTCTGTGATTATGGTGACACGCAGGGTGCACAGGGCTCTGACCTGATGGATACCGTCTGGGGAGGGAGGGGGAGAGTTAAATGGATGAACTACAGAGCAGAGCAACAGTTAAAAGGCGGATCAGAAGTACTATACATAATTGAAGCCATGAAGATTTGCTAAGATTTGCTTAGCATATAGAAGTTTTGTTTTTTGCCCTAGCACTACACAGCTGATGATGAATTGGTTATTTGAAGCAGCTGTGTAGCGCTAGGGCAAAAAACTAAACGTGCACCCAGGGGGGGGGGCCCCAGGGCCGAGTTTGGGAAAAGCAGATCGAAGTGGATTTATTGCAGAGCAGAAGTAGAGTCAACCACAGTTCAGCCACATTAAACACATGAAGACTGGTGTTGAACTTTGATGAATAGTTAATGAATGAGAACATTTTGTAATAACTGGCCCGATCAGACAAGAAATCAAGTACACAGAGTCACTGGTAGGCATATATAATTTGAATAAATAAGCATTTTGCCAAACCTGTCCTGTCAATGACATGAAAGTGTCAACATTTTCCCCTTCTTGTCCACAAACACACTTTAATTACGCACAGTAAATTTCTCAATCCTAACGGATCCTTCTCAGAGGAGATCTAGGTATACATCCCAAATGGCACCCTACTCCCTATGTAGTGTACTACTTTAGACCAAGGCCCATGTTGCTCCGGACAGAAGTACTGTCCAAGAGTGTGAACACCAAACGAGAGACGTGTGCTGCTCACGGCGATTTCCTGACAAATATTATGTTACAGTGAGACTTGGGAAGGACTGGCTTATATTGTCCTGAGTCTCTGCCAGCATTCTCTGGAATTAAGTAGGTGTCAGTAGGTCTCGTTGTGATTCCACCTGATTCAAAGCCACTCCTCAGTAATTAAACAAATTTCAACTTGTGGAACAACTGAAAAGTCTTTCTAACCCATATATCATATCATATACACTGAGTGTACATTACATTAAGGACACCTGCACTTTCCATGACATAGACTGACCAGGTGAATCCAGGTGAAAGCTATGATCCCTTATTAATGTCACTTGCTAAATCCACTTCAATCAATGTAGATGAAGGGGAAGAGACAGATTAAAGAATACGTTTTTGAATCTTGAGACAATTGAGACATGGATTATGTATGTGTGCCATTCAGAGGGTGAATGGGCAAGACAAAAGATTAAGTGCCTTTGAACGGGGTTTATGGTAGTAGGTGCCAGGGGCACCAGTTTGTGTCAAGAACTGCAATGCTGCTGGGTTTGTCATGCTCAATAGTGTCCTGTGTGTACGTATCAAGAATGGTCCAAAGGACATCCAGCCAACTTGATACAACTGTGGGAAGCATTTGAAATCAACATGGACCAACATCCCTGTGGAACGCTTTCGACAACTTGTAGAGTCCATACCCTGACGAATTGAGGCTGTGCTGAGGGCAAAGAGGGGGTGCAACTCAATATTAGGAAGTTGTTCCTCATGTTTGGTATACTCCGTGTAGAGCCTATATAATGCTGGATTATAGGGAGAAACTGACAACTCCAAAGCGTTAACTGTAACTGATCCTTACAACGTCTTTAGGGCTGGGCTATATGTTCAACACCAAGCATACAGAGGGAGCCTATAGGGCTGTGATGTAGGAGGAGAGTGGCCAACAGGTGGCTGCAGCAGTTGAAATACTGTTGAAACGTCTCTGAGTGGGAGATCGGGTTGCAGGAGTCTTGTTGAGTCAATGCCGTATGCATGTGTGAGAGAGACGGCTGAGGGGCAGGTGCCTTGTCAGTCACTCTCCCCCAAATTAGGTCATTTCTCAGGACCCCTACACCCCTCTCTACCCCCGCCTCCCCCTTCCTATATCCCCTCTCTGCTCCTTCCCCCGTCAGTGCCTCTGTTCATCAGACTGCCTCACACTGTTTATCAGACTGGGTGTTGATACCATTGTCTCCTCACAGCCTCCTCCTTCTCTCCCTCTCCCTCCTTCTCCAGTGTGCCATCGTTATCAGACAAAGAAGAGCAAGACAACCCATGTTTTCCACTCTGTTACACCCACAGTCACCACATATACGTTCCCTTAATTCACTGTAGAGAGAGAGTGTGCTCTACTAACACAGAGAGTGACTGTTACATTAGCCATCCATTACAGAGTAGCCTACCCAGTTGTCCTCTCCCCACCTGTCCCCTCTGCCTGTGTGTCTGCACAGCACGCTGTTAGTGCACATGGTGGTCTAGAAGCTAGGTCAATCAGCTGATTGATTGAAACACAAACGCGAGCAGGGACGGTCGGACAAACGCATGCACACACACACACACACACACACACACACACACACACACACACACACACACACACCAGAGAAAGTCACAATACAGGAGCCAGGTGTAAGAGGTTCCAGTCACCTGTTGAGTGTTGTCATTAAGCAGCGATGAAGTAAGTCCTGACACTAGCTGTTGGCACTCAGCTTAAGACAACAGTACTACTCTAAACCCGTTGCTGTTGAGAGTACAGCTCAAGCTGTCTTGTTTGTGGGCTAAATGATGTGTTTGACAAATGTTTCATCCCCGATTCTGTAAGCTATTCACTCACTGAGTAAACTAACCGGGAAAAGGCCTACTGTATAGGCCATGAAGTACATGCACACAGTCCTGACTCAGTAAGTAAGTTTCTACATAGATCCACTGAACCTCATACTCTTCCCCACACACAATGCTGGGGGAATGAGGGTTGACAACAGGCTATTATTATTTTTTGTTTATTTATTCATTTGTATTTAAAAATGTAACCTTTATTTAACTAGGCAAGTCAGTTAAGAACAAATTCTTATTTACAAGGACGGCCTACCCCGGCCCAACCTGGACGACGCTGGGCCAATTGTGCGCGGCCCGACGAGACTCCCAATCACGGCCGGTTGTGATACAGCCTGGGTTCGAACCAGGGTGTCTGTAGTGACGCCTCAAGCACTGAGATGCAGTGCCTTAGACCGCGGGAGAACAAGGTTAAATACAGGAAGAGTTTTACAGGAGTGCCATCTTTTTCCTCTCTCTTTCCCGTGGCATCCCAAGAGAGAGAGAGAGATGCTATTTATATCCCTGCAGCTGTTCTACTCAGGATCAATGAGAGGGCAACACACACACACACACAGGGTGTCCCTGGGCAGATCACAGCCAGTCATCTCATGGTGTGTCACATTCCGACACCATGGAAAGAGGAGTTCTCTGAGGGTAAACAGGACTACATGGGAGAAGACAGGACCCATCCCATAGTGATAGAAAACACCACACACTGCATTACAAAGACGCCATTTACAAGTATGTCTGAGTGTGTCACAATGAAATACCACGATGAAGGTCTATTGAGTCTCAAACATTGGTGAAATAAGATCCATGACATTTGTTGGAAGCATCAAGATCGCCCGTGTGCTACAGTTTTCTTTAATATTCTGTGTGTTCCAGTTACGATATGCCAAGCATTTACGAACTAGCAATAACCACTAAGATATGAGACTGATATACTAGAGCTAAAGTAAATAAACTAATATATAATCCAAACAGTAAAACTCATTAGCGTCACAGCGTATCACTCACTGTTTTATTAGTCATCTGGGCTAAAGAACCTAGGCAGTATACTGCCCGAGCTGAAGCAGTGAATGAATCATAGATATGATGATTGCAATTGTGTTTATTGGATTACTCAAATACAATAAACTGCAATCTGTTTTCCTTAGAAACAGATCTAGTCAGCAACAACTCCTCCGATCCTAACCATCAGTGGGAGAAACTCAAAACTCACCTTAGATCAGTGTCTAGGAGCATCTTGTTTACGAGGCAGGAGGTGCCAAGGCTGCTAACAGACTGGGAGACAGTGATAAGCATGACACCAGCCAGTCCATGTAGTTCAGAAGCCATCTTAACTATGATGGACACTGGGACACTGTGGCATTCCAGCAAGGTCCCCAGCTGTCACAGTGAGTGACAACAACACCCTTGTCTATATCACTAACTGACCCACCCATCCACCCATTCTGGAGATCGATGACACTGCTGTCACTATCTGTCTGTGGTCTGTGACTGGCAGTGTGGTCATTACTGTCATGACTCTCTTCCTTCGGGACAGACCAAGACGCAGCGATGTAGCCAGAATACATATTTATTGACGGACGGGACAGAACAAAACAATAAACGAAGAACAAGACGTGAGCCCTAACGCTAAATTCTAAACTCAACACAAAGATCTAAACCTAACCACGACTGGCGAAACCTAACTAACCACGACTGGCGAAACCTAACTAAACATAAATGGCAGAACCTAAACTACACACGAAAGACAAGAACCTGACTTTACACGAAAAACAAGAACCTGACGTCGTACGATAATCATAACATAAACAATAACCCACGAAACTAAAGTGCAACTCCCAAACATATATATATATGGTTCCCAATTAGAGACAACGAGACTCAGCTGCCTCTAATTGGGAACCATTATCCCAACATAGAAATAGACACCTAGAACACACAAACCCTACACCAAGCGAAACCAACACGCTCCAGCCTGTCATCTCAGGCCTGGGCGTTACAATACCCAAAGGCGCGGACTCGGACGGCCTTAAAAATCCGTGGGGGTCTTGAGATGGGTCCCCTTGTCCCAGGTGGGGGCTCCGGTGCTGGCCGTGCTGGTCTGAAGTCACGCACGGAGGCCCTGGACCATTTCTTGGAACTCTGGTGCGTGGAGCAGAAGCTGGGCGTACTGGACTCATGATGCTCACGGGAACTATGGTGCGTGGGGCTGGAACTGGCCGTACTGGACTCATGATGCTCACCGGAACTCTGATGCGTGGAGCAGGACCTGGCCTTACCGGACCCACGATGCTCACGGGGACTCTGGTACGTGGAGCAGGACCTGGCCTTACCGGACCCACGATGCTCACGGGGACTCTGGTACGTGGAGCAGGAACTGGCCGTACTGGACTCATGATGCTCGCTGGAACTCTGGTGCGTGGAGCGGGAACTGGTCGTACTGGACTCGTGATGCTCACTGGAACTCTGGTGCATGGAGCAGGAACTGGCAGTACTGGACTCGTGATGCTCACTGGAACTCTGGTGCGTGGAGCAGGAACTGGCCGTACTGGACTCGTGAAGCTCACTGGAACTCTGGTGCGTGGAGCGGGAACTGGCAGTACTGGACTCGTGATGCTCACTGGAACTCTGGTGCGTGGAGCGGGAACTGGTCGTACTGGACTCGTGATGCTCACTGGAACTCTGGTGCGTGGAGCAGGAACTGGCAGTACTGGACTCGTGATGCTCACTGGAACTCTGGTGCGTGGAGCAGGAACTGGCAGTACTGGACTCGTGATGCTCACTGGAACTCTGGTGCGTGGAGCAGGAACTGGCCGTACTGGACTCGTGAAGCTCACTGGAACTCTGGTGCGTGGAGCAGGAACTGGCAGTACTGGACTCGTGATGCTCACTGGAACTCTGGTGCGTGGAGCAGGAACTGGCAGTACTGGACTCGTGATGCTCACTGGAACTCTGGTGCGTGGAGCACGAACTGGTCGTACTGGACTCGTGACGCGCACTCTGGTGCGGGGAGCGGGAACAGGCCGAACTGGGCTCGGGACGCACACTCTGGTGCGAGGAGCGGGAACAGGCCGAACTGGGCTCGGGGCCGCACTCTGGTGCGAGGAGCGGGAACAGGCGAACTGGGCTCGGACGCGCGCACTCTGGTGCGGGGAGCGGGAACAGGCCGTACTGGGCTCGTGACGCGCACTCTGGTGCGGGGAGCGGGAACAGGCCGAACTGGGCTCGTGACGCGCACGGGGAGCTTGGTGCGCGGAGCCGTAGCGGGACGTACTGGACTCTGAAGACGCACTGTGGACCTGGCACGTGGAACAGGGACTGGACGTGTAGAAACCACCACACGGACTGGGGTCTTGGAACATGGAACAGGGATCTTGGAGCGTGGAACAGGGATCTTGGAGCGTGGAACAGGGATCTTGGAGCGTGGAACAGGGATCTTGGAGCGTGGAACAGGGATCTGGGAGCGTGGAACAGGGATCTGGGAGCATGGAACAGGGACTGGACGTGTAGAAACCTCCACCCGGACTGGGGACCTGATACGGAGAGCCGACACCATACCTCCAGCTAGCTCACTAACCCTGGCCTCACGGGTGAGTGGAGCTGGAATCTCTCGGACTGGGCTGTGGATTCGCACCGGAGATTCTGCCCGTAGGACCACAGGATATCTAGGTCCCAAAGGCGCACTGGAGACCTTGCGGCGCAGAGCTGGCACCACTCTACCAGGTAGCACACTGACCTCGGCCCGACCAATGAGTGGCGCTGGGATCTCTCGCACTGGGCTGTGGACACGTACCGGAGACACCGCACGCAGGACCGGGGCAGGATATCCGGGTCCCAGGAGGCGCACTGGAGACTTAGCGCGCAGAGCTGGCACCACTCTTCCTGGCTGAACACTCAGTTTCGCCCGACTGATGAGTGGAGCGGGAATCTCTCGCACCAGCCTCTGAATCCGTATAGGGGAAACCGTGCGCAACACTGCATAGCACGGTGTCCCTTCGGCGCGACGCTCTCCCCAACGCTCTCTCCACAACGCACGAGGAGTTAGCTCAGGAATCCCTCCTTAACCGGCCAACCTCCTCGTGTGCCCCCCCCCAAAAGCTTTTTGGGGCTGCCCTTCGGGCTTCCTAGCCCGGCGAGGTCTAGCAAACTTGCCTCTTACAGGATCCCATGCTCCCATCAGGTCCTCACACCTGCGCCGCTCAGCCGCCGCTGCTTCCAGTTCCTCTCTTGGGAGGCGATATTCTCCGGGCTGGTCCCACTCTCCCCCATTGAACAGCTCCTCCTCCCAAGACCTAAGCTCCCGGGTCTCTCGCTGCTTGGTCTTTGCGGTGGGTTATTCTGTCATGACTCTCTTCCTTCGGGACAGACCAAAGGCAGCGATGTAGCCAGAATACATATTTATTGTGGACGGGACAGAACAAAACAATAAACGAAGAACAAGACGTGAGCCCTAACGCTAAATTCTAAACTCAACACAAAGATCTAAACCTAACCACGACTGGCGAAACCTAACCTAACCATGACTGGCGAAACCTAACTAACCACGACTGGCGAAACCTAACTAACCACGACTGGCGAAACCTAACTAACCACGACTGGCGAAACCTAACTAACCACGACTGGCGAAACCTAACTAACCACGACTGGCGAAACCTAAACTACACACAAAAGACAAGAACCTGACTTTACACGAAAAACAAGAACCTGACGTAGTACGATAATCATAACATAAACAATAACCCACGAAACTAAAGTGCAACTCCCAAACATATATATATGGTTCCCAATTAGAGACAACGAGACTCAGCTGCCTCTAATTGGGAACCATTATCCCAACATAGAAATAGACACCCTAGAACACACAAACCCTACACCAAAACGAAACCAACACGCTCCAGCCTGTCATCTCAGGCCTGGGCGTTACAATTACGGTGTGAGGTAAATTGTTTTTCAACAATTTAGGAAGCATGTTTAAATGTTAATAATGCATTGAAACATCCTCATAGAAACAACAGGTACATTTCAATTCAATTGACTGAATTAAAACTGAAACGGAGCACCACCCTGGTGGCCACCTCCTCCATCCAACAACGACAGCAGTGTTTTCACAGATAACGGAAGAAGCAGAAGGGTGGTAAAACAAACGACAGACGTCTCATCTGTACGACAGTCGACAGGTTCCCCTCGCAAACCTGTCAACCTCACCCGTGTGAGACAGAGGGGGGATTCAACCCCCCCCCCACAGCAGGAAGAGAGTGGTATGTTCAACTACTAAATCACTATGACAGGGGAAAGAAGGGAAGAACAACCCCTGCATTCCACACAAAGACCAATCCTTCCCTGCATTGGTTTGTTGGCAGTGGAAATGTCAAAATCATTTTGACATTTACCACAGTCAAATAGGATGGCAATACGAGGAAAGGAGTTGAATCCTTGAAGAAAGCCAACAATTATTACAACAGACATACTAGACATACAGACTTTTCTTCTTCTACTGGCAACCATGTTTTACTGTGCAATAACATTTTAAAGGTACAGCGACCAATGAAAACCAGTGAAAACAGCCCAATTTAGCAGGTGCTGAGAAAACGCCACAAAGCGACCAACTGACCCCTTTCTCTCTCCGAACATTCAAATATTTGAATCACAACAATGATTCCAAACCGACTGTACCTCGACCAATCGGTGTCTAGAGTGATATCAGCTCCCCCTTCCCTGTGACACACCCGCTCCTGGCCTATCAGGTACAGAGCATACAAACAGGTTATTTGACTGTAGAGTCAATCCCACACTTTCACTAACAGTTTGGCTTTCTCAACAATTCTCTCTCTCTCTCTCTCTCTCTCTCTCTCTCAGCCTACAGACATGCTACCAGACATCCTGCTGTCTGTGTGATAATAAGAAGAACAGGAGAATTCACCTCTCTCATCGTCTCTGCCACGATGACCATTTAATCCTACAGACTGACAGAACGGAAAGACAATCATACTAGAATCTATCTATCTATTACTCAGGAATTCAATATGCATGACATGAGATTATTGGTTAGGGAAAGTAATAGATTAAATGAGGAAGTGAAGTTAGTAGTTTCCAAGTAGATGTTTATTATGCGAGCGTGGTTAGGAGAGGAAAGGAGAGCAGGAAACAATGAAACTGTAGCTGACAGAGATAATCACTGCTGATGATTGGGGATGACTGGGGCTTCCCTGAGACAGTCAGACAGCTGTGCATCTGTATCTCCCTACACACAACTGGCACACACATCAATCAAGGGAGGACAGGAGATACTGACACCATGGCAAATCATTGTAATAACATTATTAGTAGGCTCCCGAGTGGCCCAGCGGTCTAAGGCACTGCTTCTCAGTGCTAGAGGAGCCACTACAGACCCTGATTCGATTCCAGGCTGTATCACAACCGGCCGTGATTGGGAGTCCCATAGGGCGGTGCACAATTGCCCCAGCGTCATCCGGGTTAGGGTTTGGCCGGGGTAGGCCGTCATTGTAAATGAGAATTTGTTATTAACTGACTTGCCTAGTTAAATAAAGGTTAAATTAAAATAAAATCAACTATCACTATTATAACTGTAACATCTCTGTTGACATACAACTGGGATGTGACTTTATCATGATAGCATGATAGTGTTTAAATACAGGCCGCGTGTCAGGGACAGGTAGTAGGAACTTTGGCAGTGAGTCTGACCAGTGGCCCTTTAAATGAAACCATGTTCCAGGATCAATGGATAACTGTACAGGAATGTGCAGAGTGACTGGGTTCACTGAGAAACCCTGGCAGGTTTACAGACCTCAGACCTGAAGTTCAACAAGCTGGAGCCCATCTATCAGTTCGCCCTTCAAAGTTTTTTGAACTATGTCTGCATCCCAAATGGCACCCTTGTCCATATATATTGCACTACATGGGGAATAAGGCGCCATTTGGGACACTGACTATATGTTTCCCACCCACACTGCCGCTCTCACTCATATTAATTGTGCAAAGTCAGCAGAGAGTTGTCAGGGTCAACTGTAATTCGTCCACTGGCAGTCCATTCAAGTGAAGGAAGAGAGTCTGCTACATATCTTAGCTCATCCTGTCCTCCTTCCCTCTCGTTCTCTTTCTCTCACTATCTCTCCCTCCCTCTCTTCGCCCATCCCTATCGCTCACTATCTTTATCGGTCTCTGTTCATCTGGATCTGTGTCTCATCCCTGTCTGTCCAGCAGGCCCGGTGGACTCTACACCCAGAACCCTTTATCTAACAGGATTAGTGTTTATGTACATCTGGCTGCAGCTTTGATCTGCTCTGGCCTGGAGACAGACACACGGACTGCATCTCAAATGGCAACCTGTACCCTTTATAGTGCAATACTTTTGACCAGGGCCCATAGGGATCTAGTCAAAGGTAGTGCACTATAAGGGAATAGGGTGCCACTTGGAGCGAAGCCATGGACATACCTGAGAATAAATATGTCTGGGGAGATGAGAGGGGCTTTCACTGACTGCTTCCAGACACACTGACAGTAATAGAGGAGAGGAATAGAGAGGAGAGGAGGAGAGCTTCTGGCCACTACTCCTCTTCTGAGGCTGCCAGGGGTAGTGTCCAAAAGTGCACCCTGCCATATACATATGTCTATCTGTAACTCTGCGGCCCTGGCTGTTTTGGAAGCACTGCTGATGATGTTACAGAGGTGTCCTCTTATCCCACTAGACTAGCAAAATGCCCTTCATGTCATAACTCCGACACACATACACAAAAACACACACACCTGTCCCACTCAACACCTGCATCTTGCTAGGGGGTCCCGAGACCAATCTGCTTCCTCCCCTTCCCCCTCCTCTTCCTCCTCCTCTCCAACGGTACAACCCCAAACTCAAGTGTGAGCTAACAGGGATTATTGCTCTCTCACTTAGCCAGTCAGTCACTCAGCCGTAGTTGTGAGGAGAGGAGAGCGGCAAGCAGGTAGGGATACAAAAGACTCCTTTCACCCCAGGATGAGAGGAGGGGGGCTAGCAGGGAATAACATCCTTTCGACAGCACTGGAACAGGTGGGATTACAACACAGGAACAGACATCTATTTATCCTTACAACAGGAATAGGGAATCATTAAATTCTTCCAGAGTGATCATGAAATGCAATCACAACACCCTATTCCAAATCAAATCCAATCAAATGTTATTTGTCACATGCTCTGTAAACAACAGGTGTAGACCAACAGTGTAATGCTTACTTATGGGCCCTTCCCAAGAATGCAGAGAGAAAGAAAACAGAGAAATAATAGAAAAGTAAGACACATAACAATAAAAGTAATAATAAATAGACAATAAGAAACGATAACTTGGCTATATGTGCGGCGGGGTACCAGTACTGAGTGGATGCGCAGGGGTACGAGGTAATTGAGGTAGATATGTACATAAATACAGGGCCTTCAGTAAGTATTCACACCGCTTGACATTTTACACATTTTGTTGTGTTACAATGTGGGATTCAAATGGATTGAATTGTCATTTTTTTGTCAACGATCTACACACAATAATCTGTAATGACAAAGTGGTAGAAAAATGCAAATATGTCAAAACATTTTATGGAAAATAAAACACTAATATATTTTGATTATAGAAGTATTCAATGCCCTGAGTCAATACAAGTTACAATCACCTTTGGCAGTAAGTCTGTAAGAGCTTTGCACAGCTGGATTGTTCAATATTTGCCCATTATTCTTTAAAAAATTCTTCAAATTCTGTCAAGTTGGTTGTTGATCATTGCTAGTGTCACACCCTGATCTGTTTCACCTGTCCTTGTGATTGTCTCCACCCCCTCCAGGTGTCGCTTATTTTACCTGGTGTATTTATCCCTGTGTTTCCTGTCTCTCTGTGCCAGTTTATCTTGTATGTTTTTTCAAGTCAAACAGCGTGTTTTCCCATACTCCTGCTTCTATTCTCTCCCGGTTCTGACCCTTGCCTGTTTTCTGGACTGCGTACCCGCCTGCCGGACCATTCTGCTTGCCCTGACCTCGAGCCTGCCTGCCACACTGTACCTCCTGAACTCTGAACTGGTTTTGACCTTTTGCCTGTCCCTTTTTGGATTGTTTAATAAATATCAAAAAGACTCAAACCATCTGCCTCCCGTGTCTGCATCTGGGTCTCGCCTTGTGCCCTTATAGCTAGACAGTCATTTTAAAGTCTTGCCATAGATACTCAAACTGATTTAAGTCAAAACTGTAACTAGGCCGCTTAGGAACATTCAATGTTGTCTTGGTAAGCAACTCCAGTGTATATTTGGCCTCATGTTTTAGGTTATTGTATTGCTGAAAGGTGACTTTATTTCCTAGTGTCTGTTGGAAAGCAGACTAAACCACATTTTCCTCTAGGATTTTGCCTATTACGTTTATTTTTATCCTAAAAATCTTCCTAGTCTTTGCCAATGACAAGCATACCCATAACATGATGCAGCCACCACCATGCTTGAAAATATGAAGAGTGGTACTCAGTGATGTGTTGTTGGATTTGCCCCAAACAAAAAGCTTTGTATTCAATGCAGTATTACTTTAGTGCCTTATTGCAAAAAGGCTTTGGAATACTTTTCTTCTGTACAGGCTTCCTTATTTCACTCTGTCACGCAGCTTTAGTATTGTGAAGTAACTACAATGTTGTTGATCCATTCTCATTTTTAACCTCCCGGTTTTTTGTGGTAGAATCTGTGCTTGAAATTCACTACTCAACTGAGGGACCTTACAGATGTATGTGTGGGGTACAGAGATGGAGTAGTCAATCAAAAGATCATGGTAACCAAGTCAGTTAAGAACAAATTCTTATTTACAATGACGGCCTAGGAACAGTGGGTTAACTGCCTTGTTCAGGGGCAGAACGACAGATTTTGACTTGTTTTATGTGACTTGTTAAGCTTATTTTTTTTCTCCTCCTGAACTTATTTAGGCTTTCCATAACAAAGGGGTTGAATACTTACTGACTCAAGACATTTCAGCTTTCATGTATTATTAATTAGTAAAATATTCTAAAAACAACATTCCCTGTGACATTATGGGGTACTGTGTGTAGACCAGTGACACAACATCTCAATGTAATCCATGTTAAATTCAGGCTGTAACACAACAACATGTGGAAAAAGTCAAGGGGTGTGAATACTTTCTGAAAGCACTGCAGGAATAGCGTTATAGACCCTCCTGTTACCAAGCCATACCCCTATCGCAGGCTGTGTGCTGCTTGCATTTTAACCTGTGGTTGACCCCATTTAAGGCCAGACCCAGAGAGAAAAAAAGACGACCACTAAAATGAGTCCAAATGAAGGACTAACAGTTTGATTTGCTATTTAGCTGTTGTTACTCCATCTTATCCGCAATAGGCTAGTCTAGGCCTCCATTGTCCTCTATCTCGCAACTAGGGGCTGCTCAACGGGCTGTTACACTGGACCTGAGATTCTAAACACAGATAGAACAGAGTGCTTTCCTGCTAGTTGCCCCTGTTGTCGCTATAGGCCTAAGGTTTCAGATGGTGGTGGCTGAAAGCTGGAATTGCATTACAAGGTATATTAGATTAAGAAGGGGAGGGAGAGAAAGAGAGAGAGGGGGAGAGAGTGGATAGAGTGTCATGTTCATTGTCTATTAAATTAGCTGGCATTAATTTGCCGGGTGTCATGCGATGTTCATCTGCTGTGAGGACAGAGACGGAGAATAGAGCCTGATGGCTGGTGGTTGTGGGTATTTCTACACTACAGGAATACAGTCACACAACGGATCACTGGATGGTCTCGTCCACCAGCCGGCTCTCTCGCTCTCTCTGTTATATTTGCTAGGAATTATCCTGGGGACGAGGTCACTGGTGGCCACAGGGTCCTGTTGCTTGATCAGGGTTCATTAACGTCCCAAATCAGCAGCAATCAAAGTGCTCTCGTTGGAAGACATTCATTGATTTTCACCGCTTAGTTCTACTTCGCGGTTAACTCTGCAACTCAGCATCCCTCCCTACCTCTCTGTTCTCTCTCCTCTAATCGAGTTCCGGCTCTCTATTTCCCCTTAGTATAAGGTCAGAGGTCATCATATCCAGGTGTCTACTACTCATCACCAGATGGAAAGGTAGACGTGGCCCACAGGCACTGATCTAGGACCAGTTGTCCCCTCCCCCAATATTAACCATAGCGATTTGTTAGGGAGTGAAACCCGACCTTAGATACATTTTTAGGGTCAACTTCTTCCTACTCCTCTCCAGACTGTTTTATAGTGGAGGAAAGGGGAAGGGGAAAAGCAGGGGTATTACAAACGGGGAGGAGAAGTTGATTGGAAAGAAGGAAAGGAGGGAAGAGATGGGGGAGGAACGAGAAGGGGAGGGGTTAAGGCGTCCGAATGCTTCCCAGACGAAACAGTTTGGAATATTTTGTGAAGTTTTTGTTCATTTTGGACTTCAGTAAGGTTTTTTCGGCTGTTCAGGCACCAAAAAAAATTCTCGAGGCAAGCCGAAGTCGATAGCCGAAGTCTACGCCTCTTCGTCAGTGATTGGTTAACAGTAGGGATTCTTCAATAAAGTCATTCAATGGGAGACAACCCTGTCCCGTACGGAGACGCACACTTACTCTGTAGGAATAGTGGCCACAGCAACTACAAAGCCACCAAGGGCTGACCTAAATACTCCTCTGTAGCCGGGGCCTTGGAGCATGGCCAGACAGGGAGGGAGGTGAGAGAGAGAGAGAGAGAGAGAGAGAGAGAGAGAGAGAGAGAGAGAGAGAGAGAGAGACAATATGTAGAGAAAGGGAGATAGAGGATGCACCAGGGTTTGACCTAGGTTCTGTGATTATATGATCACATGTTCCTGACAAGATAAAACCCCATTACCCATTACTTTATCTGCCTTATCTGCTGTAGTCAATCAGTGACAAAATTGATTCCTTGTCATATTTCCCTGCTCAGACAGCTTTGCTTTCTCCTTTTAGCTGGATTTGAGTACAGCATACACACACCCTGCTTCGCACTCGAGCTAGAGGGACAGCGAGAGAAAGAGTGATAGAGCTGAGGAGTGGGGAGGGAATATGGGAAAAAGAGATGGAGAGAGAGATAAATGAAGAGAGAGAGAAGAGAGAGAGAGGGAGATATCCAATAAGGCTTAAAAAGTAAAATAAACAATGTCTGTGCTATCTAAGATGTGGAATAGGCTTCCTGTGGCATGCTACTGCACTGTGCGAGGGAAGAGCATATGAGATGAAGAGATAGCTCTGTCTGTCTGGGTGATAAACTCACTCAGCAACACAACACAATGACGAAACCACCCTACCAAATCAAAACAACACACAAAACATGTCAACAATTAAGCATAGTCATTCAGGCCTGTCCAAACTACTCCTAGGCCAGGGTAAAGTATCCTTAACATTTTAGCTTACATTTCACACTACTGAAGAGACACAGAAGCACACAAAAAGAAAGCACATGAGAAAGAACCACTACTGTCGATTACTTATGGGTTATGCATTTTACCTAAAACGTAACCTAAACTTTAACCTAAACTCAAAATCACCTGGGTTGTAATCAAAGAATGTCCTCTGATCACTCAATCGGATGAAGGAATTTAAGGAACATAGAAAGTAGTGATGGGTGAAACAAATCGATGGTTATATATCGGGATATTATTTTTGACGATATTTCATATAGTTTTGACAATATTGCAATATTATTTTTGTGCTAGTTGGCTGTACCTGCATAAAAACGTCAGTAATTTTCCTTCACAGCTTGTTATCCACCTTCTTTTTAAATAGGGAGCCAATTTGTTTCAGCACTTTTAAATCCATGACTGATCAAAACTCGTTTTCTCATGACTCTCTCTTGTCCCCCAGCAAACATATGGTGAGAAATATGTTTGGAACATCGAATCGCAATAAAATCACAGTATTAAACAGGAATGCATATAGAACCGTGAGAATCGCAATACATATCGGCACGTAAGTATTGTGATAAAATCGTGAGGTCCCTGGCAATTTCCAGCCCTAATACAAAGTTAGAATGGTAGAGTAGATGAAAACTAGGAACTTTCTAACAGCTCTCATGACATTCATGATCATGGTAGGAACAGTATTGGACTAATGTCACACACCTGCCTCAGGCACACACATACGCAGACAGACACGCATGCACACGCGCACGCACACACACGCGCACACAAGCACTTGCATGTGTCCCACACATGCTACTGTATGGTCAAAGACAGCATTCCCCCCTCTCCCTCCTTCTCCAGAGAGCTATAGACCTCCCACCGAAGCACATCTGCTTTCTGCATCAGCAGCCAACCTCTCTCTCCATCTCCCGCTCTCTGTCCCTCTCTCTCTCTCCCGCCCTCCCTCCCACTCCCTTAAGGCTGGTATGGCTGCAGCACACATAGACTGACGTCTCGGTGTAACTCAGTGTACCTCACTAGATGTCTTTCTCAGACACACTCTCTTATTAATAACCTCCACAGGCACTCAGATATATTCCACAGGAACGCATTTATCTGTAAGAGAGATTAAGGAATGCTCTTTTATATCTGCAGGTCTGTCTTGGTAAGCGTGTGTGTGTAGTGTAGAGGGGGATTGTGTGTGTGTGCATGCGTCCATGTCTCTGACCATTAGCTCTCTCTGAGTACGTTTACATGCACACTAAAAATGAACCTAATCGCCGTTAGGTCATAATCGAAGCATATCTGAGCAATCTTTCAAACGATTAGGACATGGAAGTGCCTTGATCAGAGTCGCAGCAGTTTATTTCCTTCTTTTGCACGAATGAAGTGACTTCGGAAAAACTAAAAGTATTCATCGTAGAAATAGTTTTTACAAAAAAAAGGTATATGTCAGAACTCAGAACCAAATAGTCTTCACAAAAATAGCTGAACAGCTGATGTTCTGAAAGAGCTGCAAAATCTGGACCCCTACAAATCAGCTGGGCTAGACAATCTGAACCCTCTCTTTCTAAAATGATCCGCCGCAATTGTTGCAACCCCTATTACTAGCCTGTTCAACCTATCTTTCATATATTCTGAGATCCCTAAAGATTGGAAAGCTGCCGCGGTCATCCCCCTCTTCAAAGGGGGTGACACTCTAGACCCAAACTGTTACAGACCTATATCTATCCTACCCTGCCTTACTAAAGTCTTCGAAAGCCAAGTTAACAAACAGATCACCGACCATTTCGAATCCCACCGTACCTTCTCCGCAATGCAATCTGGTTTCCGAGCTGGTCATGGGTGCTCCTCAGCCACACTCAAGGTCCTAAACAATATCATAGCCGCCATCGATAAAAGACGATACTGTGCAGCCGTAGTCATCGACCTGGCGAAGGCTTTCAACTCTGTCAATCACCGCATTCTTATCGGTAGACTCAACAGCCTTGGTTTCTCAAATGACTGCCTCGCCTGGTTCACCAACTACTTCTCAGATGGAGTTCAGTGTGTCAAATCAGAGGGCCTGTTGTCCGGACCTCTGGCAGTCTCTATGGGGGTGCCACAGGCTTCAATTCTCGGGCCGACTCTTTTCTCTGTATATATCAATGATGTCGCTCTTGCTGCTGGTGATTCTCTGATCCACCTCTACGCAGACGACACCATTCTGTATACTTCTGGCCCTTCTTTGGACACTGTGTTAACAAACCTCCAGACGAGCTTCAATGCCATACAACACTCCTTCCGTGGCCTCTAACTGGTCTTAAATGCAAGCAAAACTAAATGGATGCTCTTCAACCAATTGCTGCCCGCACCTGCCCGCCCGTCTAGCATCACTACTCTGGACGGTTCTGACTTAGAATATGTGGACAACTACAAATACCTAGGTGTCTGGTTAGACTGTAAACTCTCCTTCCAGACTCACATTCCAAAATTAAATCTAGAATTGGCTTCCAACAAAGCATCCTTCACTCATGCTGCCAAACATACCCTCGTAAAACGGACTATCCTACCGATCCTTGACTTCGGCGATGTCATTTACAAAATAGCCTCCAACACTCTACTCAGCAAATTGGATGTAGTCTATCACAGTGCGATCCGTTTTGTCACCAAAGCCCCATATACTACCCACCACTGCGACCTGTATGCTCTCGTTGGCTGGCCCTCGTTTCATATTCGTCGCCAAACCCACTGGCTCCAGGTCATCCATAAGTCTTTGCTTGGTAAAGCCCCGCCTTATCTCAGCTCACTGGACACCATAGCAACACCCACCCATAGCACGCTGCAGCAGGTATATTTCACTGGTCACCCCCAAAGCCAACTCTTCCTTTGGCCGCCTTTCCTTCCAGTTCTCTGCTGCCAATGACTGGAACGAATTGCAAAAATCACTGAAGCTGGAGACTTATATCTCCCTCACTAACTTTAAGCACTAGCTGTCAGAGGAGCTTACCGATCATTGCACCTGTACATAGCCCATCTGTAAATAGCCCACCCAACTACCTCATCCGCATATTGTTATTTATTTTTTTGCTCCTTTGCACCCCAGTATCTCTACTTGCACATTCATCTTCTGCACATCTATCACTCCAGTGTTTATTGCTAAATTGTAATTATTTCGTCACCATGGCCTATTTATTGCCTTACCTCCCTAATCTTACTACATCTTGGCCAGGTCACAACTGTAAATGAGAACTTGTTCTCAACTGGCCTACCTGGTTAAATAAAGGTGAAGTAAAATAACAAATAAAATAAAATAAATAACATGGTCGCTGTGGTAGAACATTTATTTTGATTGCAGATTTTCGGAATTTATCAAAGTCCCATCGGGTAGGCTGATTTCATGTGTCCATGTAAACACGATTATTAGGGAAATCGTTCTTCTTGCAAAGCATGTAAATCAAACTATTATATTAATCTGACTATTCACAATAACGGTATTATTGTGTGCATGTAACCATGCTCTCTGGAAAGAGTCTGAAGGCATTCCTTTGTTCCTCGACACTTATAGTGTTATGGTAGAGTGTAGACATGTTAGCCCCCTTTGTTGCCAGACAGGTAAACTGGGTTCTGCTCTGCACGGTGCTCAGTTAAACTCTGCATGTATTACATAAGAAGTATTACATAAGTCGTTTTTTGGGGTATCTGTACTTTACTTTACTATTTACAGTACCAGTCAAAAGTTTGGACACATCTACTCATTCAAGGGTTTTTCTTAATTTTTACTATTTTCTACATTGTAGAATAATAGTGGACATCAAAACTATGAAATAACAAATATGGAATCAAGTAGTAACCAAAAAAGTGTTAAACAAATCTAAATGTATTTTAGATTTCAGATTCTTCAATGTAGCCACTCTTTGCCTTGATGACAGCTTGGCATTCTTTCAACCAGTTTAATCTGGAATGCTTTTCCAACAGTCTTGAAGGAGTTCCCACATATGCTGAGCACTTGTTGGCTACTTTTCCTTCACTCTGTGGTCCAACTCATCTCAAACCATCTCAATTGGGTTGAGGTCGGGTCATTGTGGAGGCCAGGTCATCTGATGCAGCACTCCATCCCTCTCCTTCTTGATCAAAAAGCCCTTACACAGCCTGGAGGTGTGTTGGGTCATTGTCTTGTTGAAAAACAAATGATAGTCCCACTAAGCGCAAACCCGATGGGATTGCGTATCGCTGCAGAATGCTGCGGTAGCCATGCTGGTTAAGTGTGCCTTGAATTCTAAATAAATCACTCACAGTATCACCAGCAAAACACCCCCAAACCATCACACCTCCTCCTCCATGCTTCACGGTGGGAACCACACATGTGGAGATAATCTGTTCACCTACTCTACATCTCACAATGACATGCCGGTTGGAACCAAAAATATCAAATTTCCACCGGTCTAATGTACATTACTTGTGTTTCTTGGCCCAAGCAAGTCTCTTATTATTATTGGTGTCCTTTAGTAGTGGTTTCTTTGCAGCAATTCCACCATGAAGGTCTGATTCACACAGTCTCCTCTGAACAGTTGATGTTGAGATGTGTCTGTTACTTGAACTCTGTGAAGCATTTATTTGCACTGCAATTTCTGAGGCTGGTAAGTCTAATGAACTTATCATCTGCAGCAGAGGTAACTCTGGGTCTTAATTTCCTGTGGCGGTCCTCATGAGAGCCAATTTAATCCTAGCGCTTGATTGTTTTTGCGACTGCACTTGAAGAAACTTTAAAAGTTCTTGAAATGTTCCGCATTGACTGACCTTCATGTCTTAAAGTAATGATGGACTGTCATTTCTCTTTGCTTATTTGAGCTGTTCTTGCCATAATATGGACTTGGTATTTTACCAAATAGGGCTATCTTCTGTATACCACTCCTACCTTGTCACAACACAACTGATTGGCTCAAACGCATTAAGAAGGCACACCTGTTAATTGAAATACATTCCAGGTGACTTACTCATGAAGCTGGTTGAGAGAATGCCAAGAGTGTGCAAAGTCGTCATCAAGGCAAAGGATGGCTACTTTGAAGAATCTCAAATATAAAATATATTTTGATTTGTTTAACACTTTTTTGGTTACTACATGATTCCATATGTGTTATTTCATAGTTTTGATGTCTTCACTATTATTCTACAATGTAGAAAATAGTACAAATAAAGAAAAACCCTGGAATGAGTAGGTGTGTCCAAACTTTTGACTGGTACTGTATATTTTTGAACTTTTACTTTTACTCCACCACATTCCTCAAGAAAATATGCACTTTTTACTCCATTACATTTTTCCTGGCACTCAAAAGTACTCGTTACATTTCAAATGCTCAGGCTGGACAGCAATATGGTCCAATTCACACCTATCAATATAATGTGTCATCCCTACTGCCTCTGATCTGGTGGACTCACTAAACATAAATACTGGGTTTGTCAATTGAGTGTTGGAGTGTACCCTTGTCTGTCCGTAAAATTCCATCTGGTTTTCTTAATATAAGGAATTTGATGCATAGCACTTTTACTTTGTACTTTTACTCAAGTACGACAATTGATTACTTTTTTCACAACCGTACATAAGTACTTTTTAAACCAGATACTTTTAGACTTTTACTCAAGTAGTATTTTACTGGGTGACTTTCACCTTTACTTGAGTCATTTTCTATAATCTTTACTTTTACTCCAGTATGACTATTGAGTACTTTTCCACCACTGCTAAATATGTAATATAAGAGCTATTTCCCCCCTTCTCAGAAGTATCTTTCTTAATCATGAGGGGGTGTGGCAAGGTGAGTTCAATGGTTCCACAGCCACAGGCGGTCCTAACTCTGTGTGTCTTCTCTCGCTCTTGTCACAATGCCCTCCTCCCTCCATTTTGTCAACAATTAATTTCCTTCTACGATAAAGCGGCCGTCTACAGTAACACCACACAGGTAGACACAGTCAACATGCTGCAACATGGCTCCTAGAACTTTAATAGCAGTGTGTGTGACTGTGTTCGTGTGTCTGTGTGTGGGTGTGTGCATGTGCGTCTTTTAATGAGCACTGAAGGTATTTCATATCTCTCTCACTGAGTGGAGTGTGGTGGGGCCAGAACCATAAATCAAAAGCCAGCAGAATGAAATGCCTCTATCTCTGAGGAGAGACAGAATAGTTGTGTGATGTGATGATGCAAAGTAAAGTGAGGGTCGTCACTCCAGGCGCGTTACTGAAGTCATACAGTAATTTAATATTTCCTCTTAACCCCCCACTGTGTAGGGAGGGTGGGATGTAAAGTTAAGGTCTATTTACCACATGAGCCCTGTTTAGCAAAATACATATCAAAATACAATATACACATTCAAATCCACCCCCATATACACATTAAATACATGTTATTATACACAACAATACATGAAAAGCAAAACACAAGTCAGTGGAAATCATCTTGTCCCTAGCCTCTTAACCCTCCCAGAGAAAAGGAGGAGAGGAGACTGAGGAGGACTGGAGAAGGCTGAAGGCCTCTCCACTGACTGTACTTAGGAGGTAAAGGTATCTCATCCCACCATTCCTGCTCTCCCTGTCATCCCTCACTACAACCCACAATGCACTGTTGCTTAACAGCTCCCCTGAGGAGAGGACGGGGGGAGGAGGGGAGGGAGAAAGCGGGGGATGGTGGATTCCTCTCTATTCCTTTACTTTCACAATCACATTCTCTCTCTCTCTCTCTCATTTCAAAAGAATCTCCTGGTGAGCCAGGGATTATTCACCTTCAGTCAAGCAGAATGCTTCATTTCACTCTGAAAAAGAACACAATTACATCCCATTCCACTGCTACAAAACAGCTGCCCTTGTAATATTCAGTTAACCACTCTATTCTTATGTGAAAACACTTAGAAGTACATGTTTCAGAAGCCTTTAGTATTAGTTGACTGGTGTTTCAGTCTAGAGCCTACCACTTCAACCATGAGGAGAACTGCATTTCTCTATCGCCCTTTCTCACGCCACACACACGCCCCATCTCTCCCCACCAGCCCCATCTCTACCCACACACGCCCCATCTCTCCCCACACACACGTATGTAGTTTGGCTTACACACATTCCTCCATCCGTCTCATTAATAGGACTACAGATGTGTTAGTCTGGGGCCTGGGCCCAAGCCTTTACTGAGCCTTTACACATTTCCATTTCACACTTGTACAGGTTACCCACTTATACATGCAGTGAAACAGGACAAATATAAGCATCCAGTATTTGACCGTTGTAGATTTGCGCCTCAGAAGTGTTGTGGAGTGGAGCTAGAGAGAGCCTTTTCATCCAGCTCAGAGACAAGAGTGGAAGGATTGGGTAATAGAGAGCACCTGGCTTAGTCTGCCTGCCTCCTCTGTAGATTTCCCCTGATCTGCCTTTCTCCCTGCCTAATCTCTCTCCTCTTAAACCCCAGTGTGGTGGGCTGGGCCGGTACAGCTTTGTTCCTTGGACCAGAGGGGTAGTAAAACAGAGGGGAACCAGAACAGAAAAAGGCACGGTGGAGGAGGAGATGTTGGCTGCCTTCCTGCTACTCAGGTATTCAGGGTTTACAGCCCTGGTCCTGGGCAGCAGAGAGAGAGAGAGAGGGCAGGGCAGGCACCCAGCCAAAACTCTATTATAATATCAATAAGTCAGCCAAGAGCAGCACCAGGTGGGCCTGAGCCTACTGCCCGTTCACTCATCTGGCTCGGGATCAATGGCTCAATGGCACAAGTCAACTCACAGGCTGATCACAGACCGCTAGTTTTCAAGTGGATGTAAAGGGTGCATGCTTCTGTATTTGTTCTAGATTGTACAAGAACATGCTATATTCATGCAGAGAAGTCAAATATATTAGTTATGGCATTGGTTTTATATTGGATAGGCATCTATGGTGAGAGGGAAAATTATTGTTAAGAAATAAAAGTCCCCATGTGAAGTTTTGTCTGAAAAATCTAGTCTGATAATTATTAGGTTTCAGATCCCCTTTGACAGTTTGAACATCCGGAAAATGATAAATGATTTATAATTGAAACCCTTTCTTAGAGATGACAGTGTGTCTGGGGGCTAGCCTCGCGGCGGCATCCAGCTAAAGACGTCTAGCATAGAGTAGGGGTGAAATAGTGGGGTTGTTTTACCGTAACTAATTAGCTATGAAAACGTTGAACAGCAGTCATTTGTTCACGTTTTATTTGGTTTCCTCAGAAATGTGACAGGAGACATAAAGAGAGGAATGTCTCTGTCTAGTCTCTATACATCCTACGGCAAACGCTTTCAGATAGCTATGTGGTCTATATGGTCGTAATGTTGCTACTATCAAGGGCTTAATAAATCACTTTTAGAGAGCAGCAAACCGTAAGTGGACATCTCTGTCTTTCCTCAGCTGGCTAGAGTAGCCTGACATTACAGAGAGTAATAGGTTGGAATATCTATTTAACACAGTAATGGTTTGTTTATCGATGATTTGCTACTGATGGCTCTTCCCATTAAATTCAACTCCTGAGTGATGTCCGGTCACTAATCCAGACTGCCATTACGGAGTGGCTTGACTAAGATAGACACCAATACTTTTATTATTTATGCCTTCACTATGCACATTGTTAAGTTCTACACAGGGAATGTCTGTGGGGTTACAGCTTGCTTAGCGACAGTGCAGGGGGTAGACAGACGACAGAGGGTATTGTGGGTCGTGCCATCTCTAGCTGTGTGTTGGTAATAGCTGTGAAAATGCCTCCACTCCTACTCATAATACGTCTGCATGCCCCGGCTCTACTTTTTCAAATTTACACAAGTCTCTGTGTCGCCCGGGCAACCCTTTCTTGGCTTTGTTGAAAAGAGCCAAATAATCCGCGGGCACGTAACTAAGCCTCCTGTTTATCAGTAACTAGGATGGACAATGCCTGTAACTTGACTCTGGTCCAACGGGGAGGGAGGGAGGGAGGGAGGGAGGCAAAGGGGGAAAGCGAGAGAAAGTGAAAGAAAGAGAGTAGGAGAAAAGAGGAGAGATGACAGCAAAAGACAGTGAGCAAGACAAGAAATCAAGGGAGTGTGAGTGGGAATGACAAAAGAAAGAGAAGACAGGAGAAATAAAGAAAAAGAAGCAAGAGAGTGCCAGCTAGCTAGAGGAAGATCTAATGACAGTGGAACTGATACTCCAGACCAGTCTTATTAGGACATGCACGGGTGGGTGGGTCTTAAACAGCACAGCCAATGAAGGCGTTTGATCCTTTCAGACAATAGTAAACTTTAGCCTGGCTATTTGTTAGGGTTAAGTTAACTGGTTTCGTTATTAAATGAGATCAGTAAAACTCAACTAAACTGGGTGTGATAGGGGAGTATTTGGTAATGGTACTGTATCTCCTAGAGAGCTAGACTTGGAGGACTACATACACAGATTGTTTGGTAATCATATCTGGTAGACCAATACAGACTAGCAAGAACTTCACAGTCAGCGGGGTAAGGGTCGTTGGGGTGGGATTTGGGGTGGGGGCGAGGGGTTGGTGTTTAAGGGGCAGGGGCCCATGACTGGGTGACTGTTGGTGCATGGCTGGCCCGTGTGAGGGCGTGGTCACAGCTCACTGGTTCTCTCTCCCAGTTGTTGAATAGGGCAGTTTGACTAATGCCCCCACCCCCGTGATCTCCTCTGTACAGATCTAATAACCAGCCTCTGTTCCGTTCATCCTCAGCTGGCAATGTACCAATGCTCACCCTATTCTACCTCTATTCCCTATGTCCAGCTGGCTCTTCTGTCTGACCCTATGGTAGGGGAGGGCCCTACTGTGTGTGAGAGAGAGAATAACCCAGTGCTGCTTCCGGGCTCTTGTGATGCAGGCTGATATGCCCATTGCTTTTCAATATATTTCTAAACAATTTCCATTCAACATTGTCCTCCAAGAGTCCAGACTCCAGAGCAGCTGAGTATCTCTGGCCCATCTAGTGGCTGTGACACAGTGCTAGTGAGACAGAGCCAGCCCCCCTACTGTCCTCCAGTCACACAGATCAGCAGGGGGACACTGCACACTGTGATACACCCAGCGCGAGGCTCTCTTTCACTGGGCCTTCAGACTCTGGTCACAGCCACAATAGACCCTGGGCAGGAGCCCCACTCCACCCCAAAATGACCTTAAGAGGGGCTTCTGGTTGCTATAGAGATAGCCCAGTGGGCACCAACAATCCTGCAAAGGCTTTTGGGATAAGTGAGAGAGAAAAGAGAGGAAGAAATTAAAGGAGGGGAAGAGAGTGAGAGAGAGAGAGAGTGAGCAACGCAGAGAGAGTGGAATCTTGCCCATAGCTCCACTTCCCAGTGGTATAAATGTAGGCCTATGCCAGTGGTAATGCATGCCCACGCGGTACTGTCATCACTACAATACTAGAGCATTTACAATACCAGTCCCAGCCGTGCTTGCCTGCTTCAGTACCAAGAGATATGTTCATACCGGCCTCTGTTCCCCCCTGAAGACATAACCACAACACCCAATTAAACCTGCGACCCAATGGAAAATATGTCTGATTACAGTCCACGCGGATAGCACTCGTTAAATAAGCATATCATGCTGCTTTTACTCACATCAGATCACAGCAGGTACATAGGGTCCTAACCCTCTCACACGCACGCGCACGCACACACACACGTTGTTGACTTATGAAAGCAATGTGTATACAGTTGAAGTCGGAAGTTTACATAAACCTAGGTTGGGAGTCATTAAAACTTGTTTTTCAACCACTCCACAAAGTTTTTGCTAACAAACTATAGTTTTGGCAAGTCGGTTAGGACATCTACTTTGTGCATGACACAAGTAATTTTTCCAACAATTGTTTACAGACAGATTATTTCACTTATAATTCACTGTATCACAATTCCAGAGGGTCAGAAGTTTACATACACTAATTTGACTGTGCTTTTAAACAACTTGGAAAATTCCAGAAAATGATGTCATGGCTTTAGAAGCTTCTGATAGGCTAATTGACAGCATTTGAGTCAATTGGAGGTGTACATTGGATGTATTTCAAGGCCTACCTTCAAACTCAGTGCCTCTTTGCTTGACATCATGGGAAAATCTAAAGAAATCTGCCAAGACCTCTGAAAAAAATGGTAGACCTCCACAAGTCTGGTTCATCCTTGGGAGCAATTTCCAAATGCCTGAAGATACCATGTTCATCTGTACAAACAATAGTATGCAAGTATAAACACCATGGGACCACGTAGCCTTCATACTGCTCAGGAAGGAGACGCGTTCTGTCTCCTAGAGATTAACGTACTTTGGTGCGAAAAGTGCAAATCAATCCCAGGACAACAGCAAAGGACCTTGTGAAGATGCTGGAGGAAAAAGGTACAAAAGTATTTATATCCACAGTAAAACGAGTCCTATATCGACATAACCTGAAATTCCGCTCAGCAAGGAAGAAGCCACTGCTGCAAAACCGCCATAAAAAAGCCAGGCCACAGTTTGCAACTGCACATGGGGACAAAGATCGTACTTTTTGGAGAAATGTCCTCTGGTCTGATGAAACACAAATAGAACCTTTTGGCCATAATGACCATCATTATGTTTGGAGGAAAATGGGGGAGGCTTGCAAGCTGAAGAACACCATCCCAACCGTGAAGCACGGGGGTGGCAGCATCATGTTGTTGGGGTGCTTTGCTGCAGGAGGGACTGGTGCACTTCACAAAATAGATGGCATCATGAGGGAGGAAAATTATGTGGATATATTGAAGTAACATCTCAAGATATTAGTCAGGAAGTTAAAGCTTGGTCGCAAACGAGTCTTCCAAATGGACAATGACCCCAAGCATACTTCCAAAGTTGTGGCAAAATGGCTTAAGGACAACAAAGTCAAGGTATTGGAGTGGCCATCACCAAGCCCTGACCTCAATCCTATAGAAAATTTGTGGGCAGAACTGGAAAAGCGTGTGCGAGCAAGGAGGCCTAAAAACCTGACTCAGTTACACCAGCTCTGTCAGGAGGAATGGGCCAAAATTCACCCAACTTGTTGTGGGAAGCTTGTGGAAGGCTACCCGAAACGTTTGACCCAAGTTAAACAATTTAAAGGCAATGCTACCAAATACTAATTGAGTGTATGTAAACTTCTGACCCACTGGGAATGTGATGAAAGAAATAAAAGCTGAAATAAATAATTTTCTCTACTATTATTCTGACATTTCACATTCTTAAAATAAAGTGGTGATCTAACTGACCTAAGACAGGGCATTTTTACTAGGATTAAATGTATTTGGCTAAGGTGTATGTAAACTTCCGACTTCAACTGTAACAGTTTCTAGGCTGTGTGGCAACAGGCCAGTTAAAGGAAGTGATGAAGTTCATCCTGTGTTTAGTGTATTTAGTGTGTTTCTCAGTTAAAAAGCTAAAGATGCACTCCCATAGCTACAACACACCTTGCTGAGCAAACATTCACTCAACAGGGCTGTGTAATTACTACAGGAGGAAATCTTGGGGGATAGAGAGATATACTGTAGCAGGCTCGTCTCTACTGCTACATGACTGAACTTTGTGTACATTGCGAGAGGACAGACTCCCAAATCTGTTTGCTAAACAGTGACTAGTCAGAACTTCTGACTCCACACGAAGAGCTAGCTCCATTCAACTCCATCTCAGTCTCAGCTCAGCACAATGAACTTTATCGCAGACTTGTTTACCTAACATCATTACACACTACTACAGTATCTATGACAGCAAAAGCTTACTAGCTTATTAATGCCATAATATTTAATTGAGTGAAAATAAATAGGCTGGAAATATTGTGGTGATATGAAGGCTGGGATAGTGACACACAAGCAGTGTGAGCGTGCGTGTGTCCGTGCGTGTCTGATTTAAATGTATGTGTGTTTATGTGCGTGCGAGCCATCCTGCGCGAGCCTGTGTGGTGATAGATGAGGGGGTCAGTGAGTATGTGAGGCATCCCAGTATGGAGACTGTCATCACCCGGGTGGACGGATCTCATTCCTCACATCACCCACATGACTGGGGCCTCACAACCCAGCCCAGAGACCCAGGACCGAGCTCGGGCTGCTCCATACCTAGAGCCCAGAGAGTGGAACAGCCTGGTGGAAACAGCATTTTACCCATTTAGCATTTTACCCAGAGCGACTTGCCCTAGTCGGTTCGGGGATTCAAACTATAAATCTTTCGGGTTACAGGCCCAACGCTCTTATCCGCTAGCCCATGACTCATGCCCTGCCTCATACCCTGAGCCCAGAGAGGGGCACATCCTGAGGGGAAAAAGCCTAGACCCTAGACCCTTATGTAGACCCTAATGTATTTGTACATATTGTTATTCCATTCCTTTACTTAGATGTGTGTGTATTAGGGTAGTTATTGTGGAATTGTTAGATTACATGTTAGATATTGCTGCAGTGTCGGAACTAGAAGCACAAGCATTTTGCTACACTCACAATAACATCTGCTAACCATGTGTATGTGACCAATACAATTTGATTTGATTTGACTTAACTGGGGCCTAGCAAGACCACATCTATTTAGGACCCAGAAGCGAAAATGTGACTTTCCATTACAGAGGGTAATTAGGGCTCCATTCACTTGCATTGTCCTGCAGGCCATTTCAATGTGTGTGAATCATAACACCTTATAACAGTGTAGGCTAATAAGGACTGTGGCTACAGTAGTCAGCTAGCTGGGACTACTGGGGCTTTGACACAACAACCCCTTCCCCCCGGCTCCATTGTCAATTCAGTGCATATACATTTGCTCTACATTACCAAAGGGTCAGTTTCAAAATCCCACTATGTTACTGCAAGAAGAGAGGAGACGATTGTGATTGCAGAGGAATCCCTGTTATGACTGCCAGGATCTAGGCCTAGTTCATTAAGATAATTATTACAGTGAAGAGACAAGGGCCCTCCTTTCCTGTCTGTGGAATCTCAGGGCCGCACAGCGAATCGGTAACACTGTTGCGTTCGCATGGGAAAATATTAGCCCTGACCGAGGCAGCTAGAACACGGAGAGATAATGCACACAGCAAACAAGACAGGATCAATGTTCCTATCAAACACTGAGTGATGGGAACTGCTCTGAAAAAACAGACTTGGACATTCACTCATTTGGATTCTAATAGTTAAACAACGACGATAGACAAAGTAGTGTGTGTTACAGCAGCTGCCACGGTTGTGCCCTGGTGTCCATGCTGATAAGACTGCTGCCACTATCCAGCAGGCCTGGCTCTGGTCTAGTTGACTTCTAGGGTCAAAGGTAAAATCACCATCAGTAGTAGGGTCATGACCCTGGGATCTGTGACCTCACTACCTCAGACCAGAGACAAACTCAGCGGACAGGGATCATCAATCCATATGAAATCAATAGATCGATGGTGCATTAATACGGATACACAGTTTCTCACCCAACTGTCTCATCTCACCATAACGACGGAAAAGTTTGTCTTTGAAAATGAACTGGCTTCAAGGGTAACAGTGACAATAGACTAGAGTCCATTCAATTGATCTCAGTGGACGTTTGTCATTCAGCAGCCAATCTATGAGTGGTGTGAGTGTGAGTGTCTATGGTGAGACAGCGAGAGACTGTATCAGTGGAGTAGGCTAGATGTCTGCCTGTTATCAGTGAATCACTCTGTGAGTGAGTACAGTTGGCCAGCGGCCTGCACGGTTGCACTGAGGGTTGAGGGCAGTCCTCTGGCTGGCATTCAGCCGTTAGCTAGCCCGGTCCTTCCAACTAACCCTGATAAATGCTCTCCCTTCCTCCATGACTCTCCCTCCCTATCTCTCTAGTACCTATCCTCCCTCTAACAAGAGAGGCAGATATACCAAAGCCTTCTTCTGTATTTCTCATACTTCACCGACACACACCCCAACATGCACACACACACACAACACTGCAGAGCTGCATATTCAAACAGTTGAAAGTAGTTTATCTTGCGGGGAATTAGATAAAAGGTTTGAGGTTGGGTCAGTAGTGTTCCAGGGAGAGGACAGAATGGCAGCAGCAGGTATATCATTTACCACTAATGATGAGGGGGGGAGAAATCTATACAGTTACATATCGCAATATTATTTTGGACGATATTATATCTATACTTTGAGTATAAAAAAACAAATAAGACCTTTTTTTTTGCTAGGTAGCATTGTCTAGCACTATACGACAGTACCTGCGCCAAAACTCTGGTATTTCTCAGCCTATAGCTTGTTCTCCATCTTCTTTTTAAACAGTGAGCCAACATGCTTTCAGCACTTTTATTTCCATGACTGATCAAAACTCATTTTCACATGCTCTCGCGTCTCTCCGCAGCAGACATACAGTGAACAATATGTTTGGAACATCAAAAGGAAATCGCAGTATCGAATCGTGAGAATCGCAACACATATCATATCGGGACCTAAGTATCGGGATAATTTAGTATCGTGAGGTCCCTGGCAATTCCCAACCCTACTTACCACATGGATCTGAAACCAACAGAGGATGCACCCACCCACGTGCACTACTTTAAACTACATTGAATTTAAGACGTTCGGGAGGAGAGGGGAATGTTTTAACTATGCAGTGTTAAGGTGGGAAGGATCTTTGGGGCAAACTGTGAAACTTGACATTAACACACACACACACACAGTAGGGAGGGAGGGGTCATGAACTGAATACCTCCATCATGTGTAAGGTAACACGGAGGTAGCCTGACACCTTACAATAGAGAAGACAAATTCAATCCATCTGCGTTCTCCTGTCCGCTCCTCTCTCAGTATTAGACATTAGCCCGGAGGGGTTTAATAAAACATAAGACCTCAATCCATTCAATACACGTCTTCTACAGGGCCTTTGATATGCTTAGGGAGGGATGAAGCTGGTGCAGCTAGGAGCTATAGGTGTTGGCGTGTGTGTGTGTTCTGCTAGGTAACACATTGTTGTTGCTCTGTTCTGACATTTGGAAGGGCTGTCAGATGGTTGTAAAATAACACCCAAATGATTGTGTGTTAAGGGGACGAGGACATGTTGTCATGGGGGAGGGGGCTACAGACATCAGTGACAGGGACATGATTTATTCTATGGGCCATGGACCAGTTAATTCCATAGCAAAAAGGTACGGAGCATTTGGAAGTGTTTTATAAACTGTATAATCCCATTATTATCACCATTAGAGATGTGAGTGACTGGTTTCGGGGTTTCATTTCTCTCTCTGAGCGAAGGCCATGTACCAACAAGTTTCTATAAACACTAACCATTACCTTAAAGGATTAGCTAGACAGACAGATGGACGTTATCCAAGGGTCCTCTTCATACCTGTCATGCTACCATTCAGATGCATCACGCACGCAATTACATTTTTGTCCATTATACATCACAGAAACATTTTACATGGAGGATTGTGTAATGATAATAACAGTGCTATAGAGTTACAGCCAGGGCTGGGCATTCCATCCTCAGCGACGTTGAATATGATCAACAGGCAGGCAAACATGAAAGTCTTTAAAAGTCTAAATGTGGAGAGGGATTTTGCACCGCAGAGGGTACACACAAGCACGCAGGAACGAACACACGCACACATGCATGTGACACTGAAATTTTATATGGTTATATCATGTAAAGATATTGGTGCAACGCTAATAAATATTATATTATAACAAATGCGCTTTCTCCCGCGTTGGATACAGTCGCTGAAACAATTTTCAGTGCACCGTAGAATTGGCGCCTTTCCATATGTTATTATGTGCATAATAGAAAAGTTTACCAGAATATTGGGATAAAGAACAATGCGGCGGAGGCAGCAGCAGCAGAGATGACAAAACAGCCCTTGCTTTAGGCTAATTTATAAGAAAATTGGGGAGAGAAGAAACCCTAACTTAAATAGGTCTATAATCAATAGCCTAACTGTTAAATGTGCCTGGCTTTAAAAATCATTTATATACTGTACACATTCAGGAATAAGACAGATATTGCTTCTGTTGTCTGTTTGAGTGTTTGTTTAATAGCCTACTGATTCGGTGAGTACCAAGCCTCATGCAATGGCAAAATCTCGGATATTTCACAGATTCATCTGTTTTTAATCTTGACTATGCTGTAATAAAGTTGTTGTTTTTTTAAACGTTAGAACAGACTGGTATAAGTTATAATTTATTTAGTGTTGTTTACACTGTTCAGGCAGGAAAATTATATTGTAATGTAACAGAGAGAGACATCGTAAGCCAGTCACACAGGCACTCGCTGTCATTGTTTTTTTGAACACATTGTGATCATCAGGCTCTTTCTTGAGTCATTTGTGTGTCTTAATTATTTACTCACACAGTGTGCTTAATCAAAGCATCAGACAAGCTCAGTGCATACATAGTAGATTTTATTCAAACAGAGTGTGTCTGTCTGCATATGGAAAAATACGTTTAAACATTTAGACCAATTGATTGGTTGAAAGAACAGGACGACTCTCGGTTGACCAAGATTTTTTTAGTTGGGGACAGCCCTAACGCAAACACACACACATGAATGCACAATGTAGCACACACACCACACGCACAAACACACACCCACGCGCATGAACACACACACACACACACACAACCCTTCCTGTCACTCATAGCCCTGTTAAGACGGAGCACAGCAGCTTTAAAAGTTCCATCCCCCTCTCTTAACATTCCAGTAGTTGGTCACTGTAGAGCCGACCCATGTAATGTCACACTCTTGTGCCGTTAGCTGAACAAGATGCTTTTCCAGCCCCTCGGTGTGAAGGACAAAGACCTCTATTGTTTGGTTAGAGAGAGAGTGGGGAGAGAAGAGAGAGTGGCAGATGTGTCATGTTACACTCAAATATGTCCCCTCCAGTCCGGCTAGAGCTGAGTGATGAAAACAGTGTCCTGCAGCACGTTGGCCCTGTCAGAAGGGTGTGACTGTGTGTGTGTGTGTGTATGTGCGCATGTGGCCGTGCGTGTTTTGTCTGTGTATACTTCCGCATGTGTGTCCGACGTGTCTGAGAGGGGAAGTGCTCAGGTGATAGAGAGAGCAGGAGGTTCCAGACTTCCACCTTATCCCTCCTCACCCCAGAGGAGGTGGGACACCTGTCAGAGAGCTATGCATCAATAGGACAGGTACCCTCGCCCTCCTCACCCCTTTATCTACCTCCGTCTACCACTGTGCTAGCAAACAATTGCAAGGTTGTCCATTTTGATGACAAAGCGGAGCCTGTAGAATAAAGAACTGATTGATTAGCAATCGGGGGCCAATCTCGGGTGAAGAAGCATGGTAAGATGATCAGAACTTGATAAGCTTCTATGTTGTACACCGCAGTCGTCATATTAGGGATATTTCGGTGAAATGTCCCACTTTTTCCCAAAAATTGGGACATACTTACTTAGGGAAATCTATGTGAAATATCAATTTCTCTTGAAACCAGGACATGTTAATTTACAGCTGCAGCAATATCCCTTGATCCAAGGGCTGCACCTGAAACGATACAAGATCACCAGTGAAGTGCTCATTAGAGAAGTCCTTTACAACCAGTGGAACGGAAGAAGAATTTCTCACTACCGGCAGACTGTCAGAATATACGTTTTAATAGTTATCTATGTGGGACTGATACCAGTGTGGAAGAGCTGGTCACTTTTTTAAAACTTGGTGAATAATTACCTTGCCAATAGGACGATTGAATATTATTGTCTTGCAGACAATTATTTGGGGGGGGAGTTTCCTCCTAATACAGGATGTGGTAGGAATCGTAAGGGACATCATCATTACACCTGTTAATACTTATTTTTTATAACTTTGTTTGAAATCTATTTCTTATTGTAACAGCAAGTAAAATATGCCCTTTGTGTTTTATAGAAATACACGGTGAATGATGTTACGCTTACTGCTAGTGTTTTTTACACTGTCCATTTTTTCATGTTTCAAAAATACATTTTCTTTTAAATGGTCTAGGGGGGAATGTAAGAATATTTTGAAGATAAATACACAACGCATAGGACTAAAGGTCAAGAGGACTAAAAGTCAATAGAGGACTATAGGTCAAGAGGGAATTAACGATCAATGGAAATAGTGTTTTTTCTGTAATAGGGAATTAACGATCAATGGAAATAGTGTTTTTTCTGTAATAGGGAATTAACGATCAATGGAAATAGTGTTTTTTCTGTAACAGGGAATTAATGATCAATGGGTCAGAGACACGGGAGGAATTTCAGTCCGTGACTCATAGCTACATGGCAAGTTCTCATTGGTCCAAATTGTTTATACATTGAGCATGAAATAGGACTTGTTATTTGGCCATTGGCCCAGTTTTATTGCAAGGAATTCTAATTGGTCAACCACAGGCTAGGGTTGGGTTATAAAACTACATCCTGTCCCTTTGTTCTGTGGAGAGAATCACTGAGGAGAGAATCACTGAGGAAAGGGGAGAATGAACATCTACCTCTCTGCATAACATTTATGATTCGTCCTCTTTGAATAAACCTATTTTGTGTTATTAAAGAGTAACATGCTAACACTGGGTGTATTGATACACCGTCCAAAGTGTAATTAATAACTTCAACATGCTCAAAGGGATATTCAATGTCTGCTTTAAAAAATATATATATTATCTACCAATAGGTACCATCCTTACGAGGCATTGGAAAACCTCCCTGGTCTTTGTGGTTAAACCTATTTGAAATTCACTGCTCGACTGAGGGAACTTACAGATAATTATATGTGTGGGGTATAGGGCTGTCGATTGAAAGTCGTCTGTTCTTGGTCGAGCGAAAGTCGTCTGTTCTTTCGACCAATCGATATGTCAATTTTATTTTTAAGAAATCTAATATATGCATTGAGATTGTCTGACGCTTTAAGCTTACGGTTTGATAAAATAAGACAAATGCCTCAAGAGGGTGCCAGAGATCTAGATAACCACAATAAAAAAAAACCTGACCCAACTATTCTTCTCCCGTTCCTGCTGGCTCTCGCAGATTCTGCCATTACTCTCCAGAAGTCTCCGGTAATAGGCTACACGAGGAGTCTGCAATTTTTCAAATGTGGAATGCCAGTTAATCTTACCATTTCTACCGATCTGCATGCCAGTTACGGTTTTCATATGCACATTTTGGTGAAACAGTAAATCTCAAACTGTCACGACTTCCGCCGAAGTTGGTCCCTCTCCTTGTTCGGACGCGTTCGGCGGTCGACGTCACCGGTTTTCTAGCCATCGCCGATCCACTTTTCTAATTCCATTTGTTAGGTCTTTGTTTTCTTCACACCTGGTTTCTATTCCCCAATTACATGTATTTTACCCTCTGTTTCCCCCCCATGTTTGTGTGCGTGTTTGTAATTCAGTTCAGGTTTGTTTGTTAGAGGCTGGTAGTGGTTGCCGGGTGTTTGATTTTTTACGCTCGTGTATTTTTCGTGTGACCGGTATTTTTATGCACCTTTAGTATGTTGTTGTATATTGGTGCTATGTTTTGATTAAATACTTGTCCACGCATCACTGCTATCCTGTGCCTGATTTCACCTTACCAGATACCCAAAACCTGACACAAACGTCAACCTCAAAATCATTGTAATGTGGTTAATCAACATTCTATCCAAATCTAAATGAAAATGATACAAACCTAAAAAGAAACTTCTATTGCCATTGCCAACTATGTCAAAATAGCTTACATAAAGCCAACGAATAAAAACATTGCAGCCTGCAGGTAGAAAATATCCTGATAAAAATAAATGTCCTATGAATCACATTGGCTACACATGGCCTGTCTGCAACTAACTTCAACTAACTGCACCAGTGAGCTTGGGACAGACAGCTCTAGGCTATCTGCGCAAGGGATAAGAAGCAGTGCTTGACTTGGGCAGGAGCTCACCGGAGCTGAGTACCGGCACCTCAAATGTTCTACTGCTTGAGCTCCTGTTCCTCTTATAGAATATTAGCTCAAAAGTATTGTGGAGCTCCTGCACCTAAATATAAACAGCACTATTTCAGTCCAAGTCAAGCACTGATAAGAAGAAATCAGGTAGGCCTATTTTAAGATGTTTCCACTGGATCAGAGCATTACATTTTTCCCTTTCACACTGAGTGGTTATCGAAAGGGAGAGAGCTAGAAAGATTTTTCAAATACATTGAGGAACTATTGTAATTCTCAATAGATGTAAAAACAGACTTGGTTTGCTTGCTGTTTGAGGTGAAGAAAACATTACTTTGAGAAGCTCCACAGGTCATTATTGAGGAGAGATGACAAGTCAACAACGAGACATGCAACTGTAGACATTTTTTATTACATTTTCTGAGATGTACAAAAGGATAATTTATAGCAAGCCTTCATGTTAAAACCAATGAATAATATGTTAGTACAAATGTTATTACTAGTGTAGTTACAGCGTTTCTACACAGGTTTAAGAGCAACTTAGTGTCATGGCAACCTAATAATTCATTCCTATTTGGCATATATCACTCCTCGCTTTTCCACCATGCGATCTGGTACAAAATTGTGGGTGCCACATTGATGGTGGATGAGATGAGTTTTCCCTTTACTATGTAAAGTGCTTTGGGTACATCAGTTGGTAGAAAGGCTCTATATAAATCCAATCCATTAGTGGTGGTGCGTTCATCCAAACAGAAATACTATCAGATCCCCAAATGGCACATTTATATGCCTACATTTGAGCGCAGGCCAGGTAGCATATAGGCCTACTTCTATGCATAAGCTTCCTTACTCAACATTGACAGGAGCGCTCCAAACAAAAGACAATCACTAAATTGACAAAACTCCTAAATGGAAAGAAAGAAACCAAAACTTGTTTCTCTCATAGTGTAGCATAGGTTGTGCACTCTGCACTCTGACAATGATAATGGGAAGACTAGAATAATAGTATTGAATGCATTAACAGAAATTACCATATACAAAGAAACAAACATTGTAGATGAGAAATTATAGTAATTAGAGGTAAATGTACTGCTGGTGATATATGTAATGGGGAATTCATATATATAATAAAATCTATGTTTATTTGTCACGTGCACCAAATACAACAGGTGTAGACCTTACAGTGATATGCTGACTTACAGGCCCTAACCAACAGTACAATTTTAGTGATGAGGGTAGTGATGTCCTAACCAGACAGGACCAGACTATAGATCCTCTATACTCCTAGGCCTGTAATTTACCGTCTGTCGAGACCCTTTAAAACTACACTCTGGGATTCTTTTCTCAGCACAATGGCAGCCCGGTCACAAGAATTTAAAAGACCATTAAACAGGCACCCAGATGTCAGATTGCAGCGATGGACACAGAGGAGAGATGTTGCCAAGCCTGATCCCCTGGTAGTACTAGTTCCACTTCAAACTCCTAGCCCACACAGATACAGACACACACACACACACACAAACAGTGGGCATACCTCTCCGCTGGTCCAACGAGCCCTAAGGGTTGGTAAATGCTTATACAGCCCTGCGGCTAGCTCTGGCTGGCTACATCTAAAGGCCAGACACGCACAGACAATCCAATGAGCAATGCTGAAATACCAGAGATGATAAGATGCCAAGAAAATCAATTTTTCTATCTTTATAATTAATAGTCTATACACTAATCCAAACTAGTTGTATGAGGTGATTGAGGTTATCTGTGTTTCTACAGTGTCCCTGGATAGCCCTTTCTCAGACACTCCTCTCTTTTTCTATCCTTCCCCCTTTCCCTGTCCTCCTTCAGAACTAGGCTTATACCACATCCACATGTTCCTGAGTCTAGCCTCCATCAATCTCAGTCACCTCGACACGCACCAATGCCAGAAACACACACACATACCACCCCCGACACACACACACACACACACACACCACCCAAATGAGTGTGCAAGATTAAACATGAATCAGATTCCTTTCCCGCTCATTGAACAGGGAGAGAGACCCGGCTTACCCAGTTCAGACAGTTATTTCAGCTTAATTGATGTTCACGATTCACAATCCTCTCTTCTCTCTCTCCCTCTGTCTCTTCTGTTGTAGGAGAACAGAGAAGGCTGGGGTGGTCTCAAACCTAAAGTCATGGAATTACTACAGGAAAATCAGAGGCTAGCTATCCTGGGCCATGACAGTCTCTGCCCTTGCTTTCTAGAGTGTTGAAGTGTATTGAACAAACTAACTTAGCTAGGCTACTAAGGAACGCCGTTTGGGTCTTTGTGTGTCAAAAAAGATTAACGTTGAATAACACAATGCAAGACAGTTCTTATTTGATTAATGATGGTCAGACCCACCTATGTGAAGCTAGCCACAATAAGGATTAGCCACAATAGTGACGTTTGCGGTTCGCCTTCAGAATAAAAGTATCTAATTGAAAGTGATGCAAATGAATAAAACTAGCGGAATCATGGAATAATGGAATAGATCGTGCTAAACGAGGTTGGAATGTTCTTATATAAATTCAACAAAAGACAATCATTTGTTAATTTGACAAAAATCTGTTGAAATCACACTGGAGGAAAAATGGTGCTGACAAATAGGGCAGCCGTGCTTCTAGCTCCTAGGCAACTTTGCAGTATCATGTTATTTCTTAAGTTATTGTGTTATTACATAAAACCGTAAATATATATCTTTTTTTGTACAAGCATTTTGCTACAATAACATCCGCAATAACATCTGCTAAACGTGTATGTGACCAATAAAATTCCATTTGATGTTTTAGACTTTAGAATTGCATTGTGGGCATACATATTTCACTATACAACCTTACCTATGGATTGTGGATAAATGACATGGGGTATCAGTCTACTAATTGACACCCAGAGAACATTATTGTCGTAGCCCTTATTGCAGGACTTTGAAACTACTGTGAATTGAGACACATTTATTGTACCAATAAACCTACTATTTGTATTGAACACTATTCCAGAGGAAAAACAATACAACATAGATGTTTAGGAACCTGATAACTCTGAGGACTGGGAAAAAAGCACTTGGGAACTGAGTAGACTGGTACCTAATTTCATTGATCCCCAATCCTTAGATAAGACTGTACAGTGCAATATGAATGTCAATACACACAATAGGCTGACTGGGGAGGTGATTTCCCATTGTCAAAAGTCCCTCAATAAGAGCTACGATGTTAATATTTGTGTAAACTCTTCACAGTTGTGTTCTGTGGGTATCACCAAGTAGACTGATACCTCATTTCATTGCTCCACATTCCAATACTCCAACCTTGTTTAACGTTATCTAGTCTAAATATGGCATGATTCCACCAATTGTAACCTTCTGCATCACTTTCTTTTATTTTGAAGACGAAACACAAATTCAACTAGTGTGGCTAATCCTTATTGTGGCTAGCTTCACAACACATAACCCGGCCAGTCAAGCCATACTGTACTAGCCAGATTAAGCTAGCTGGCTGCTTATAACTTTAGTTTTGGGCAACAGGGTTAAATAGCTGGCTAGCTAGTTATTTCAATAGGAGAGCAACAAGTGGCTACCTAACTAATACTTAGTCTCATGGAATCCTAAATCATAGCTAAGAATATTAAAAATGACTTAACGTTTCTACTGGTCATTGTTTCGGGACGGGTTGCATTGTTGCTAGCTAGGTACCATGCTAAAGCTAGCTAGCTACCCCAGAAGTTGCTAATAACATCTGTATCAAAGATATTTGGAAACATTTTTGATCCTGCTTGTTTGATCCTGATCTAATTTCAAATGCTCACACAGATGTTTTCCATTCGGTCGAACAAATAATGTCTTATTACCAACGCAGTATCGTACAGTTTTGACTGTGATCGTAATGGTGGCGCTTGGCTTGCACACGTGCATATTCAGTACACACTACATTCTATAATAGAATTGTGTTATTTGACATGTCAAATTGAAAGCTTATTTGACGTGTATCTTTTTTGACATGCAAAGACCCAAACAGCGTTCCATAGGCTACATCACATGTGAACCAAGAGAAGAAACGCAATTTAAATGCAGCATCAGATTTTTAAACAAGCAATATACAAGCTGTCAATGTATACTAGATGCATTACAACAGACCCCTTAACTTTTTCCACATTTTGTTATGTTACAGCCTTATTCTAAAATAAATAAAAAAATCTCATCAATCTACACACAATACCCCATAATGACAAAGTGAAAACAGTTTTTTAGAAATTTGGAATGGAAAACATCTGTGTGAGCATTTGAAATGAAATGCCTTATTTACATAAGTATTCAGACACTTTTCTATGAGACTCGAAATTGAGCTCAGGTGCATCCTGTTTCCATTGATTATCCTTGAGATGTTTCTACAACTTGATTGGAGTCCACATGTGGTAAATTAAATTGATTGGACATGATTTGGAAAGGCACGCACCTGTCTATATAAGGTCCCACAGTTGTCAGAGCAAAAACCAAGCCATGAGGTCAAAGGAATTGTCCATAGAGCTCCGAGACAGGATTGCGTCAAGGCACAGATCTGGGGAAGGGTACCAATACATTTCTGTAGCATTGAAGGTCCCCAAGAACACAGTGGCCTCCATCATTCTTAAATGGAAGAAGGTTGGAACCACCAAGACTCTTCCTAGACCTGGCTGCCTGGCAAAACTGAGCAATCGGGGGAGAAGGGCCTTGGTCAAGGAGATAACCAAGAACCTGATGGTCATTCTAACAGAGCTCCAGAGTTCCTCTGTGGAGATGGGAGAACCTTCCAGAAGGACAACCATCTCTGCAGCAATCCACCAATCAGGCCTTTATGGTTGAGTGGCTAGACGGAAGCCACTCCTCAGTAAAAGGCTCATGCCAGCCCGCTTGGAGTTTGCCAAAAGGCACCTAAAGGACTCTCAGACCATGAGAAACAAGATTCTCTGGTCTGATGAAACCAAGATTGAACTCTTCGGCCTGAATTCCAAGCGTCATGTCTGAAGGAAACCTGGACACCATCCCTACGGTGAAACAGTCAATCTCAAACGTCAACCTCAAAATCATTGTCATGTGGTTAATCAACATTCTATCCAAATCTAAATGAAAATGATACAAACCCTAAAAAGTTATTTCTATTGCCATTGCCAACTATGTCAAAATAGCTTACATAAAGCCAACAAATAAAAACATTGCAGCCTGCAGGTAGAAAATATCCTGATAAAAAGAAAGACCTATGAATCACATTGACTACACATGGCCTGTCTGCAACTAACTTCAAACCATGTATCAACTATTAACTCGGGGAACTTGCAACATGGTACAAAATAGTCTGGGCCCACAGCGTTTCCTGCACCAGTGAGCTCGGGACAGACACAGCTCTAGGCTATCTGCGCAAGGGATAAGAACAGTGCTGCATCATGCTGTGGGTATGTTTTTCAGCGGCAGGGTTGAGGGAAAGATGAACAAAGCAAAGTACAGAGAGATCCTTGCCCCAGAGCGCTCAGGACCTCAGACTGGGGCGAAGGTTCACCTTCCAACAGGACAACGAACTTAGCACACAGCCAAGACAACGTAGGAGTGGCATCGGGACAAGTCTCTGAATGTCCTTGAGTGACCCAGCCAGAACCTGATCGAACATCTCTGGAGAGACCTGAAAATAACTGTGCAGCAACGCTCCCCATCCAACCTGACAGAGCTTGAGAGGATCAGCAGAGAAGAATAGAAGAAACTCCCCAAATACAGGTGTACCAAGCTAGTAGCATCATACCCAAAAAGACTTGAGGCCGTGATCGCTGCCAAAGGTGCTTCAACAAAGTCCTGAGTAAAGGGTCTGAATACTTATAGTAATGTGATACTTTGAAAAAAAATCGAAAAACCTGTTTTTGCTTTGTCTTTATGGGGTATTGTGTGTAGATTGATGAGTGAAAAAACGATTTAATCAATTTTAGAATAAGACTGCAATGTAACAAAATGTGGAAAAAGGGGTCTGAATACTTTCCGAATGCATTATACTAGTTTGGTTACGTTAGAGTAAATCAAATGTAATATTTTAACAATGAAATACGAGGATTGAATTACTCTAGGCTTGGTTCCGACTTCAAAACATCCCCAGTGAGTTATGGGGAGCTTTATTTATTCCCTTGGCTGCTGTGGGGATTCTAGGCATAGCCTGGTGTTTTGTTCAAAGGCTGCAAGTTCAGAGCAATGTGTGTGTGTGCTGTGTGTGTGTGAGACCCTGACTGTTTCTGTAATCTAATAACAGTTTCTATAGACACCAAGGACAGATATAGCCTCCAAACCAACGAGCCTGGTAACCAACAGACTTTGATGACTTGCAATGAGGACAATACTTCGAGAGAGAGGGATGGGAGGGGAGTGAGAGAGCGAGAGAGAGGAGAGAGAGAGAGAAAAAGAGAGATGGAGGCAGGGAGAGCGAGAGACAGACAGAGATATATTATAGAAAGTGATAGAGGGAAGGAAGGACGAGAGAGGGGAGAGAGGTGGTTGTAATGTCTTAGGAATGACCATGGAGTTGCTTGCTACTATCAGTTACTTTCAGTGTCAAGACTAACATACCACCACATCACACACATAAACATGGAAACAAAATCTGTTCTGTGAACAAAGGATGACTTTCATCACATGAAACGTAAACAAATCCATCAATCTCCGAACCACTAGTTCCAATCTATCATGTAAACTAAAGGCATGATCCTCTAGCCTGGTCCCAGATCGGTTTGTGTTGTGTAGCCAACACTTATGGTCACAATATCCATAGGAGTTGGCAATACAGCACAAACAGATCTGGAACCAGGCCAATGTTCCTCTAGGCAGGCCCTGTATAGGTAGTGACGCATCTCTACGAGCCTCTCCGGACATTGTTAGGACATTCATCAGAGTTAGGGGTCAGAGGTTGTGTGTAGACACAGGAGGGAGCCCCACCACACCACTAACCCCCTCTCCCTCTCTGTTGCAGCTGGCTGAGTGCAGTCTGTGGCAGCAGTGGTAGTATTGTGACAGGCAGGGCTGGGATACACACTGGCACAGCTGGACAGGGGGCACACTCCACTTTCCCACACAAACACACACATTTCCTTACTTTAGTCCTTTCCTTTAGCAAACCTCTTGTAAGATATATTCAGCACCTAATATACAACAACATATATATTTATTATCTTATTCATGCTGCTGCAGTAGAGACCTCATGTAAATCAAATTAAACCTCATAGATTCCTGCAGACATCTGATTATAGGACTTACATGAAACGGTAAACCTCCTCTGGGTGCTATGGATATAAACTTCAGAGAAAGAGAGAGAGAGAGAGAGAGGGAGAGAAAGAGAGAGCAAGAGGAAGAGAAAATGAGACTGGAGAGAGAAAGAGAGATAGGGAGAGAAAGCGAGAGAAAGAGTGCGAGAGGGAGAGAAACTGAGACTGGAAGGGAGAAAGAGAGATATGGAGGGAAGAGAAACATTCAAAAGCCCAACTATGTGGCCCCTACAGAGTGGGGTCGAGGGCCAAACCAGTCCTATAGGAAACGCTAGCTAAAGGCCCCTAGGGGGGAACGAAGGAGTGTGTGAGTGTAGCGGCACACTGAAAGCTCTCCATCCCTTCATCCCGCCCTCCCTCCTTCCCTCCAAAAGAAGAAAGAGAGAGAGGCCAAGTGGAAATGATGATTTAGCACCAATCACTCCAAATCACTAAGGTACATCTCACAAAGCCGGGCCTACAGAAGAGTAATGTAACACTATCCATCCCTCGTCTCAATTATCCCCAGAGGGCCACACAAACAGACAGCTTATATCACACAGACAGAACTCCGTATGCTGGGCCTAAGAAAGACTTAGGTATCCAGATAGAAGCCTGAGGATAGATACATTAGATAGTCATGTCAATGGCTCTTCTTTTAACAAGACTAGGGTGAATAAAACGAGAGAGCTAAATTGGGAGGGAAAAGCTTGTTGAATGTTGAGCTAGCCAGATAAGAGATATTGTATTACAGTGGGAACACTCAGCCCCTACCATTCCTCATCGGTGTTGTTCTAAGGGGAGAGACAGAGTGGTGTTGTGACTAGAATGTTAACTTGCGTTATCTGGGGGATATCTGACAGTACCTCTGGCCTTTCAGGAGGGTTAGATAAACAATTTCAATCCCTTTCCGTGGGTAGAATAAAACACCTGTTCCTACCCCTTTTGGTGAATTGAAACAGGTTTTGAGAGCTTCGTTTGAATGGGTGAATAGACAGAAAGAGACATCCAGCTATCTAATTAAAACAATGTTCAATTTCACACATAAGTAGTCACCAATATATCTCTTAACGGTAGAGGTAAGAAATCAGACTTAACTAATAATATAACTGTTCTTAGGAACAAACATCTGCTTTCTTTCTCATAGGCCTAATATTGGGCCTAATCTTCCAAAAAGCTCTGAATGAATTTCAGCCAAGTCATTACCTCACAGAGAAAGAGAGAGAAGGGCTAGTGTTTCATTTGTAAAGGGAGCCAGTAGCAGGCTGTTGAGGTCCGTCTCAGTCTGGTCTCCTGTTGTCCCTAGAGGGCCCTTCCTCTCCCCTGGGCCTGGGGTTGAGAGGTCAGAGCACCAGTGTTAATGGTTACCTAACATTTGACATCAGGGTATGTCTAGAGTAGTGCGGAGGTAGGTTGGGGGTCGGAATGTGTGTGTGTGTGTGGAGGGGGGGGCAGAGTGTGTGTGTGTGTGTGTGTGTGTGTGTGTGTGTGTGTGTGTGTGTGTGTGTGTGTGTGTGTGTGTGTGTGTGTGTGTGTGTGTGTGTGTGTGTGTGTGTGTGTGTGTGTGTGTGTGTGTGTGTGTGTGTGTAAAGCGCATTATTCTGATGGTCTGATGGAGGAAGGCAGGGGTGCAGCCAGGGGTCAGCATTGTCAAGGAGACCTCAAGAGTCCCAATTGTTATTGGCGAATGCGAAAGCAGGGCCTATGAATGCAGGACACAAGGGACCTTCAGAAGGTCCACTAGTGACCACGAGCCTTTGTACACTCATAGGGCCAGGCTGTCTTTTGTTACACAGAAAAAGACATGTAATTGAGATAACTAATTATGAGAGAAGTTGAGAAGGAAAGGCTTAGAGAGGTTTCATTCTTGGTAAATAGAAAGAGAATGGAATGAGAGAGAGAGAGAGAGAGAGAGAGAGAGAGAGAGAGAGAGAGAGAGAGAGAGAGAGAGAGAGAGAGAGAGAGAGAGAGAGAGAGAGAGAGAGAGAGAGAGACTTAAGGTGCTAGGCAGTTCGCCACATTGGGAAACATGACGCGATTTGAAAGAAAAGCCTTCACAGAGAGACAAACAGCTGTCAATATGACAGCATTCTCTCATGGGGATTGGATGCCTCTCTCCCACTTACTGCCTGAAACAAGTCAATACGAAGGCCTGTATAACATCAATGCTCTATATTACAGTTGAAATAACTCTACCACAGTGTCTCTGTGAGGGTGTGAGCTATGGGTGTTTGCATTAGTGTAATCTTTAACTTAACAGAACAAAGTCTACTGCCGTATAAGAGGACATCTTTTCACACAAATGACTTCTGCGTGACCTACCGACGAATGCAGAGTACCCATCTTACATTTTTTTACACTAAACTGTATGGGCTGTACAACACAATCAGCAACAAGGCACTCCTCGCTTTAACCACAATTGCAGCAAAATCACCCAGCATGAACTGCTGACTAAGGCTATGTAAAGCACGGAGAACTATTTCAGTGAGTGAATGCGTAAGACAGACATTGCAGCGGTTTTGATCATCACACTTAACCATTCCTGCTAACCTAAGTGAAAAAGGGGCCAACATGAGCTGTTCACTTCTAAGGTGAGTTCTTTGAAGAAGGTGTCTCGCGTGGTATGAAGTTGATATGTGCAAACCGCATTTCTGCAGTGAAAAAAAACAACATTGGTTAAAAAAGAAGGGCACCTGGTATAATAGCACTTTTTATGAACCCAGGCAACCACCAACCAGCACAATACAGTAGCACACAAACAGTATAAAGTGATAGAACCAGATCCTGTTACACCTTCCAACTACCTCTCACTAAACAAAGACAGCACTTCTGTTGGGGCCTAAGCTCCGCGTCGCTTCAATAGAACACGCAGTCAACTACACACAGTTCCCGACGATAAATATGTTACTACAACTGTGACATCTATTATCTATCTCACATATTTTACTTACACTTATTCCACTCTGCAAGCAGCAAAGGATTTCAGGTGACTGGAAAGAGCGGGAAACCAAAATAGCTTACTTTCAAATGCTTCATTTCGTTTAATTGAATTGTCATTCTACCACACAAATCAGCACTGAGATATCCATCTTGAATAAATTCCTTTGCTTACTTATTCAACTCAGTGGGAAACTAGGCCTATTTTAGAATGCCAGAAGAATATGATTTATGAACAAGGCGTTTTCTTTAGGTAATAAGACAGGTAATTATAGATAATAATAATAAGACATGGTAATAAGCGGATCTCCCATTTGCATGTGTATGTTTGAGGTGCCCTTACCTGACACGGAGACAGTCATGGGGGCCTCTAGAGGTCTGTTGTTATCCAGGTCTCTACTGAGCTTTAGTTCCCCCGTGTCTGCATTCAGCACCAGCAGGTTCAGCTCATTCCCCGACTCAAAGCTGTAGTGGAGTTTATCCGACACGTCCGGGTCATGGGCAGGTACCTTCCCTATGATCCCTGAGGGGAAACTGTTGGACTTGTTGGTCACATAGTTGTTGAAGATAATCTCAAAGTTTTGCAGAACAGGGTCGTTGTCATTGATGTCGACTAAACGGATGTGGACTGTGGCCCGGCTGACGAGCGGAGCGGACGTGGCCTGGACCACAATGACAAACTCGGTTCTAGACTCGTAGTCGAGGTCCGTGAGGGCGGTGAGGTCACCTTTGAAGATGTCCAGTTTGAAGACCTCAGGGATGTTCCCCTCCACGATCTGGTACATGATCTGAGCGTTGGTTCCCTCATCTGGGTCGGTGGCGGTGATCCGAGCCAAGACGGAACCGACGGGACTGTTCTCCTCTACGTAGATAAACAGTTCGTCCTTCTCGAACACGGGCGCATTGTCGTTGATATCCAGCACCGACACCTGGACGTCCACCGCTGCTTTGAGAGGAGGAATCCCCTTATCCACAGCGAAGGCCTTCAGGGTATACACAGGCACGTTCTCTCTGTCTAGCTTCCTGGCTGTTCTGATGATGCCAGAGTAGGGCTCGATGAAGAAGTCCCCCTCCCCGTCATCTCCACCCTGGAAGGTGTAGCTCAGCCTGCCGTTGGACCCGGAGTCCCTGTCGGAGGCAGATATCTGGAGCACGCTGGTGTAAACGGGTGCGTCCTCGAATACAGTTCCCTGATACATGTCCCGTAGGAACTGAGGTGTGTTGTCGTTGGCATCCAGGATTATTATCTCCACATAGGTCGTATCGGACTTCTGAGGAATGCCGTTGTCCCTGGCGATGATGGCTAACGTGTACGACGCCTGGTCCTCGTAGTCTATCTCCATCTGGGTGATGATGGCGCCCGTGTCGGGGTCGATCTTAAACTGGGGGACGTTGTCCTCCATGATGTACGTGATGCGAGCGTTTTCACCCGTGTCTTCGTCGGTGGCACTGATGACGACCACGGTGGACCCAATGGGCCGGTCCTCGCTAATCATCACCTGGTAGTTGGCGCTCTGGAACACGGGACGGTGCGTGTTGGCGTCCGTGACGTTGATGAACACCTGTGCCATGTCATAACGCGTGCCGTCTGAAGCAGTCACCGTCAGGACGTACTGGCGCTCCTGTTTGTAGTCTAAGGGTAACGCCAAGGTGATGAGCCCGCCTCCACTCTGACTGGTGATGGCGAAACGGTTCCTGGTGTTTCCGCTAGAGATCTGATAGGTTACGACGCTATTTACATCCCTGTCGACGGCTGTCACTGTCAACACACTGGTCCCCACCACAGCATCCTCATTAATCTTTAGAGAATACACCTTCTCTGTGAAGGTCGGGATGTTGTCGTTCACATCTAGGACCGTGATGCTCACGCTGGCCGAGGATGACATCACAGGTATCCCACAATCCCTCGCTTCCATGCCAAAGGTATAGAACTCTGTGGTTTCCCTGTCAAGCTCCGCGGCGACCGTGATCCACCCAGTGCTATTGTTGATGGTGAAGGGGAAACCAGGGGAGGTGTCGGTGAGACGGTACTCCAGACGAGCGTTATCCCCAGAATCAGCGTCTATAGCCTGGATGTGGATTACTGAGTAGCCAATGGCCACATTCTCCAGCACAGTGGATTGGAACGGCGTGCTGACGAACATAGGAGCGTTATCATTCACGTCAATCACCTGGACCACCACCATCCCAGTCCCGTTGATCAACGGAGGCCTGCCACCATCCTGAGCTTTAATCCGTAAATTATACTCCCTAATCATCTCGTAATCCAGGGGATTAATGACATCGATGACCCCAGTGGGAGAGTGGATGTAGAACTGTCCCTTTACGTTGCCACTGATGATGCTGTAGTGGACCTTAGCGTTGTTTCCCTCGTCTTTGTCCGTGGCCTTGACTTGAGTGACTTTAGAGTTGACAGCCACGTTCTCAGGGATTTGGACCACGTAACGTTTCTCACTGAACTGGGGGTAGTTGTCATTCTCGTCCTCTACAGAGATGTTGACGGTGGCCGTGGCGCTCCGGGGTTCAGGGTCTTTCCCCTGGTCGTTGGCTTCCACGATCAGCTGGTACTGGGACATGGTCTCTCTGTCGGGCCGCTCTCTGATCCTCACTAGCCCGTGGCGTGGGTCGATCTCAAAACCAGAGTTCACTCCGTCGCTGTTGACTATTTTATAGACCATATTGGCGTTAGAGGGTGCGTCCCCGTCTGTGGCTCTTATGGTCATGACCTCAAAGCCCACCTCTACATTCTCCCGTATGGTTACCCGGTATTCAGTCTGCTCGAACACCGGCCCGTGGTCATTGGTGTCGCTGACCGTCACGGTGAGGTAAGACGTGGCTGAGCGCCGTGGGGAGCCGTTGTCTTTTACCATTACTTTGAAGAGGTGTGTGTCTTTGACCTCCCTGTCTAAAGGCTGCACTGTTGTAATAGCACCTGTCTGAGGGTTTATTACAAAAAAGTTGTTGGATCTGCTGTCAAAGAGGGCCTCCATTCCATACTCTATTCTACCGGCCTCTCCATCATCTGGATCAGTGGCCTTTAGTGTGATGACGCGGGTCCCTGATGGTTCATTCTCGGGAACAGACACCTGGTAGTTGGGGAGCTGAAACTGGGGAGGTGTGTTCACATTTCTCCGTTTTCGGTGGTTCCATTTGCCAGGCACAATCTGGATGGTGTGTGATGGTGATAACTGCTCATGGGTCTCTCCCTCAACCACGGTCACCAACCGCAACCTCACTCGCACAGAGACGCGGACGCGCCGGTCACTCAGAGCACGCAGTGTACAATACAAATCCACCTCGCTCAGCTCTTCTTCACCCAAACAGTAGTTATCGTCCAGCAATATATTGCCATGTTTAAAAACTGCTCTCAAGTCTTTCCCAGTAGTACACGAGGCAGAAAAATTGGTATTTCGCGTAAAGGCAGGCAAAAGTTCTGTTACATTCACAAGCAAATGACCCGCGGATAAGCAGGAAGTTGCTTTTAGTTTGGAAAAATAATTGATGTGAATATCGGGTTTACCTATTGCGCTCTTTCTCTTGTATTTGATAAAACAGTCCTGTCCGTGTACAAATGTATTGAAATGTGTCAAAACAAAATTGTCAGACGTCAACGACCCTATCCTTATATAGACAGGCACCGGGTTCCTCAATAAACGCACACAATCCACTTTTCGGTACATACGGAGAGACCCTTCTTGCCATTCCACTTGTAAAAAGTTCTGAATGTATTTAGGAGTTAAAGTCCTGTCGATTTTGTAAGTCCAACCGGGCCCCAGGGACAAATTTGCCAAAACGGTCCCAGTTTGTAACGTCTCCGAAAGGTGTAGCTCGAAACATCCCAGCAAGGGCACATTGAATAGAACACAAACCCAGATCCAATTCATCGGTAATTCCATGGTTTAAAACTCCAACAAATCCCCTTCAACTTCATCGAAACACCTCCACAAAAACATTAACTATCCCTCTCCCTTTTTCTTTTATCCTTCATGGTGAAGTTTTCAAGTGGAAAAGACACTTATATCCATAGTATCCACGGAGCGCAGTCACATTATTCCACAGGCAAGTTTAAATGACTACAAAATGGCTCCGCGGCTCCCCTCCTCTGAGAGTTGATCAGCATAAAGCTGCTGTGTTCCGCTCACCGGGACACTTTCACAGGGACACTTTCGCAGGGGCCTTTCTCATTGACATTCGGAAGTGTCCTGAGCTGTCCTGAGCGGTTGACGATTGCGCATTCGGACCATTGTTATAACAATACAGAGATCTTGTTAACACGCGCATTGTGTGTTTGAGGGCCACTAGAACTCTGTTATAAAACAAGTTTGGTATCATTGAAACCTTCTCTGATGTTTTGTATTGAGTTTGTCACCTGGGAAAATGGTACATTGTTAGAGATGAGTCTGGCCACGGTTCCAAGAACATTAGCACACAATTATCTTTTGGAAAAAGTTAAACTCTTTGGTCAATGATTCGCTATTGTCATGGTTAGTAGTCTAGAGCTCACAGTTGCATATCCATTCTGAATAAATAGTTTACAATAATTGATCGATTTAGAATCGGCCCATGTGCTTGGATTTGTATTATGGAGTTGGATTTTCACTTATTATGGTCAGTTTATGAATGATCTATTTTCAGAACATACATAACTCTCCAGATCATCCATTTGAAATTAGATTATAATCCATTGCTTCCTCCATTTCCTGCATCCTACCATTTATGTTGGTATCCATTTTAATGTAGCCTTAATGAAAAAGTGTCTCTTGCACCTGTTTGTAACGTATGGCGCTTTCATTCAATTACAGCTTTTGGCGAATTGTAGGTTTTATTCCCATGGAAATCACATCACCATTGAAAATGAATGTATGCATGGAACTAAATTAAATGATGCATCATCTGCAAAAACATTGAACAGGTACAGATAACTGACAAAATAAAGAAAACTACAAGATAAAGTGTCTTAATAGGGTGTTGGGCCACCACGAGCCAGAACTGCTTCAATGCACCATAGCATGGATTCTACAAGTGTCTTCAACTCTATTGGAGGGATGCGACACCATTCTTCCACAAGAAATTCCATAAATCGGTGTTTTGTTGATGGTGGTGGAAAACGCGGTCTCAGGCACCGCTCCAGAATCTCCCATAAGGGTTCAGATCTGGAGACAGCCATGGCGTATGGTTTACATCATTTTCATGCTCATCAAACCATTGTGATGACTCGTGCCCTGTGGATGGGAGCATTGTCATCCTATGGGGGCATAGCCTTGTCAGTCAAAATAATGGGCTGCCCAGCATTTTGTAAACCTTAACTAAGCATGATGGGATGTTAATTGTTTAATTAAGTCCGGAACCACACCTGTGTGTTAGCACCTGCTTTCAATATACTTTGTATCCATCATTTACTTCAATGTTTCCATTATTTTGGCAGTTACCTATACATTCCACCTGGTATAACATCAATACTGTTATTTTAACCACCAGAAACAGTTCATAGGCAAAGTTTAGAAGGCTCAGTAAAACCTATGCGTGTTCGCCCCCTTTTGGAGAGAGTGGAAGAGGACGTGAAACAATAGCTACAGAGATGTAAAGTAAAGTGACTCACATACTTTAACTAGATTTCTTCAGTGAGTTTTTCTGCTGGCCACAGAAATCACTTATTTAAAACAATTGTAAGTTTAATCACTTACGTTATTCTCTATTTACATATTGAATATTTTACACAGTAGTTCAAAAGAATGCAGTTCAATGCTAAATGGGTTTAGGTGAAATGACACCAAAGGAAAAGGCACTATTTGTTTGGATTTTCATAAAAGCCATCATTTTTTAAATATCCATTTCACATTTTCTAATAATCTGTCCAAATAAATAAATTAGACAATGAATTACCATGTGTATGATTTTACACAGTCCACACTATCAAATAATACTGTACATCACAAGTACCCTAATAGGAAGAAGTATCAACTGAGTGCAACAGCCTCTGTACTGGACAGGTCCAAAAGCATGATCAGTGTTCTCTTCTGTTCTACAGTAGTGGTTCAGAGAATGGGATAAGGCCTGTGGAAGTACAGTAGTCTTGTCCATCAGCAGTGTGAATGAAGTCTGGAAGGTAAGGTTAGGTCCATATTGATAGAGGATAGGGCCTAGGAAGTCTTTCTCAGGCTCAGCAGGCTGGATCCGGGGTCCTCTCCTTGGCCACAGGGGCTTCCTTCATGCGGTCTCGTCCCTGTTGGAGTGTGTGCTCTGTGGGGCCCAGACGGACGATCTTCCCACTGCCCAGACACTCGTCCCCCTTGTACAGCACTGCAAACTGGGGCGAAGAGCGAAGTGAATAAGGAGAAGTTAAAAGGGAGGGTAGTGAGGAGCAGACACTGACGGAGGTTTTGAAGCAAGGCTATTCATTCAATGTCGAGGTAGATAAGACAGGAACAGAAAATTGATGTTAGTGGGAGACATTGATGCTGAATATTGACTCCTAGTTCCTCTAAACTAACCTCCACATTTGAGCACACACACCACTATTCTCTATCGCTTCTCTATTCAGCTCTGGCCTCAAGCCCAGAGCTCCAAGACAAACGCATCTCGGCCATATTGTTTTCTCAGAGCAGTGGGTTATGGGATTGCACGTGAAGAAAGGGGGTAATCCAAGCGTGGACAAGGCTCTTTGTAGCCTGACTAGTGTCTGGAGTAATCCCTGTCAGGGAAACCAGAGACACACTGGAGCAGCTGGCTACGTTTGTTGGGCCTATGATAGGCCATTGTTCGCTAGCTAATCAGGATCTTAAGGAATAACACACTGGGACTAACACTAACGCACCAGCTCACACAGATGAACTAAAACCACTGTAACGGTACATGGGTTGGCTTTACTCCTAAAAAGCTGACCTAACGACAATACATTGATTGGAAAATGGCCTATAGAAATTTTACTCATAGTTTTTTTTTTTTATGGAGAAAAAAACATCCCAAGGTAGTAACAAAACCAACTGCCCAAACTCTGAAAAAGGGTGAGACAGACCCATTAAAGCAGTTTTTTTGGGAGGTAAAGGTATTATTAATGACACTTCCTTACAAACTGTGTCTGGCCCTAACGTGTTATGTGACTCACTGAGAGGCATCTGGTGGATGAAGCGGAAGTGACACTCCATCATCTTAGTCTGGATCAGCTCAGTGGGAGGGTCCTCTGTTATCCAATGGAAACGATCTGCTCGTAGCTCGTCTCTGAATAGAGCCGGGTGATTGGTGGTCAGACTCTGATGTTAGGGAGTTTAGAATCAGAATCCCATTGAGAATCAACAGCAAATAACAGCATGGAGGAAGGAGATCTGCCTCATATCCTGTACTGTAGCTAGGCCGGTTGTTTAGGACTAAATTAGCTATGACAGTATCGAAGAGGTAGAAACCATACCTTACCACAAACACTTCTCCAGTAGTGATGTCTTTGTCCACAACAAACCATGCGTCCCTCTGCCTACCAATCCTAGCCCACCAACCCTAGCCCTTTGGCCTAGAGTCAGGGTGAACCAATCTGAGAGGAAGAGGAGGAAGAATAGGAAGAGAACCAGTCGTTAATGTAAAGGTTCACCATTGGAAGAGCCGTACTCTTATAAGGATAGTGGGACAAGCAGTAACATAAAAGAGACCACTGAGGATATCACACAGCGCTACCTTTATGTTCACCCATGATTTCCCCATCCTCAATGGAGACAAAGTTCACCGGTTTCGGCTCTAAATACTGACAGAAAAACAGCAATGCAGATATTGTTATTACAGACACACATGTTTATTCATTACTATGGCTAAAGTATCTCAATAATTACCTTGTTACAGTACATACCTCTAGAATGAAATCCTCAAATTTCCTCTTTCCAATAAAGCAGATGCCCATACTCTGGAAACAGATAATGATATTCAGTGTTGCCACACAGTCCATGAAAAAATACAATTGACTTTGTAAGATATATCACTCTATGTCAATACAGTGTAATTAAGGTGTAGGCCAAACAACAACACAATGCAATGAAATTATGTTTAAGACAGTTTATCTGTAGGCAGCTCAGAGAGGAGAGATGATCAATGCTTTATCTACACTCCCGTCTGTATGTATTTGGACAGCAAAGCTAACATTTTAAATGTGTCTCTATACTCCAGCATTTGGGATTTGAGATCAAATCTTTCATATGAGGTGAAAGTACAGAATGTCACCATTTATTTGAGGGTATTTTCATACATATCTGTTTTACCGTTGAGAAATGAAAGCACTAGTCCCCACCCCCATTTGAAGAAGCCATGAGTATTTGGACAAATTCACTTATAGTGTATCAATAACAGGGGAGGTTGGCATTTTGTGTGTGTGGGGGGGTAATCATCATTATGATCATCTGCACTCATTTGCATATCATTTTTTTTGGGGGTCACTTACCCAGAACAGTTATTTCACAGATTTCTTTTTATTCACACGTATGACGGAGCGTCATCTTGATATGTGTGCAGCAAAAATTCAACATTCACCTTCTGCTACCATTTCTGTCAAGCCGTCTACACATATGATAAATCCAACATACGCACCACACAGAACACACTGCAACGCAATGCTGCAAGGCAAATGCAGCGTTCCATTGAAAATGAATGTACTTCTGGTGTACCAAAATGCAATGGCCAATGAACATCTGAATGATTCAGAGGACAACTGGGTGAAAGTGTTGTGGTCAGATGAGACCAAAATGGAGCTCTTTGGCATCAACTCAACTAGTTGTGTTTGGAGGAGGAGGAATGCTGCCTATGACCCCAAGAACACCATCCCCACCATCAAACATGGAGGTGGAAACATTATGCTTTGGGGGTGTTTTTCTACTAAGGGGACAGGACAACTTCACCGCATCAAAGGGACGATGGACAGGGCCATGTACCGTCAAATCTTGGGTGAGAACCTCCTTCCCTCAGCCAGGGCATTGAAAATGGGCCAAGGCAACAAAGGAGTGGCTCAAGAAGAAGCACATTAAGGTCCTGGAGTGGCCTAGCCAGTCTCCAGACCTTAATCCCATAGAATATCTGTGGAGGGAGCTGAAGGTTAAAGTTGCCAAACGTCAGCCTCGAAACCTTAATGACTTGGAGAAGATCTGCAAAGAGGAGTGAGACAAAATCCCTCCTGAGATGTGTGCAAACCTGGTGGCCAACTACAAGAAATGTCTGACCTCTGTGATTGCCAACAAGGGTTTTGCCACCAAGTACTAAGTCATGTTTTGCAGAGGGGTCAAATACTTATTTCCCTCATTAAAATGCAAATCAATTTATAACATTTTTCACATGCGTTTTTCTGGATATTCTTGTTGTTATTCTGTCTCTCACTGTTCAAATAGACCTACCATTAAAATTATAGAATGATCATTTCTTTGTCAGTGGGCAAACGTACAAAATCAGCAGGGGATCAAATACTTTTTTCCCTCACTGTATATTCTCTGGAAAACAAGCTTTTGAATGATATGAAAATAAAACATAATCCGTAACAACACCAAAACAATATGCAAATGCATCCAACAAGTTGGTAGTCACAAGCTTGATGTAGTCATTGCGCACTAGGAAAAAGGGGACGAAATACAAAACTTTTAACTACTTTAACACAAGTGAATTTGTCTAAATACCTATGACTTGGGGGGGACTAGATACATAAAGTACATATGAAACATTTGATCTCAAATCCAAAATGCTGGAGTACAAAGACAAATGTAAATGTTTTGCTTTACTGTCCAAATATAGTACAAACAGAGGGCAGTGTATCTGTCTGTCTGTGTGGTTAGTTACCTCCTTCTTAAGGACGTGTTGGAAGCCGGCCTCTGGTTGCAATCTTCTTCACATAGTCTTTGGTGAGTCCCGACAGGGGAAAGACTGTACGCCGCAAAGCATCCTGCAACATCTGGCTGAGGAAGAATGTCTCGTCCTTAAAACGGTCTGCTCCGTGGTACAACCTCACCGCTTCAACGGAGATATCAAAGGGTTAAAAATCTGAGACACCAATCAAATGGTCCCTATATCAAATATAACTAATGGTGGTACTCATTCAAGTTTCCTGAATTTTTCTACACATATCAAATGTCTACAGACTTACAAATAAAAGCCTTTCACATTTGAAATTCGGTACCCTGGTTCGGTTTTGAGAATTCTACAGAACACGTTTTGATTTCACAAGACCTGAAATTAGGGGTGCACCGATATGATATTTTTGGCCGACACCGATATGAGATATTTTCCTAGCCAAAGAAAAATGTATTCCGATAATCGATATAAAACTTTTTTGTGGCCTTTTAAGCATTCTAGTACTGTTAAATAGTTGAAACACACACACACACACACTGACCAAAACGTTATTTTGTTGGCATTTACGTATGTCCCCATTACCAGTAAAACATAATCAAAACCTATTTCTTTCACTTACTTGCTGTGCTGTTTCGTTGTTCATTTGTTCAGTCGTTTCATTCTCAACCAGGATTTTATCATACATGTCAAGCAGTGAAGATTCAGCTCTGTCTGTCCATGGCCTTTTCTGTCGTGGGTCCTTTTCCTCGGTGCGCACTGTCACTGTGTCCGTTTGTCCAGCTGTGTCTAACATTTCATGTAAACCCTGTTTCTTGTCTGCATCGAAGTAGCGGACCTTGTACCTAGCATCGAGCATGTTGGCGATACAGTAAAGAGGCTCAGAGAGAATGCCACCGAATCGATTGTTCACAGCCTCTAGTAGAGTACTTTTGCAAGTTTGCACCCCACGGTCTGTGTCGGCAGTTTTGTTGAGCAGGCGTTTCAATGCCATGACAGAGGGTATCACGTCTGCTGCAGACACAATTGATTAGCTAACTTCTCAAGTCAGTTGTTTGAATGGAGCTAGGAGTGTGTTCATGTTTCCAAGTTTCAAACATGTTCTCAAATGCCATAGAAATGGCAGCAGCAGTATGAGAACCAGCACATTCTTGAGCATGCAATACGACTTTCCTCAGTACGAAATCCTCGTCGACCCACTGTGCTGTCAGACTCAGCATGCTCATGGGGCTGACATCGTGTCATTGCAAGTAGCTCAGGGATGTGCGTTTCAACAATACTGTCTAACTCCGGTAGGGCAACATCTGAAAAATAGCACATACTTGGTAGTGTGTACAGGGGCTCGAGGTGCTCGACCAGTCAGCGAAAGCCAACATCATCCACGACAGAGAATGGTTGATTGTCAAGGGCAATGAATTCTATTCTCTTGGCATTAATGGATTTCGCCTTTGAGTTGTCTTGCTGAAATGTTCTTACTCTTTCAAATGACTGCTGGACTTGAACTTGTTTTTAGTTGTTTGAAGTGTGCGCTTAGTTTTTTTCTGCTTTTGTTCCAAGTAGTCGCTGAACGTCTGGGAGCGATGCACTTTCAAATGAGTAATTAGGTTTGTGGTATTGAACGATTTCACTTTCTCCCCTCCTCGGGAAATAATAGTAGCACAAACGTTGCATATGGCCTTTTTGTTATCTTCCTTTGAAACTTCAAAATATATCCACACAGCAGACATTGTGGGCTAGGTTAGGAATGCTGTGTTGCACGTTTCGTGGCGTCATTACGTCATCTACCTATGTTATATACGTATGCACGTCAGCTTTGACATCGGTTTTGCACATCGGCGTTAAACTAGACATCGGCCGATGCCGATGTTGGCATTTTTAGCTAATATCGGCTGATTCCGATATGCTTACCGATATACCGTGCATCCCTACCAGAAATTAACCGTTTCAGGGGGCAATTAGCGAGATGCACATTCAACATGACGTTAGCGAGCTATCTTCTTTACAACAGGCAAAAAAAGTTCCAAGCGACTCTGCCGCGTCACAATACCTGGTACTCTGGTCCTGGATCCACTACTCACGCAGGTCCAGGTTTCATTTCAGCCAGGGTTTGTTTGCGTTTCACACATGCGTTATAGCATGGATCAGGGTACCAAATGCTCCACGATCCGGATCATAAGGGAAAAAGCACCCAAAGTCTATGTATTGTTATAAAGAATTAAGATTGACATGATAATAATAATAACACATTGGTATGAGAAAAGCACAGAAAGAGGTTGAGAGGAGTTTGTTGTTCTTATGGTTCCTGATCTCAAAGCTTCTGAAGACATGTTGAGAGGGAGGAGCCACATGACTCTGTCATAAGACATCCTCATCCTCCTGAGATGTCCTGGCATAGTGGCCTGTCGCCATGGCATCAGCACCTAGAGGGAAATCAGCAACAATATTAGTTTTTTTTGCACAAGCTCAGTTTCTTTAATGGTACTTGAAGTTCTTAGCATACTTGGATATTTATATAATATAATACTAAGCATACTAAGAATACTGAACATTATTATTAGGCTACATACCCAAGCAGTTGATGGCATAATTGTAGAAGTGGTTGAATTTGATGTGTTTGTTGCATTTGGTGTCCTACCCTTCTCATATTCCTTCAAAAGATTGCTGAAGAAAGGAGACATTGGTCAGACATTTGAGAGAGAGCAAACTGAGGTATATCAATTTAGCAGATTTTGTTACAAACAGAAAAGTTTTCTATTGGACGAATTCAGGTGGGTCCCTTCCCATTTCGTTCCATTTGCTCTGTTTGGTTCTTAAACGGTAAACGGTTTCCTTTGCAGGACAATGAACACCCCAAAAAACTAGCTGTCTGCTTGACCGGGCAAAACAATATTCTAATTAACGAGGTTACCTACGTGAACACTTCGTGCCAGTACTCTTTGACCTAGGATACTTGACAAAAAGTAAATCCACACGTTTGCATATTTTTTGAAAAGTGTCAAGGTACGTGGACTAGAATTATACAACTGTGCATCTGATTATATTGACCGCTACACCCGCAAAAGTGGAATATATTGTACAAATGTGTAAATCTGTAGTAACAGTTCCACCATGTCAATGGTGAGATAATTTTGTGTCACGCAATTTCATTAAACTCTTTTTGCAAGTATTAACAGAGCAGAAGAATGAAACAATATATAATGTTTATTTTGGTGGAAAGAAGCTAAGCAATTCATATAAGGATAATCCCTCCAAAGATTGTTTCGGACCTCTTTGATACAACTCTGTGGTTGTCTTCCAGCATGGTGGACGTGCCAGTATCAGTGAAAGCCATCACTTTGGATCTGCTAAGAGATGCCAGAGAGGACCAGTCCTTTGGGAGTCATCAACACTCCTATGATTCCATGTTGCCAAACAACACTACCGCTCAACATTCCCTGTAACATCCACATCAAACTGGAGAATATGCAGAGAACTGGTGAGTTTGTGTATGAATTAAATGCCTTTGTCAGGCACATTTACATTACCACGGTACAAGTTTAAATTAATAATGCAGGCTGTTCTGTAATAGATATATATATATATATATATATATATATATATATATATTCTATTTATTTAACCTTATTTACAATGACGGCCTACCAAAAGTCAAATGGCCTCCTGCGGGGACGGGGCCTGGGATTTAAAAAATTAAATAAAACTATAGGACAAAACACACATCACGACAAGAGACAACACAACACTACATAAAGAGAGATCTAAGACAACAACATAGCATGGCAGCAACACATGACCACACAGCATGGTAGCAACACAACATGACAACAACATGGTAGCAGCACAACATGGCAGCAGCACAAAATGGTACAAACATTATTGGGCACAGACAACAGCACAAAGGGCAACACACTGCATCACGCAAAGCAGCCATAACTGTCAGTAAGAGTGTCCATGATTGAGTCTTTGAATGAAGAGATTGAGATAAAACTGTCCAGTTTGAGTGTTTGTTGCAGCTCGTTCCAGTCGCTGGCTGCAGCGAACTGAAAAGACGAGTGATCCAGGGATGTGTGTGCTTTGGAGGCCTTTAACAGAATGTGACTGGCAGAACAGGTGTGGAGGATGAGGGCTGCAGTAAATATCTCAGATAGGGGGGAGTGAGGCCTAAGAGGGTTTTATAAATAAGCATCAACCAGTGGGTCTTGCGACTGGTATACAGAGATGACCAGTTTACAGAGGAGTATAGAGTGCAGTGATGTGTCCTATAAGGAGCATTGGTGGCAAATCTGATGGCCGAATGGAAAAGAACATCTAGCCGCTCGAGAACACCCTTACCTGCCGATCTATAAATTACGTCTCCGTAATCTAGCATGGGTAGGATGGTCATCTGAATCAGGGTTAGTTTGGCAGCTGGGGTGAAAGAGGAGTGATTACGATAGAGCAAACCAAGTCTAGATTTAACTTTAGCCTGCAGCTTTGATATGTGCTGAGAGAAGGACCGTGTACCGTCTAGCCATACTCCCAAGTACTTGTATGAGGTGACTACCTCAAGCTCTAAACCCTCAGAGGTAGTAATCACACCTGTGGGGAGAGGGGCATTCTTCTTACGAAACCACATGACCTTTGTTTTGGAGGTGTTCAGAACAAGGTTAAGGGCAGAGAAAGCTTGTTGGACACTGAGAAGGCTTTGCTGTAGACCGTTTAACACAAAATCCGGGGAGTGGCCAGCTGAGTATAAGACTGTATCATCTGCATATAAATGGAGGAGAGCTTCCTACTGCTTGAGCTATGTTGTTGGGCCTAGAATCAAGCCTTGGGGTACTCCCTTGGTGACAGGCAGTGGCTGAGAGAGCAGATGTTCTGGCTTTATACACTGCACTCTTTGAGAGAGGTAGTTAGCAAACCAGGCCAAAGACCCCTCAGAGACACCAATACTCCTTAGCCGGCCCACAAGAATGGAATGATCTACCGTATCAAAACCTTTGACCAAGTCAGTAAAAATAGCAGCACAACATTGCTTAGAATCAAGGGCAATGGTGACATCATTGAGGACCTTTAAGGTTGCAGTGACACATCCATAACTTGAAACCAGATTGCATACCAGAGCGAATACTATAGACATCAAGAAAGCCAGTCAGTTGATTATTGACAAGTTTTTCCAACACTTTTGATAAATAGGGCAGAATAGAAATAGGCCTATAACAGTTATGATCAGCTTGATCGCCCCCTTTAAATAAAGGATGCGTGTGCCAAGTATGCGTGTGCCAAGCATTTCGCCAAACGCAATTCTTGAGGTGGAGAAATTCTACAAGATCACGGTCAAACCGAATTTTGTATTTGTTAACAATACCACTGAAAATATAAAAAAGAAGGTCCAAGCGTCTTCAACAGAGGGGATTAAGATGATTCTATACCAATTTACAGAGGGCAGGTCATGAAGGAAGGCTTGCTTATTAAAGTTTTTTAGCAAGCGTCTATTACAAATCAGGACAGGTCGTTTCAATGAGCAGCCATTACGAACACAGGCTGTAAAACAGTGATCACTAAGGTCATTACAGAAAACACCAGATTGATACCTATCAGGACTATTTGTGAGGATAACATCAAGGAGAATAGCCTTTTCTGGGTGTTTGGAGTCATACCTTGTGGGATTGGTAATCATCTGAGAAAGATTTAGGGAGTCCCATTGCTTTAGGACTTAGTGGATATGTTGATGGACATGGTTGATGTTGGACATTGAGAGTGATACAATAACAGCAGTTTCTGTCATTGTGTTAATTGCTAGGTTTGATTAAGATAAGAGGAGTGGCCAACCAGTTCACCAGGAGACCAAAAAGAGCCCATTTTGTCACCATGTCTGCAGGGAACTATGGGAAGTCTTTTGCATATGCCTCTAAACACTACGGCTCCAAGGGGAAAGTGGTGATGCCAGAGACAGCCCTTGTATCCATATCTACACTCATACAAGTAAGGTTCTTGTTTCCAAATGACTGCTTCAGTCTTTAGTTGTATCATCTAAAACTACACATCTGAAAATAACCAAACATATCAGTGAGTTGTTGAGAACAATTGCTGTGCACTCGCTCCAGAATTTTGGATGTGAGGTGGAACGGGTTCCTACGACCTGTCTGATGAACGTGGTGAATCGTTGTGTCCAGGAGGAAAACATGACGTTCCTCCACTCATATGACAACCTGGACCTGATTGCAGTACATGCCAGGTATAGAACAGCTGAACAAGGCAACACAACCAGCTTTATGCAGGCCTTTTCCCTCTTTTTGAGGGACAATAAAATGCTGGTCTGTCTCTCTCACTCTCGCCCCCCTCTCCCCCTACCCTGGCTGCCTCTCTCCCTCCCCCCCTCTCTGTGATGTAGTTTAGGTTTCGAGGTGCTGGAGGTGATGCCCCAGCCTGATGTAGTGGTGGTGTGCTGTGGAGGAGGAGGTCTACTTGCTGGGGTAGCTCCTGCCGGCTGTGAGAAGACAAGGATTTATGGAGTAGAGCCAGAAGGAGCCACATAGCACCTGTTGGTTAAACCTCACCAAGACAATATCAGGCAGGGCTTTTACAACTACGATACACTACTAACTGATATACATGAACATACACATGGGACAATATACTGAAGGGTTGATATACAGTTTGACCATTTTGTTTACCTTAATTTTCTGTCTTTGATTCATTAGACTGCACCATGTACACTGCACCTGCCGGCATGGACACCAAGAGCATCACGTCAGGACTGGCTCCACCTTTTGCAGGTTCAATACATCTCATAGAAGTAGATTGGCTAGACTTAAATAAATCCTAAAAGATCAGGACATAAGAGGTAACAACTTTGTCTTCATCTGGAATGAACTATAGCCAAGCAAACAAATCTGTGAATTGTACCTTTTTTACCTGTGCTAACTCTCTTGATGTGTTTTGTACTTAAAGGTTAAAACATCTACCATTGCTAACTGCCTGGTGTGGTGTCCCTCCCAGGCACCCTGCCCTATGAGCTGTGCCAGCGTTACTTTGAGGAGATGGTACTGGTGAATGATAAAGAGATCAAGGATGCCGTGTCGACCCTGTACAGGGCCGGGCTCCTGGTGGAACCGCCGGGGTCCACGGCGTTCGTAGCCATTGCTAACGACAGAATCCCTGACATTGCTGGGAGGAACGTGGTGGTCATCCTCAGTGAAGGAAACATTGGCAAAGACAAGCTCACTAACTTCCTTGATTGAATGTTGTCACGAGAATTTTGCTATGTCAATTGTTGAACTCAACTATCTCTCAGGCTTTGAATAATTCCCAGAGGTTGTAAGCCTCTGGTTAAGGAAGAATTAGACAAATTCCCAAATCTGCAATAGGTCAGGTTTTTTATTCAGAGAGCTCTGATTTCAAAATGGGAACACAGTCTTTTATATTGTACATACAAATAAACTCCACCCGCTTTAGGCGGCAGTACTTTTCCACAGTGTACATTCATGGCTTATCACTTTCTGCAACATAATTCAAACTGGACAGTTCCTAGCCGTGCCTCCCTTCTTGAGGATGAGAAGGCCTCTTCTATGTAGTTTGTTTTCACAAGGAATCCTTTGTTTTCCCAAATACCCCCTTCTTACATTGCGAGATAGTAACACCATGTTCTAGTCTCTAAAAAGTTCTAGACACATTTTCAGAGTGGAATATTCTTAGTCATTACTTAAACATACAAATTTCCCTGTCAAATGTCGAGTTACTTACTTTCTTAGGTATTTTTCTACTCATGGAGCATAGGCCACTGACAACAGTTGTCCAGCATATTTAGTCAGGTGCGATTTGTTCAAGTTCTGATGTGTTTCCCCATTGAATGTTTACAAATGTATTATTACAGTGACTACTACAGAGAATAAAGAATGATTATTCCGACTAGTCTGAGTTAGGAGAAATTATGCATTATTATTTTACTACTTTGACTGTTACAGAGAAGAAAGAATGACCATCACTCTAACCACCTAAAGTTTGGGGCAAATCATGCATTCTTTTTTTTCAATAATACTTTTCACACTGTGACACTATCTTTTTGCAAAGAAACTATGCAATGTATTCAATATCAGGAACATATGCTGTGTTTGATCATTGAATTGTCAACAACTCTCACAACTGTGTTCTTTGTTCAACTGAAATAAATATTCTCATGTCCATACTAAATAGCAATCACTTGATGGGGTGTATATTAGGCACGTACAAAGCACACATGCCTAGGTAATGCTACCAGTGAATCAGAGTTACTGAATAAAAAAAACTATGAGTAGCCCAAAACCTCCCATCTACAGTGCATTCTGAAAATATTCAGACCTCTTTTACTTTTTCCACATTTTGATTCTTTACAGCCTTATTGTAAAATGGATTACATTCATTTTTTCCCTTATCAATTTACACACAATACCCCATAATGACAAAGCGAAAACAGGTTTTATAAAAACATTTTTTTAAAGTATTCAGACCCTTTGCTATGAGACTCGAAATTGAGCTCAGGTGCATCCTGTTTCCATTGATCATCCTTGTGATGTTTCTATAACTTGATTGGAGTCCACCTGTGGTAAATTCAATTGATTGGACATGATTTGGAAAGGCACACACCTGCCTATATAAGGTCCCACAGTTGACCGTGCATGTCAGAGCAAACGCCAAGCCATGAGGTTGAAGGAATTGTCTGTAGAGCTCAGAGACAGGATTGTGTCAAGGCACAGCTCTGGGAAAGGGTACCAAAAAATGTCTGCAGTATTGAAGGTTCCCAAGAACACAGTGGCCTCCATAATTCTTAAATGGAAGAAAATTGGAATGAAACACTCCCTAGAGCTGGCCGCCTGGCCAAACTGAGCAATCGGGGGAGAAGGGCCTTGGTGAGGGAGGTGACAAGAACCTGGTGGAGATGGGAGAACCTTCCAGAAGGACAACCATCTCTACTGCACTCCACCAATCAGGCCTTTATGGTAGAGTGGCCAGATGGAAGCCACTCCTCAGTAAAAGGCACATGACAGCCCACCTGGAGTTTGCCAAAAGGCACCTAAAGAATCATGAGAAACAATATTCTCTGGTCTGATGAAACCAAGATTGAATTCTTTGGCCTGAATGCCAAGTGTTACGTCTGGAGGAAACCTGGCACCATCCCTACGGTGAAGCATGGTGGCAGCATCATGATGTGGGGATGTTTTTCAGCGGCAGAGACTGGGAAACTAGTCAGGATCGAGGGAAAGATGAATGGAGCAAAGTACAGAGAGATCCTTGATGAAAACCTGCTCCAGAGCGCTCAGGACCTCAGACTGGGGCAAATGTTTACCTTCTGACAAGACAACGACCCTAAGCACACAGCCAAGACAACGCAGGAGTGGCTTCGGGACAAGTCTCTGAATGTCCTTGAGTGGCCCAGCCACAGCCCGGATTTGAACCAGATCGAACATCTCTGGAAAGACCTGAATATGGCTGTGCAGCGACACTCCCCATCCAACCTGACAGAGCTTGAGAGGATCTGCAGAGAAGAATGGGAGAAACTCCCCAAATACAGGTGCGCCAAGCTTGTATCGTCATACCCAAGAAGACTGAATACTTATATACATATATACATGATATTTCCATTTATTTTATTTTATATAAATGTGCAAAAATGTCTGAACCTGTTTTTGCTTCATCAATTATGGGTTATTGTGTGTAGATTGATGAGGAAAGAAATTATTTAATACATTTTAGAATAAGGCTGTAACATAACAAAATATAGAACAGTCAAAATGTCTGAATACTTTCCGAATGCACTGTACATCATGCTTGTTATCTCCCAGAGCTTGAGATTTAGGTCTCAGTGTTTTGGCACACTCCCCTTATCTCCAGACAGCAACACCATTTCTCACTAGCCTCATTTACAGCTTGTGCTAACATGTGGTTTTCATGATCCGATCAAGCCCGATCCAATTACTATCTGATCAAGTTCTGTCACTTTAACACATGGTATTATAATGTGTATGTTATCTGTCCACTGCATCTGTGACCATATTTTCCTGATCGTTCCATGTATGAAAATTATTTCTCATTGAGATAAAATCTTTTTTTTCAAGAGAGACCTGGTCCAACAGCAGCAGGGGGAAGAACGTTTCAGACAAAACAACTTACATAGACTAACATAACATTGAACAAAACTATAGACACACATACATTACAACAATTATATAATAATTTTAGTATCATGCTTGGACAATTATTGATGCCTTAAGTCTATGGTGTCAATTTTAAATAATTTCACTGGGCTTTATAATGATGAATTAAATGGTTTCACCATCTACATCTGTTGACACTTGTAAGATATCCAGATACAATGGTCATCACTTGTTAACACAGCCATAAAGTCAGATTCTACAGCCACAAAGTCAAAATTGGTTACAAAAATGAGCTTTTTGGTCTTAATTTAAAGGTTAGGCATAAGGTTAGCAGTATGTTTATTGTTAGGGTTAGGGTTAGGTTTAGGTAGAAAATCACATTTTAAGAAGATAAATTATTGTAGAAATGGGCAAGGTTAAGCCATAATGACTTTGTGGCTGTGTTAACTAGGGACGACCAGACCTCTGGAGGTGGTTAGAGGGCATAACCACACTCAATACTTCAATGCGACTTCTGCTATCAGAACACAATGATTGCATTGAAAAAACACGTTGGCTGCGTTTACAAAGGCAGGCCAAATCTGATATATTTTCCACTAATTGGTCTTTTGACCAATCATATCAGATATCAGACACCGCAGCCAACGTAAGTAAAACATTTAAACGTGTTAACCCTCGCAAGGCTTCCGGCCCAGATGGCAGCCCTAGCCGTGTCCTCAGAGCATGCGCAGACCAGCTGGCTGGTGTGTTTACGGACATATTCAATCAATCCCTATCCCAGTCTGCTGTTCCCACTGTTCCCAAGAAAGCTAAGGTAACTGAGCTAAATGACTATCGCCCTGTAGCACTCACTTCCATCATCATGAAGTGCTTTGAGAGACTAGTCAAGGATCATATCACCTTCACCCTACCTGACATCTAGACCCACTCCAATTTGCTTACCGTCCCAATAGGTCCACAGACGACGCAATCGCCATCACACTGCACACTGCCCTAACCCATCTGGACAAGAGGAATACCTATGTAAGAATGCTGTTCATCGACTACAGCTCAGCATTTAACACCATAGTACCCTCCAAACTCATCATTAAGCTTGAGACCCTGGGTCTTGACCCCGCCCTGTGCAACTGGGTCCTGGACTTTCTGACGGGCCTCGGGTAGGTGGTGAGGGTAGGAAACAACATCTCCAGCCCGCTGATCCTCAACACTGGGGGCCCACAAGGGTGCGTTCTCAGCCCTCTCCTGTACTCCCTGTTCACCCATGACTGCGTGGCCATGCACACCTCCAAGGCCCTCAGAGTGTGGTGGCAAGAAAATAACCTGTCACTCAACGTCAACAAAACAAAGGAGATGATCGTGGACCTCAGGAAGCAGCAGAGGGAGCACCCCCCTATCCACATTGACGGGACAGTAGTGGAGAAGGTGGAAAGTTTTAAGTTCCTCTGCGTACACATCACGGACAAACTGAAATGGTCCACCCACACAGACAGCGTGGTGAAGAAGGTGCAACAGCGTCTCTTCAACCTCAGAAGGCTGAAGAAATTTGGCTTGTCACCAAAAACCCTCACAAACCTTTACAGATGCACAATCGAGAGCATCCTGTCTGGCTGTATCACCGCCTGGGACGCCCACAACCGTAAGGCTCTCCAGAGGGTAGTGAGGTCTGCACAACGCATCACTGGGGGCAAACTACCTGCCCTCCAGGACACCTACACCACCCGATGTCACAGGAAGGCCAAAAATATCATCAAGGACAACAACCACCCAAGCTACTGCCTGTTCACCCCGCTATCATCCAGAAGGCGAGGTCAGTACAGGTGCATCAAAGCTGGGACCGAAAGACTGAAAAACAGCTTTGATCTCAAGGCCATCATACTGTTAAACAGCCATCACTAACATTGAGTGGCTGCTGCCAACATACTGACTCAAATCTCTAGCCACTTTAATAATAAAAAATTGGATGCAACAAATGTATCACTAGTCTCTTTATACAATGCCACTTATATAATGTTTACATATCCTACATTACTCATCTCATATGTATATACTGTACTCTATACCATCTACTGCATCTTTTCTATCCCGTTTGCCCATCGCTCATCCATATATTTATATGTATATATTCTTATTAATTCCTTTACACTTGTATGTATAAGGTAGTTGTGTGAAATTGTTAGATTACTTGTTAGATATTACTGCACGGTTGGAACTAGAAGCACAAGCATTTCGCTACACTGGCATTACCATCTGCTAACCATGTGTATGTGACCAATAACATTTAATTTGATTTGATTGTTCAAAAGACCGATTAGTGAAACAAAATGTCAAAATTGGGCTGCCTGTGTAAAAGCAGTCGTCTAGACGTACAAAGGTCCGCATTGAGGTCTGATTGTGCTCAGATCAGGCTGACGGTCTAGGACGCATTGTGTCTGGCTTTCTGCTTTGCGTGATGTATTGTTGTCTCTACCTTCTTACCCTTTGTACTGTTGTCTGTGCCAAATAATGTTTGTACCATGTTTTGTGCTGCTACCATGTTGTGTTGCTACCATGTTGTTGTCATGTTGTGTTGCTGCCTTGCTATGTTGTTTTAGGTCTCTCTTGTCGTGATGTGTGTTTTGTCCTATATTTATATGTTATTTATTAAATTAAAAGAAATATATACAGTGGGGCAAAAAAGTATTTAGTCAGCCACCAATTGTGCAAGTTCTCTCACTTAAAAAGATGAGAGAGGCCTGTAATTTTCATCATAGGTAAACTTCAACTATGACAGACAAATTGAGGAAAGAAATCCAGAAAATCACATTGTAGGATTTTTTATGAATTTATTTGCAAATTATGGTGGAAAATAAGTATTTGGTCACATACAAACAAGCAAGATTTCTGACTCTCACAGACCTGTAACTTCTTCTTTAAGAGGCTCCTCTGTCCTCCACTCGTTACCTGTATTAATGGCACCTGTTTGAACTTGTTATCAGTATAAAAGACACCTGTCCACAACCTCAAACAGTCACACTCCAAACTCCACTATGGCCAAGACCAAAGAGCTGTCAAAGGACACCAGAAACAAAATTGTAGACCTGCACCAGGTTGGGAAGACTGAATCTGCAATAGGTAAGCAGCTTGGTTTGAAGAAATCAACTGTGTGAGCAATTATTAGGAAATGGAAGACATACAAGACCACTGATAATCTTCCTTGGTCTGGGGCTCCACGAAGATCTCACCCCGTGGGGTCAAAATGATCACAAGAACGGTGAGCAAAAATCCCAGAACCACACGGGGACCTAGTGAATGACCTGCAGAGAGCTGGGACCAAAGTAACAAAGCCTACCATCAGTAACACACTACGCCGCCAGGGACTCAAATCCTGTAGTGCCAGACGTGTCCCCCTGCTTAAGCCAGTACATGTTCAGGCCCGTCTGAAGTTTGCTAGAGAGCATTTGGATGATCCAGATGAGGATTGGGAGAATGTCATATGGTCAGATGAAACCAAAATATAACTTTTTGGTAAAAACTCAACTCGTCGTGTTTGGAGGACAAAGAATGCTGAGTTGCATCCAAAGAACACCATACCTACTGTGAAGCATGGGGGTGGAAACATCATGCTTTGGGGCTGTTTTTCTGCAAAGGGACCAAAACCTTGTGAAGACTTACAGAAAACGTTTGACCTCTGTCATTGCCAACAAAGGGTATATAACAAAGTATTGAGATAAACTTTTGTTATTGACCAAATACTTATTTTCCACCATAATTTGCAAATAAATAAATAAAAAATCCTACAATGTGATTTTCTGGATTTTTTTTCCCTCATTTTGTCTGTCATAGTTGAAGTGTACCTATGATGAAAATTACAGGCCTCTCTCATCTTTTTAAGTGAGAGAACTTGCACAATTGGTGGCTGACTAAATACTTTTTTGCCCCACTGTATATCCCAGCCCCCTGTCCCCACAGGTCTTTTGCCTTTTAATCGGCCGTCATTGTAAATAAGAATTTGTCTTAGCTGACTTGCCTAGTTAAATAAATGTAAGTTTAATAAATAAATACAAATAAAATTCTCCTCATACAATCAGGCTACCAAAAGCACATACAGAGTGTGATGTCATCAGCATTCCCACCGCAAGTATTCAGAGACGTGTGTTTTGGGAGTGAGGCACCTTTTCATTATAACGTTGTGGAGCAAATAACGCTATGTTCCTGCTGGCCTCATAAACACTAGGCAGCTGGCTTATATTTAGAAAAACACATTTTTGAGTTATAAAGATTATTATTTATTATAACAATAACAGCTACTGCCATGTTGTTCTGTTATTATCAAATTTTGCCTATGCCACCTCATATTCTGCCTATGCCACCGTTTGCAATGCTTACTGGCATTTGAATACAGCGCAGCAAAAGGGAATCTGATTCCGGACACAATGTGGACAAGGCAGACACATTTAAATGTAGGTGTAGATGCCATTATTCCATTATCAGAAAACAAAAACTCCATTAACTGTCAAGTCTAGACATGGCCAGAGAGATCTGATTACAATCAGTGCCCAATGTGTATTTTGATTGTCTACACCTGTCCACAAATATCGGCACAATCAGAAAGTGGACAAAATCAGGACAAAGGACACGTTAGCACCAGGTATAAATGGGCGCAGGGCTATTGCTGTTCAGCTATGGGACTGGAGACACTGTACAGGCTATAGATGGATGGAGGGGAATCATATCATACTGAAACATGAGGGATCCCAGATGAAGAACTTAGACACGGAAGTGACAGTTTTTTATTTTGAGGAGAGGATGAACTCTATCAGATGGTTTGATTTTGTTGTTTGATGTCTATTCTGCTCATGAGGTAAAACAACTATTGTACAGTATGTTCAGATATATTTGATAGAATTATGATTCAATATTTGCATTTGCAGTATTTGAGGAATTGAATGCACAGCATAATTTTCATATCTAGCATATTCTGTACTGTAGTTTGAGATTTGGTCAAATAAATCTGTAATATAGTTTCTGACAATTAATTTGTGTTCATGTCACTTCGTGCTAGAAGGCAAAATTATAAGTGGGTACCAGCGAAGAAACGACTATATCAGACCAAGTACATAGAAGAAGTTGTGACAGCTGCCGTGGTTATGTCCATGATTATCATTGTGCTGTGGCATATATGGACCCAGGACAAGACATAGAGACCTTCCTATCTTTGAGTTAACAGTACAACTGTATCATCAAAGATTCATACGTGTTACATCTGATTCAAACCTTCCCAGCACGATTCACGCTGCAAAACCAAGAATGTCGGTGAATGGTGACCCCGACAGATCCCTGTAAAACAAAAGGGGGATTTAATAAATCCCCAACCTAAACTGTGACGAAGGAACCTGAGAACATTGATTAATGATGATGTACCACAGTGCCTGTCCCACTGCTGCAACTCAAGGAGCACCATTTCCTCAGAGTTCCCAGGCCAGGAGAGAGGACAGGACTCTCAGGACAGGACTGTTCACCACTGGAACAATGTGATGAATGAAAGGGCCATTTCAAGAGCGAGTTGGTTACACAATGGGGTGGATTATTTGTGGATTTAATAGGACAAGATGTTTTTCATTAAATGTACTGACTGTAAATACATTGCATCATACTATACAGTAAGCCACATTTGATAAATAATCTAAAAACGAAATATAACCAAGGCATAGACTACTTGTGTATTGTCTCAGTGCTGCTAATTTAATAAGTATTCATTGTACATATATGAAATTATGGAATTTTATTGAGGGCATTTTGAAATCCATGTGAATGTTTTATGTAGTAAATTTGGATATCTTTGTTTTCCAACCCTCGAGGCACTCTGCCACGGCTTAATAACACGACAGCGCCATTTCATTTTGGTAAACCAGAAGTGTATTAATTTCCAATGGAACGCTGTGTTTGCCTTGCAGCATTGCGTCGCAGAGGCAGTCGCAGTGGGTTCTGTGTGGTGCATACGCTGGGTTTATCGAACGTGCGTCAAGCTGTATGCGTAGACGGCTTGACAGAAATGGTAGCAGAAGGTGAATGTTGAACTTTTGTTGCCCATATCCAGATGATGCAGCGTACCATCTTGCGCAATAACGCTGTAACTGTGATCGAGACGTAACAGCATCATTGCATTTTGGTAGACCAAAAGTACATTCATTTCCAATGGAACGCTGCGTTAGACGCTTCACCTCGATCACACCTACAGCGTAAATCACCTTCTGCTATCATTTCTGTCCAGCTGTCTACGCACTACCGGAAACAATGCAGTTTATAAGGCCTCGATCACACCGAGTGTTAGTGGGCAAAATGGTAGCATCATCTGGATATGTGTGCAACAAAAGTTCAATATTCACCTTCTGCTACCATTTCTGTCAAGCTGTCTACCCATACAGTTTGATGCATATGTTCGATAAATCCAAGACATGCACTGCAACACAATGCTGCAAGACAAACGCAGCGTTCCATTGGAAATGTATGTACAGTGAGGGAAAAAAGTATTTGATCCCCTGCTGATTTTGTACGTTTGCCCACTGACAAAGAAATGATCAGTCTATAATTTTAATGGTAGGTTTATTTGAACAGTGAGAGACAGAATAACAACAAAAAAGTACAGAAAAACACATGTGAAAAATGTTATAAATTGATTTTAAATTTTTATGAGGGAAACAAGTATTTGACCCCTTGTCAATCAGAAAGATTTCTGGCTCCCAGGTGTCTTTTATACAGGTAACGAGCTGAGATTAGGAGCACACTCTTAAAGGGAGTGCTCCTAATCTCAGTTTGTTACCTGTATAAAAGACACCTGTCCACAGAAGCAATCAATCAGATTCCAAACTCTCCACCATGGCCAAGACCAAAGAGCTCTCCAAGGATGCCAGGGACAAGATTTTAGCAGTTTGGTGAGAAGGTGACAACAGTTGGTGCGATTATTCGCAAATGGAAAAAACACAAAATAATTTCTCCCTCAGCCTCGGGCTCCATGCAAGATCGCACCTCGTGGAGTTGCAATGATCATGAGAATGATGAGGAATCAGGTCAGAACTACACGGGAGGATCTTGTCAATGATCTCAAGGCAGCTGGGACCATAGTCACCAAGAAAACATTTGGTAACACACTACGCCGTGAAGGACTGAAATTCTGCAGCGCCCGCAAGGTCCCCCTGCTCAAGAAAGCACATATACATGCCCGTCTGAAGTTTACCAATGAACATCTGAATGATTCAGAGGACAACTGGGTGAAAGTGTTGTGGTCAGATGAGACCAAAATGGAGCTCTTTGGCATCAACTCGCCGTGTTTGGAGGAGGAATGCTGCCTATGACCCCAAGAACACCATCAAACATGGAGGTGGAAACATTATGCTTTGGGGGTGTTTTTCTGCTAAGGGGACAGGACAACTTCACCGCATCAAAGGGACGATGGACGGGGCCATGTACCGTCAAATCTTGGGTGAGAACCTCCTTCCCTAAGCCAGGGCATTAAAAATGGGTCGTGGATGGGTATTCCAGCATGACAATGACCCAAAACACACAGCCAAGGCAACAAAGGAGTGGCTCAAGAAAAAGCATATTAAGGTCCTGGAGTGGCCTAGCCAGTCTCCAGACCTTAATCCCATAGAAAATCTGTGGAGGGAGCTGAAGGTTCGAGTTGCCAAACGTCAGCCTCGAAACCTTAATGACTTGGAGAAGATCTGCAAAGAGGAGTGGGACAAAATCCCTCCTGAGATGTGTGCAAACCTGGTGGCCAACTACAAGAAACGTCTGACCTCTGTGATTGCCAACAAGGGTTTTGCCACCAAGTAATAAGTCATGTTTTGCAGGGGTCAAATACTTATTTCCCTCATTAAAATGCAAATCAATTTATAACATTTTTCACATGCGTTTTTTTCTGGATTTTTTTGTTGTTATTCTGTCTCTCACTGTTCAAATAAACCTACCATTAAAACTATAGACTGATCATTTCTTTGTCAGTGGGCAAACGTACAAAATCAGCAGGGGATCAAATACTTTTTTTCCCTCACTGTACTTCTGGTGTACCGGTGGTGTGATCGAGGCGTTAGGCTACAGATTAAATAAATTATGAACTTCACAGGGTGGTGAAAGGGCACGTTGATGAGATTGATGCTGCTTTCCAATAAATATCGAGGGTCTTATTCTGATGACATGATCGATGCTTGGCTGCCATTTGACAAATACAAATAATTTTGCTCACTTGTCCATAAAAAGCTCATCATGTAGGCAATACCCACACTGTAGGCAAGAGCGCTCATGCCAAGGCCAGAGTGGGCACAATGGTGGGCACATTCTCGATATAACGCAATTTGTGACAAAATCAGTTGAGTTGAAAATGCGATGACAACCCACTTGCATTATATTTATTTCTTTATTCGGTACATAGGAATTAAACGCTAAAGTTATTTTTATGTACACTACATCATCACGCTCAGCTTTTTATCCGCAACAAGTCACTTTGATAAAACATCTCTGATGGGTAATGAGATTTTCTAGTATTTGCATAAAAATCTGTCCCCAATTGGATGGTAATCTAGTTATAGTTAATAACCCAGGTAGGTACTGCAACGATTTACACATCTGTCATTTTCTAACCAGATTCAACATTGCTGATGTGTAAATTAAGTCATATAAAGAATTTAAATAAACATAAAACATGTTTAATAACATATTCAAGGAGGAAAACATTTGTTTTATGACATTGTGCAGCAAAAATAATTATAGAACATGAATGGTTCCATTTGCTGCCATGTCTTCTCGTTGAGCTACATAACATCTTTGGTTGCCATCCTGCAGACAACAGCATCCAGTAGACACTTATCCTCCTGGGGTGTGGTTTTGTACAGCTGGAGAAAAAAAACAAGAGCATGTTGAGTTAGAAACATTTATTAAAGTGTCACTCCACAATGATACAATAGCTGACAGTATATAATACAGATTTTAAAAACCACATTGTGGACTAGTCAGAGTTGAGACACTAAAAGCAGTCATAGTCAAACATAGTACAATATTTCATTTGGAGTCATTTATAATACATTACCTCATCTATACTTTATTGGAATTGTTATTATACATTATGTCATCTATACACATGTATGCAGATGCAGTAGATAAAAAGGACATTTAGGTCTTTAAAAAGAAACATCTCCATTGGAGGATAAGGTGGGAGGCTTTGGTGCAGACATTTACATTATTGTTACCTGAGAGAATCACACAATTTATTATTTTCATCTACATTACAAATGTTTATTATAGCTTGACAGTTGACAAAAAAGATCATTCCTAATGTCGCTTCTGTTTTGATGGCTCCATCGTTACAAAAAGAACAGACACGTTTATCTAAGGGAGTGTTTGTGTATCGATGAGTCTCAATACCGAGAGGGGCCACTCCACATCTACATTTTGCAAAAGAGCTTCAGTTTTGCCTAGACAAAAATGTACTTACGCAAGATTCTGTCCCAAAAGCGCATTTAAAAATCAGTTGGTGACACTTTAGTTCTTCACTCTCCAAAAGCGCTAATTCGAAAACATTTCAGTCCTTTCTAGAATACACTGTCAGTATCAGTGAGATGAGTCATATGGAGTTATAAATGGTATATAAAAAAGGTATTTGCCATTGCAACATCACAAGCCAATAACACATGTTTACATAGATGTACATTTTGCATACTGCCAATTTTTTTAAATGCAAGTGCATTCGGAAAGTATTCAGACCCCTTGACTTTTTCCACATTTTGTTACATTACAGCCTTATTCTAAATTGATTAAATTGTTTTTTCCCCTCATCAATCTACACACAATACCCAATAATGACTTTGTTGAAGCAAGGACATTAGTCTCCCAGTCCCTGCCGCTGAAAAACATCCCCACAGCATGATGCTGCCATCACCATGCTTCACTGTAGGGATGGTGCCAGGTTTCCACTAGACATGATGCTTGGCATTGAGGACAAACAGTTCACTCTTGGTTTCATCAGACCAGAGAATCTTGTCATTTAGGTGCCATTTGGCAAACTCCAAGCGGGCTGTCATGTGCCTTTTACTGAGGAGTGGCTTCAGTCTGGCCACTCTACCTTAAAGGCCTGATTGATGGAGTGCTGCAGAGATGGCTGTCCTTCTGGAAGGTTCTCCCATCTCCACAAAACAACTCTGGAGCTATGTCAGAGAGACCATCAGGTTCTTGGTCCCCTCCCTGACCAAGGCCCTTCTCCCCGATCGCTCAGTTTGGCCGGGTGGCCAGCTCTAGGAAGAGTATTGGTGGTTCAAAATTTCTTCCATTTAAGAATGATGGAGGCCACTGTGTTCTTGGGGACCTTCAACGCTGCAGACATTTTTTGGTACCCTTCCCCAGATCTGTGCCTCGACACAATCCTGTCTCAGAGCTCTACGGACAATTCCTTCGACCTCATGGCTTGGTTTTGCTCTGACATGCACTGTCAACTGTGGTACCTTTCCAAATCATGTCCAATCAATTACATTTACCACAGGTGGCCTCCAATCAAGTTGTAGAAACATCTCAAGGATGATCAATAGAAACAGGATGTACCAGAGATCAATTTCGAGTGTCATAGCAAAGGGTCTGAATATTTATTTTTAATGTATCCGTTTTCGCTTTGTCATTATGGGGTATTGTGTGTAGATTTTTTTTTTATACATTTTAGAATAAGGCTGTAACATTAACAAATTTGTGGAAAAAGTCAAGGGGTCTGAATATTTTCTGAAGGCACGGTATATATTATATTAGTGTGTGTGTGTGTGTGTGTGTGTGTGTGTGTGTGTGTGTGTGTGTGCCCAACACTACAGGAAAAACAAAACTGACAAAGAAAAACAAGACCAACCTTTTTGATCATAGCAGGGTCGGTCAACATGGAGACATTTTCAACTGGGATCTGTTGTCCATCCACCTTGGCAATGATGTCACTCATGTGCTGCGTCTCCTCTTTGGGATGGACCAGAACTATGAGAACAGCACTATCACTGTCTGATGTCCCAAACCTCTTGAAAGCCTCTGAAATCTAAAGGAAAATGTGTCAAAGACATTGGGATGGAATATCACTTTGAAAGGAGCGTCAATGTGTGTGATACTTTTACTTATACTTACATTATTAGTGGGTGAAAGGTTGTAGATGATTTCGGAATATAAGCTCCTTGTCTTCATTTTTCCAGTACTATGTAAATGGACTGCCTTGTTTGCTGCCACTAGCACTTGGAAGGGGTTCACTATCTGCAAAAATCTATTTGTGGATCATTGCATCAACTTCAGTCAAGCATTCATGCATTACATCAAACCAAAATGTCTAGCCAGCTAGCTACATTGTCTCACCATAGACGGGTTTATCAAGGCACCATTCATCTTTCCTTCCACGGCATTTTTCCTAAATTCTGCGGCGTTTTTGACATCTTTGAATAGCAACTGAGTTACAGAACGATCAGGAAAGAGTTCCAATTCTTGAGTTGAATACATAACGGAAGAAAAACGAATGCGTGGATAAAACAAGACCCGAACATTCCCGTTAGACCATCTCATGTGGTTAAAAAAAGAAATCGAGGGAACAAAAACCAAGTAGCACAATTAATCTGAACGGTTCCGGTTTTACTCGACAAAAACAATGTATGCTATACCTATAAATTGTCAATACATGTTATGAAATAAAATATTATACATATATGCTCGCATTTTTTAAACGTGTGTACAACAGAGAAGCAATTCAATTATTTGTGAAATGATACTGATTAGGAACCTCAGAATTGTTAAACAGCTTCGGTACGGACTAACTTTCACCGACGGACCACCAAACTGTCAAAAAATCTAAACTCTTCCGTTTTAGCTAGATGGAAATATCTGTATATTCTTTGTCATCTTATTTCAATTTCATACTTAGTTAACATGACATTAAACGTATGTAGCGTACACCATATATAAGTATCTAGCTCATTTTAGAATGATTTCTGCGTTCGTTCGGAATTCGTAGGTGAAGATGGAGAAATTGGAAGGGTACATTTTCACTGCTCTCTGCAGCACCAACTTTTTGGTTTCATGTCTCCTGTTCTCCAAAATATCCCGGGAGCAAAGGGAGCCCTACATGGACGAAATATTTCACGTCCGTCAAGCTCAGAAATACTGCTACGGGAAGTTCAACGAGGTATCGTTGTGCTCTGGCAATGTCATTTCCTTGATTTGGTTATATTGTTGCTTGTCGCAGATTGCTAGATTGACTTTTTAACCCTTAACTAAACCATCAGCTAAACCATCTGGGACGATGAACCTAGACAAATCAGACTATCGCTAGGCGTTATTGTGGATAATATGCCTGAATTAAAAGCATTGTACTTCTGCAGTGGTATGTTGCCCTATATGTAGCTAAACCATTTGGCATCTGTCTTTAGCTTGAAAAACATGAACCCTTTTATGTTCAGTGCTGTAGTAGAGTCTCTAACAGGATCTTTTTCCTTTCTCTTTGTTTTTCCAGTGGGACCCAATGATCACCACGCTCCCCGGCCTGTACCTGGCGTCAGTGGGTGTGATCAAGCCAGTGGTGTGGCTAGTGGACCTCGCAGGGAAGGTGGCGTGTTCTACCGCGATGCTGCGCTTCATCAACCTCCTCTTCAACTGTGGCATCCTCTACCTGCTCTATCTCATCATCTGCAAGCTCCATCTTAAAGAGAAGGTAATAATGTTATTACATGTATAACATCCCCAAGGGTGGCCAGCTCCTGTTCTGGAAAGCTGCAGTGTGTGCACTGTGCAGGCTTTTGCTCCAGTCCAACTTTTACTCACCTTACTCAAATAATTTTGGTTTAAATTAAAAATGATTGAATGTCCTTAAAGCTTCAATTGCATTCCTTTTGTTAGTCATAACAACCATGGTTTCTCTTTCAGACTAAGACTACCTCCCGCAGAATTCTCTCAGCCCTGTCCCTGTCCACCTTCCCCGTGCTCTACTTCTTCAACTTCCTCTACTACACAGATGCCGGATCTACTTTCTTCATTCTCTTCACGTACCTCATGACCCTGTACGGCTGTCACAAAGCCTCGGCACTCATTGGCGTCTTCGCCATATTCTTCCGCCAGACCAACATCATCTGGGTGGCGTTCTGCGCCGGCACAGTTGTGGCCAACAAGATGGACGATACCTGGAGGACGGAACAGTCGAAGAAGAAGGACGATAAGTCGCCCTGTCAGATACCTTTCTCCGTAAGCGGGGTGAAGAGAGTGGTGCGTTTCCTGTTGGAATTCCTGACTACAGCCAATCATGTGAAGGCTGTGATGTTAGTGGCGTGGCCGTACATTCTGGTTGCCGTGGGTTTTATCGCATTCATCATGTTGAATGATGGGATCGTAGTCGGGGACAGAACCAGTCATGAGGCCTGTCTCAACTTCCCTCAGCTCTTCTACTTCTTCTCTTTCGCCCTCTTCTTCTCCATCCCCACGTCGCTGTGCTACCACCGAGCTCTCCGCTTCCTCCACACCCTCAAGAAGCAGCCACTGCTCTACTTACTGATCACGGGACTCTGCCTTCTCCTAGTTTGGAAGTTCACCTTCGTACACAAGTACCTCCTGGCCGACAACAGACACTTCCCCTTCTACGTGTGGAAGAGGGTCTTCCAGAAGCATGAGGCGGTGCGTTTTGCCCTCATCCCAGCATACGTGTTTGCAGCGTGGAACTTCATGGACACTCTGAAATCCCGGTCGCTGTTCTGGAGCCTGGCGTTCCTGGTGTGTCTGCTGGCGGCCACAGTGCCTCAGAAGCTGCTAGAGTTCAGGTACTTTATTGTTCCGTACCTGCTCTACCGCCTCCACATCCCCCTGCCCTCCCTCACCAGACTGGCGCTGGAGTTCCTGCTCTATACAGCCGTCAACGCAGCCACGCTCTACATCTTCATCAACAAGACTTTTCAATGGCCAAATAATCCGGCTGTACAGAGGTTTATGTGGTAGCCTGAACTGAACAGGAGGAACCCAGGTTATACTTTTTCTATTTAAAATGAGTTAAGGCCAGGAGTTTTTCCTGTTGTGATGAGATCATGCTCAGGACAAACCCCTGGCCCTCAATGTGAGAAAATGCATTTCATGTGAAGAACACTTTGAAGAGCACAATATGTTTTATAATGTACATTTGAACTGTGAATTGTACATTGAATTATGTAATTTGGATGGAGGAAGAGACCTAATGGTTTAAAGAAACTTTATTTGTTTTGAAGAAAATTCACGACTTATCTTAATTTAACTCTGTGATGGAGTTATACGTGTTATTTGTCCATATTTAATTCAAACAGATGGTTAAAGTTTGATAGAGACTAAATGATGTGGCTCTCTTTGTAAACATACAACATCCCTGACTATATTCAAAGAAATGTGTCTGTTATTCCCTATTCTATATCGGAATAGCATCCATAAACCATGTAAACAAACATCTGTGTTTGCATTCTGCTGCAATATTCTGAAGAGTAAAGTTGTGATATACAATGGTTATAATCATCTTTTGTTCTTTGTGCTGTATTTTAGATCATCTAAATCTTGCCTTCGACTGCATTCCCTTAAATAATGTTCTTGAACTTCTTTGTGTTTCTTGAGTGTGGTTGGTTGCCCTAAAATTCCAGAATCCTTTAGGCCTAAGATATATCATCCTGTATATATTCATCAGTCAATGATTAAACAAACAGTCTTTAACATACAGTACCAGTCAAAAGTTTGGACACACCTACTCATTCAAGGGGTTTTATTTTTTACTATTTTCTATTGTAGAATAATAGTGAAAACATCAACTATGAAATAGCACATGGAATCATGTAGAAACCAAAAAAGTGTTAAACAAATCAAAATATATTTTATATTTGAGATTCTTCAAAGTAGCCACCCTTTGCCTTGACAGCTTTGCACACTCTTGGCATTCACTCAACCAGCTTCACCTGGAATGCTTTTCCAACAGTCTTGAAGGAGTTCCCACATACGCTGAGCACTTGTTGGCTGCTTTTCCTTCACTCTGCGGTCCAACTCATCCCAAACCATCTCAATTGGGTTGAGGTCAGGTGATTGTGGAGGCCAAGTCATCTGATGCAGCACTCCATCACTCTCCTTCTTGGTCAAATAAATCACTGACAGTGTCACCAGCAAAGCACCATCACACCTCCTCCTCCAGGCATCACGGTGGGAACCACACATGCAAGCTCATCCGTTCACCTGCTCTGCGTCTCACAAAGACACCGTGGTTGAAACCAAAAATCTCACATTTTGACTCATCAGATCAAAGGACATACAGTGAGGGGAAAAAAGTATTTGATCCCCTGCTGATTTTGTACGTTTGCCCACTGACAAAGAAATTATCAGTCTATTCACTACCATTAAAGTTACAGACTGATCATTTCTTTGTCAGTGGGCAAACATACAAAATCAGCAGGGGATCAAATACTTTTTTCCCCTCACTGTATATCCACCGGTCTAATGTCCATTGCTCATGTTTCTTGGCCCAAGCAAGTCTAATTTTATTATTGGTGTCCTTTAGTAGTGGTTTCTTTATACCATGAAGGCCTGATTCATGCAGTCTCCTCCGAACAGTTGATGTGGAGATGTGTCTGTAACTTGAACTCTGTGAAGCATTTATTTGGGCTGCAATTTCTGAGGCTGGTAACTCTAATGAACTTATCCTCTGCAGCAGAGGTAACTCTGGATCTTCCTTTCCTGTGGTGCTACTCACAAGAGCCAGTTTCATCATAGCGCTTGATGGTTTTTGCGACTGCGGGTGAAGAAACGTTCAAAGTTCTTAAGATTTTCCGGATTGACTGACCTTCATGTCTTAAAGTAATGATGGACTGTCATTTCTCTTTGCTTATTGAAACTGTTTTAGCCATAATATGGACTTGGTCTTTTACCAAATAGGGTATACCACCCCTACCTTGTCACAACACAACTGAAGGAAAGAAATTCCACAAATGAACTTTTAACAAGGCATGCCTGTTAATTGAAATGCATTCCAGGTGACTACCTCATGAAGCTGGTTGAGAAAATGCCAAGAGTGTACAAAGCTGTCATCAAGGCAAAGGGTGGCTACTTTGAAGAATCTCAAACATAAAATATATTTTGATTTCTTTTAACACTTTTTTTTGGTTACTACATGATTCCCTATGTGTTATTTCATAGTTTATGTTCTCACTATTATTCTACAATGTAGAAAATAGTAAAAATAGAGAAAAACCCTGGAATGAGTAGATGTGCCAACCTTTGACTGGTACTGTATGTAGATTCTTCAATAGTGTGTACATTAGCTTCAGAAATGTTTTTGGTCAGAATTCGGTTACTTTTACCTGCATCTTTACCTGTCTGTTACTGATCTTTCTTGTCCCTGTATGGCTGTCCCCGGGCTGGAATTATCAAAGGAAGTGATGCAATAAAATGATTCATGTCAAACTAATATTGTCGAGAGTTTGAGCCATTGCCTGATGCTTTAATACACCCATTTCACCACAAGGTGGTGCTCTAATATTTTGTAAATATACATATGAACTCAATCTTGAATTGTGTACGATTAGCTTGATTGGGAAACATTGATTTGATAGAACATTAAAAAGGGTTGACAATTATATTAAGTGTGTAGTGTGTAAATGGTACTGTATGTCAGAATTTGTGACTCGTTGTGAAGAAACAAGGCTAGACAAAGAAACAAGAATGAACATGCTTACTGTAAATGAGGTATTGATTGCCTTGTCGCTATAGTGTTGTGAACTGCTCTTCCTACCCGCACTGATGTCAATAGAGTAATCAAGTATGCTCTCTACTAGGAATGTAATGATTCGCCGGTCCCCGATTCAAAATGTTTAAGTGCATCGATCGGCGGACCCCAAACCGAGACAAATGTAGGTAGCATGTATCCGTCAGAAAATCGATTAAAACATTATGAATCGCCGGTTCACTAAAATGGTTTTGCTCATATTACATTCTTTCAACCAAATACCTGTCATATTTTAAGTCAATAGATGTGTCTTCTCCTTCAGTTTCGAATTGCATGTTACTGTGTTGACAGTCATTGATCTACAAGTAATTGTGCATGCCACACAACCCCAGGCAATATATTATCAGTAGCCTAGTCAAACTGCGCCCAGCTTCGCACACTGACCAACGCGAGGTAGATGGCCTTTTCCTGATTTTGCACATCTGCGCGGCACCTTCAGCATTCAAATGCTAAAATGGCCTTCGTGATATTAGGCTTTTTTAGTTGAGTGACAACCCATGTCATTTGCTAGGTTATTGTTATTGATGCGCTGTTGAAAACTGCTCTCATCTGGATAATACCTTCTAAATGGGGCTTGTTATAGAGTAAAATGTTTTATTGTTTAAGTTCACGATCAGCAATCATTTTGGTAGTTTTGGTTTAAACAAATCAGTGTATACGGTCATTTGTAGAAATACAGAGTCAAGTTGATAATTTCATAACGAGGACAAAAATCACTGTTGCGAGGAGCACAGCATGGCTGAAGAGAGAGAAGAGAAGATCTCTCCGTAATGTTTTTTTTTAATCGATTTTCTATCGATTTTTGAGATGTGGGGGGTAAAATAAAAAACTGCGCTATATATTCATTGTCTATATTTTATATCTAATTTGCAAATAATAAATATTGATACATTACTAGTTAATTAGTAGGTACTGGTGATTTCAGAACCAAAGTGTGCCAGCAGTCAGCTCAGACAGATCCAGCTCAGAGAGGCCCAGCTCATGAGTTCCATCAGCAGCAGATTTGAATTTAGAATGTAAAATGTATGCAACAAATGTTAGTGAACCGAATCACATCCTGTATCTATCAGAGCCCATGTAATCTAGATACGTATTGAATCGTCTTAAAAGGGAACGATGCACATCCCTACTCTCTACCTACCTAACCCGTGGCCCTACTAGAGTATAATCACACTGTTCTCAACATGAGTTCTCTGCTGTTTACATAAGTGCTTTATAATGAGACAGACAGGATGTAACTGGAATTATCATCCAGTGTTGATTACACTATTGAGCCAAAAGTTGCTTGGTTAACGACTAATTAGCATCTTGTTGTTATTGCAAGAATCAGCTCCTCATATGAAAGCACAATGTTATATGCTGTTTTAATGTTATGGCTTGGAAGGACAGAGAAAGCTCTGTGTAATAACAATGTATTATGAACCTATAGCAGCTGTTGTTAATAAGGAAAACCAGTTAAGGTTTGATATTGTTGCAAGTATAAAATGTTAGGTGCGTGGGTGGTAGGGGCGTCTGTAGAGGTTTTATCTTTACTCACACACACACACTGCTCCCTATTCTGAGCATTCCCTTTGTGCCCACAGAATACACACAGTATTTTTTTATTAGACCAGCGGATAAGAACCAAATATACCGGAGATTGTTTCACTTTATGATACAAGTATTAAACTTGGTACACAAATACTAAATACCACCAGGAACATTTTAAAGATTGCAGGCAGTCTGGTAAGCATGTCAGTCAACCATTTTAATAAAATGGCAGCAATTCGGATTTCCTGTTAGAATAAAATAGGGTGAAATCATTCCAAATAATATCAAAATGACTTTGTAATGTTATCTATCCATTAAATAAACCCCACAGATGATATAGACAACAATTCTGACTCAAAATACTCTGAAGACCTTCATGTGGGTCAAATTGAGGTCATTTTGACCATAGTCCAGTGGCTACGGGAGAGAATTGTGGACTTTGCGATAGAGCCACCAAATTCAACACACAGCTGGGGCATGGCTAAAGAAGTATTTTTGGCTACTATGCCATCACAGATTTTGTCCATTAATAACCCCCTGGCGGCCATTTCCACATGTCTACCAATCAGCTGCATGGGGCTGTCACACAGCTAGGAGTGGTGGGTAACAGGAAACCGACTTTAATGCGGTGTGCAAAATGTCCAACGCCAAAACAATAGGCAAACTATACAGAAGAGCGGCCCAAAACAGGACACCAAACTCATCAAGCGAAAACATACACCAACAAACAGAAAACAAGCCCACACCAACAAACAGAAAACAAGCCCGCACAAAAAGGAGGCGGGCCTAACCGGCTTAAATAGCCCTAACAACAAACACAAACAAGGAACAGGTGCAACCAATACAGAAAATCAACGGAAAGGAAAAAGAAGGTCGGTGGCAGCTAGCAGGCCGGTGACGACGACCACCGAACGCCGCCCGAACAGGCAGAGGAGCCACATTGGACTATATTCACATGGCCATATCTCCATAAATAATTGGTACATACAGCCCAATGATGGCTTAAAATATTTCAGGGTGTTTGGAAAACGCAATACATGGGCCACAAATACATATCATTTAAACTTTTAGTAGAGAATTGATGAAAATGCGTGCCAAATGTATGTTTTTTGTCAATGTTTCCATGGTTTGTTCCAATAGTTTCCATGTAAATACTCAAAAAATGTATATGGTATTCCCTGAAGTCTACTGGTTGCAATGATATTTAGTAAGATATTCTGTTTTGTGTCAATGTTAAGAAAATGTACAGGAAATCTGTCCTGTACACATCACTTTAGGTAAAATCCCATAGGAATGGATTATGTCCAGCAGAGAGACATGTAACCCATTTTAACAAAATAATTTTATGATGAGAGCATTTTGCCAATCGTGAAAGATAATTATTATCATTTTATGGGTGAAATATCCAAGCTGCATCTGAATGCCAACCATAACCTTTTGATCGCACTCTCACTGAGGATATGCTATTAGGGAGTGATAGGACTTCTCTGAAAGGAAAATGGATGGCCCCTTCCCTATTAAACAAAGTGGATAGCAGAGAACATGTCTACCGTTTACTCTTACTCCTTGGACAGACCAGAGCCTTACATACAGTTGAAGTCGGAAGTTTACATACACTTAGGTTGGAGTCAATAAAACTCGTTTTTCAACCACTCCACAAATTTCCTTTTTACAAACTATAGTTTTCGCAAGTCGGTTAGGACATCTACTTTGTGCATGACGCAAGTCATTTTTCCAACAATTGTTTACAGACAGATTATTTCACTTATAATTCACTAGATAGATCACAATTCCAGTGGGTCAGAAGTTTACATACACTAAGTTGACTGTGCCTTTAAACAGCTTGGGAAATTCCAGAAAATGATGTCATGGCTTTAGAAGCTTCTGATAGGCTAATTGACATCATTTGAGTCAATTGCAATGCCTACCTTCAAACGCAGTGCCTCTTTGCTTGACATCATGGGAAAATCAAAAGAAATCAGCCAAGACCTCAGAAAAACAATTGTAGACCTCCACAAGTCTGGTTCATCCTTGGGAGCAATTTACAAACGCCTGAAGGTACCACGTTCATGTGTACAAACAATAGTACGCAAGTATAAACACCATGGGACCACTCAGACGTCATACCGCTCAGGAAGGAGACGCGTTCTGTCTCCTAAAGATGAACGTACCTTGGTGCAAATCTATCCCAGAACAGCAGCAAAGGACCTTGTGAAGATGCTGGAGGAAACAGGTACAAAAGTATCTATATCCACAGTAAAACAAGTCCTATATCAACATAACCTGAAAGGCCGCTCAGCAAGGAAGAAGCCAATGCTCCAAAACCGCCAGAAAAAGACAGACTACGGTTTGCAACTGCACATGGGGACAAAGATCGTACATTTTGGAGAAATGTCCCCTGGTCTGATGAAACAAAAATAGAACTGTTTGGCCATAATTACCACTGTTATGTTAGGAGGAAAAAGGGGGAGGCTTGCAAGCCGAAGAACACCATCCCAACCGTGAAGCACGAGGGTGGCAGCATCATGTTGTGGGGGTGATTTGCTGCAGGAGGGCCTGGTGGACTTCACAAAATAAATGGCATCATGAGGCAGGAAAATTATGTGGATATAATGGAGCAACATCTCAAGACATCAGTCAGGAAGTTAAAGCTTGGTCTTCCAAATGGACAATGACCCCAAGCATACTTCCAAGTTGTGGCAAAATGGATTAAAGACAGAACAGAACTGAAAAAGCGTTTGCGAGCAAGGAGGCCTACAAACCTGACTCAGTTACACCAGCTCTGTCAGGAGGAATGGGCCAAAATTCACCCAACTTATTGTGGGAAGCTTGTGAAAAGCTGACCCAAGTTAAACAATTTAAAAGGCAATGCTACCAAATACTAATTGAGCGTATGTAAATGTCTGACCCACTGGGAATGTGATGAAAGAAATAAAAGCTGAAAGAAATAATTCTCTCTACTATTATTCTGACATTTCACATTCAAATAAAGTGGTGATCCTAACTGACCTAAGACAGGGAATTTTTACTATGATTAAATGTCAGGAATTGTGAAAAACTGAGTTTAAATGTATTTGGCAAAGGTGTATGTAAACTTCCGACTTCAACTGTAACTAGGCAAGTCATTTCAGAACAAATTCTTATTTACAATGATGGCACGGACAACGCTGGGCCAATTGTAAGCCGCGCTATGGGACTCCCAATCACGGCCGGATATGATACAGCCTGGATTTGAACCAGGTACTGTAATTGTGCCTCTTGCGCTGAGATGCAGTGCCTTAGACCGCCTTAGACCGCTGCGTCCATGTGTGTTAACTATTTAACTGTACTAGAATGCTTAAAAGGCCGCTAAAATTGTAAATATCGGTTATCGTTATCGTTTTTTCTTCGCAAGGAAAATATCGGATATTGTGATACTCTAGGCTATATTAAAGGCTTTATTAAACTTTTAAAATGTGGCTTGTAGGCTATGTGTGGAACCAGAGATGCTAAATGTGTTTATGTTCATTAAGTCAATTAATGTGAGACCAGCAGTTATTTTAATGACAGTCGCCGCTGACAAAATGTCATGACTGCCACAACCCTAATCCCTACCCCAGAGTGTAATGGGGATTTTTAGAAACCAGCTAAAGCTAACCCAGTCACATAAAACTCTGACATGAAAGATAGCATAATCTTTTAATTTGTTTCAGCTGTTTTACATTGACACATCCACATTTCGCCTGGTCAGAAAACGGTCAGACGTCAGCTAGCCATTTATATCCATATTTCACCTGGTCAGAAAACGGTCAGATGTCAGCTAGCCATTTATCTCTCTATGGCAGAGGAGAGATCATGTCATATTTTGCAACATTGTTGCCAGGTCTGAGTGGCAAACAGCAAGGTTCATACAAACTATTGGCGGTCGTGCAATTATTTTTATGAGCATGGGTTTATTTATATTACAGCATATTGGATGACTGTCATTCCTATTCCATTCACGCAGGTCAATGCAACATCGATAGATTTAGTCTACTACATGATACTTGAATTTTCCCTATATGTTTTTCAACAGAATCGGCAGAATGAATACACCCCTGACTACACGCAAACAGCTAACTTTCATAGCCAGATACAAACAGCTTGTTGTATTCTCGCATCTACACGCTCTCCTCCTCTCACCTCTTCCCTTTCCTTTGTGGACTTCGATGCACAACACATCAGCTGTCTGTGAACAGTCAAATAAAAACCCTTCCAAGAGAATTAGAGAGACCATTCATTGCAAAACAGTGTGTTTGAATCAATTATTTGGTGACGTGAATATATTTAGTATAGTTTTATCTAAAAAGGATAACTTTTTTAAATGTTTCACTATTTTTATGAAATTCACTTAGCATGGTGCTGTTGAAAACATAGTGCTAGCTAAAAGCACGAGGAAATAATGTGTTTAATAAAATCGTACACTCTTAGATAAAACAAAGGGGTTCTACCACTGAGTGTACAACATATTAGGAACATAATATTGAGTTGCACCCCCTTTTGCCATCAGAACAGCCTCAATTCAATTGGGGCATGGACTTTACAAGGTGTCAAAAGCATTCCACAGGGACGTTCACTCCAATGCTTCCCACAGTTGTGTCAAGTTGGCTGGATTATTGTTGAGAACTGAGCAGAAGACAATTTTTTTTTGTTCGCTGTGACTAACGGACAAAGTTCTATTCTATTGTAAAGAAGTCAGCCAGAGTTGACATGGGCCATCATTCAAACAAAGAGATGCCTATGCTGTACTGGTATTCTTTTGTCCAATATTTAATTGTTTATAGTATATTCTTAGCAAAAAAATATTACTATACTGAACAAAAATATAAAAGCAACATGTAAAGTGTTGGTCCCATGTTGGTCCCATGTTTCATGAGGTAAAATAACAGATCCCAGAAATGTTCCATACTTACAAAACACTTATTTTTCTAAAATGTTGTGCACAAATTTGTTTACATCCCTGTTAGTGAGCATTTCTACTTTGCCAAGAGAATCCATCCACCTGACAGGTGTGGCATATCAAGAAGTTGATTAAACAAAATGATCATTACAAAGGTGCACCTTGTGTTGGGGACATTAAAAGGCCACTCTAAAATGTGCAGTTTTGTCACACAACAAAATACCACAGATATCTCAAGTTTTGAGAGAGCGTGCAATTGGCATGCTGATTGCAGGAATATCCACCAGAGCTGTTGCCAGAATTTCTCTACCATAAGCTGCCTCCAACGTCATTTTAGAGAATTGGCAGTACGTCCAACCAGCCTCACAACCGCAGGTCACCTGTAGAATTATCTGAGACCAGCCACACGGACAGCTGATTAATCTGAGGAGTATTTCTGTCTGTCATAAATAACTTTTGTGGGGAAAACTCATTCTGATTGGCTGGGCCTGGCTCCTAGTGGGTGGTCCTGGCTCCCAAGTGGGTGGACCTAGGCCCACCCATGGCTGCGCCCCTGCCCAGTCAGATGAAATCCATAGATTAGGGCCTAATTATTTTATTTCAATTGACTGATTACCTTATATGAACTGTAACTCAATAAAATCGTTGAAATTGTTGCATGTTACGTTTATATTTTTGATCAGTATATTTAACAGCAGTAGCTATCATAAATGGCACCATGCAGGGTTCTACATGGAACCATTTTGGTTCAGTGAAGAAGAACCTATAGGGTTCTGATCCAAGAACCAAATAAACGGGTACTATATAGAACCTTTAGGGGTTCCATATATGAATCAAGCGATAGAACCCTTTTTGGTTATATAAATCCTCTTAGGGATCATTGGGACGCTAGCGCCCAAGTCCCGACACTACCCGGAAAAATGTAAGGCGCCAAATTCAAAATGAATTCTGGACAGAAATTCCTCGCATTTTCGCCTTCCATATCAGTTCTGCTATACTCACAGACATTATTTTAACAGTTTTAGAAACTTTCTATCCAATAGTACTAATTATGTGCATATCCTAGTTTCTGGGCCTGAGTGGCAGGCATTCTCCAAAACCGACACCACTGCTGCCGCTGCCTGGAACTTTTTTTTCTAGGAGTGTACTGTATACTAAACAGTACACTCCTAGAAACCTAGGTGCCCGATGCTATACAGTGAGGGAAAAAAGTATTTGATCCCCTGATGATTTTGTACGTTTGCCCGCTGACAAAGAAATGATCAGTCTATAATTTTAATGGTAGGTGTATTTGAACAGTGAGAGACAGAATAACAACAAAAAAATCCAGAAAAACGCGTGTGAAAAATGTTATAAATTGATTTGCATTTTAATGAGGGAAATAAGTATTTGACCCTCTGCAAAACATGACTTAGTACTTGGTGGCAAAACCCTTGTTGGCAATCACAGAGGTCAGACGTTTCTTGTAGTTGGCCACCAGGTTAGCACACATCTCAGGAGGGATTTTGTCCCACTCCTCCTTGCAGATCTTCTCCAAGTCATTAAGGTTTCGAGGCTGACGTTTGGCAACTCGAACCTTCAGCTCCCTCCACAGATTTTCTATGGGATTATGGTCTGGAGACTGGCTAGGCCACTCCAGGACCTTAATGTGCTTCTTCTTGAGCCACTCCTTTGTTGCCTTGGCCATGTGTTTTGGGTCATTGTCATGCTGGAATACCCATCCACGACCCATTTTCAATGCCCTGGCTGAGGGAAGGAGGTTCTCACCCAAGATTTGACGGTACATGGCCCCGTCCATCGTCCCTTTGATGCGGTGAAGTTGTCCTGTCCCCTTAGCAGAAAAACACCCCCAAAGCATAATGTTTCCACCTCCATGTTTGACGGTGGGGATGGTGTTCTTGGGGTCATAGGCAGCATTCCTCCTCCTCCAAACACGGCGAGTTGAGTTGATGCCAAAGAGCTCCATGTTGGTCTCATCTGACCACAGCACTTTCACCCAGTTGTCCTCTGAATCATTCAGATGTTCATTGGTAAACTTCAGATGGGCATGTATATGTGCTTTCTTGAGCAGGGGGACCTTGCGGGCGCTGCAGGATTTCAGTCCTTCACGGCGTAGTGTGTTACCAAATGTTTTCTTGGTGACTATGGTCCCAGCTGCCTTGAGATCATTGACAAGATCTCCCGTGTAGTTCTGGCCTGATTCCTCACCGTTCTCATGATCATTGCAACTCCACGAGGTGAGATCTTGCATGGAGCCCCAGGCAGAGGGAAATTGACAGTTCTTTTGTGTTTTTTCCATTTGCGAATAATCGCACCAACTGTTGTCACCTTCTCACCAAGCTGCTTGACGATGGTCTTGTAGCCCAATCCAGCCTTGTGTAGGTCTAAAATCTTGTCCATGACATCCTTAGAGAGCTCTTTGGTCTTGGCCATGGTGGAGAGTTTGGAATCTGATTGCTTGATTGCTTCTGTGGACAGGTGTCTTTTATACAGGTAACGAGCTGAGATTAGGAGCACTCCCTTTAAATACTTATTTCCCTCAAATCAATTTATCACTGTTCAAATACACCTACCATTAAAATTAATTAGACTGATCATTTCTTTGTCAGTGGGCAAACGTACAAAATCCACAGGGGATCAAATACTTTTTTCCCTCACTGTATCCCAAGCCCTTCTGAGAAGAGACAGGAGGGCCAGAAGTCTATCATCATTGAACAGGAAGCTCATAAAGACTGCACACAGATGCCACTAATGAACAAGACAATTACCTGTGCTGATCTAAAGAATCCTGCATGCCGGAGATCAAATCATATCTCTGTATCTGAGACTTAGAGTGGGAGAGAGTGGAGACTGAAAGGGGTCTAGAATGGAACAAGGTAGATAGATTATTGAAATATCTGGTGTAATCTCTCACAGGCAATAATAGTGAGTAAGTTCTGTTCATGTAAGGAGACCGGCGGGCCTCGTGATGCAAAGCAATATCTGTACCAGCCAATGACGCTATGTGAAAGGCTTGGTGGCTAAGCTAATGCCATTTCTGATTATTATTATTACCACCCTCCAGTGTATTTATGAAAAAAGACCTTTCCATTTGCCTCCTACGCTATTGATGTAGCGAACGTCGTTGAGATATTGGATCCGAGTCGCTTCTTGCTTTGTGAGTGTAGATGGTGCAGGGAACAATACCATCTCTGTGTGAGGGGATATTGTTTGGATCTTCAAGTGGGCGCATATAAAATTGGCAGCAGTTCAGATGTGTGGGAGTCATCTTAAAGAGCAAAGCTGGGGTGAATAACTAATTCTGCTTGGTTCATCGCTTTGTTTTAGATTTTTGGAATGGAGGTTACCCAGGCACATACAATGCATTCGGAGAGTATTCAGACCTCTTGACTTTTTCCACATTTTGTTATGTTTCAGCATTATTCTAAAATTAATTTAAAAACAATCCTCATCAATCAAATAATGAAGACATCAAAACTATGAAATAACACATATGGAATCATGTAGCAACCAAAAAAGTGTTAAACAAATCAAAATATATTATAGATTCTTCAAAGTAGCCACCCTTTGCCTTGATGACAGCTTTGCACACTCTTGGCATTCTCTCAACCAGCTTCATGAGGTTGTCACCTGGAATGCATTTCAATTAACAGGTGTGTCTTGTTAAAAGTTAATTTGTGGAATTTCTTTCCTTCTTAATGCGTTTAAGACAGTCAGTTGTGTTGTGACAAGGTAGGGGTGGTATACAGAAGATAGCCCTATTTGGTAAAAGACGAAGCCCATATTATGGCAAGAACAGCTCAAAAAAGCAAAGAGAAAAGACAGTCCATCATTAAAGACATGAACATCAGTCAATGTGGAAAGTTTCAAGAACTTTGAAAGTTTCTTCAAGAGCAGTGGCAAAAACCAACAAGTGCTATGATGAAACCGGCTCTCATTGGGACCGCCACAGGAAAGAAAGACCCAAAACCCCTTCAAAACTGTTGGAAAAGCATTCCAGGTAAAGCTGGTAAGCAGAATATCAAGAGCTTTCATCAAGGCAAAGGTTGGCTACTTTGAAGATTCTAAAATCTAAAATATATTTAGATTTGTTTAACAATTTTTTGGTGTCTAGACGATTCCCTATGTGTTTATTTCATAGTTTTTTTTTCAATTTATTAGTTAAAAAAATATACATTTTTCACTTTTTTCTCCCTAATTTAATGGTATCCACTTGGTAGTTACAGTCTTGTCTCATCGCTGCAACTCCCGTACAGACTCAGGAGAGGCGAAGGTCGAGAGCCGTGCATCCTCCGAAACACAACCCAACCAAGCCGCACTGCTTCTTGACACAATGCCCACTTAACTTGGAAGCCAGCCACACCAATGTGTCGGAGGAAACACAGTACACCTGGCGACCGTGTCAGCGTGCACTGCGCCCGACCCGCCACAGGAGTCGCTAGTGCGCAATTGGACAAGGACATCTCTGCCGGCCAAACCCTCCCCTAACCCGGACGACGCTGGGCAAATTGTGCGCCACCCCATGGATCTCCCGGTCGCGGCCGGCTGCGACAGAGCCTGGACTCGAACCCAGAATCTCTAGTGGCACAGCCATAGACCACTGCGCCCCTCGGGAGGCGATGTCTTCACTATTATTCTACAATGTCGAAAATAGTAAAAATAAAGAAAAATCCTTGAATGAGTAGGTGTGTATAAACGTTTGACTGGTACTGTATGTAAATAAGGTATCTGTTTTTTATTTGTAATAAATCTGCAAACATTTCTAAAAAAACTTTTTTTGCTTTGTCATTATGGGGTTTTGTGTGTAGATTGGTGAGAAAAACTAAATACTTTATCCATTTTAGAATAAGGCTGTAACGTAACAAAATGTGGAAAAAGGGAAGGGGTCTGAATACTTTCTGAATGCACTTTATACATCCACATGTAAGCACACACGCCCATGCATGAACATGGGCACATACACACACACACACACACACACGGGATTCTGTGTCTCAGGTGGGATGCAGAGCTACAGTGCACTGGTAATAAAGGGCAGTTTGCCGGTAAGTAGCAGTGATGTCATCGCGTTAGAGACTGGGAGAGAGGATCCTATGGTCTCCCTGCCCACTCTCCTCAAGACGCTGTCACTATTAATCAATCAGCCCTGAAAACAGACACACACACATACACAAACACACACACTCAAATACACACACGTATTTCACATCTGCACGTGCACACCCCAAAACACACATACTCACACAAAAACACACACACACAGAAAGGAGCACACGTGCACACTACTACTTACTCAGTTCCCCCTTTTTCCATTCCCTGTAGATCCAGCTCTGCTCTGGGCGCTACTTACTGTACATCTGCTTACTGCATCCCTGCATAATACATTGGTCTTCTTAGGCTTTAAATAGGGTGAAATCACCACAGAGGACAGACAGGCATGTCTGTAGAGAACTGTTACTTCCCCTATCATGTTTTATACACCAGACTGGATTACAGGAGAGTGTCAGTCTCATAAATTGCATTTCTAACCTCATCTGTAAATGTATTTCCTCTTGTCTTCTATTTCATTGTAATTGATTACATGAAATATGTGAGCATGTGCGTGTCTATACGTGTGTGTGTGTGTGTGTGTAATTCACTACTGTGGCACAGTCTGCAGAGTGCAGAGGCAGCATGTTTCTGAAGCCTGTGAGGAGAGTGTGTGAGGCTGGTGTGTGAGAGAGAGGGAGAGAGAGACAACATGCATTGACTTAGAAACACCTAAAATAACCAGGTATTGTAATGTATCTTTATTGGCAACATGAGTCATTGCAAGCTGTTGATCCTTTCCAAAAAAATTATTTAAAGATGTGTTGCTATTGTATTTATAGTACCCAACCTACCAGGATGACTACCCAGACTAACAGGCCAGGAATTTAGTGTAGCCTCACTTCTGCTCTGCTTAGCAATAACAACCTTTACAGTACATGAGAATATGCTCTATATATAATTATTCAGTAGGTGTTTGGTGGGTAGGCAGAGAAAAGCATATGTAAGGTTTACGTACATCTTAATTATGTATCACAAATTCCTTTCCTATGCTACCTATCTGAAACTTGAGTGGCTCTGTATTTCCAGCATTTTAAAAGGCCCAATGCAGCAGTTTTTTTTTATCTCAATATCAAATTATTTATGGGTAACAATTAAGTACCTTACTGTAATAGTTTTCCATTCAAATAAAAATAGAATTCAAGCAAGAATTTTGCTAGGACTGTGGGAGTGGTCTGAGCGGGAAGGGGAAGGACTCCAAAGCAGTGCATTAACCACAATGTGGATCAATCCACTAGAGCAGAGGGGCCTAATGGGAGGGATATATAACCTGAAAAGTAGCTGTTATAGGCACAGAGGTTTCAAACTCTTTTTGTTATTGGTCTATTAACTTATACCACCTGGTGATGTCACCTGGCAAGCTAAAACTCCACCCATGCAAAACTTGCTGATCAGAAGAATCTGACTGAGTAGATTGTATTTTCAAGCCGCAACTATTGCATTTCATATTATGACATTTTTTCACACTTTTAGAGTGTTCGTTTCTTCCGCTGTTGTATAATATGATACAAAACAATTTTGTCTGCACTGGGCTTTTAACAAGGTTTGCCATTACTCATGGTCTCTTTGGAAGGCTTGTAGAAAATGTAAGTTTGAGTAGTACTTTAAGGGCAATATAGGAAAGACAATATTTGTGAAAATGTTTACCTATTAAATGTCAGAGAGCCTTTAAAAGAGTCTTCATTGGAAAATAGTGTTCACTCCCTGTGTCACAATGGGCTAAAACAGGGTCACACTGAGTGTCAAGCAGTGAGGGTTCAGGTCCGATTTTGAGAGCTTTAGGTGGGATTCAACCTGTGATCAAACTCCCAACCTTCCAATCTCAGGGTGGACACTTTCACCACAAGGCCACTGAGTTACTTCCAGGTGTCTTTTATGTGTCAAAAATATCTCCAAAATGAAAAATAGTGTGAAATCCTTCTATACATTTCTATATTAATTTGTTTTGGGTGCAAAAAGGACATTCTTTAATATAGACAATACAATTTTTATTTTTCATGAGTGTTTGAGTTTAGGTTCATAACTGGCCTGTGACATATAAAGAAGATGAAATGATGGAGGTAATAGAATCCAGGTGTGAATCATAATGAATCATAGCTCATAATCATAATGATTCACAGGTGCGCATAATGAGTGCCAGGTGTGCGTAGTGATGAATCCCAGGACCGGTGGTTAGTACTCTGGCAACGTTATACGCTGGAGGGGAGGAGCAGGAGCGACGCCGACCAGGGGGACGACCCCCGAGGACAAGGAGCAGGATCGGTCCGGGTGGCAAAGTTGGAAATCACGGATGATGTTGGAGTCCAGAATGTCCTCCACTGGAACCCGACACTGCTCCTCTGGGCCATACCCCTCCCAGTCCACCAGATACTGGAGCCGACCCCCACGACGTCGGGAGTCCAGTAGGGCTCTGACAGCGTACGCCGGGCTCCCCTCGATATCCAGGGGAAGGGGGGTGGAGGTGTGTCGTAGGGGACAGCATCAGATAGCAGACCAGGAACCACTGGACTGAGAAGGGAGACATGAAAAGAGGATGAGATACGGAAGTGACTGGGTAATTGTAACTTGTATGTCACCTCATTGACCCTCCGGAGAACCTTGAATGGCCCCACAAACCGGGGGCTCCGTTTCTTGCAGGGCAGGTGGAGTGGGAGGTTCCTGGTAGAGAGCCAGACGCAATCCCCAGGATGGAACACAGGGGTCTCACTGCAGTGACGGTCTGCCTGCTCTTTCTGACGTTGGACGGCGCACTGGAGACTCACGTGGGCATTGTTCCACACCTCCTCCGCGCACCGGAACCACTAATCTACCGCAGGAGCCGCGGTCTGGCCCGGGATCCACAGGGCCAGGGCCGGATGGAAACCCAAAACACACAGGAAGGGGGTCAACCCAGTGGAGGAGTGACGTAAAGAGTTCTGGGCGTACTCTGCCCAAGGAAGGAAACGTGCCCACTCACCCTGCCGGTCCTGACAGTGACTCCTCAGGAACCTCCACTGCTCCTGATTCATCCTCTCCACTTGCCCGTTAGACTGGGGCCAATGCGCGTATGTGAGGCTGACCGTGACCCTGAGCTTCTCCAAGGCGGCCCTCTATACTCGGGATGTGAATTGGGGGCCACGGAAGACCATAATGCCGGAAGACCTTCTGCAAGAGTGCCTCAATGACCTGGAGAGCAGCGGGAAGACCAGGAAGAGGGATTAATCGACATGACTTGAAGAATCTATCCACTACCACCAGAATGGTGGTGAAACCATCAGAAGGGGGAAAATCAGTAACCAAGTCAATGGATAGATGGGACCAAGGTCGCTGAGGCACGGAAAGCGGCAGGAGCTTCCCTGCAGGAGAATTCCGTAATATTGAGAGAGGAGGCAAGGGTCTGATCCATAAAGTTCCTTGCGGCGCCGGAATCCACTAAAGCTGTAGACACAGGGCATGAGGGACAATCAGCCAGAGTGATGGGTACTAAAAAGAGTAACAGGAAGAGCAGTAGATGGAATACTCACTCCTGGTCCGGGGGGATGTAACATCACGTGACCGTCCCTCTGCTCTAGTGGATCCCGGATTCTGAAGTAAAGGACACCTCTGGGGCTTGTGCCCTCCCTGGCCACAGTACAGACAGAGCCCCAGCTGTATCCGCCTGCGTCGTTCCGCCGCGGGAAGACGTGTGACCCCTACCTCCATGGGTTCAGGCTCTGATCCCGAACACTCGCCGAGATAGGGAGAGAAGCGATGGAAATGCCGACCCTCCCGGAGGAGGTTATCCAGACGGATGGCCATCGCAATGAGTGCGTCCAGGGCAGGGTAGCCTAGTGGTTAGAGCGTTGGACTAGTAACCGAAAGGATGCAAGATTGAATCCCCGAGCTGACAAGGTACAAATCTGCCGTTCTTCCCCCTGAACAAAACAGGTAACCCACTGTTCCTAGGCCATCATTGAAAATAAGAATTTGTTCTTAACTGACTTGCCTAGTTAAATAAAAGGTAAAATAAAACTTTATGTGTTGCATTTATATTTTTGTTCAGTTTATATGAGCAACAAATATTAAATTTTATTTGGAATTAAACCAGCCTATTTATGTAATTAATATGAATTTGGAGGGCAGAAAGTATTAAATATTAAAGCATTAGACCTCTCACTATAGGCTTCAGTCACACAAAAGCTATAATGAAATCCGAACTGGTTCTCTTGAAGATTAGTAAGAATGGCTCACATTGTGTTCAAGAATGACCTGTTCCCCTTGTTTCAGATTACAACCTTTCACTTTAGGTTATTTGAAAATTAAATAATCTCAACAATTTTGCTATTTTTAAAACAAGCCATAGAAAGTTGTTTGCAATTTCAGTTTCATCCACCAGAAAGAAAGAACAAATATATCAACCAATGATATGGTTAAACTCAAATATAATAATTGATAAAAAAACGGTATAATCTTCGTACATTATATCATAAATAGGACTGGTGGAGTTGTCACACATGCAGCTAACAAAAATATATGAAAATGTCTGCTCTATCCAAAATTACAACCAACTAATTGCAGCATTAGCGCAAAAATGGAAGAAACAAGTGGAAGGGGTAGAAAGTAAGGAACTTGTTTGTCGGCCCAGCATTAAAGACAAAAATTGTTTAAAGAAAAATTGTGATAAACAAATATACAGGACCAAAAATTCACAGCTGTGCCATACAGATTGCAAAATAGTTGGGAAGACAGTTGATTTACCGATTCCACATGGTTTATGAACTGATACACAAAATGACACCGGATTCAAAACTGTGTTTTTCAATTTAAATTACTATGCAAAATTATTGCAACCAATAGAATGTTATTTATATGGGGGATACAACCATCCCAGCTCTGCAGATTTTGGTATTGTCCATATTAGAGGTCGACCGAGGGCCGATTTCAAGTTTTCATAACAATCGTAATCGGCATTTTTGTACGCTGATTATGGCCGATTACATTGGACTCCACGAGGAGACTGCGTGGCAGGCTGGCCACCTGTTACGCGAGTGCAAGGAGCCAAGGTAAGTTGCTAGCTAGCATTACATTTATCTTATAAAAAACTATCAATCTTCACATAATCACTAGTTAACTACACATGGTTGTTGATATTACTAGTTTATCTAGCTTGTCCTGCGTTGCATATAATCAATGCGGTGCATGTTAATTTATCATTGAATCACAGCCTACATTGAATCACAGCCATTCACAAAAAAATCACAGCCGTTGCACCAATGTGTACCTAACCATAAACATCAATGCCTTTCTTAAAATCAACACACAAGTAAAACATTTTAAACCTGCATATTTTGTTAATATTGCCTGCTAACATGAATGTATTTCAACTAGGGAAATTGTGTCACTTCTCTTGCGTTCTGTGCAAGCAGAGTCAGGGTATATGCAGCAGTTTGGGCCGCCTGGCTCGTTGCGAACTGTGTGAAGACCATTTCTTCCTAACAAAGACCGGAATTATTTTGCCAGAATTTTACATAATTAGAACTGTTAGGTTTTCTGTAGGTTCAACTGAGATAGGAACGATAGTACACCTGAACTTAGTTAAAATAATTGTTTAATTCAAAAGTTAATGAATGGCAAATGCAATTTCCGTATATACGGGTTCGCTGTAACATCACGCAGGACAAAACAGAGAACTGGCCAACACCCAAAAAGTTCTTATTAAATACCCCGACAGAGTTTAGTTCCCACCTCGGGATGGGCCTATCAGAACAGTGGCTGGGCGTGGTTTAAACTTGCCTGGCCAATCGTTGTCGCACAGGCTGGTCCCAGCCTCTTGGCGCTCTTTTTGAGTTATCTTCTTGTTTTTAGTAGCTCAGTACTTTTCCACCAGACAGGGTCTTGTGATAAAGACCCCACACCCCCCACTTAACCACAAGTCAGCAATTGTCTCAAGATGTCCGCACAGGGGTTACACATACACACGTCCTTACAGAATAACCCCCAATATGATTATTAGCAATTAGCAATTGTTGATACTATTATGGTATAAAAATGTCAGAACCCCACAGAACAAAACATTGAAGGTTGTGCAATGTAACAGCAATATTTAGACTTAGGGTTGCCACCCGCTCGTAACGGTTCCGTATTTCACTGAAAGAATAAACGTTTTGTTTTCTAAATGATAGTTTCCAGATTTCACCATATTAATGACATAAGGCTCGTATTTCTGTTTGTTTATTATATTATAATTAAGTCTATGATTTGATATTTGATAGAGCAGTCTGACTGAGCGGTGGTAGGCAGCAGCAGGCTCGTAAGCATTCATTCAAACAGCACTTTCCTGTGTTTGCCAGCAGCTCTTCGCTGTGCTTCAAGCATTGCGCTGTTTATGACTTCAAGCCTATCAACTCCCGAGATTAGGCTGGCATAGTGCCTATAAGAACATCCAATAGTCAAAGGTATACGAAATACAAATGGGATGAAGATAAATAGTCCTATAATAACTACAACCTAAAACTTCTTAACTGAGAATATTGAAGACTCATGTTAAAAGGAACCACCAGCTTTCATATGTTCTCATGTTCTGAGGAACTTACATGTTAGGTTTTTACATCGCACATATTGCACTTTGACTTTCTTCTCCAACACTGTGTTTTTGCATTATTTAAACCAAATTGAACATGTTTCATTATTTATTTGAGACTAAATAGATTTTATTTATGTATTATATTAAGTTAAAATAAGTGTTCATTCAGTATTGTTGTAATTGTCATCATTACAAATATATATAAAAAAATATAAAAAAAAGAAAATGTATATCAAAAAAGGAAAAAAGAAATCGGCTGATTAATTGGTATCGACTTTTTTTGGTCCTCTAATAATCGGTATCGGCGTTAAAAAAAACATAATCGGTCGACCTCTAGTCCATATGTACGGTAGCTTGTTTTTAGTCGCAGGTTCAGGAATGGCTGAATAATTTTAAATAGCACTGCTGAGTGATCTGAAAAGTCATAGTCAATCGATCAATAATATAATAATACTATACAAATAGTATCTTTAATTTACAATCTGTTGAAACTATGAGAATAGAAAGATGCAGAACTTTTGTTAAACATCACAGCACAGTTGAAAAATATAGGGCAAATAGAAATTAAAACTGGATGGTCTTCAGAGGTAGATGGGAGGGGTTGAAGGTAGCTAAAGGATGCGACTAAAAACAAACAACAAAGTACTGGAGCCGGTCAGCGTGAGTTAATGGGTTACACCCATCGTACCAGTCCTTAAGAAGGATGGTGGAGTCAGGATATGTGGACGTTAAGGTCACAGTTAACCCTGTGTTGTCTGCTGAGCAGCACCTGCTATCACACATTGACAACCTTTTCATGGGTTTAGCTGGGGTCTAAAATTGAGCAAAATGTACCTGTGCCAAGCGCGTGGATGAAAAGTCCAAGAAGCTGCTGACCATCGTGAAACACAAGGGGCTCTTCAGGTACTATCGTCTACCGTTTGGAATCACAAGTGTGCCAGAACTGGGTGGGTGAGGGACCAGATCTTGAGTGGATTGCAAGGAGGAAAATGCTACCTGGAGGACATCATAGTTACTGGAAAGGACAGAGAGGGACATCAAGATCTTGAATGCGACCTTACACAGATTGAAGGACTACGGACTGCGAGTTCATAAGTAAACATTTGCATTCTTCCAATCATTGGTTGAATACCTCGGGCACCCATCAATGCCACGGTCAAGGCTATCTTGTACGTCCCAGCTCCTCAGAACATGAGCCAACTAAGTTCTTTCCTGGGGTTACTGGCTTACTATAGACACTTTATCCCGAGCTAAGCCAATGAAGCTGAAGCCGCTGCATTAGCTGCTTTGTCATGGACAAACAATGCAAGGAATGCAAGGAAGCGTTCATGAAAACCAAGGAAACACTCCTGACACATCTGCGGGACTCTAACCGAGAAGCTTATAAGAAATTCTGCTATGCCCGCCGTCGAACCATCAAACAGGCAAAGCGCCAATACAGGGCTAAGATTGAATCGGGGCTGGCAGCATCGTGTTGTGGGGGTGCTTTGCTGCAGGAGGGACTGGTGCACTTCACAAAATAGATGGCATCATGAGGAGGAAAATTACATGGATATATTGAAGCAACATCTCAAGACATCAGTCAGGAAGTTAAAGCTTGGTCGCAAATGGGTCTTCCAAATGGACAATGATCTCAAGCATACGTCCAAAGTTGTGGCTAAATGGCTTAAGGACAACAAAGTCAAGGTATTGGAGTGGTCATCACAAACCCTGACCTCAATCCCATAGAAAATTTGTGGAGGAATGGGTCAGGAGGAATGGGCCAAAATTCACCCAGCTTTTTGTGGGAAGCTTGTGGAAGGCAACCAGAAACGTTTGACCCAAGTTAAACAATTTAAAGGCAGTGTTACCAAATACTAATTGAGTGTATGTAAACTTCTGACCGACTGGGAATATGATGACAGAAATAAAATCTGAAATAAATAATTCTCTACTATTATTCTGACATTTCACATTCTTAAAATAATGTGGTGATCTTAACTGACCTAAGACAGGGAATTTTTTATGTCAGGAATTGTGAAAAACTGAGTTTAAATGTATTTGGCTAAGGTGTATGTAAACTTCCGACTATATTTCACTGGACATCCCCAAAGCCAATTCCTCCTTTGGCCGCCTTTCCTTCCAGTTCTCTGCTGCCAATGACTGGAACGAATTGCAAAAATCACTGAAGTTGGAGACTTCTCCCTCACTAACTTTAAGCATCTTTGCACCTGTACACAGCCCATCTGTAAATAGCCCACCAACTACCTCATCCCCATATTTTTTTTTTGGCTCCTTTGCAATAGGTGGGATGATGATGCTGTGTCACCATGGAGGACAGATACACAGAGGCAGAATTATGTGGCTCAATTGCTGTGATGGAGGTGTGTGTAGTGCGTGGAGTAATAATGTTTGATCTGGTACTGTCATACACAGGAGGAGGCTGTGCAGGAGAGAGCTTGGCCTTTTCCTCTCATACTGGAAACAATTGGGGATAAGTTCTTTGTCATGCCGGTAAAGTTGCTTAAGTACTTGCTCATCAGTTCTGACAATATCTCCACTTATGCACATCTAGCATGGTTATTGGAGAGTGCGTGCAAGTATGTCTGTGTTTGTGTGTGCCTGTGTGTGAGCTTTTGCACACATGTGACGTGTCTCTGTGTGTGTAGTTAATCTATGTAGCGTGCAGAGGCTGTGCTCCCTCCTGCCTGTCTCTATCTGCTCCCCTCAGGCTGTGTGGCTGGATTTGAGCAAAAGCTTCTTAGCTACTCTAACAGTATCACAGCTCTGGAAGGGAGACTGGAGGAGAGGCACATTATAGCAGTTCGGTTGATGACCCAGATTTAGCTAAGAGATTTTTTGTCAAGATGTAAAATTAATCTGGGTCCTTACACCGAACCTTGAATGTAAACATAAAGAGCTAACCTTAGCCTCAACCCTAAGCCTAGCCTTAGCTTCATGTCCACATCCCGGTTCAACCCTAACCCTCAACCATAACCCTAACCCCCCACCCTAGCTTGATGTCCACATCCCTGTTAAACCCTAGCCTCGAACACAACCCTAAACCTGCTGTAACTTCGTGAGCACACCCTGGTTCAACCCTAATCTTAGCCATAACCACAACCCTAACTGAACCCTTCACTGTAAAATAGCCAACTTAACTAATTGAGTTGAGTGGACTTCAAAAAGGACAATAATTTTATCTAATGTGTTTAAGTTTGTTTACTCAATGAACTCTGCTCGAAGTGAGTTGAATTTGAAAAAGCTTTGAGTAAAATAAAAATGTCATGCTTGACTTTGGAAGGAAACACTACAAAAAAAGCCAAATTAGTTGAGTGGACTTCAAAAGGACAGTCATTTTAGCTAATGTTTCAAGTTTGTTTACCCACTCAAATTACCGACTCAAAACCACGCCCATCATTATATTTCCCAGTATGCTCTATTACAAGTTGATCTTCAGAAATGTTTGTTTCAATACCTGTTTTTTTCATGTACATTGATTGGTTTGTTGTTAATCTTATGCGACACAAACATAAATAACATATTTTTTTCTAAACTAATCCAATCTGTTGGATTTATTGCACCCATTACTGAGATGTCTGTTCCAGTTTATGTGATTTAGGTAGTCTCAACAATTAATATTCCCTACCAGTCATTCTCAATACAGGTTTCAGGTGATTAAAGTTCCCAATTGTTGGCTACATACTCAATGTAGCTAGCAACAGTTTATGTTAGCTGTTAGCTTCTTGAGTTCATTAATCGTATAAAATAACCAGTGGTGTATAGTCGAGGCCATATGCACACAAAATCAACTTTATTTCTCATTATTTCAATTCACAAGATAGAATGAACACGCACGTCAGCCATCGAGAATTGAACCTCAGCTATTCTTGAGCTTGGCCATTGGATATGACGCCAACTCGAGCGCAACACAGGCAGTATAGCAGCTTTCATTGATTTCAAAGTAAGTATTCCCTCAATGGCTGATGGCAATGCCGGACACCCGATGCCTGTAGTGTAGCAGGGTCATTAGGATGTAATTAGGCCCCCAAAGAAAGGCCTTATGATATATGTAATGAATTGTCCGTTTTATTTTAAGAAAAAATATTCACTTAGGGGGGAATTCTGACCCGGGGTTAGGCATGTGTAAATGTAACAATGCGCTTTTTATGCACTTTTCTCTCTATGCATATTCTGCTAAACATAAGCATGAGAATAGCATGCTATTTACCAGCTATTCGTTTGGTGTGGAGATCACAGAAATGGAAGTGTGGCAGAGGTGTGCGAGGAAACAATGAATGAGGTTGAGCAGCCTGTCCATTCCAAGTGGAACAACATCTAAACCAATCTCCATGCACTGTAACATAAATTGATAAGAGCTATTGAAAATAACTAGGTACATGAGTAATCCATTTGGATAAGGGGATTGTAAATGTAAATGACAATTGTTTTAGATCTATTTTACCTTCAACTTTAAATATAGTTTGATTTAGTCCTATTCTTTAAATTCTATTTTTGGTTGATATGGAGACGTGAATCCAATATATCAATTATTAATTTGTAACTATCCAAAAAGAAGATACCTCTCCTTCAAATGTTGACATTTGGTTGCATTTGACAACCAAACACAAATCAATATAATTAAATATCATTACATTTTGAGTCAACCTTAGCTTGAAACCCTACAGTAGGCCTATTGTATTGTCTATTTTTAGTTGAATTCTGAGTTGAATTGAACAATAGCTGTTGATGACTTTGCAAATGCTATATAGTCAAAACAACATCAATGATATACTGTATGAGTAATAAAATAGGGTCACATTTCAGTTGCTCTGTTAAACCTACCCTTTGGAATGTCTTCGATAGCAACAGTAAATCTATGTGGTGTTTAAGTGGAGCACTCTCAAAAATCATTCTCACAATTGCACATTGGTAATAGTCAGTACCAAATATCAAAGCTTATAGGGCTTGGTTAAAACCCTGGATGGGAGACCAAAGGGTAGCTGTAGATTGTACAATTCTCCAGTAGGAGGTGCTGCCCAGCCTATTGTTTTGTTTTCTGTTAGTGGCTATAACGTTGAAGATCTGAAGTTGTTTTAAAATGTACAAATTCAACATATTTTATACAATGTTGGTCTATGTTGAAATTTGGTTGCCATGATTACATAGTCCTGTGGTTGAAATTTCACCCTCAAAACAACAAGTTTACATTGATTACTTTTTCAAACGCAATGTACATTCCATGTAGATTCCATGTCACAATACGTTGACAAATTACGTTGTAACAATGTTGATTCAGCCAGTTTGTGCCCAGTGGGAAGTCACATTAGCAAACTGAAAAGCAGGTAACACTTTACTTGGATAGTCCATCTGTAGATGCTCTATAGACTATCAGTAACATTTCAACTAACCACCTACTAACCCTAACCTTAACCTTTATCGTAGCCCAAACCCTAACCTTAACTCTAACCCTTAACCCTTACCGTACCCTAACCTTAACAAGCAGTTGCTTTTCAAAAGATACATAGGTTGTTGATAGAGCATCTACAGATGGACTTTCCAGAATATTCAAATAAAGTGTGACCTTTTAATTGTAGACCAATGGCTTCATCATTTTCGGGGGGGGGATTTGGAGACCCAAGCCGATGCTGTAGCCTATGGAAACCTTTTCAGAAAAAAACAGCAACTAACATTTCTATCATATAATATACGGGCCAAACCCATATACATAATAACTGTCAATTTAGTTCAGTGACTATTAGTTTCCTTCAGGCTAACATATTGCAAGTGCAATAATTTGGGACATGTAGCCTATTTGACTCATACATAGCAGTTTAAACCTCGTGCCTGGAGCACGGCTCACGATGACTGGACTGGACTGTGAGGATTAGGGTAGATTTACAGGACTATTGTTCAACTCCTATTGTACACTTCTCTCACCTTACAATATTTCATGGATTGAACAACTTTCACGATTAATCAGATTGCTTTTTTTTCAATAATCCCTACTCTGAACACATTTTCTTGATATTCTAGTAAATCTGTCGAAATAAATGTAATTAAAGATGATCCATGCAGAAATCACTCGGCCATTTCCTGGTTGCTCAAATTCGAATAGTTTGCCAAATTTCAGTATACGTGACAAAACAAGCAAGTACAGTCTAGATAATCATTGTATCATCTAAACTGCTGGTAAATATATTTTCCATAACCAAAAATATTGTATTTTCAGCTGTTTGAAGCTTGTGTACAAAACCTGAAAGTAAAAGAAGCAAAAACAAAACTTGAGAATGGGAAGCATAGAAGTAGTGCACATAGAACAGATATACTGCTTCTTAGACTTGCTTTCAATGCGAATTACATATCTATAACTCAAATTTCTATGTGAATTTGGTCAGGTTGCCCAACAAGCAACATATTGCACCTTTAAAAAGTTACACTATTTAAAGCAATGGCTTTAGATACATGTATTGAAAACCATATTGAATGAAAACCCATCAAGTGGGAGGGTTTTCAGCAACTGAATTACTTTTATTCAGTGCATGCAAGGGAGCCACACCTGAAATGTCCATTATACACCTGCATTCAGTAAGTCTGGATACCAACTACTGAGAAGTGCTTAAATCAAAACGTGTAAAAAAACAAATAGCTTTCCTAAGTCTGAATCATGCACTAAGACACTCACTTGGTGATGGCTACAGGACTGAAAGGCAATGAATACAACAACCATGTCTCTGTCACTAACAAATACAGTCATGGGTGTTAACTACAATTCACTCAAATGGCACACTGGGAAATATGCAAATAAGGTACAATAAATTCTCACGTTGAATTGTGTTCACTCAATCTAAAATTCTAAGTTGAGTGAACATACAATTCAACTTGAGAATGTATGTTGGTTAATTTATATGCCAAAATGTTGAGCAAACACACAATCCTATTGCAGCCGGTTGCCTTATAATTATACTTTGAATCAACTTCAATGCTACTTTAGTTATCAAACTCACAATCCTATTGCAGCTGGTTGCCTTACAATTGTACGTTGAATCAACAACTTGTTTTTTTTACAGTGTAGCTTCATGTCCACATCCCGATTCAACCATTTTTTATTTATTATTTCACCTTTATTTAACCAGGTAGGCCAGTTGAGAACAAGTTCTCATTTACAACTGCGACCTGGCCAAGATAAAGCAAAGCAGTGCAACAAAAACAACAACAGAGTTACACATGGGATAAACAAACGTACAGTCAATAACACAACAGAAAAATATATGTACAGTGTGTGCAAATGTAGTAAGATTAGGGAGGTAAGGCAATAAAAAGGCCATAGTGACGAAATAATTACAATTTAACACTGGAGTGACAGATGTGCAGATGATGATGTGCAAGTAGTGATACTGGGGTGCAAAAGAGCAAAATAATTAAATAACAATATGGGGATGAGGTAGTTTGGTGGGCTATTTAGAGATAGGCTGTGTACAGGTGCAGTGATCGGTAAGCTGCTCTGACAGCCAATGCTTAAAGTTAGTGAGGGAGATATAAGACTCCAGATTCAGAGATTTTTGCAATTCGTTCCAGTCATTGGCAGCAGAGAACTGGAAGGAAAGGCGACCAAAGGAGGAGTTGGCTTTGGGGATGACCAGTGAAATATACCTGCTGGAGCGCGTGCACGGGTGGGTGTTGCTATGGTGACCAGTGAGCTGAGATAAGGCGGGGCTTTACCTAGCAAATACTTATAGATGACCTGGAGCCAGTGGGTTTGGCGACGAATATGTAGCGAGGGCCAGCCAACGAGAGCATAGAGGTCGCAGTGGTGGGTAGTATATGGAGCTTTGGTGACAAAACGGATGACAATGTGATCCAATTTGCTACATCCAATTTGCTGAGTAGAGTGTTGGAGGCTATTTTGTAAATGACATCGCCAAAGTCAAGGATAATCAGTTTTACGAGGGTATGTTTGGCAGCATGAGTGAAGGAGGCTTTGTTGCGAAATAGGAAGCTGATTCTAGATTTAATTTTGGATTGGAAATGCTTAATGTGTGTCTGGCAGGAAAGTTTACAAATACCTAGGTGTCTGGTTAGACTGTAGTTGTCCACATATTCTAAGTCAGAACCGTCCAGAGTAGTGATGGTAGTTGGGCGTTCGGGTGCGGGCAGCAATGGCTTGAAAAGCATGCATTTAGTTTTACGGAAGAAGTGTTGAAGCTCATTTGGAGGTTTGTTAACACAGTGTCCAAAGAAGGTCCAGATGAGTACAGAATGATGTCGTCTGTGTAGAGGTGGATCAGAGAATCACCAGCAGCAAGAGCGACATCATTGATATTTACAGAGAAAAGAGTCGGCCCGAGAATTGAACCCTGTGGCACCCCCATAGAGACTGCCAGAGGCCCTCCGATTTGACACACTGAACTCCATCTGAGAAGTAGTTGGTGAACCAGGCGAGGCAGTCATTTGAGAAACCATGACTATTGAGTCTGCCAATAAGAATGCGGTGATTGACAGAGTCGAAAGCCTTGGCCAGGTCGATGAAGACGGCTGCACAGTACTGTCTTTTATCGATGGCGGTTATGATATCGTTTAGGACCTTGAGTGTGGCTGAGGTGCACCCATGACCAGCTCGGAAACCAGATTTCATAGCGGAGAAGGTACGGTGGGATTCGAAATGTTCGGTGATCTGTTTGTTAACTTGGCTTTCAAATACTTTAGAAAGGCAGGGTAGGATGGATATAGGTCAGTAACAGTTTGGGTCTAGAGTGTCTCCCCCTTTGTAGAGGGATCTCAGACGATACGAAAGAGAGGTTGAACAGGCTAGTAATAGGGGTTGCAACAATTTTGGCTGATCATTTTAGAAAGAGAGGGTCCAGATTGTCTAGCCCAGCTGATTTGTAGGGGTCCAGATTTTGCAGCTCTTTCAGAACATCAGCTATCTGGATATGGGTGAAGGAGAAGCAGGGGGGGACTTGGGCAAGTTTCTGTGGGGGATGCAGAGCTGTTGGCCGGGGTAGGGGTAGCCAGGTGGAAAGCATGGCCAACCGTAGAAAAATGCTTATTGAAATTCTCGATTATCGTAGATTTATCAGTGGTGACAGTGTTTCCTAGCCTCAGTGCAGTGGGCAGCTGGGAGGAGGTGCTCTTATTCTCCATGGACTTTACACTGCCCCAAAACCTTTTGGAATTAGTACTACAAGATGCAAATTTCTGTTTGAAAAAGCTAGCCTTTGCTTTCCTAACTGACTATGTATATTGGTTCCTGACTTCCCTGAAAAGTTGCATATCGACAGGGCTATACGATGCTAATGCAGAATGCCACGGGGTGTTTTGCGCTGGTCAAGGGCAGTCAAGTCTGGAGAGACCCAAGGGCTATGTCTGTTCTTAGTTCAACATTTTTTGAATGGGGCATGCTAATTTAAGATGGTGAGGAAAACATTTTTAACCTCTTAGGACTAGGGTTCAGTGTTTGTGAGTATAACAGAACTGATATGGCAGGCGAAAACCGGAGGAAAATCTATCCGGAAAATGTGTTTTTTTATGTCAGTTTTTCCATTGACTTGCTATTCACTATAGAGGGAATTAGCTCCCAAATTGCAGTTCCTATGGCTTCCACTAGATGTCAACAGTCTTTAGACATGGTTTCAGGCTTGTTTTTTGAAAAATGAACAAGAAATAAAAGTTCTAACAAGTGGCTTTCGAAACGGACACTACTGTTTTGCGCGCGTGACTATGTGCGCGCTCTTCGTTATTTTTTTCTCCTATTGAACAGGCTATTCTCCGTCTGGAATATTATAATTTATTCAGATATTTGACATCTGAGGATTAATTAGAAACATCGTTTGACTTGTTTGGACGAACTTTACCGGTACTTTTGGGATGTCTTTGTCTGCATGTGGAACGACTGGATTACAGAACTCCATGGCACCAACTAAACACTTTTTGGGATATAAAGAAGAACTTTATCGAACAAAAACGACCATTCTTTGTGTTCCTGGGACCCGTGAGATTGCAAACACTTCAAAGGTAAGTGATTTATTTTATCGCTATATTTGATTTTGTAACACCCTGTGCTGGTTTGAATAATATTTTGTTGTGGGGCGCTGTCCTCAGACAATCGAATGTTCTGCTTTCCCGTAAAGCCTATTGTAACTCCGTCAACGCTGTTCGATTACCAAGATTCTAAGCTTTCGAATGGTGTACAACACTTGTATTGAGAGGTATAAAGCAATCATAGGTGTTGATCGGAAGAGCTAAGACAACAATGGGTAAATGGCGATGAATGGGCAGAGAGGGTCAGTTAGGTACACACAGCTTGCTGGTCCAGAGCTTGCAACAGGAATCTGGTGATGTGGTAGAGAAAAGCAGTCCGGTATGCTCTGGGTTGATATCGCGCTGTGCAGACTGGCAGGTATTGACCGAGCTAAAGCTGGCTGGTGTCCGAGCTAAAGGTGAAGACCGCTAGCAGTGGCTAACAATGACGACTAGCTAATTAGCTGACTAGCTTCTGATGGAGGTTCCAGTTATAAGTATAAAAATAGCAGATTCGTACCACATTGGGTGAGGCGTGTTGCAGGAAAGTATATTTAGTTCGTAGATGGAAAGTATATACGAAAAAAACTTTAGGGACAAGACAAAAACATGTCCGACTGCTACGCCATCTTGGATATATATCCAACCCTGACCTTAGCCACAACCCTAACACCAGCTCATGTCCACATCCCGGTTAAACCGTAACCCTCAACCACAACCCTAACCCAAGTCCACACCCTGGCTGAATCCTACTCCTAGCCATACCCATATCCCTAACCATAACCTTATGATACGCTACCAGGTCTGACAAGAATCAATGGCATGAGAAGGTTATGGCAACCCAGGTTTACATATGTCTGAAATAGCACCCTATTACCTCACTAGAGCACTTGGGAATAGGTTGCCATTCCAGACAAAGACATGGGCATCCAAACAGAAGAAATGTTGATTTGATAAATCTATTAAAGAAATTTAATCCACATCTGACCTTTTCCTGTCATTGTTGAACAGATCAAATTATTACAATAATGACTTAATTAATTCATGCATTATTTCCCATCCACTGTGCAAGGATTGTATAATTACCATAATGAGAAATAATCTTGGGTAGAATATGTATTTTATTGTGTGTTGTCTCTGTGTGCTTCCAAGTAGACACAGCAGGACTCATGTTTTTGAATAAACTTGCTTTTGTAAAAGGGAGATATGAATATGCACAGATGTGAATTAAAGAATGGCTCTGGTATGTGGAGTACAGTTAATTGTATTGACACTTATACGGCGCAAATTGAATAAGCCACATATTGTAATTACTTGTGTGCTCTTTGTATTCAGAAGAATGCACAGTGCTGTCATTTAGTTCAGATGCCAGGTGCTATTTTTGTCCACATTACTGCACAGTAGGGCTGGGAAATATGGCCAAAATCTCATATCCCGATATAGGCCATTTCATATCCCAATAACGAAACATATCACGATATAGCACATTTTCTGTAAATTCAATGAATAAATAGTTTATATAAAATTACCACATGTAAAGGCCTATTTATTATTACATTTTGAATTATATTCAACAAATAAAAATGTACTTTCATATTTGATTAATTTATTTCGAACCTGTGCACATTTTCAATTAAGCATGTAACAAAATATAAAATATGAATGTATAAAATCTAAAAAGGTAAATAGAAAACACTTCAACTATAGTTGCAAACAAAATAATGTCTGAGTCGGGGGTTTGTTTTGAGCACTCGATTGTACTTTTTTGGGTCTCATCCATAGACTCTCTCCGCACTGTTTCACGATTCTTGCGTAGGTGGTAAAAGAGGTTAGGGGTGTTTGAGCCTGTTGTCGGGATAGGCCAGCGGCATATTTTTCAATGGACGGTTATCTGGTCCATGTCAGACTTGTCATTCCCTAACCACGTCCATGCTACCGAAGTTGCCCTTCTTTTAGGTACGAGCTCCGTGTCTCCGTGCTCTATGTCACGTTCACTCTCTTCCATGTTTGTTTGTGTTGCAAATTTCTTTCCACACGAATGCAAAAAGAGTGTGATTTGCGACACAACGAAATAAACAATGGAGCACAATATGAAACGATAGACGTTGTTCTATCGTCACACGATATATATCGTCATATCGCCAAGCCCTACTGCACGGTATGCATACTGTTCTCTATTATAGACTACTGATGTCTATGCGGTTGCCTATCGAATCGATGATAGGCTTTCTGTGGTGCCAGGGCATATAGCTTTGCTTTAGCTACTGGAGAACTGTTTATTGGGAGGCCCATTTGGTCTCCATTTTCTCATGTTAAGCCAAACATTTCACGAAGTTATTAACAGTGTCACAATGCCGCCATTTAGACTGCTGACTGGTGGCAATAATGTAATTACTTGTTCAGTAATTAAAGTTGGAAATTCAAACATTGCAGATAGATTTTCGATGCAACGGCATACTAATCAGCTACCAATAGATTATTTTACAACTGTCCTGTATAGCTTACCTGAACCTGCATGACATGAGCCGTCCTGGCGCTCTCTTCCAGCTTGGATAGAAAGTTGTGTAAAATTAAATTATTAAATCTAGAATTGGCTTCTTATTTCGCAACAAAGCCTCCTTCACTCATGCCGCCAAACATACCCTCGTAAAACTGACTATCCTACCGATCCATGTCATTTACAAAATTGCCCCCAACACTCTACTCTGCAAACTGGATGTAGTCTATCACAGTGCCATCCGTTTTATCACCAAAGCACCATATACTACCCACCACTGCGACCTGTATGCTCTCGTTGGCTGGCCCTCACTACATATTCGTCGCCAAACCCACTGGCTCCAGGTCATCTATAGGTATTTGCTAGGTAAAGCCCCGCCGTATCTCAGCTCACTGGTCACCATAGCAACACCCACCCGTAGCACACGCTCCAGCAGGTATATTGCACTGTTCATCCCCTACGACAACACTTCCTTTGGCCGCCTTTCCTTCCAGTTCTCTGCTGCCAATGACTGGAACGAATTGCAAAAATCTGAAGCTGGAGTCTTATATCTCCCTCTAACTTTTAGCATCAGCTGTCAGAGCAGCTTACCGATCACTGTACCTGTACACAGCCAATCTGTAAATAGCACACCCGACTACCTCATCCCCATATTATTCTTACCCTCTTGCACCCCAGTATCTCTACTTGCACATTGTCATGCGGTGGGTGTAGCTGGTGTAGGTAAGTCAGGCGCAGGAGATCAGAGATGAGTGGACTAAGTACTTTACTCAGGCAATGTTTAAAATACAGAACGCAACCACGTCATAAAACAAATGCCCAAAACCATGTAAGGCAGCACAAAGTTCAAAATACACATAATAGTACCGGCTGCCACAAAGCACGGGTGAAACCAACAAGCCCGGCGTCAACCGGCATGTCAACAAACAATTCCCCACACAGAAATGGGGGAAACAAAGGGTTAAATAGACAACAGTAATGAGGGAAAATAAAACCAGGTGCGTGGAAAAACAAGACAAAACAAATGGAAAATGAAAGGTGGATCGGCGATGGCTTGAAGACCGGTGACGTCGAACGCCGCACGAACAAGGAGAGGAGCCGACTTTGGCGGAAGTCGTGACACACATCATCATCTGCACATCTATCACTCCAGTATTAATGCTAAATTGTAATTACTACTCTTCTACATTTGCACACATCGTACATAGATTTTTTTATTTTATTTTGTGTTATTGACTGTACGTGTGTTTATGTGTAACTCTGTGTTGTTGTATTTGTGGCACTGCTTTGCTTTATCTTTGCCAGGTCGCAGTTGTAAATGAGAACTTGTTCTCAACTGGCCTACCTGGTTAAATAAAGGTGAAATACATTTTTTTTTTAAAGGGTTGAATTGGGATGTGGACATGAAGCTACAAATAATAATAATAATACAGTCAGTCCACCGTCAAAACACTAGCTTACTAGGGATTGTTTCATTATGCAGTGTAGCCTTCTATCTATAGCTATATACTGTAGTTCTATTTAGGTGTTATTCAGCTGCTTATTATGAATATTTTATAAAAAATGATACATCAAGTAGCCTAACAATGAGGATAAATTCACTATTTATTGTTGAACTCTGTGGGTTTTGTCTGGCTAATAGCCTACACAAACTGGCTGCAATATTCAAGGGAAATTAAATCAAATTAAAACCAACTTGAGAGAGACTCTCCTGAAGTTCTCTCTCGCTGTCTGTCTCTTTTACTTTCTCTGAGAGAAAAGTGTATCTGTGTCTGTGCTTGTCTCTCTGTTTTTTGTCTATGTAGAAGCCTATAGTAGCTACAGCATGCGAAAGCGTCTTGTATTTTTGTGTACAAATGCCAGGTTGTGGGCCCGACTGTTTTCTATACTGAATATTGCCAATCCAAGACGGTCTTTCCTGGGACATTGTGCGTTATATGTGCAATGCGCTGCACACAATTTAAACATAGTCTTGAATGATGCATGGCAAGATATACCAGAGATTAGGGACTGTTCATATTGCAAACACACAACTCAAACGCCGGTTCACTAGTATGAACAAAATGTTTTTGTTCAAGCCCCGAAGAACTGTTGGTGTCAGCAAAAATGACAATATGTTTTCATCTGCCAATTTATTGTCTGTACAGTATCCAGACGACCTGTCTCCAGATATTCCTATACAGTTAGTCTTTTTCCGTAACGCGCTGAGGCCGGCAATTAATGAGAATGAGAGGCTCAATTAAATATGTTGCAGAACTGCTGAAGCACCACTCCCTTCTGCCTAGTTTTCCTGATGTTGCTACGGCATTGCGACAATCACGCAGTTTTTTAGCATACCTGTAGATGTCGCTTCTGCAGAGAGATCGTTTTCTAAGCTAACACTCATAAAGAACTACCTAAGAAGCATTAGGCTATTAGGATGTTGGTCTGATATGCGCGATTGAACACCTGAGTATTGCACTGGCGCCGTTGTCAGTTGTGGAAAAAGTACTAAAAAGTGTCATACTTGAGTGAAAGTAAAGATATTAATAGAAAATGACTCAAATAAAAGTGAAAGTCACCCAGTAAATACTACTTGACTAAAAGTATTTGGTTTTAAATATACTTAAGTATCAAAAGTACAAGTATAAACAATTTCATATTCCTTATATTAAGCAAACCAGACGGCACAATGTACATTTATTTATTTATTGGCGATAGCCAGGGGCACACTCCAACACTCAGACATGGGGTGCGGTCCAAACACTTAAATGACACACCCTCGTCCACTTACCCTCTCCTTGTGCCCTTGGGGGAATCCCCTTCGCCATCTTGGCAGGTGGTCCAAATGATTAGCCAAGCAAGGGAAGTTTGCAATGTAAGCCCTTCAGGCTTCGTTTTCAGTTGGCTTTGCGAGTGCACAATTATGTTCACTCCGGGGACTGAAACTCCCCATAAATAATTTCTGCTAAGAAAAGCCCTCAAACTTAAAAACAACATCAATGGAGAAGTCAACATACATGTGTAATTAAAAAAACTAATGCGAATAAGTTATAAATGTTGCTACTATGTAAAAAGTGTTTGGTTATCTTTTGGAAAATGTAGAAATAAAACATTTCCCTTCTTCAGAAGTTCCAGCTAGGCAGGCTAACGTTAGTTAGCTAATTAGTTGCTAGCTATCATACAGTAGTTGTATATTAATAATTACTTATTTAATATAAGTAGACATGCACTCATAATTGAATGTAGCGCATATAAAGCACCCACAAGCCAGCGGTGGTTGAAAACACAATCATAGCGGCATGTACTAGTGACGAATTTCCGACCAAGGGTGGTCCATTTCAAAAATAATTCCTTCCTTCCTCCCTCGCCTCGTGCCCTGCAACTGTATACTCGTCAGACGTCATGACACGTCATCAGAAATGTCCACTTAATTTGAGGGCTGAGGGGATAGGGTGTGTCTTTTAAGTGTTTGGAGCGCACCCATAATTTACAAGCAGAGCATTTGTGTTTAGTGAGTCCGCCCGGATCAGAAGCAGTAGGTATGACCAGTGGTGTTCTCTTGATGTGTGTGAATTGGACAATATCTTTGTCAAAATGTAACGTGTACTTAAGGGTGTCAGGGAAAATGTATGGATTCAAAAGTACATTATTTTCTTTATGAATGTAGTGAAGTAAAAGTAAAAGTTGGCAAAAATATTAATAGTAAAGTAAAGCACAGATACCCCAAAAACGTAGTACTTTAAAGTATTTTGACTTAAGTCTTTACACCACTGGCCGTCGTAGCTTAGTTCACAGATATCCCCTTACTTTAAATCAGTTGAATGTTTTCTTTTTCAAGGCCTGAGGCACTTTTTCAGTCACATTCTTGAAGCCCAAGAAACAAACACTTAGCTTCCTAGTACATTTGGAAATTAAAAAGGTTTGTGAATTACTTTTGAGGGGGTGTCAAGTACGCCAGTGGTCATGTTCATGTTGATCAATCAAGGGCACAACTCCTGCTTGCATAGTAACTTAATACATCAGGCATAACTGATCATCCCGCTCCTTCCAGCCAAATGTGTGTGTCAGAGAGTTTGTGTGTGTGTACATGGAAGTGTAATGTATGTGTGTGTTGAGCCAATTATTTGTGCTGTGACAAGATAGGGGTGGTATTGGGCCCCCCGAGTGGCACAGCGGTCTAAGCCACTGCATCTCAGTGCTAGAGGCGTCACTACAGACCCTGGTTTGCTTCCAGTGCACAATTGGCACAGCGTCATCCGGGTTAGGGTTTGGCCGGTGTAGGCCATCATTGTAAATAAGAATTTGTTCTTAACTGACTTACCTAGTTAAGTAAAGGTTCAATTAAATGTTTTGGGGTAAAAGATCAAGTCCATATTATGGTAAGAACAGCTCAAATAAGCAAAGAGAAACGACAGTCCATCTTTACTTTAAGATATGAAGGTCAATCAATCCCGAAGATTTCAAGAACTTCGAAAATGGCTCTCATGAGGATCGCCACAGAAAAGGGAGACCCAGAGTTACCTCTGCTGCAGAGGATAAGTTCATTAGAGTTACCAGCCTCAGAAATCGGCAAATAACTGCACCTCAGATTGCACCGCACAGAGTTCAGTAACAGACACATCTCAACATCAACTGTTCAGAGGAGACTGTGTGAATCAGGCCTTCATGGTCGAATTGCTGCAAAGAAACCACCACTAAAGGACATCAATAATAAGAAGAGACGTGCTTGGGCCAATTAACACAAGCAATGGACACTAGACCAGTGGAAATCTGCCCTTTGGTCTGATGATTCCAAATTTGAGATTTTTGGTTCCAACCCCATATCTTTGTGAGACGCAGAGTAGGTGAACGGATGATCTCTGCATGTGTGATTCCCATTGTGAAGCATGGAGGTGGTGTGATGGCGTGGGGGTGCTTTGTTGGTGACACTGTCTGTGGTTTATATAGAATTCAAGGGACACTTAACCAGCATGGCTACCACAGCATTCTGCGGCGATACGCCTTCCCATTTGGTGTGCGCTTAGTGGGACTATCATTTGTTTTTCAACAGGACAATGATCCATTCGATCTTTGATGTGTAAGGGCTATTTGACCAAGAAGGAGAGTGATGGAGTGCTGCATCAGATGACCTGGCCTCCACAATCACCCGACCTCAACCCAATTGAGATAGTTTGGAATGAGCATTCCAGGTGACTACCTCATGAAGCTGGTTGTGAGAATGCAAAGCTGTCATCAAGGCAAAGGGTGGCTGCTTTGAAGAATCTAAAATTGTAAATATATCTTGCTTACTTCTCTTAGGTCCCAGGCAGTCTACAGAACATTGACCCAGGCTCAAGCACACTGGGCCGGGGGGGGGCAGAGGCCAGGCCGGAGGCAGCTGGTTTTACTCCCAGATGAGACCCATGTAGCGAGAGATAGCACCCTAGAGACACACACACGCAGATAAACATACACAGGGTGCGAAAGAGCGAGGGAGAGCGAGGGAGAAAGAGATAAAGGGAGAGAGAGAAAGAGAGACCCAGCGATAGATAGCACCCTCGAGACACAGATTTGAATTTAATTAAACTTTGAGCTGTACAATAAGCCTCATGTGAGAATGTGCCTGTGGTGGGTTTTGGACATGCAGACAATTGGAAGATAAAGAGAGCACTGACCAGCTATATATGGAACAGACAGACACACACACAGGCTCTAACTCACATTCATACTATTGCACCAAATTATTTTCAGCACTAGTTCTCGGGGAAAGAAAATTCTACCATATACAGAAAGTTAACTTAAAAACTCCTTACAACAGATACCCTTTCAAAGACACATGACACAGTCTCATATGGATAGTAAAGATCACTTGTGGACTCTCCCTCAATCAAATTTAATCAAATGTATTTATAAATCCCTTTTCACATCAGCAGATGTCACAAAGTGCTTATACAGAAACCCTGCCTTTAGCTCCAAAAAGCAGGCAATGCAGATGTAGAGGCACGGTGGCTAGGAAAAACTCCCTGTTTCTATAAATAGCCCCCTGGATATTTAATATTCATTCATTGATCAGGGCCCCTGTGTGTGTCTGTCTGATATGTGTCTCTGGAGCTGAGACTTGGGCCTTGATTCAATCAAATCAATCATTAGCTGGCGATAGCAGCACAGCGGATGTTTTAGCGGTGTTAGAGGTGGAACTGTGTTGGAGCCGTCACATCAGTGAGCCGTTGCTCTTGCATCATTGTCAGGAAGCCATACCCGCCCAACTCGAGTTAGAAGATCAGAGCAAGAAAGTGTAGGCCTGAGAGTCTTTAGGTGCCTTTTGGTAAACTCCAAGCGGGCTGTCATGTGCCTTTTACTGAACTCTAGAGCACTGTCAGAGTCACCTCCTTGACAAAGACCCTTCTCCCCCGATTGCTCAGTTTGACCAGCTCCAGGTCCAGGTGGTTCCAAACTTCTTCCATTTAAGAATGATGGCGGCCACTATGTTCTTGGGGACCTGCAATGATGCAAAAAAATGTGGTACCCTTCCCCAGGTCTGTGCCTCGACACAATCCCATCTCGGAGCTCTACGGACAATTCCTTTGACCTCATGGCTTGGTTTTTTCTCTGACATGCACTGTCAACTGTGGGACCTTATATAGACAGGTGTGTGCCTTTCCAAATCATGTCCAATCAATTGAATTTACCACATGTGGACTCCAATCAAGTTGTAGAAACATCTCAAGGATGATCAATGGAAACAGGATGCACCTGAGCTCAATTTCGAGTCTCATAGCAAAGGGACTGAATACTTATGTAAATAAGGTATTTCTGTTATTTTATTGTTGTGCGTAGATTGGTAAGGAAAATTATTTACTTAATCTATTTTAGAATTAGGCTGTAACGTAACAAAATTTTGAAAAAGTCAAGGGGTCTGAATACTTTCCGAAGGCATTGTATATAGAAATAATAACGCTCAAATGTTTAAAACATTCATCAAAAATAATCAGGATTTCTATCATTCTAATCGAGGTGTAGATTACATCTCACAGTCCAGTGTTCAAATGTAAAAAAGGCTGCATGGGATTTCTTTTAATGTGACTCTGTGCAGCCAATTGCAATGTCTGCTTTAGGTGTAATGATGGGAGCCACTTGTGGATTTGACAGCTCTAATGCAGTTCCACCTCCGCTATGCGGATCTGATTGAATAGAGCCCTTTGTCATACAGCCTGGAGATAACTATAACTAGTGAATGTATTCATAGCATCTACCTCTCTCTCTCTGGTGCAGCGGACTGGGCAGAGCATGCATGCCTGCAGCAAGACAGAGCACAACACACACACACACACACACACACACACACACACACACACACACACACACACACACACACACACACACACAGGAGGATTATCTGACCTAGAGTGGGGGATGGAGAGGAGAGCTGTTCACACCTAGTGAGTCTCTCCAGCCCACCTCCCATGAAGTCACACGTGGACTGTTTCATACGATAACATTGATAGGTTTATCACATCAGGCACCGGCTTCATTAATAAGTGAATCCACAACTTCTTCCCCACAGTGACCATACATACATACCCCAAACAGAAGCCATGGATTACAGTTAACATCCGCACTGAGCTAAAAGCAAACAAAGATCGAATCCCACTACGCCGGCTCTGACGCTCGATGGATGTGGCAGGGCTTGCAAACTATCATGGATTACAAAGGAAAACCCAGCAACTCGAGCCTACCAGAGCTAAATGCCTTCTATTCTTGCATCGAGGCAAAAGTAGCTCCCAGACCCAACCCATCTGTATGTCTTACAGTGGAATCTAGTCTCTCTCTCTCTCTTGTTCCGCTTCCTCTGTCATGGTGTCTTCACTCCCCCATTATGCAGCTGGACCTCACTTCACGTGAGAACTATGCACCCCCTAAGGAGATACATGACGATTTTTACCGCTGCAGGTACTGTACAGAGTAGTGTGTGTGGCCCAAACCAACGCTGTCCCAACACCCCCGCCTGGTGTCTCTTGATGTACACTCAATCTCCAGAATTCAGCCCGTGCCCTTGGTTATCTCTGCTTTCACCTGAGGATATACACACTGAAACACATGGGTAATTTCCTGACAACATGAACTCTCCTCTTATGGCAAGATCAATCGTTTGTGATATTTGAATGTCCGCCTCCCCTGTACTCCCATCGGTCTCCCAGTTACCAGTTACCAATCCATGAAGGCATGAGTCCTCATAGACTAATATCCCAACAATGCTACTAAAGTAACCCCTGCTACTACCAACATGGCCCATGACTATAGTCTCACAATACCCCTCATTTGCAGTAGTCCAATTCCATGCTATCAATATAGCATCCTTCGCTACTATTACTGCTCCTTCAGTTACTGTCCCTACAGCAACTGTCGTGAGAATACCTCCTGCATGTAATCTGTCAATGTTCGTCGGCTGTTAGAAATTGGAGAAAAATTCATGACTTGGGAATAATATCCAACCTAACAAAACTCTGAGTCACAGGTGTCCTGAAAGTTTTACCATAGTGTCTGAAATGCCACCACCTATCTCTTCTACACTCACCATGATCTAGGTATGTGTAATATTCAATTAAATCCCCATATTGTGTACAGTTAGCTGTCCTCCCTCTTCTACGAAGAGGGAGGACAGTCTCTGGGAATGACAATATACAGTCTCTGGGAATGATACTCCTCTATCATGACATCTAACCCATAACACATGATACTCTATCATTACATCTGACCCATAACACACTAGTCATTACTCATAATGCATTTTCTGCAGTTCTAAACACTAACACGTTTTCAAATCAGTTAGTCAATATACATCATTCGCTCCTCTGGAATAATGAACACCCTCATGTTCCACAAAACCTAAAAACATATTGACTTTAAAAGGAAAGAGAAACAAAGTACATGTTTAATAACTTAGCACCACCCATTGATGCGATGTAACATAACAATTCTGAATACAGGGTAAAACAAAAGAGAACAAAACATTTTCATGGTTGTCCCAAGCTATCATCCAGTGATTCCCCTAACACACCACCTCCCCTCAGGTTTCTGGAGACTCTCTCGGCTAGCAGCGCCCCCACCCCTCATCGTTCTGTAGCAATTCCCTCACTTTGGATCCCAATCACAAAGAAAACGTTTAATAAATTATCCAACCCAAATTTAGAATGACAGTCCTAAGTGCTTACTTTGAGTCTAGGACTCAAAATCCACATTCTTAATTTTGCACACATCATCCCTGTTAGAACCTACATTTATAAACAACCTTTTATTGCCGGTCATAACTCTTCTCATTACAGCCCCCCCTTTGTCCCTGTTTTCCTGTCATGAAAGATCAGTATCTCAATGCATTCTTAGTTTAAATATACCCCCCCCCTTTCCTTCACCCGGCTCTTATCGTTCTAGCGTGTCTTCTTCAGATATCGTTTACAGTTCATTACCCAACGGCACATGTAATGTTTGCCTGTCACATTTATTGGCCCTTGGTAATGTCCCGATTTTAATATTCAAGTAGATACTTCCGTTTCTCCCACGTATACAAGTCTCTCACCTGAGCTGTTCTCTCTCTCCACGCTCGCTCCACACTCGCTCTCAGCACCCCGGCCCTGGTTTATGGCTCTGACTCAGATAGGAGTGGTAAAAGTCACTGTCTCTCATTGCACACCTTTGTTGCTCTTCTTTCAGCCGGTTAGGGAGGGTTTTGAGGTTTACACACACTGTCTGTGGTCAAATTACTCCTACCATGCATTAAGACACGATCTGACGTCACCTTCCATGATAACCTCAAAAAAGGACAGATCATAACAGTTAAGTTCATTTTTGTTTCAGGAAACCAGACAAACATTGACTATATGGCGAATTATGACATTAACCATTTCTTAATAACATTATCTCTACGACAAATGCCAAAAAGCACAACATAATGTTACTGCTAAAACCATTTTCTAAATTAGTCCATACTCCCTTATTCTACTGGGTTAACAGACTATGAAGTTAGCACCCTAACCCCTCGCAGAATTCCCTACTGCAGGATACCAATCTGGTGAAAATGAAATCAGCAATACATATCACAATCTATTTGAAGTAACTGTCATCCCTTATTAACATATATGTTCCTTTCTATATGCAGACTGAACACAGTACCACTGTATAAGCACTCAGAGACCAGGACCTCAGGGAACTGGTAATTTTCCATTTTCAAACAACGTGATTCTGTCACGACTTCCGCCGAAGTCGGTCCCTCTCCTTGTTCTGGCGGCGTTTGGCGCCAGAATTACATGTTCATTATTTACATGTTCATTATTTAACCCTCTCTTTTCCCCATGTTTGTTGTGCGTTATTATTCCTGAGTTATGTCAGTCCTATTTGGTGGGCTTGGTATATTATCTACTTTGTAATTTATGAGTAATCTACGTTGTGTTGCTCATCTCTGCTGTCTTGCGCCTGGCTCTTTTGCACCTACTACACCAAGCGCTTTGACAGATTCAAAAACATGTTAAATCAAAAATAAACAAATTTGAATAACTAATCAATTTAGAATTACAACTCTTCTAACTCCCTACGGAAATAATAATCTCCTAAAGTAATTGTACAATTTGAAGAGACTGGTGTTTCTCATTCATTTTATAATTAAATCCCCCTGTTTCGTTAATTTCTAGTGAGGTTGATCATTCCTCACGAGAAATGTTAGTATACAGGGCATTTGACACCATTAAAATGTTTCTTCTCCCTTTCTTTCCCTGTCCTTCAGAAACCATTTAAATACCTTTTCAAAACATTTCTATCCTTCTGCATACCCAATTTAACTGAATTAGAAAGACCCCATCCAATAAATCCCACAGTATCAACACACCATGGTGTATGCTTGTTTTTGAACCATATATCCAGAACACACATGAACAGGCCTCACTTATTATCTGGACCTTGTTTATGGTCTAATCCAGATACGTTAATACCTCAAACTGCCCAATATCACTAACTGCTCTCCCCCCACAATCTCCGGGGACCTTCCAACGCAAAATAATGAAACCCTCTCTTTCTGAAAAGAGAGTGTACATTCCATTAGCATTCACTATGCAACATTTTAAATCAGCAATCCAAGTATTAATTATAAACCAAACCTGTTATTTGTAAATCCCCTGTCCTTTCTCCAATCATTAAATGTTTGTTTTAATCCACCCCATCCTTTATTTAGCATGTACTACCCTTAGACATGGCGACATTATCTCTCCACCGAGTCTAACTATTCACTAACGGTCTCCTTTTCCCTAAGATTTTTCATAACCATCACACTACATAAAAAAAATGTAAGTACATTTTAGGTTTGGTAACCCCTATACCAATTCCTCGTGACCCCTATTCCTCGTGACCCCTCCACCCTTTCGTCCATTCTAGAATTCTACTCCAGAATAAGACGACATGAAACGTAAATTTAAATCAAAATAAAATCACAAAATGTCTCATGACTTCAAAATAAACAAGGGTTTCTGAGTTTGCAAGGAGTGTGATGGTTCCTTTGAATGCAGTAGGTTCCAGTATCACCGTACACTCATTCTTCCAATGCCTTATAGCTCCCTGTTTTAGATGTTTAGATGTCTCCTTACGCTTTGATGTTTTTCCGCTACGTTTCTTTGTCTTATTTTGGCCATTGAAACTATAGTTCGAGAAAAGCACTATGGGCCTATTAACCCCTTGCACGTCTGCGAGGTGAGCAGGGTTATATTCCACTTTCAAAACATTGTCTTGAATTAAATCTACTGCCCCCGCAATTACCGTTTTGATCACAAGGTTCAAACCTGCCATCAAAGCAGAAGTGCAAATTCTACCAATACACTCCAGTTCCCAGTCTTTCTGTGGTAGCATACTTGTACTCATTCTGGATTTATCATGATGCATTTGTATGTTGATAGAATGCTGACATCAACACGCTGGTATATTGAGCTTTTGATTCTGGTTTTATGTTTTTGTGCCAAGTCATAATTGCCTCCCTGAAATCTTTATTTGATTTGAATTCACCGTCAGCAGGAATATAATGTCAAATTTTATCTAATTTGCTAAATTTTTCCCATATTCCAGCCGAACTGGTAGAATGCTCATGCAATTCTTTCAGCGCCTCCATGGCTTTATTCAAATCTGCTATCTCTATATTACAGGTAGAATTTGAGCCGTTTGTCGCAATATCAATAGTTATTATTCCCTAAACACTCCCGACGGTGTTCAGGGTATCTTAGATTACTTCACTCCCGTCTATAATACACACCTTCTATTAACTGTTTTCTAAGATAGTACTACACACTTCCCTGGATAATAATTAATTGGTCACGGCAATTAATACCTTCTATTTAGAACCGATACCATAGCGTCTGCAAATGTATTACTGGAGAATACGGACGACTTAATGGCTTTGTCCCGTATTTCCTCCAATATCCCTATTATTGATAACACATATCACCAAAATTATTCACACTTGTCTTCCTATTTCCACATAATCTGCCATGGTTCACCACCCCAAGAGGGCACAAAACTAACCTCCCATTCACACACACACTCACACCCTGCGCTTTTACGGCCACTGCAACTAGGCTCTCACCCAGTTATAGGTTATGCAGGGGACCAACCCCGCCGCCGGGATTTACCCCTCGGATTTACCTTTTGCAGATTCTAAACTGCTCAGGTTTACCTTACGGGCCTCATCCTTTTTTATAGTAACCACAGGTATTTATTTACTATTTACTTTATAGTACTAGCAGGAACCAACCTACTAGGGATTTACCCCCTAGGACTTACCCTGCAGGTACCAGCCTGTACGAGTTTACAATGGGCCTACTGAATTAAACTAGGCTCTCCAGGTCCGTATCCCTGACATGTTCAACCTATCCCTGACCCGGTCTGTAATACCAACTTGTTTCAAGCAGACCACCCTAGTCCCCTTGCCCAAGAACACCAAGGTAACCTGCTTACATGACTATTGTCCCGTAGCACACACATCTATAGCCATGAAACGCTTTGAAAGACTAGTTATGGCTCACATCAACACCATCATCGCAGACACCCTCGACCCATTCCAATTCACATAGGCCCTGATTCCCGACCCGAGTTAACCGTGCGTAAATGGAATGTTATTCCCTTTTCATGCACTTTTCTCAAAAAACTTTCTTATATCTCCTAGGTATAGGACAGACACTTCAAAATCTTACAATGTATTTTTTGACTGTCTTTTTTGCCATTTATGAATGTGTTTCTCCAAACGTTTTTATAGGCCAAATGCAATATTTTATCAAATAATTTGTAAATATTTTTGGGGGATACCTACTGTAAAGGGGTCCTATAATTATAAATCAAATAACTTAATTATCCATGGTATGACCATCTTAAAACAATTCCATATGTTAGCAAGACATTTCTGAGTTTCCTACTTCGGACTAGCACGTGAATGCAGCATAATGCCGTGTTCATAACCAAGTGGGAAGTGGGAATTTACATTTACGACTGGGAAAAATCGACTTGAACGGCCCTTCAACTGGTAATTACTAGTGGGAAACTCATCTACCATCCTGAGCTCCCACTTCTCCCACATGCTGACCTTTGACATCACCTACTAAGGAAATGACCTTTATAACAGCATGTTCGGCAATTAAATGCAACAACAAATCATTATTAATAAGAAGCAATCTATCAATATGGTTTTTGAACACTATTATTTGTTTACAAGCATGATATCTGTACTTTTAGTTTATGATTTACGCAGCTTGTCAGCGTTTCACAACGAGTACAAAGTATGTGAATACATCCAACTGGTATTTACGACTTCACAATTTGTTAATTCCCACCTCCCATATAGTTACTAATGTAGCATTACATTTGATGTATTGGGTAGAAAAATGTATCTGGTAGGCTTGTGTCACTGGAAAGCTCGCGGCTGGGTTTCCCTTTGCAGTCACATCCGATGAGAGTCAGAGCCAGTGTAGTAGGATTCAATCTTAGTTCTGTATTGCCGCTTTGTCTGTTTGATGGTTCGTCTGAGGGCATAGTGGGATTTCTTAAGTGTCCAGATTATTGTCCCGCTCCTTGAAAGCGGCAGCTATAGCCTTTTTGCTCGGTGCTGATGTTGCCTGAAATCACATAAGAGGGAAGGGTCCAGAATGTGACGGCGGGGCACCCAGCAGTGCTCCTCCGGCCCGTATCCTTCCCAGTCCACCAGGTACTGTCAGCCGCAACCCCCGAATGCGCACATCCAAAAGCCGCCGGACGGTATAGGCAGGATGGTCATCGATGTGCCGAGGGGGTGGAGGAGCTGCTGCAGGAGGAGACGGGACTGGAGAAGACAGGTTTAATTAGGGAGCAGTGGGGCGCTCCCGACACTACCCGGTGAAATGTAAGGCGCCAAATTCAAAATCCCAAAGTTGAATTATTAAATATTCGTCAATATACAAGTGTTGCATAGTCATCAAAAGCTCTGCTTCTTGGCAATATCACAGCGTTGTCAGATTTCAAAAAGGCTTTACGGCGAAAGCACAACATTTGATTGTTTGAGGATAGCACCTCTAATATTTCTGCATTAGCATAAATTCATAAACCAGCGCGGTTCACACAAAACCCATATCACAGCGAAAACAAATCCCTTACCTTTCGAAGAACTTCTGCTGAGGGCTTCCCAAGTGTCCAACGAAGACATCCAATGGTTCTTTTGTTAGAAAAAGTCATTTATTATATCCATAAATCTCCATTTGGTTGGCACGTTATCTTCAGAAAATCCAACGTCGAATCGCCCATTGAAACGTGAAGAGAACGCGTTCAAATATACCTATAAACATTTCCTAAACAAATCAAGACCAGTTTGTAATGCATCCTTAGCTATCCTTTTATGAATATTAGCGATAATATTTCACTCGGATGGTCACCTATACGTTATATAAGTAAAATAAACTGGGGCGCGCACCCAGTCTCTTGCCCGAGAAATCTTGTTGACATCCCTTGACCACTTCCTCTTCCTATCCATTTTGCTTACTCCTATTTCTCCCAGTCTTTGTATAGAGACTGCTGACATCTAGTGGAAGCCATAGGTACTGCAGTCTCAGTCCTGGTTAAAATAAAAATGAATAGGCAGCCTGGAGAAGAAGGTAAAGTACAAAGGGATTTTCCTCAGGTTTTCGCCTGCTATATCAGTTCTGTTATACTCACATACATTATTTTAACCCTCTTAGAAACTTCAGAGTGTTTCCTATCCAATAGTACTAATTATGTGCATATCCTATTTTCTGGGCCTGAGTGGCAGGCATTTTACTTTGGGCACGCCAGACTCTCCAAAACCGTCACCTATGCAGCCGCTCCCTAAGAAGTTAAATCAGGGATACATGGAAGGTAGGATGGATCCTGAAAGAGGCTGGTAGTTTCAGGCGCACAGCAGAGGGGTTAATGACTGTCAATTTCAAATGGACCAATAAATCGGGGGGAAAGTTTCTAAGATTCCACCTTCAATGGCAGGTCCTTTGATGAGAGCCATATCTTTTGACCTGGGGTGTAGACTGGGGCTGAGACCCAGCGACGGTTGGCTTGGGACTGGGTCCTGCCGGAGGCATGAAGAAGGGTACGAAGGTACGAAGACAACGGCGCAAATGGTCCTGGACAGAGCGAACCGCAACCTAAACAACTTGGGTGGAGAACAAGGGGGGCTGGTAACCCAGAGCACACTCGAAAGATGACATACCTGACGAGGCATTGGTGAGGGTGTTGTGGGCATATTCATCCCAGGGTAGCTGAGCGCTCCAGGAGGAAGGGTTAGCAGAAGTCACGCAGTGTAGGGCAGTCTCCATCTCTTGGGGTCTGGGGGTGATATCCAGAAGAAAGACTGACATTGATACCAAGAGCTGAACAGAATGATCTCCATACCTGGGAGGTAAACTGGGGTCCCCTGTCGGAAATGTTGTCAGTGGAAGTGCCATGCAGACGAAACACATGGGATACTAGCAGGTCCGCAGTCTCCCTGGAGGACGGGAGCTTGTAGAGGGGAATGAAGTGAGCCACTTTGGAAAAACTGTCAATAATGGTGAGGATAACAGAGTTACCGTTAGATGGGGGAAGGCCAGTGACGAAGTCCAGAGCTATGTGTGACCTGGGTATGGGAAGAGGGCACAGCAGCCCGGAAGTGGGTTTAGTGGAGGTTTTGTTCCGAGCACAAACCGAGCAGGCTGAGGCAAACTCCCGAACATCTCTCTCCATGGTGGGCTACCAGAAGTGCTGACGCAGGAAGGCGAGGGTTCGGTTCATACCAGGGTGACAGGTGAGGTGAGTAGAATGTCCCCACTGAAGAACCTCAGAGCGAACACAATCTGGAACAAACAGAGCATTCCTAGGACTGTTACCCGGGTCAGGCTGGTTCTGCTGAGCCTGGCGGATACGGGACTCGATCTCCCAGGCGACAGCGGCAACGATGCAGGTGGATGGCATAATGGCTTCTGGCTCGGTACCCGTGTTGTTGGTGGTGAACTGGCGGGAGAGGGCATCGGGCTTGGTATTCTTTGAACCGGGGCGATAAGTGAGTGTGAAATTGAATCTACCAAAGAACAAGGCCCACGTGGCTTGCTGGGAGTCCAGACATTTGGCGGTCTGGATGTAGGACAGGTTTTTATGGTCAGTCCACACGATGAAGTGGGGGACAGAGCCCTCCAGCCAGTGACGCCATTCCTCAAGAGCCAGCTTAACTACCACGAGTTCCCGGTTTCCGATGTCAAAATTCCTCTCTGCAGGTGAGAGTACTGGAAAAGAATGCACATGGGTGGATCTTCTGAACAGAGGGTGAACGTTGAGACAGAACAGCACTTACCCCGGGGTCAGAGGCGTCCACCTCCACGATGAACTGAGAGGTGCAGCCAGACGGCTGTAGTTGTGGATGAAACGTCTGTAAAAATTGATTATGTGGAAACTGATCTTTTCTTGGTGGTTTCCAGAGAGACATAGGATGACAGGGACGGTTCTCTCACAGACACTGGCGAGGAGCTGTCTGTTGAGAGCGTTGGCATCGAGGGGTGAATCGAGTGGGACAGTGTCCAGGCCCAACTGGGCAATGACACCTCGGTCCAGGAAGCTCCTGTCAGCGCCCGAATCGATGAGAGCAGACAGAGGAAAAGCCTGGCTCTGCCACACAAGGTTTCCTTCAAGCAGGGGTCTGGGGGAAGATGTGCAGGCGATTTGGCTCAACAGTATATCTTCCACAACTGCCGAGCCCCCTCTTTTGCTGGGCTCAGGGAACAAGTGGAGACAAAGTGACAATCTGGCCACAGTATAGGCAGCTCCTAGCGCCGATTCGCCGCTGCCTCTCCTCTGGAGAGAGACGGGCCCGGCCGAGCTGCATGGGTTCAGGATCAGGATGAGCCTTAGAAAGGGATGCAGTCGGAGAAGGAGGACAAGGCGCTGAAGCAGATGTTATGGTGCATGCAACCCTACCTACTCTTTCCCTCCGACGCTCACGGAGACGGTTGACAATGCGGATGGCGAGAGAGATGAGCTCCTCGAATCCATCAAGCTCATCCCTGGACACCAACTCGTCCTTGATGGTCTCAGTAAGCGCGTTCTGGAATGCTCCCTGAAGGGCCTCCTCATTCCAGCCGCTCTCAGCGGCGAGGGTGCAAAACTCACATGCCATCTCAGCAACACTATGGGGGCCTTGACGGAGGGACAGGAGTCGTTTAGCGGAATCCTTACCGCAGACCGGGTGGTTGAAGACTTTCTTCATCTCCTCCGTGAATCTGGAGTAGAAGCAGATTGGGGACTGTCTCCAACACCGCCATGGCCCAGGAAAGCACTGCTCCACGGAGGCAGCCAATCAGGAAGGAAATCTTGTCCCATTCGCTATCATAAGAGTAGGGCTGTTTCTCAAATACTAGTGAACATTGTACTAAAAAGGCTCTGCAAGCTCCGAGGTTGCCATCATAGCACTCAGGAGTCAGAACAAACAGGTCCCGGGGCGGTGAAGAAGGACTTGGGACTGGTTGTGAGCTCTGGGCGAAGGTTCAGCCCTGTAGGTCAGACAGGCTCTGTGAAAACTTCTCGATGTGCTCCAGAAGGGCTTGGTCATGTTGCTCGAGCAGGGTGCCTTGGCCGGTGAGAGTTTGGTGGAGAGGATCTGAGTCTGCTGGGTTCATCTCTTTGACCAGATTGTACTGTTACGTGGAGTGGAACAGGGAAACCCAAGAGCAGACTCAGACGAGGGGACTGGGATGAAGTAACCAAGGTATTTATTGAAACACAGGGAAGATGGAGTGCACACCAGGGGGCGAGTTGCAGGAAACCAGGTGCGGAGGCTGAGGCTGAAGTGAGAGGGGTTGGGACAGGGTAAGCAGGTCCGGAGGGGAATCCAAGGGAGCAGTAGAGTGGGGAATCCAGGGCAGAGTAGCAGGATGAGGAGACGTGGGGCTGGATACAGGGACCAGAGTCGGAGCGGGCAGAACTGTAGCGGAGAGGAAAACTGTGTCAGGCAAGGAAAACAGGCACAACAGGATCTAAATAGTAACAAACAGCTAGAACCGTAGACTGACTGAGCAGAGATTATGAACTGTCAGCGTGGAAGTGGCAGGGCTGAGTATTTGTAGAGGTCTTGATTATGGAACAGGTTGCAGCTGGTGGGGATCTGCTCTGACTCCAGCACACCTGTCTCTGCCCACACAATCACACACACAGAGCTCAAGGGAGAGGGAGAGAGCACTGGGGGAGTGGCGGCAGGTCAAGGAGACACAGGATGAGCAGTAGAGGGCGTGGCAGGAGCAGATGTAACAGGGAAAGCTTTGTACGCGTCTCTGTGTGTGGAGTGAAGGTGGTCTAGAGGTTTTTTCCTCTGGTTGCACGTGACATGCTGGTAGAAATGAGGTAAAACTGATTTAAGTTTGCCTGCATTAAAGTCCTCGGCCACTAGGAGCACCACTTCTGGATGAGCAGTTTCTTGTTTGCTTATGGCCTCATACAGCTCGTTGAGTGCGGTCTTAATGCCAGCGTCGGTTTGTAGTGGTAAATAGACGGCTAGGAAAAATAGATGAAAGCTGTGTTTCTCTGTGGTCTACAGCTTATCATGAGGTACTCTATCTCAGATGAGCAAAACCTTGAGACTACCTTAATATTAGACATATTGGGAAATAGATACACACCCCCACCCCTCGTCTTACCGGACGTAGCTGTTCTGTTCTGCCGATGCAATGATCCGTGTTGCCATTAAGCCATGACTCTGTAAAACACAAGATATTACAGTTTTTAATGTCCCATTGGTAGGATCTTCTCGGTCATAAGAGACATTAGCATCAACATTATGTACAGTACAAAATAAGCTGCAAACAATGCAAAATAACACACAAAATAGCACAATTAGTTAGGAACCCGTAAAACGGAAGCCATCCCCTTCAGTGCCATTTTTCATAATTGCCTATGTCTATTATTGGTAGAATAAATATAATTAAGATTGTAACAAGTGCGCTGAGAGTCGGGAAGCAAGTACAGGGAGTGAGTGTTTTAGTAAATAAACAAAACAATAAACATGAAACACAAACAACGCACTGACATGAAACAGTCAATAACACCTGAGGAAAGAACCAAGGGGAGTGACAGATATAGGGAAGATTATCAAGGAGGTGATGGAGTCCAGGTGAGTGTCATGAGGCGCAGGTGCGTGTGACGATGGTGACGGCGGGATAATCAGCAGCCTGATGACCTAGAGGCTGGAGAGGGAGTATACATGACAGTACCCCCTCCCGATGCGCGGCTCCAGCCGCAGGACGCCGTCAAAGGGGACTAACCTGGGGATCAGGAGCGGACCGGTCACGCCAGCTGATGCGCAAGAACCTGTCACGCCAGCTGAGGCACGGAAACCTGTCAAGTCAGCTGGGGCACGGGAACCTGAGAGATTGGTTGAGGCAGGGGAGCCTGGCGATCTGGCGGAAGCATGAAAGCCCGACGACCCGGCTGAGGCCGGGGAGCCCTGCGAGCCGGCTGAGGCATGAGAGCCTGAAGCAGTTCCCGGACCCAACGTCATTACTCTGACACACACAACAACAACAAAAACACCCCCTGATGCATCCCTTAGGTGAGGTGTTATTCTGTAAGAATACTTACCCTAGGTGCAGACTGAAATGCTGTCCACAAAAGGCTTAACTTTGGATGGATATTTGTACTCTGCTCCCATTAAGAAACTAAAGAAGAATACTTCTAATACCCAGTGGTGTAAAGACTTAAGTAAAAATGCTTTAAAGTACTACTTAAATAATCTTTGGGGGTATCTGTACTTTACTTTACTATTTATATTTTTGGCAACTTTTACTTTTACTTCACTACATTCCTAAAGAAAATAATGTACTTTTTTACTCCATACATTTTCTCTGACACCCAAAAGTACTTGTTACATTTTGACAGGAAAATGGTCCTATTCACACACTTATCAAGAGAACATCCCTGCTCATCCCTACTGCCTCACTAAACACAAATGCTCTGTTGGTTGACCTCTATTTCAAGCTAGACGTTCAATTGCTCTCCATTGGAAATATGTCCGTTCCCCCCACACATGGTCATTGGTTATTTCTGTAATTGTTGATTGCCTGTAACGCCCAGGCCTGGGTTTACAGGCTAGAGCGTTTTGGGTTCATTTTGGTTTAGGGGTTTTCACAGTTCTATGGTGTCTAGTTCTATGTTGGGTTAATGGCTCCCAATTAGAGGCAGCTGAGTCTCGTTGTCTCTAATTGGGAACCATTTATATGTTTGGGAATTGCACCTTAGTTTGGTGGGTTATTGTATGTTCATGTCATGATTATGTTAGGTTCATCAGGTTCTTGTCTAGTTAGGTTTCTCCGTTCGAGGTTTAGTTAGGTTTCTTCCGTCGTGGTTAGGTTTAGTTCTCTTTGTGTTAGTTTAGCATTTAGCGTTAGGGCTCTCGTCTTGTTCATCGTTTTCTTGTTTTGTTCCGTCTCGTCTCGTCTGTGAATAAATCATGTATTCTGGCTACATCGCTGCGTCTTGGTCTGTCCCCTCAGAAGTGAATCGTGACAGAATAACCCACCCACAAAAGACCAAGCAGCGAGAGACCCGGGAGCTTAGCTCTTGGGAAAAGGAGCAGCGCAGGTGTGCGAGGACTGAGCGTGGGAGCTATGAGGACTTATATGGCGTATGGACCCCGGAGAGAGAAAAGTTCATTGGAACTCGCCTGGCACGGAAGCCCGTAAGGCAGCCCCAAGAAACTTTTGGGGGGGGGCACACGAGGGGGTTGGCCGGTTCAGGAGGGACTCCTGAGCCAACTCCTCGTGCTTTATGGAGAGAGCGTAGGGAGAGCGTCGCAGCGAAGGGAGGCCGTGCTATGCAGTGTTGCGCACGGTTTCCCTATAGGGATTCAGAGGCCGGTGCGAGTGATTCCCGCTCCACTCATCAGTCGGGGAAAATAAGGGTGCAGCCAGAAAGAGTGGTGCCATCGCTGCGCACTAAGTCCCCGGTACGTCTCCTGGGACCCGGATATCCTGCTCCAGTTCCGTGTGCGGTGTCTCCGGCACGTGTCCGCAGCCCAGTGCGAGAGATCCCAGCGCCACTCATGGGTCGGGCCGAGGTCTGTGTGCTACCTGGGAGAGTGGTGCCAGCTCTGCGAGCCAGGCCTCCAGTGCGCCTTTTGGGACCAAGCTATCCTGTGGTCCTACGGGCAGAATCTCCGGCACGCATCCACAGCCCAGTCCGAGAGATTCGGCTCCACTCACCCGTAAGGCCAGGGTTAGTGAGCTAGCTGGAGGTATGTCGGCTCTCCGTATCAGGTCCCAGGTCCGGGTGGAGGTTTCTACACGCCCAGTCCCGGTTCCACGTTCCAAGATCCCTGTTCCACGTTCCAAGATCCCTGTTCCACGTTCCAAGATCCCTGTTCCACGTTCCAAGATCCCTGTTCCACGTTCCAAGATCCCTGTTCCACGTTCCAAGATCCCTGTTCCACGTTCCAAGATCCCTGTTCCACGTTCCAAGATCCCTGTTCCAAGATCCCTGTTCCACGTTCCAAGATCCCTGTTCCACGTTCCAAGATCCCTGTTCCACGTTCCAAGATCCCTGTTCCACGTTCCAAGATCCCTGTTCCACGTTCCAAGATCCCTGTTCCACGTTCCAAGATCCCTGTTCCACGTTCCAAGATTCCAGTTCCGTGTTCCAAGATCCCAGTCCGTGTAGTGGTTTCTACACGCCCAGTCCCTGCTCCGCGCACCCAGCTCCCGTGCGCTCCGAGAGTCCAGCACGTCCTGCTCCGCCCGCGCACCCAGCTCCCCGCGGCGCTCAGAGAGTCCAGCACGCCCTGCTCGGCTCCGGCGCACCAAGCTCCCGTGCGCTCCGAGAGTCCAGCACGTCCTGCTCCGGCTCCGGCGCACCAAGCTCCCGTGCGCTCCGAGAGTCCAGCACGCCCTGTCCCGGCTCCGGCGCACCAAGCTCCCGTGGCGCTCCGAGAGTCCAGCACGCCCTGTCCCGGCTCCGCGCACCAAGCTCCCGTGCGCTCAGAGAGCCCAGTTCGGCCTGTTCCGCTCCCGCACCAGAGTGCGCGTCCCGAGCCCAGTTCGCCTGTTCCCGCCCCGCACCAGAGTGCGCTGCCCCGAGCCCAGTTCGGCCTGTTCCCGCTCCACGCACCAGAGTTCCAGTGAGCATCACGAGTCCGGCACTGCCAGTGCCCGCTCCACGCACCAGAGTTCCAGTGAGCATCACGAGTCCGGCACTGCCAGTTCCGCTCCACGCACCAGAGTTCCAGTGAGCATCACGAGTCCGGCACTGCCAGTTCCCGCTCCACGCACCAGAGTCCCAGTGAGCATCACGAGTCCAGTACGACCAGTTCCTGCTCCACGCACCAGAGTCCCAGTGAGCATCACGAGTCCAGTACTGCCAGTTCCTGCTCCACGCACCAGAGTTCCAGTGAGCATCACGAGTCCGGTACTGCCAGTTCCTGCTCCACGCACCAGAGTTCCAGTGAGCATCACGAGTCCGCTACGACCAGTTCCTGCTCCACGCACCAGAGTTCCAGTGAGCATCACAAGTCCAGTACGACCAGTTCCTGCTCCACGCACCAGAGTTCCAGTGAGCATCACGAGTCCAGTACTGCCAGTTCCTGCTCCACGCACCAGAGTTCCAGTGAGCATCACGAGTCCAGTACGACCAGTTCCTGCTCCACGCACCAGAGTTCCAGTGAGCATCACAAGTCCAGTACTGCCAGTTCCTGCTCCACGCACCAGAGTCCCAGTGAGCATCACGAGTCCAGTACGACCAGTTCCTGCTCCACGCACCAGAGTTCCAGTGAGCATCACAAGTCCAGTACTGCCAGTTCCTGCTCCACGCACCAGAGTTCCAGTGAGCATCACAAGTCCAGTACGACCAGTTCCTGCTCCACGCACCAGAGTTCCAGTGAGCATCACAAGTCCAGTACTGCCAGTTCCTGCTCCACGCACCAGAGTTCCAGTGAGCATCACGAGTCCAGTACGACCAGTTCCTGCTCCACGCACCAGAGTCCCAGTGAGCATCATGAGTCCGGTACTGCCAGTTCCTGCTCCACGCACCAGAGTTCCAGTGAGCATCACGAGTCCAGTACGACCAGTTCCTGCTCCACGCACCAGAGTCCCAGTGAGCATCATGAGTCCGGTACTGCCAGTTCCTGCTCCACGCACCAGAGTTCCAGTGAGCATCACGAGTCCAGTACGACCAGTTCCTGCTCCACGCACCAGAGTCCCAGTGAGCATCACGAGTCCGGTACTGCCAGTTCCTGCTCCACGCACCAGAGTTCCAGTGAGCATCACAAGTCCAGTACGACCAGTTCCTGCTCCACGCACCAGAGTTCCAGTGAGCATCACAAGTCCAGTACTGCCAGTTCCTGCTCCACGCACCAGAGTCCCAGTGAGCATCACGAGTCCGGTAGGGCCAGCTTCTGCTCCACGCACCAGAGTTCCAAGAAAGGGTCCAGGGCCTCCGGTGCGTGACATCAGACCAGCACGGCCAGCACCGGAGCCCCACCTGGGACAAAAAGGAACCCACCTAGATCCCCCCACAGACTTTTGGGGCGCGTCCGGGAGTCCGCGCCTTTGGGAGGTACTGTAACGCCCAGGCCTGGGTTTACAGGCTAGAGCGTTTGGGTTCATTTTGGTTTAGGGGTTTTCACAGTTCTATGGTGTCTAGTTCTATGTTGGGTTAATGGCTCCCAATTAGAGGCAGCTGAGTCTCGTTGTCTCTAATTGGGAACCATTTATATGTTTGGGAATTGCACCTTAGTTTGGTGGGTTATTGTATGTTCATGTCATGATTATGTTAGGTTCATCAGGTTCTTGTCTAGTTAGGTTTCTCCGTTCGAGGTTTAGTTAGGTTTCTTCCGTCGTGGTTAGGTTTAGTTCTCTTTGTGTTAGTTTAGCATTTAGCGTTAGGGCTCTCGTCTTGTTCATCGTTTTCTTGTTTTGTTCCGTCTCGTCTCGTCTGTGAATAAATCATGTATTCTGGCTACATCGCTGCGTCTTGGTCTGTCCCCTCAGAAGTGAATCGTGACATTGCCCTATTTGGAACTAATAAATATAAATGTAAAAAATATAATATATATATATACAGTACCAGTCAAAAGTTTGGACAAACCTACTCATTCAAGGGTTTTTCTTTATTTTTACTATTTTCTACATTGTAGAATAATAGTGAAGACATCAAAATGGACACATTTCCACAAGTGTAATTTCACAATATTCACTCTAACCAATTTTTTTATGTGTCTTTTAAATGTGGATTGATAGTACATTTATTAAGTCAATTTAAATTAACACCCAGGATCGGATGTTACTGGCGTATTTTCTTTGAATATCTTTTGGGATAATTTCTGCTGTAAATACAATGTTGTAATAAGCCTCATTTATTGTAAAACTTTTAATTATCCCAATGGAGTCATAGCAGATTGATATACTGTCATCTAACTGACACCCAAACAGGTTTTGTGGACAATTCAATTGATTGTGCCATCTGTCAAAGTTATAGCCTTGTGTGCGTGTGTGTGTTCAAGCACTCTTGGACCTGTGCATGTCTGTATGCCATAAATGTACCAGACAGACTGCTCTATCATGACGAGACTAGCACGTTTCCTCATCATGAATCAATAAAAAAAACATGAATATCCAGTTTTATTGACTTTTGGCACATCCTGGCTTTAGGAGATCTGCTAGCCGAAGTCAAACCACTCCCTGCTTCTTCTCTGCTTCAGTTAAGGTTTCCATGAATCTCTTCTGCTCTCTTAAAAGAATAGAGGAGAGAGAAAGAGAGAGAGCGAGAGAGAGAGTAGAGACATAGGGGAAGAGGCAAAGCGAGAAGATTTACTCCACCCAAAATCTGTTTACGTGAGATAAGTGGTGATTCTTTTTGTATGGAGGTCTATGAGAGTTTTTCAAATTCTGTGAACCTTATTTGATCGAATTGAAGTTTCATAATGTTTAGGCTGTAACACATGTACTGATATAAATGGATGCATGTGGCATTCTGGCAACTTTGATTAAAACATCTTATTTGTGCCTGTTGTTCACACACGTATCTCATTGGCTAGAATGGTCCCACCTGATCTCGCCTCCTCCCGCCTGCCTCCCATCTTTGAGGACATGTATTTCTATTGTTTGAGTGGTCACTTGACGGTCTTTCAATATAATAGATAATCTTTGGTAGAGACAGTGATCTGTGAGGAAGGCCTGTAGCTTCTGTCTCATTAGTTGACTGCCACACTGTGACACTGTGCCTCCCTGCCTGACACCCTCTAGTCCAGGTGTAGGCAACTTGATTCAGCCGCGGGCTGCACTAGTCCTTATGAGGCGGAAAGACAGAGTGGAGCTGGTCGTTTTGTGTTTTATTTGGTTAGTGTTTGATTTCACTGATAAAGGTATCTGAGCACAGACAATAACCGCGTACAGAGCGATCCCAACCCTGACCTGAGTTAACCTCTGACTTATGAGGAAGTAGGACGCCCATCCCTTCGTGACAGGGTGCGTGGTTTCTACTGCTACACAGGTAGGACAACCCTGACCTCTGACACCAGGAAGTACAAACAGCCTTAATCACTGACAGGGGGTGCGGTTTGTTTTGCTACACCAGCATCTCAACCCTGACTCTGTCCAGACATTGCACACTCAGACCCAGCCATTACACACACTGCAACCCGAGGTGATAGTTGTTGCTTGACAACTTGGATGTGTTTTATGCTGAGTAATTACTATGAATCTCCCAAAGACAACCTCTATGAAATGACTTAATCTACTCACTCCTGGCTGTAAATAAGTTTACACCAGAGTAGTTACTATCACATGAAGTGATTTATTGAATACGTAGGTATAGTACTCAACAAATTAGTTTAGTTAAATCACAAACACTGTCAAGGGAAAAAGAAACTTCACATGAAAATGTTCAAGTTTAATTCCGTCTTCATGACAGGGAATAGCAGCATCCAGTTAATAATGAACGCAGCTCGCAGGGTATCCTATAATGAGAATATATTTTCTAGCTGTTGACTTCATTAAACATACCGCAGCTTATCATCAAAAGTTAATTAACATGCTGGAATCTGTTAGTCCTCTAATTAACGAGAAGATACTCCATGCTGACGCTTTACTGTTCAACTACTCAAAAACAATATTATAGATGCATGCTGTGTGTGACAATACCATACTCTCTGTTAGCTCTAATTGGCTAAAGCTCTGTGTGTTTGTGTGTATATTTGTGTGTGTGGCAGCATTTACACAGGCAGCCCAATTCAGATTTTTGACCATTAATTGGTATTTTGACCAATCAGATCAGCTCTGAAAAAAATGTATGTGAAAAGATCTGAAGTAAATGGACGTTTTATTTTTAAATTGGGCTGCCTGTGTAAACACTTTGGATTTGAGTTCAAAGGTGAATATTTAGAATGGGCGAAGATCTTCGGGTCAAAATGTTGCACAATAAAACTACGGAAGCAATCAACAGTGTATAGATACATGTACCTATCTGTCCTTCAACAGTTCACTTTTTCTACCCTGCACGTTACTTGATGTGTGTGTACTACTTCAAACGAGAACATTTAGGATGAACCAAAAACATGTTGGTGGAGACATGCTATGTGCCCATATGAACAGATTGAAAGGTTATAATGAGTGGAAGCTTCAAGGTATAGAGCTAATTAGTAGTGAGTGGCATTGAAAACATTATTAAAAGGTTTTCAACAATATGTTTTTTTTACATGTGAATGCATGTGAATGCGTACGAGTCGCATTTAAGCATCTAGACCAGTGGTCACCAACCGGTCGAGCACGATCGACTGGTCGATCTCCAAGCCATTCCTAGTCAATCACCAAACATTTCTGTAAAAAAAAACAACGATAAAGCCTTGCGTTTAAAAAATGTTTTATTCGTTTCGAGCTGTTGGCGGTAGGTGCATTTGATTTAGCAGCCCTTCAGCTGCCTGCATATGAGCTTCCCTGAGACGATTTCTGTAGAAATTCTTCGGTTGTACAAACACACAGTTTTATCAGATGTCCAATGCCACAGGTGAAGAAGCCGGATGTGGAGGTCCTGGGCTGATGTGGTTACACATGGTCTGCGGTTGTGAGGCCAGCTGGACATGCTACCAAATTCTCTAAAACAACATTGGAGGTGGCTTATGGTAGAGAAATTAACATTTAATTATCTGGCAACAGCTCTGGTGGACATTCCTGCCAATTGCATGCTCCCTCAAAACGTGAGACATCTATGGCATTGTGCTGTGTGACAAAACTACACATTTAGAGTGGCCTTTTATTGTCCCCAGCACAATGTGCACCTGTGTAATGATCATGCTGTTTAGTCAGCTTCTTGATATGCCACACCTGTCAGTTGGATGGATTGTCTTGGCAAAGGAGAAATGCTGACTAACAGGGATGTAAACAAACTTGTGCACAACATTTTAGAGAAATACGCTTTTTGTGCATATGGAACATTTCTGGGATCTTTTATTTCAGCTCATGAAACATGGGACCAAAACTTTACATGTTATGTTTATATTTTTATTCATTATACTTGCCACCCACAGATGGTTTTCTTATTTATTTTATCTTCGTGTCCAAACTCTCTGTGATCCTTTGCCCCTGTTCAGGACCTCAGCATCCCGAATCCTCTGCCAAGGGAAATAATTATTTGCCAGGCAGACAACAAACTATATTCTCCTTCTGCAATTAGAACGTCACACCAACACACAAAACAGTCATTACCCCTAATGGGTTGAGAATGAGACTGTTGGAAGCCATGAGGAGAAGAGAAGGCTGGAGTGATCTATTGAGAACTCTCCACTCCTTTTCTGTAACATTTTGAGACAGTAATGCATGCAAAGAAAAGCACTTCAGCAGAAAGTTAGTGTTTAGTAAGAATGTTTATTTAAAAATCAGTAGTTTAATACAGAAATAGTCATCTATAATATGGATTACCAGACAATCAGAACTTCAGTCAAGCTTTCATCTGATTTACCACTGATTCCAAAAATACAATATATTTTTTTCCCCATAAATGAAGTTATGCAAAGAAAATATACACTAGAAAAGCAAATATTGTACACTGACACAAAATAGAGAACAAGTCAATATCTGAAGGCATCGCACAAATTCCAAGAAATCAGTGAACGTTTTTAAGGCAATTTTGTACAGTTATTTTCAGAGATTTTCTTTTTCCAAAACACTCAATTATAACCAAAAGAACTGGTGCACCTCATGTAAAACTGTACATGCAAACATAGTGCACATTATAAGTAGATATGATGAGCATACAATATATTATTTGTATATCTTTAGTAAACAAAGATCACGTGTGTGAACTCACATGGTCTGTTAAAAACTCTGGTTGGCAAGTACGCACACACACACACACACACATACAGACACAGGGCTTGGCAAGCAGATGGCAAGAGTTGTGGCACTAGCAAAGCAGTAAATGAAAAGAATGATCCTTTCCATAGTAATGTGAACTGAGAAAGCACTAAGAAACGACACAATGTCAGTAGTCCACGATGGTGACCATGGTCTCAGCTGTATGTGTGTCTGTGTGTGAGCATGTGTGGTCGTGTGTGTGTGCCTGTGTATATGCACGCGCACACGTGTGTGTCCACACTGTGTCAGTAGCCTGTGGGTGGTTAATGGGAGCCTATAACGATCTCTAGACTGTGACCCAAAGTCTTAATGATACCTCCTGCTCTGCTCTGCTACAAGCCCAGTGGGAGACTGCAGCACAGACTCAGACAAGCTGGGTTTCAAATAACACACTAGCTGTTCCCCACATAGTGCATTTCTTTTGACAAGAGCCATGTGGTGCACTATATGGATTTCGCTAGGGTTTCATATGATACACAGACTCAAGACTAGCTACAACTACAGATGCAGAGAGCCAATTATGGAAGGCTTTCAAATTTGTGAGAAAAACACGATGAAAAAAGACATTAGTGAAGGTTGTGAGAGAAAAGAAAAATACAGTTTGTGTCTACTGTATGTCTTTTTTTAAACAAGGCAGAGTTTCTCATCAAATACATGTTGTGTAAAATGTGTGGGTTAAAACGACAGACTGCCATGTTGAATATACTGTGTGAGGATATTCTCTTTCTAGGCTAGCCAACATCTCTCTGTATAGGTTTGGCACTGTGTTGACTCAGGCACGTAGCACTAAATCCCGTACTCTTCTGACTACATCAGAGGGTTGACCTGTTTGTCTACTTCTGTCCAGGGTCGTTCCACCTCAAAAAACACACTTCATGTTCAAATCAATTATGTTATCAAAGATGATTTAGATACGAAGCACACAAATGCTAACATAGGTACCATTGACTTGCAATGGATTTGTGCGACAAATGCTAAAAAGTTAGAATTCAAAACAGTGGCCAGGTAAACAAAACCAAAGAATGGGATGCTGTCGTACTTTGTCCATAGACTGCTTCCAGGGTACGGAAACCAATATGTCATTTTGTAATTTGGGTGAACTATCCCTTTAACATTGACATAGAACGACCCTCCAATGACATAACCCACTGGGCTGTATCCCCCTCTCTCACCCCTCTCTCATCCCCCTCTCCTCCTGCCATGCCAAATATTATTGGCTTGGAGTCGATCCTATTTAAGCATTAAAACACAGTCTATTGTACTCTCTGAGGCTGTGTCCACTGAGCTGCAGTGAGACAGGAGGAGGAATTACACAGAGAGAGAAACAGAGGAGTTGCTATGTGGTTGAATTGTGGCATAGGGCATCGGTCTATCAGTAATGATATGGTAACAGACCGACAGTGGCACACATGGAAATGGCAACAAATGGCAACAACCGTGAAACACAGAAATGTAGTGTTGCAATGTCTGTTAATTTGATAAGGGATATTGATATGTAACCAATCAAGTTATCAATTACACACCACCTCCATACAAACACTAGCTAATAGTTATATTATGATAATAATTATTAGTATTATTAATAATTAAAAGGCAGTTGATATGAACTCTAAGCCCATTAAGACAGCAGATTGAAGAGGATACCCTGGCTGTAAGAAGTACGAGTGGGTTGACTGGGTATAATGGTTATGGGCCAGGAGTTTTTCCTCGGTGAGGAAAAACTCCTAGCCCTCAGTGGGTATTGTTAATTGGTATTATGGAATGAGAATTACAATATTTAGGAATAACAAGTTGTCATGACAACCACCAGACAACATCATCTAGGGCCAACACACTCAGGGCTTAACACTATAACAATTAAATAAGATTATTTATTGGCACAAATCAAAACAATAAAATGACCTTAACAAGGCAACTTAAAACAATCTACTTAAGAATATCAGCTTCCAAGGCAAACAAGCAGTTAAGAGCATTGGGTCAGTAACCGAAAGGTCGCTGGTTCGAATCTCCGAGCCGACTCTGTGAAAAATCTGTCGATGTGCCCTTGAGCAAGGCACTTAACCCTAATTGCTCCTGTAAGTCGCTCTGGATAAGAGCGTCTGCTAAATGGCTGAGATGTAAATGTAATAATAACACAAAAGAACAAGAACCAAACAGAAGGAAAGCATTTGTGTTACTGTTTTTGACCACTGGGCTTCTGCTGTTGTCTCAAACTGGATCTGAGAGCAGGTGTTATTATTTAAATGGATTGGAAGGGAATATGCTGTTGGTTGAGTCACTGTTGTTCTCGACACAGTGAGAAAACCCGTGGGCACTCGCAGCGTGGCTGGCATGGGCACCCTATCGCCAAGGCAGTTTAGAAAGGAGCAGAACGCGCTTCAACAACAGAGTTAAAAGTTAAAAACATGGAACCCCAAAGCCTGAGAGCAGTGACAGGCAGGGAAGTGTAGGACCACAATGCATGCTCTGACGATACACTCATGCAAACGGACACATAGTATAGTACAGTACAATACAGTACAGTACAGTGGCTACTGGGACCTGCACTGTTGCAACCTCAACCTGACTCCCGTGGCAAAGACAACATGCTGCGAGATGAAGAGAGAGAATATCGATTGATATTCCAAAGTTTCATACTGAAAGAAGTACGAATATTATATAAAAGTGTCCAATGATAAAAATCATTATCATTAACATGTACTGTAAACATTGAGTGAGAATTGGAAGAATAGGGAGACAGAGTAGAGAGAGATAGAAAGAGAGAGAAAGACACCAGAGATAGAGGGAGAGAGAAGGAAATATAGTTCCAGTACAACAGTCAAGTGATTCCACATCCAGAGACTATAGAACCTTTTCGCCACTCTGCTCCTGAAAAGGCCAGTCCCCAGGAACTTCCTTCCTATCCTCCTTTCATTCTTCCTTCCATCATTCATCCTTTCCTTAACTCCGTCATTCCATGCCCGGTGAGTTGGGAAGACCAGACTGTCTATCTTCCCGGTATTCCTGGGTGTGTCCCAGAGAGTGTCTCCATTTGCCGATATACAGAAAGTACAAACAGAGGAACGCTTGACAATGAAAGTAAACATGCCCTTGTTGACTCCATGCCCGTTCCAAAGTAGAACCACTTAGAATCACTCAGTAAAAAATTCTGCCAGTCAGTCTGTCTCCATTAGTGCAATGAGAGAGAGCGAGAAAGCCAAGAATGCCTCTCCTATCACTGAGTGAGTGATGCAGAGAGGAGAGAGACAAAGAAATATTTGAAGAGGTGTTGTTCGGGACCAGGGGGCATCTCCACACCCTTCAGATCTGCGTCTGCAGGGGGTGACCTGGGGGGGTATTTAATGGGTGTCCATCGGGGCTCTGGACAGGGTACCCTGGGGGTGTGTAGGGAGGGGGTGCGGGCAAGGGCTTGATGCCTCTGGTCCTCATGTAGGAGAGGAACTGGTCAGGGATCTCAGCCAGGACATCCTTGGCTAGACGGGCCATACTCAGGATGTGGTTCCCTGTCCGGTCGATGTAGTCTCTGAACGGGACAAACTGGATGACAAGGGAAAAACAAAAACAGGGCTGGAATTAGTTACAGTACAGTCAATATACAGGTTTGGTTAGCTACTAAATGCTGAATCCTAACTGGAAAACAGACAGAGAGAAGAAATGGGGCTGGAGAAATAAATACTAAATATTTACTAAAATAAAAGTACGGGCAATATATAGTAGGTGTTAGGCCATTATGTGTGAATTCTGCAAAATACTTCCAAAGACCTTTGAAAAACCTATGTTGAGACTTTTTGGACCCACAGTACAAGTGAAGCATTAATTTATTCATAACAGTTGGCAAGTTCAGAGCGAGGTGAAATAGGCCTAGCTAATCAGCTATCAAAGCCTTTCGTTTCCCCCGTCTCTTGTTGCTATGTACAGTGCATTGCTAGCGAACGCTCAGTCTCTTTCATATCTGAACTAATGAGGCTGGGGGCAGAGACAGTTTTATCACAGAAGTGTCTTTCATAGGGGTCCTGCCTGTCTGTGTGTGTAGAGGCAGCTAACTATCCAGACTGACAGATTGTGAGGGCGTGAGTGGGCTAGAAAGAGCAGAACAGAGCTGAACGGACCTCCTAATGTGTGTGTGTGTGTGTGTGTAGACCTCCTAGCCAGGTCCACAGCAGAGCAGCCTTGATGTTCTCTCTGTGTTAACAAGGCTTACTAATGAGCAGGGGGAGCGTAATGATCTAGCCCTCTATCATATCATCCAGACAGAGGGAGGGAGGTAGGGGAGGAGGGAAAGAGGAGGATGAGGAGGAGGAGGGAGGGAAGTAAAGAGGGAGGAAGAGAGGAGCTCCTTCTGTTGTCCAACAGAGCAGGGGAAGCCCTGATAGTAAACGGTGTCTAATAGGTTATTAGCATATAATGGTGGCTAACCATTTGGAATAGCATGGAGGCTAGCCATTTGGCACAATAGCATAGCATGGAGGCTAGCAGATGTCTGTCTGTCTGTCTAACAACACAGATGTTAACTCTAATGTATGAGCCCTACTATCTGTGTAAATGTCTATTTTGGTTTGATGTATGATTCTGTTAATTCCCCCGTTCGGATTTCCTTCCCAATATGTGTTCTAGTACTTCTAGTTTCTAGATTCTACTACTATTGATCATCATGATGTGCATATAAACAGTATGTTGTAGCCTCTGTCCATAGCCCTGACTGTTCTGTGCTGTGCTATGCAATCAATCAAATGTATTTTATAAAGCCCTTTGTACAATATCAGTTGTCACAAAGTGGGGCCAGATGGATGCAGACAGTTTCTTTGTTTGTGAGGCATATTCTAATGCTCCCAAAACCTTACCTATTTGACTCCATGCATATTGCAGCCTAGTAGTAGAACAAACAGAAGGAACACGGCGTACCTGAACAATGTCCCTCTCTGCATATCTTCCTCTCGACGAGATCCTCACTTCATCCCCGTCCAACTCGATCATCGCTGAGGAGAAACATCATACTGTAGTCATCATCTGCTCAGTGGAGTGTGTGTGTGTGTGCATGTGTGCATACGCATGTACGTGCATTTGTGCATCTGTGTGTGTTTGTGTGTTTCTTACCATCAAATTCTGCTGGTCCCACCCCTACGATGATAATCGACATGGGAAGACACGATGCCTGGAAAGGACACAAGGAAACAAAGTTGAGTCCCATATTCTCCCCATTATGTCTGTGACAAAGTTGAGTCTGTCACACAGTATAAATATTCATTGGATTCTGTCAGACAGTCTGAGAAATGAGTTTTATGAGCACCTATACAGCCTACAGCCTATACAATAAAGTTGATTCACCCAAAGCTGTGTGTGTGTGTGTGTTTGTGTGTGTAAATATTCATGGCGTGTGTCTGTGAGATGTAGCATTTTCCTGAGGGCTGCGTGGGACAGGAACACCTCTCGGAAGTCGATCCCTAACACTTTAATGTGTGTGTGTGTGTTTGTGTGTGTGTGTGCCATAACCCCGCCCCTGCTCTCTCCATCTTTCTGTGTGATGAGTTAGTTTGACTGAGGTGTTACCTCAGGGCTGTAGAATGATGAATGAGTTTTCAGATAGAGATATATATATATATATATATATATATATATATATATATATATATATATATATATATATATATATATATATATATATATATATATATATAAATACACACACATACATACATTCACTTTGAGTCATTCATTTTTCAAACACCACAAATCGGTTAGGACATACTTTGTGCATGACACAAGTAATTTTTCCAACAATTGTTTACAATTGTTTAGGTTTGGAGGAAAAAGGGGGAGGCTTGCAAGCCGAAGAACACCATCTCAACCGTGAAGCACGGGGGTGGCAGCATCATGTTGTGGGGGTGCTTTGCTGCAGGAGGGACTGGTGCACTTCACAAAATAGATGGCATAATGAGAGAGAGAGAAAATTATGTGGATATATTGAAGCAAAATCTCAAGACAGGAAGTTAAAGCTTGGTCACAAATGGGTCTTCCAAATGAAAAATGACCCCAAGCATACTTCCAAAGTTGTGGCAAAATGGCTTAAGGACAACAAAGTCAAGGTATTGGAGTGGCCATCACAAAGCCCTGACCTCAATCCCATAGAAAATTTGTGGGCCTGACTCAGTTACACCAGGAATGGGCCAAAAATTCACCCAACTTATTGTGGGATACTTGTGGAAGGCTACCCGAAACGTTTGACCTAAGTTTAAAGGCAATGCTACCAAATACTAATTGAGTGTATGTAAACTTCTGACCCACTGGAAATGTGATGAAAGAAATAAAAGCTGAAATAAATCATTCTCTCGACTATTATTCTGACATTTCACATTCTTAAAATAAAGTTGTGATCCTAACTGACCTAAACAGGGAATATTTACTCTGATTAAATGTCAGGCAATGTGAAAAACGGAGTTTAAATGGATTATGTACGTAAACTTCCGACTTCAACTGTATATATATTTATGTATTACTGTGCCCACTTAATCTCCCCTGACTATGGTAATACAGACAGTGATGTGTGTCTCAGCCACAACAGTCCATACTGGCCATCTAGTGACTAGGGCTGGGATTCAATCAGATCGATTTGGAAAATTGTCCATTTAAAGGTCACTCCGATTGAGCCGACATATCCAGGGTTTACCGTGAATGTGGTCTTCGCCAAAGTGGGAACATTGCTTAGCTGTTGTTCTTACGTTGACGATGGACTCCTTGGTCTGGGCCATGTCTGAGATGACTCCATCTGTGATGATGAGAAGAACGAAGTACTGAGAGCCATCATTCACTGACGCAGCATACCTACAGACAGGAGAGATAAACACAGAGTACATAGGTGAGCCACACAAGTGTTTTTATTACCCATAAAACTCTACATTATACAATTGTCTTTATTTCCTACAGATGTAACCTTTCAAACCCGGCATGAACTGGCTGGGTAGTGATATTATTTCTGGCACCTACTTTACACAACGTGGGCCCTAGCCTCTGACTGCTTCCTGTGCTTCTCAAACACACGTAAGGCGGGCGGAGAGAGAACATCAGATGCTTGCAGCGTCGGATACAGAGACGAAGACAAAGAAGTACACTGAACAGTTATTAAACTGCGAGGAGCGTGAGGCAAGGCAGAAAAGGAATGGAGCGGTTATTATTAAAATGTGGGGGCGAGTGGCACACGGAGAAACGAGGAGATGAGACAAACAGAGTAGATGAGAGGAAAGGAGGCTGGCATGACAGTGGTGCCTGGGAGTGAGGGGAGGGGTGAGGAGAGGGGTGAGGTAGTGTCTAGGGTGGCACTAATGATTGTGGATTCTGAAAGCCACACACACATTTTGCACTAGGTTGTCACCCCTCAACTCAACATTTCTACCTTGGCGTCCGAGCAACAACAAACAGGCACACACACACGCATGTGGATGCACACACACACAAATCTGTTAATCTCAAGTCTTCTGACAGCACCTTTACTTCATTAAGGCAAACATATTAAGGCTTAAGGACTGTGTGTGTGTGTGTGAGAGAGAGAGAGAAGGACTGTGTAGTCATTGTTCACTCACACAAACAACACATTTACAGGTTAATTAAAGAACAGAATGCGACAAAAGTAAAAAACAACTTTTGTATTTAACATCTCAGAAGCACCTTTTCTGTGACTCAATTAACGTAAAAAGTTCTACAGTAGAATGTTATAACACACTGATTATTTGTGAAATTATCACTGAGCTGTGCATGCCCCGAGAAGCATAGTCACACTTTTAAGAGTTGAAGAATCTCAGTTAAGTCTCCGTTAGTCTGACCGTGTGGCCGAAACACTGTCACCAACTTATTCTCAGTATAATACTCTGTGAGTTATGTACTGAAACATCTACTTTCACTTATACAAGTTGATACATCTCAGTTAACTCTGTTAGTCTGCAGACTTCCTCTGTTGTCCTTTCTGCTCTCAGGGAAACGACTCAATCACAACATACAGCCTGCGTCGCGGATGGCTCTCATTGGAACACAGAGGAAAGTGGATCGATACACACGTTCAGGCCATCTTAGTTAGTATTGATCTACTCAGGACTCAGGAATCATGACATATGGCTCTATATAGACATATGGCTCTCTCATGCCTGGGAGGTTTAGGTGTGCATTGGTAGGAATGGCATCAAATTTAATGAAGGAAGACCGATAGATGTCGCCCTCTGTTTTTATCACCCTGCTATGTGTATTCAGTCTGTTCAGGGAGTGAGTCTAAAATAGAAAACCGTGGGTAATATCATTTTCAATTCATAAATTGAATTTCAATTTGGTTCACAAATTCACTGAAATGAATCCAAAACTGAAGTGACCCCAAAGCTGGTTCAAGTCCAGCTTTGTTCCCATAGCCCCCTTACCTGGCCACATGGTTGATGACAGGAGAGAAGTTGGTTGGGCCGTAGAGGCAGACAGACTTCAGGCTCTGGTAATATGCCTCCATCACTCCATCTATACCTGCACAGTATGGGTTTTGGGGGTTGCCGTTCTTGAAGACACAAAAATGAGAAGGAGGGTAGTTGAACATCTTTCATCAATCCCATTCATGCAGGGGAATAAAATAGAGAAGAACCTGAAAAGAAAAATGTAAGATCTTTCCAATTAAATTCTGAAGCAGGGAAATGAAGGAGAAGTAGGAAAAAAGAGAGGGAGTGGAGGATAAATATACAACTTTAGGCCCAGTGAGAGATATGGGAAATCCCTGTTGAGCATGCTGGAGGCATGTTCCTGACTGAGTGGTATCCTACTGTTTACAGTACTCTGTAGAGCTGAAGAGGGAAGGAGAGAAGGAGAGAGAGGGGGAGGGAGGACGTGGGAGTGAGGGAGGGCTGTCTGTGATCGATGTTTTTTCCTTACAGGAAGGACAGTTTACTGTTCTCCTTGGCAGTCATAGAACTCAGTGTTAGTATAGTAATTTTTTAGGACTTGGCATCCTAAGCCTCTACAATGCAGCCACTAAGTAGACATTGAAACTTTGAGGGTTTGAGCCTGCCTGGAGTGCCAGATAGGTGGAGTTTGCTTAGGGTTTTGTTGCTCTTTCACTTGTCTAATTGCTTATGCTTCGATGGGTGCATCTGCAGCTTTTGACCAGATGTAAACAAAACAATGTGTTTACCATGGTTACAGGCTTAAGTATATGTGGTTCATGCAGGGAGTAAACCCACAATTTAACCAACTGAGCCAGGACTGAACAACTCTGGTGTTGGGGTACCCATCCACAGGTTTTCTTCCAACCTCTCTGATGCCAAGAGCAGGGATTATCTTATCAGGGTTTAGGGGGTAGAGGTCAGGGGTTAGAGGTCACTTACCAGGGCGAACTCATGTGAGACCCGTCCGTCGGGGGGCAGCTTGGCTCCGAAGCCCAAAGCAGGGAACATTTTATCACTGTCGTAGTCCTGGATGATCTCCCCTACTGCCTTCAGGGCCATGGCATAGGCATTCATCTGGTAAGGACTCATGTAGTGGAGGGAGGTGGGCTGGGCTGGGTTGCCTGGGAAACAGGTACAGTAATGGTAAATAATAGGACAGTAATAACAAGGTACAATAATGGAACAACAGAGCCAGATATAGAAAGGACTGGTTGTGTCTCAAATTAAACTCCATTCCCCATTTAGTGCACTGCTAGCCCATGCTGTTTATGGTAGAAAGTGGTGCATTATATGTGGAACAGGGTGTTATCGGAGTTTTGCACATACAGAAAGGTAGTTGTGATTTCAACCAAAATGGTGATACTTTTACACAGCGTAATACACTATTTCACGTGTTAGATCTCTTTCCCTGCCTTTCCCTCTATATAAGACTCTGGGTAGTGGGTACCGTATGAGTGACGTACATAATTACATAATCAATATGAGCAGGAGAATAATTTCACTTTGTAGCACATTGGCTGTAGCGGTTATGAGTATAGTGACATACGAACTTTAGATATTTTAACGGCCCTATTGGACACACATCCATAACATCAGCTCCCGCACATCATATGTCGGACCTCGTCAAATAAAAACAAGGAAGCAATAACCCTACGCTTAGGAGTTGTCAGGTGGTTCAAGTTTGAATTGAACCATCTGTTGTTATCTAAGAAATATGGCAGTCCCAGTCAAGCTCACTATAACGTCTAAGAGATAGGTCATTTCCTTCCAGCCTTGCTATAACAGGTACACATGACATTATACAAGAGAGGCACTTTCATTCCTGTTATCACCACTAAGCTATCATCTCTTTTACAGCATTAGGTTTTTAGCCTGCCCTGCAATAATGGAGTAGGGCTATTACAGACCACCCCATATGCATACATTTAAATAGCCCTGGTCAAGCATTAGGAGAAGTGTTGAGAGTGCGCGAGTGTGTGTGTGTTGCTCACCGTTTGAAGCGGTGAAATCAATCGCCACTGTGAAATTAATCTGGGTCCTGAAAGGCAAAAGCAAGAGGAGAGTAAATATTAATTTACCACACGCTAGCATAGACACACACACACACACACACACACCATAAACCATTGGCTTAATGAACTTTAGTAAACACAATAATGTTCGGATTATAATAGCTCAAGCAAGCAGGCAATTTGAAACCACTCCTTGCCCTTGGTGCCTGATGAAACAAAATCAAATCTAAATAGAGAGAGATAACTGTCTAATCCCAAGAAGTCAAGACAAACAACAGGTTCAACAGGTGAGTGCACACAGTGCTGATGTGTGTTGTGCGTGTCGTGCCGTAGCTCACACCTCCTCATGCCCTCTCCACCACCTTCTGTATTTGAATAGATCAGGTACTGTAAGGAACCATTGGACTTGTCACCCTGTGACGCCACGTGGAGTGCACTGCACAGCCCGCAGACACACGTTAGTGCAGCAGACCTGAAGAAGCCTGTTTACTCATTGTGAGGGAGGGGGAGAACCAGACCAGTGGCTCTGTGCTCTCCTCTCCCCCAGCTCCGAGCCACTCTGCCTGCGCTGGCTGTGGTTCAGGTCAGGCTAGGAGCCATGAGGCGGGTATGGATGGATAGGGCCTTGGTCGGGCTTTGCGCTACTCTAGTCCACACAGACACACACAGACTGGGTCTACTGCTGGGAGAGGAAGGGGTGGGTGAGGAGTGATGCCTGAAGTACGGCGCTGTCGCCTCATGTTAGGGCAGATAGAGTCTAGGGGTGGAGGGGAGGAGAGAGGGAGGATGAGAGGAGGGAGGAATAAGGAAAGAGCAGAGGGAGTAGAGGGATGCTTGCATCATTCCCCCTGAGATAAATCACACATGTAGTGTTAAATCATTCACTTACACTGCGTTTTGCATGCATGCTAAGAATGTGTTTGAGCCCATTTCTTCTTATATATATTTTTTCTCCCCAATTTCGTGATATCCAATTGGTAGTTACAGTCTTGTCCCATCGTTGCAACTCTCGTACGGACTCGGGAGAGGCGAAGGTCGAGAGCCATGCGTCCTCTGAAACACGACCCCGCCAAGCCGCACTGCTTCTTGACACACTGCTCGCTTAACCCGGAAGCCATTGAGCGCATTTCTTAAAGAATATTTGTGTAGGGGTAAAAAGCTACATCTGCTAGTGTAAGTCAATGTGCACATTATACTGGGCTATCCTGCATCAAACAGATACTTTTTTAACTTCACTGAATTGTAATGTAACTCATGTTACATGAATTCAAGTATTTTTTCCCTCATTATAATTCAGTGCCAAAATGTACCACTCAATATTTAAGAGCATTGGAGAGGAGCCAGTTTAATATTCTGAGAAAGGAACAGGGGGACAAGTCTTCAAGGAGAAGAGGAGGGGAGACAGTGGTGTATTGGAGTCATATCTGGTCCAGCTCTCTGTGCCAAGAGGGAGACAGACAGACTGGCCCGCCAGCCTGAATTATGGATCTCTCCTCTCTCTATCTCTCACACACACACACACAGAGAGATAGTGAGTTTCCACCTTGTTCAGAGTGTAAGGACAGCCAGAAACATGGGAAGGAGATGGATAAAGAGAGAAAATTAAAAAAAGAGGAGTAGAGAAATGTATCCTAGTCTGAAATGAAATATTATTCAGTCATTTCCATATAACTCAGAGACTGTAAATCAGTGTAGACACAACTCAGAGATACAATCTAATTATTCCCATTACAATGCAGAGGGCTCTCGCTAAAGGTCAGCAGAAGCTTCTGCACCAATCGCAGATGAGTGTGCACAGTGAGGTAAGAGTGAAACATCACCCCATTGGCTCCAGGTGTTGCCCCTGGCGATGCACGTTCCAGGAAAACTAGCCAGCCCGTTCTGACCTTAAAGGGGCAATCAGCAGTTGCTACATCAATTTTGGTTCTTAAAGAATATAACTTATAAATAACTCATGAGCTTCAACTGTTGTACCCCCATCAGTACCCAAAATATACGCTTGTTTTGTAAACCAATGTTTGTAAAAAAAGTAAATGCAAACAAACACTGTATAGCCTCAAAACATGGTTAAAACAATGCTGATATCATGGATGGTCAGGCCTTGCATCCATATATCTGTCTATGAATTTGAGACAGTTTACATTTCTCCAGACCCATCCCTCAGCTTTTTACCAAAATAGAGGCAGGGATTGCGCTTTGTTATTGTTTCTACTGCTTACTGCCGCTTTAACCCAGCTCAAACCCGAAAAGCTAATCTTTCAACAGATACGGAGAGAGAGAATTTGACTTTTAATATGGTCGATTTTTAGCTAAGCTTGCCTTGAAACGTTATCTTAAAGCAACGGATAGAAATTCAGCTCTTCTCAAGTAACAGTAAAGCAGGAAATCACAAAGGAAGTGACTATGAGGACTTTGTAGCAAACCATTTCGTGTCTGACTGTGTTATTAGCTGGATCATTATCAGAGAGAGGAGAGGAGAAGCAGAGAGGAGAGGAGCGTGGAAGAGAGGAGATGGGGAGTGGGGGGAGGAAAGGGGAAGAGAGGGGGGAGAGATGTTCTCATGCTAAACAAACATCAAACATACTATGACTAACATACTGTCCCTTCCAGCCTCGTCTATGGGTAGTGATTCACAAGAAGTAAATAGCAATACTGTAGGAGTGTTATTGTATTAGTGGCATCCATCTGCCCCTGCCAGCAGACATGGGAAACCCTGTAGGAGTAATTCGTACTGGTCCTGTGGCTAATTAAAATCCTCATCTGACCCCACTTGATTGTTTCATGCATAAATTAGGACTACATCTCCCCAACCGTAAGTGACGATGCAGTCTAGAGAGACTACATGGGCTCACTTGAAAAAAAAAACATGTAAATCCCATTGTCTTTCCTGGTTAAATAAAGGTACAAAAATAAAGAGTGGAGGAGTGTGAGCCATATTGAAGCTATCAGAGTGCAGGGGATGAGGCGCACCCGACTCATGTTTATGTCTCCTATATGATAGTATCACCCAGGGGCGATCAGTGCAGCACCTTTCTCTACAGCGCTCCTTTAATTAATTTGCTTCAGATTGCCTCAGAGCAGGAAGAGAAAACCAACCCCTGTCTGTCACAAAGCCAGCTGATGACCAACTCACAGGAAAATAAAAACATCTGGGAAAGAAAGAAACTTGTCTGCAGAGAGATGAGGAAAGATGAGATAATGAAAATAATGGCAGTGTAAGTAGAGAAGATTAGGGTGAGCCGAGAAGCATCCTCCTATTGTTACTGGAGTGGAGAGAGAGAGAGAGGTGGGCTGGGTTAATGAGAAAGGAGGGGAGATATATGATGGGAAATGCCTATTGAACAGCTGGGACTCGGAGAGCGATCCATTCCTAGTGTTATTGTTAAAGCCCTGGGTGCTTCAACTGGACTAGGCTCTGACAATATATGACAAACAACGGTACTGTGCAGTGGGGATGATACTGTGGAAGTTTAGAGAAGAAGGAAAGAAGGATAGAAGGAGGAGAAGAAGACTGATTGTTTACATGCTGCCTACATAACGTAACACCAGCAACCATTAAGGGAACATTGACGCACGCGTAATACAACTTGAAAGCCGCACGAGCAGAACAGAAGGTTGGATTAATTTGGTTTCAAATGGACCGTGTTAATCCCTTTGTATACAATAGCTGGTGTTGATATATTAACACTGAATGAGGGTCCCAATCCCACGCACACATGCACACACATAACAGCGGTGTGCTGCTGGAGAAGAGATAGGGGGATTTACAACACACTACCCATCCATTCTCTATGCTAATTCCAGTGCTAATACTTGTGGTGCATTCCCATTCACTTCCAAGGGCTTCTGAGCTAATGAAAATGAGCAGATTGGAGTGAGTCACTAACAATGGCTGCTCTCACTCAGAACCTGTCAGGATGAGGGCTTCAATACGCTCTTGGCTAATGAGGTGAATCTCTATACAGGTGTCAATCAAAATCGAAATGCTGCGGAGAGGAGGAGAGGGGGAGGAGAGAAGAGAGTAAAAGTGACGAGAACAGAAGAGACTAGAAAGAACAGAAGAAGAGGAGAAAATAAAAAGGGATTATATACTGAACAAAAATATAAACTCAAACAATTTCAAAGATTTTACTGAGTTACAGTTCATATAAGGAAATCAGTCAATTGAAATAAATTCATCAGGACCCTAATCTATAGATTTCACATGACTGGGAATCCAGATATGCATCTGTTGGTGACAAATACCTTTAAAAAAAGGTAGGGGTGTGGATCAGAATACCAGATAGTATCTGGTGTGACCACCATTAGCCTCATGCAGCGGGACACATCTCCTTTGCATAGAGTTGATCAGGCTGTTGATTGTGGCCTGTTGAATGTTGTCCCACTCCTCTTCAATGGCTGTGCAAAGTTGCTGGACATTGGCGGGAACTGGAACACGCTGTCATCCACGTCAATCCAGAGCATCCCAAACATGCTCAATGGGTGACATATCTGGTGAGTATTCAGGCCATCGAAGAACTGGGACATTTTCAGCTTCCAGGAATTAGAATTTTACCCCCCTTTTATCAATCTTGTCTCATCGCTGCAACTAACTAACGGGCTCGGGAGAGGCGAAGGTGGAATCAAACGTTCTCTGAAACATGACCCGCCTAACCGCACTCCTTAACACCTGCCAGCTTAACCCGGAAGCAGGCACCCGGCTCGCCACAAGGAGTCGCTAGAGCGCGATGAGCCAAGTAAAGCCCCACTTGCCAAACCCTCCCCTAACCCGGACTACGCTGGGCCAATTGCGCGCTGTTCATGGGACTCCCGGCCACGGCCAGTTGTGGCACAGCCTGGGAATGAACCTGGGTCTGTAGTAACGCCTCTAGCACTCCGCTGCGCCACTCGGGAGGCCCTAGCTTCCTGGAATTGTGTACAGATCCTTACGGCATGGGGATGTGCGTAATCATGCTGAAACATGAGGTGATGGCGGTGGATGAATGGCACGACAATGGGCCTCAGGATCTCATCACGGTATCTATGTGCATTCAAATTGCCATCGATAAAATGCAATTATATTCGTTTTCCGTAGCTTATGCCTGCCCATACCATAACCCCCCCGCCACCATGTGGCACTCTGTTCACAACGTTGACATCAGCAAACAATGACATACACGTGGTCTAAGGTTGTGAGGCTGGTTGTAAATACAGCAAACTACTCTGAAACAACATTGGAGGCGGCTTAAGGTAGAGAAATTAACATTACATTCTCTGGCAACAGCTCAGGGGGGCAGTCCTGCAGTCAGTATAACAATTACATGCTCCCTCAAAACTTGAGACATTTGTGGCATTGTGTTGTGTGACAAACCTGCATATTTTAAAGTGGCCTTTATTGTCCCCAGCACAAGGTGCACCTGTGTAATGATCATGCTGTTTTATCAGCTTCTTAATATGCCACACCTGTCAGGTGGATGGATTATCTTGGCAAAGGAGAAATTGGGACCAAAACTTTACATGTTGCGTTTATATTTTTGTTCAGTGTAGATTATACCTATTAAAGTAACATGCTATTTCTTAACAAACAAGCCAAACAGATGAAGAGACACGAGGGGGTATGAGAAGAGCTCAGCATGAAGAAGTTATTATGAAACATGAGCACTATAGTCCATTATCATCCATTTAGGCTTCAACCAGCAAAAACATCGCTTTCCACTTCACTTAGTCACACAAACGTCAGGGTACACCACTTACCCTCCTTGGCCCACTCTGCCAAAAAAACATCAAAATGTTGAGAGTTAGAAAAGTGCATTTTATTCTACAACATTCAGGAGGACCTAGTTTTCTGTATGCATTTTACATAAGCAGAGTAGAAAAGTAAACTCCTGCCTTCTACACACTTGTCTCCAGTTACACTGTTTACCTCCATCACACTCATACACATTAAACCATTACAAACATTAACAACACCTTCTTAAAATTGAGTTTCCCCCCTCATCCATGGACTACAAGGTGTCGGAAGCGTTCCACAGGAATGCTGGCCCATGCTGACTCCAATGCTTCCCACAGTGTCAAGATGGCTGGATGTCCTTTGGGAGGTGGACCATTCTTGGTACACACGGGAAACCGTTGAGTGTGAAAACCCCAGCAGCGTTGCAGTTCTTGAAACAAACCGGTGCGCCTGGCACCTACTACCATACCCCGTTGAAAGGCACTTAAATATTTTGTCTTGCCCATTCACTCTCTGAATGGCACACATACACAATCCATGTTTCAATTGTCTCAAGGCTTAGAAATCCTTATTTAACCTGTTTCCCCCTCTTCATCTACATTGAAGTGGATTTAACAAGTGACATCAGTAAGGGATCATAGCTTTCACCTGGATTCACCTGGTCAGTCTATGTCATGGAAAGAGCAGGTGTCCTTAATGTTTCGAACACTCAGTGTACATATTACATGCATCCACAGGATCAATTCAGTGATGGTCACACCTCCATATCACTGTGGCCAATGGCCATTGTGTTACATACAGTCAGGTGCATAATTACTGGCACCCTTGATAAAATAAATCAAACAAATACTGAGCTACTGTATATTCTATGCAAAATAATTGGGGATATTATTTTATAGTAATACAATTCCTCAGAGAAATCGATTTCATGACCATAGCACCAACGCCGTTTATCAAACTCCAGGTGGTGCTTTGCAGTGGCGTGTCCAGAACACGTATTAGCATACAGCAGTAAATTACCTTGAAAGTGTCCTACAGAGTGCGAGTTATACTGTAACATTCGAGGGGTCTGAATTTCTTTTCACGGGACCTCCTGTGTGTTTTTTTATGGGGTTTATAGTAAAGACATGTACAGTTGAAGTCGGAAGTTTACCTTAGCCAAATACATTTAAACTCAGTTTTTCCACAATTCCTGACATTTAATCCTAGTAAAAAATCCCTGCCTGTCACGACTTTTGCCGAAGTCGGTCACTCTTCTTGTTCAAGGCGGTGTTCGGCGGTCGACGTCACCGGTTTTCTGACCATCATCGCTCCCCTGCGATGATGTGTTCTGTTGGTTTTGTCTAATTGTACACACCTGTTGTTAATTTCTCCCAATCACGCAACTGTTTATATTCCTTCCTTCCCCTCTTCCCATTGTGCGTGATTGTTAGGTTGTTCCGTTTTGTTCTCGTATGTTTCCCAGTCTGTGTACTGGGGGCTATTGTATTGTGGTTCACGTAATTGCCGGGTTGCTGGATTCCGCCCGTTTATTTATGAAGTTCGTGTGGGTATTTTGTTTTCGCCAGAGTTATTGTTTGTGGACTGGTGACTCAATTAAAAAACCTTTTCACACGTGAACTACTTCCTGCGCCTGACTCTTTTCCACAACTGAACCACGGACATTACACTGCCTTAGGTCAGTTAGATCACCACTTTATTTTAAGAATGTGAAATGTCAGAATAATAGTAGAGAGAATGATTTATTTCAGCTTTTATTTATTTCATCACATTCCCAGTGGGTCAGAAGTTTACATACACTCAATTAGTATTTGGTAGCATTGCCTTTAAATTGTTTAACCTCTTCCAGCTAGGGTCCCATTTTCCGAATTTTCGCCTGTCTGACGTGCCCAAAGTTAAATGCCTACCACTCATGGCCAGAAACTAGGATATTTACATATTTAGTACTATTGGATAGGAAACACTCTGAAGTTTATAAAACCATTAAGATATAGTCTGTGGCTATTCCAGAACAGATTTAGCAGGCAAAAACCAGAGAAATTTCTGTCCGGAATTTATTTTTCTGTTGCTCTCTTCTCATTTTGAAGCCCATGTAATATTTTTCTATGGGGAATAGGACCGAGGTTGCAGTACTTATGGCTTCCACTAGATGTCAACAGTCTCTGGAAAGGGTATGGAGGAAAAAGCTCTGACCAGATCCTTAGAGAGAGAGAATTACTACGGGTAGGGAAAAAAGGTAAACAGACGTGCACGTTCACGAGAACGTGAACGCGCCCAAGCGACCAACTTTCTTTTAGTCTTTTAACGTTTCACTTACCGTTCTTGTAAAATATGATCGCTATTATTCATAAAAAGAATACATAAGGATGCATTATTAATGATATTTGATTTGTTTGTGAAAAGATGAGAGGTATAATTTGAACGCGATCCCTTCACTGTAAAGCGGGCGAGTAGACTGACAATGCTTGGTGGAGTAGCTGAACGTAGCGTGCCAAAAACAACGGATATTTATGGATATAATTATTTACTTTTTCTAACAAAAGAACCATGGATTATCTTGTTTGGACACTTGGGAAGACCTCAGAAGAAGTTATTTGAAAGGTAAGCGATTTATATTAGCTGTGATATGGATATTTTGAGAACCGAGCTGGATATGAATTTATGCTAATGTGGAAAATATGTGAGGTACTAGCCTCAAACAATCAAATGTAGTGCTTTCGCCGTAAAGCCTTTTTAAAATCTGACAACGCAGTGATATTGCCAAGAAGCAGAGCTTTTGATGGCTATGCAACACTATGCAACACTTGTATATCGAAGTTAAATATTACGAATATGTATTACGAATATGTATTTTGAATTTGGCGCGTTATGTTTGCTCTGAAAACGATCCCGCTAAAGGGATCGGCGCGCTAAGAGGTTAACTTGGGTCTAACGTTTCAGGTAGCCGTCCACAAGCTTCCCACAATAAGTTGGGTGAATTTTGGCCAATTCCTCATGACAGAGCTGGTGTAACAGTTAGGTTTGTAGGCTTGCACACACTTTTTCAGTTCTTCCCACACATTTGCTATGGGATTGAGGTCAGGGCTTTGTGATGGCCACTCCAATACCTTGACTTTGTTGTCTTTAAGCCATTTTGCCACAACTTTGGAAGTATGCTTGGGGTCATTGTCCATTTGGATGACCCATTTGCGACCAATCTTTAACTTCCTGACTGAAGTCTTGAGATGTTGCTTCAATATATCCACATAATTTTCCTGCCTCATGATGCCTTCTATTTTGTAAAGTGCACCAGTTCTTCCTGCAGCCAAGCACCCCCACAACATGATGCTGCCACCCCCGCGCTTCACGGTTGGGATGGTGTTCTTCGGCTTGCAAGCCTCCTCTTATTCCTCCAAACATAACAATGGTCATTATGGCCAAACAGTTATATTTTTGTTTCATCAGACCAGAGGACATTTCTCCAAAAAGTACGATCTTTGTCCCCATGTGCAGTTGCAAACCGTAGTCTGGCTTTTTTATGACGGTTTTGGAGCAGTGGCTTCTTCATTGCTGAGCGTCCTTTCAGCTTACGTCGATATAGGACTCGTTTATACTGTGGCTATAGATACTTTTGTACCTGTTTCCTCCAGCATCTTCCAGCATCCAGCATCTTCATAAAGGTAATTACAAACTTGTATGCATCTATAAATACGAATAAAATTGTTACAATTACGAGCCTAGTTTGTTTAGCCACAGAAAAAGACAGTAACCCTCCCACTAGCCATGATTGGCTGAGATAATGGATGGGCTGGACATGCCGAGAGATTAGTTCGGATTGGTCTGCCATGTAGCACGCGTCTATCTATAACATGAGCTGCTCAGTATGTGTAGATAATCCTTGCTACCGTGGCATTTTTAAAGATATGTTAGCCATGGTGAACTGCAAAGGTGTTTCTACTGTTCTCAACAACATTGCTGCCCTGAATTGAGCAGGCACTATCGACAAAGATCAGTGAGGGAAAAAAAATAAGTTCTCATGGACTACTTTCCGCACACGGTCAGTGTGAACCGGAGTGACTTGACACAACAGGCCAAACAAGCTGTAGCTAGCTACAGTACAAACCAAACAGAAAAGGCAGGCTGCCACAAACCATTCATCCATGTACAGTATACGGGTAAGAGTCTAGCTACATTTTCAGATATTATATATATTTTTTTCATTGCAAGTTAAAGCGTAACGCTCGCTAGCTAACGTTACGTGTATGATCTGTGTAGTAATATTATTTGTATCTCAGAATCCATTTGCATTGCTAGTTATAGCCTGATGTTAGCTAGCTAGCTAATATTGAACCTAATTCTATAGCATTAGCTACCTTCAGATTCATACTACAGCATTTCATGCATGGTGGCTCGGTAGACAATCTTTTTGTACTGTAGCAATGGGTTGGGATTATGGTTCATTATTTAGCTTGCTAGCTACATGTCGAAACAAAATAATCCACTTCGTCAGATGATTACATGACCCATCAAGTTAGCTGGGGGTGATTATGTTCTGACCATCTATTGTATTTCATGAACATGTGTACATATCTAGACAATGATGACCCATCCACTTATCTACAGTGCATTCGGAAAGTATTCAGACCCCTTGACTTTTTCCACATTTTGTTACGTTACAGCCTTATTTAAAAAATGGAGTAAAAAAAATGTCCCCCCTCATCAATCTACACTTAATACCCCATAATGAGAAAGCAAAAAACAGGTTTTTAGAAATGTTTGCAAATTAAAAAAACTGAAATATTACATTTACATAAGTATTCAGACCCTTTGCTATGAGACTCAAAATTGTGCTCAGGTGCATCCTGCTTTCATTGATCATCCTGGAGATGTTTCTACAACTTGATTGGAGTCCACCTGTGGTAAATTTAATTGATTGGACATGATTTGGAAAGGCACACACCTGGCCAGAGAAAAAGCCAAGCCACGAGGAATTGTCCGTAGAGCTCCGAGACAGGATTGTGTTGAGGCACAGATCTGGGGAAGGGTACCAAAACATTTCTGCATCATTGAAGGTCCCCAAGAACACAGTGGCCTCCATCATTCGTAAATGGAAGAAGTTTGGAAAATCATAGATTCTTCCTAGAGCTGGCTGCCCAGTCAAACTGAGCAATCGGGAGAGGTGACCAAGAACCCAATGGTCACTGACAGAGCTCTAGAGTTCCTCTGTGGAGATGGGAGAACCTTTCAGAAGGACAACCATCTCTACTGCACTCCCCCAAGCAGGCCTTTATGGTAGAGTGGCCAGATGGAAGCCACACCTCAGTAAAAGGCACATGGCAGCCCGCTTGGAGTTTGCCAAAAGGCACCTAAAGGACTCTCAGACCATGAGAAACAAGATTCTGTGGTCTGATGAAACCAAAATTGAACTCTTTGGCCTGAATGCCAAGTGTTACGTCTGGAGAAAACCTGGCACCATCCCTACGGTGAAGCATTGTGGTGGTATCATCATGCTGTGGGGATGTTTTTCAGCAGCAGGAACTGGGAGACTAGTCAGGATTGAGAGAATGATGAATGGAGGAAAGTACAGAGCGATGAAAACCTGCTCCAGAGTTCACAGGACCTCAGACTGGGGCAAAAGGTCGACTTTCCAACAGGACAACGACCTTAAGCACACAGCCAAGACAACGCAGGATCGGCTTCGGGACAAGTCTCTGAATGTCTTTGAGTGGTCCAGCCAGAGCCCGGACTTGAACCCGATTGAACATCTCTGGAGAGACCTGAAAATAGCTGTTCAGCGACGCTCCCAATGCCTGTTTTGCATGTTATTTTGGCATTAATACGTGTATTAATAATATATATCATTGAGTTAATAAGCCACATACAACCAGGCAGCTCCAAAATGCAGGTGTTTCAGCCTAGCTCAGTGCTTTCTGTGGTGGTGGGGCAGGCCAGCAGAAAATAGGAGCATTGCACCGTGATTGTCTCAGTGTTCTGTCACTCATGGGGACACTATGTCACCCGCCTTTAGTAAGGGTAGACATAAAGAATGTGAGCCCTTTGGGTCCTGCCATAGACTTCCAAGAATGCACAAGGTCATTGGCCACAGATAAAATTACGTCAAATCACAATATATGTCCAGTAGCTTTGATTGGACTGATCATGTCAACATCTTACTTACAAAGTCTTAGCTAGCAGCCATTGTTAGAGGTTCACCTAGGGGTCATGATAGGGCTGTACTAAATGTTTGATGAATTATAATAATTGATTATGCTTATGTTGTATTAATAGAAGGGGAGGGGGTTATAAGACCCCTCCCCCCTTCTATTAATACAACATAAGCATAATCCTAGACATAATCCTAGAATCCCAGATTAACAAAATATATATTCATTATAGAGGTGCAGTATTGTTCCACAGTTGTTTTCTAGTTCTCTCTCTCTCTGCTTCTTATAGAGACACGTCTGAGAAATGTGTGACTGTGAAGAAGGAGTTCTGCAGGCGAGTGGGAGAGATAAGAGACTACTCAGACATTCCACAATAAATCAACATTTGGGAGTGAACATTTATTGCCTAGCTTTTAGATAACACTGAAACTCTATGTTTGTGTAGCTGTGGATGCATGGGTTTGGTCTCAGGAGTAGAAGGTAATGACGTAGGCAGTGACATCACTAAGGCTGGACTTGGGGTTTAACTACTTACGGAGTGGTGGGGCGCTAGCGCTACGTGAAGAGAACGCGTTCAAATATACCTATAAACTTTTCCTAAACAAATCAAATACCAGTTAAAATGCATCCTTAGCTATCCTTTTATGAAAATTAGCGATAATATTTCACTCGGAGGGTCACCTATACCTTATATAAGTCAAATAAAGTGGGGCGCGAAGCCAGACTCGCGCCCGAGAAAACTTGTTGACATCTGAGCTACCTTGACCATTTCCTGTACCTATTCGTTCTGTTTACTCCAATCTCTCTGAGTCTTTGTATATAGACTGTTGACATCTAGTGGAAGCCATAGGTATTGCAGTCTCAGTCCTGGTTACAAATGGATCAATGGGGAGTGTGTCAAACAGAGCAATAGGTCACCAGAAACTGATTTCCGGATAGATTTTTCTCGGGTTTTCGCCTGCTAAATGAGTTCTGTTATACTCACAGACATTACGTTAACACTTTTAGAAACCTCAGAGTGTTTCCATTTCCAATAGTACTAATTGTGTGCATATCCTATTTTCTGAGCCTGAGTGGCAGGCATTTTGCTTTGGGCACGCCAGACTCTCCAAAACCGTCACCTCACCTGCCGCTCCCTAAGAAGTTAATAAAACAACTTGGGACTTTTTCTATTTCGCAGAACTTACTCGGAAACACCCATGCTATGTTCCTGATTGTCAACTTCTGTCTGCAATTGCATTAATAAATGAATGAATGATTTAAAGATATTGTCATAATGCTAATTTCACCAATGAGCCAATGATTGACAAGGAAACAAGGAACGAACCACAACCCCATCATCATGAATCAGGTCGACACTCTACTGGCAAATCCTATTTAATCCTTGTCATATGAAGATAAATAATGAAGAGAAATTATAGATAAAACATATCGGTGCTCATCGGCCATTGGACATAAAGATTACACAACAAGTTGGAAATCGCAAATTCAACAATGAGTCATTTGGAAGGAATCAGTGGCTAACCACTAGCCTGCTATTCAATGGAGTGGCTGTGTTTTTTTTTTCTTTGAGTTCCCACCATAAATCTAGAGAATGCCAGACTTTGATGACAAAGTTTGATGACGAAATGTGCCCACAATGGATTGCCGCGCCACCTTCCTTTTTAAGTGAGCACATCAAAAGGTGAGTCTAAAAATGTATTGTATGCTGCTGCATAAATAATGTAATATGCAAGGGAGATATGTATACTGTAGCTAAGAAAGTAATACTAAGTGTATGTTGTGTGGTAAGCTGTTAGTAGCCCATGTGCCTCACCCAAATAACTTATCCGCACATCATTCCCTTATGCCATAGTTTCTACATCTCAATTGTCAGTAGAAACCACATTTGTTTAAGCAAGTCAGCCATATCATCTATGTTTTTTAAAAAGGCAGTAAGCGAGGCTGAATGAACTGTTTCGTTGCCAGACAAGGCTCCGCTGATAGCCAGGTGTAGCGGTGGTAAGGATTCACTCCATGGTGCTGGAAAGAAAGCTCTGCTGTTGGGACAGCTTTACGTAGGTCCTAACAGTTTGAGGACACCGCTTGTCGTCGGTATAGTGCAATTAATGTATTGTTTAGTGTTGTGTTGTGCTGTGTAATGGCTTTGCTGGCATGCATCTAAAAAAAATTGGGGAGTTTGACCTACCAAGATTTACATGCTAAAATCGCCACTGAACCTGACAGTGCTTGAGAGGATCTTCAAAGAAGAATGGGAGAAACTCCCCAAATACAGGTGTGTCAAGCTTGTAGCATCATACCCAGGAAGACTCAAGGCTGTAATCGCTGCCAAAGGTCGTTCAACAAAGTACTGAGTAAAGGGTCTAAATACTTATGTAAATGTGATATGTTTTTAAAAATGTTATACATTTGCAAACATTTCTAATAACGCATTTTTGCTTTGTCATTATGGGGTATTGTGTGTAGATTGATGAGGGAAATTTTAGAATAAGGCTGTAAAGTAACAAAATGTGGAAAAAGTTGAGGGGTCTGAATACTTTCCAAATGCATTGTAGATGTACCGTTTGTAGATGTACTATTTTCTAGCTCTGATTCTCTACTTTTATTGAATGTAAAAAACACCATTTAAAATGTTGCTACATAAGACCGAATCAGTCACATACACTGAACAAAAATATAAACACAACATGTAAAGCGCTGGTCCCATGTTTCATGAGCTGAAATAAATGAGCCCTGAAATTTTCCACACACATAAAAAGCTTATTCCTCTCAAATTAGTGAGCATTTACATCAAGATAATCCATCCACCTGACAGGTGTGGCATATCAAGATGTTGATTAAACAGCATGATCATTACACAGGTGCACCTGGGGACAATAAAAGGCCACTTTAAAATGCAACGGATGTCTCAAGTTTTGAGGGAGCGATTGGCACTGCAGGAATGTCCACCAGAGCTGTTTCCAGATCATTTAATGTTAATTTCTCTAAGTAAATGTAGATCTCTCATGGAAAGGTCAGTGACCTCAGACCCCAGCCTCTGGCTTGTCCTGTATTACTCATATATGATGGGAGGAGAGATATCCACCTCTACATACATGTAGATACGTCAGCTGTCTCATTGACCGGGGCTGTGAAGACATTCACTGTTATTTATAAGGCCGGGACATTTTACCAGTATCGCAATACCTTTTCCATGGCAACATTTTTTACACGAAGCAGACCAAACTCTTTGGTCATTTAAAAACCTCCCGTGTGCCAAATATTGTGTGCTATAGGTGGGAAAATAAATGTGACTCTGGATGACAACATGTTTGTTTCCAACATTAGGGCCGTTTTCCTAAAGAAGTAAAATGTGCTTCATATTTTGTTTCCTTGCCACCATACTAACAAGTATCGTGATACTGGTATCGTCCCGACCCTAGTTATTTATATATTCATTAACATGTATTTTAGAATTTATGTTGACTGAGAACACATTCACAGCAGTAACCTGAGGGTAGATTCACATACAGCACATGACTACACTTCCTGAACTACACAGGAGGGTCAGTGTCAGTGATGATTACCCCTCAGCTCACCCTCAGGCGACAGCTCAAAACAGGACCAACCTCCTACATGTAAGACTGTATAGGACTGACTACATGCCGAGAGGAAAGAGCTCCATATCAAAGAGATGTTGTGCTTGATTGAAAAAAACTCCCCTCTCCTCCTCAACGAAATATTGAGAAAGCTCTGACTGTGTAAGGGTCAATGCAACACATGTTATTCTGCTCCCCTACCTACCCACCCTTGTAGTACAATACTACACATGGTCCATGACCTTTAGATGAGAAGTGTTGTCAAGAACAGGCCATAAGAGGACTGTAGTGCTGCTGTCAAAATGGCCATTCTGTGTCTCTCATTTCTTCACAGACCTCTCTCACTCTCTTTCTATCCCTCTCTTTCTGTCTCTCTGATTTTCTGACTCTCTTCATCTCTGCCTCTCTAAACCTTTCCCTCTCTTCCTGTTTCACTGTTTGACCCATGCTCTGGAGTGCTAGCCTGACTAGCCTTCCGCTGTGAAAGTCAGAAAGTGTGTGTGGGCGAGCGTTCCGCTACGCACCACTGCACACACTCAGCCACCATCACCCATTCAGCCATGGACTAGAGGGTCGGAATGAACACACATACAGTTCACTCTCCTCACGTCCCCCTCCACCGGACTTCACATCTTCACATCTGCACACCTGTCAATCTCTCTCTCTCGACTTCTCTGTCTTTCTCTTTCTTTTCTATATGAATAAACGAGGGAATGCAGGAATGAGAGGTTCTTTCACTCCGTCTCTGCATTCACACTGCAGAGATGCAGTGTCACTCACCCTCCTTTGATGTAGTCGAGGAAGGTGACTTCTATATCCACCAGGAACGAGAGCAGTGTTACCTGGAGACAATATTGATACAAAGACGGAACGGGCTTTACAATAAAGACAATGACTAAACCAAGCTCAAATCAACATAAACAAGATAAAGAGAACGGATGGACAGTGTCCGTTGTGGCTTACCGTTCCAGAGTTTAGGTATTTTTTCTTTTTTCCTTTCTTCTTTGGATTTATAACCTGTGGACAGAACAGCAGCCTCATTCAAACATGGAGTCTGATTATAACACAGTAATATACAAAAGTTAGATCTCTCTCTCTCATCATAACAACATACAGGAACTCAAGTCCTTTTGTTCACCTGACCTAGAATTCCTTACGATCAAATGCTCTGCATTATCTACTAAGAGAATTCTCTTCGATTATAATCACAGCCGTGTACAGTGAGGGAAAAATGTATTTGATCCCCTGCTGATTTTGTAAGTTTTGCTACTGACAAAGAAATGATCAGTCTATCATTTTAATGGTAGGTTTATTTGAACAGTGAGAGACAGAATAACAACAAAAAAATCCAGAAAAACGCATGTCAAAACTGTTATAAATTGATTTGCATTTTAATGAGGGAAATAAGTATTTGACCCCTCTGCAAAACATGACTTAGTACTTGGTGGCAAAACCCTTGCTGGCAATCACAGAGGTCAGACGTTTCTTGTAGTTGGCCACCAGGTTTGCACACATCTCAGGAGGGATATGGTCCCACTCCTCTTTGCAGATCTTCTCCAAGTCATTAAGGTTTCGAGGCTGATGTTTGGCAACTCGAACCTTCAGCTCCCTCCACAGATGGTCTATGGGATTAAGGTCTGGAGACTGGCTAGGCCACTCAGGACCTTAATGTGCTTCTTCTTGAGCCACTCCTTTGTTGCCTTGGCCGTGTGTTTTGGGTCATTGTCATGCTGGAATACCCATCCACGACCCATTTTCAATGCCCTGGCTGAGGGAAGGAGGTTCTCACCCAAGATTTGACGGTACATGGCCCCGTCCATCGTCCCTTTGATGCAGTGAAGTTGTCCTGTCCCCTTAGCAGAAAAACACCCCCAAAGCATAATGTTTCCACCTCCATGTTTGACGGTGGGGATGGTGTTCTTGGGGTCATAGGCAGCATTACTCCTCCTCCAAACACGGCGAGTTGAGTTGATGCCAAAGAGCTCCATTTTGGTCTCATCTGACTACAACACTTTCACCCAGTTGTCCTCCGAATCATTCAGATGTTCATTGGCAAACTTCAGACGGGCATGTATATGTGCTTTCTTGAGCAGGGGGACCTTGCGGGCGCTGCAGGATTTCAGTCCTTCACGGCGTAGTGTGTTACCAATTGTTTTCTTGGTGACTATGGTCCCAGCTGCCTTGAGATCATTGACAAGATCCTCCCGTGTAGTTCTTCGCTGATTCCTCACCGTTCTCATGATCATTGCAACGCCACGAGGTGAGATCTTGCATGGAGCCCCAGGCCGAGGGAGATTGACAGTTCTTTTGTGTTTCTTCCATTTGCGAATAATCGCACCAACTGTTGTCACCTTCTCACCAAGCTGCTTGGCGATGGTCTTGTAGCCCATTCCAGCCTTGTGTAGGTCTACAATCTTGTCCCTGACATCCTTGGAGAGCTCTTTGGTCTTGGCCATGGTGGAGAGTTTGGAATCTGATTGATTGATTGCTTCTGTGGACAGGTGTCTTTTATACAGGTAACAAACTGAGTGTGCTCCTAATCTCAGCTCGTTACCTGTATAAAAGACACCTGGGAGCCAGAAATCTTTCTGATTGAGACGGGGTCAAATACTTATTTCCCTCATTAAAATGCAAATAAATTAATAATATTTCTCACATGCGTTTTTCTGGATTTTTGTTGTTATTCTGTCTCTCACTGTTCAAATAAACCTACCATTAAAATTATAGACTGATCATTTCTTTGTCAGTGGGCAAACTTACAAAATCAGCAGGGGGTCAAATACTTTTTTCCCCCACTGTATGTACATATTCTTAATCATTCCTTTACACGTGTGTGTATAAGGTAGTTGTTGTGAAATTGTTTACTTGTTAGATATTATTGCACGGTCAGAACTAGAAGCACAAGCATTTCGCAACACTCGCATTAACATCTACTAACCATGTGTATGTGACCAATAACATTTTATTTGATACGCACACAGTAACAGTTGGTTTCCCTTGTGTTGTGTTCAGTAACTGCTCTGGCAAGAGTAGATGTCACATCAAGTCAACAGATAGACAGAGAAGACCAGGGAGACAGAAGCTGCTCACATGCGGCGTGTTTCACAAGGAGAAGAGAAGATGGTGATCATCGGGCACGACGGACAACCATAAGCAGAGTTTGTGTTTGTTTATTTGTGTGAAGGGGCAATGTGTACAACAGAGTTCGGGCCCCATGCTGGGCATTGGGTGATGACTGTTAACAAATGTACGGATGGTTAAGGGAAGAAGGCACACGCACACACAAACACACAGACACACAGACAGTAGTGATGTAGAACCTCCTCTCCTAAATTGTACAATTTACTGTGGAGGAAAAAAAATGAACCAGAGAATATGGGTGGATGCCAAGAGCTGTGTCTTGGGAAATGATGATAGATTCTCATGTCCCAGTGCCAGCATCTTGGATGACAGAACACAATCACGGTGTGGCTGTGTGTCTTCTTTCTCTCATTAGACAAACACCAGCTGCTTAAAATAAGGGTCCCCCTGTGTGCTTCCCACTCGGAATATTGTTTGTTAATGAACAACTGTTCAGTTCTATCTTAAGAGATGCAGTATGGAGGCTAGCCATCCATCAAAACTCCCTCACTTTACGTCAAACTCCGTGAATGAAATTCCAGGAGAAATGCCATGATTGCCAGATTTACTAAATGTGCTTCTGTGTGGGTGAGTGATGTTAAAAGTATACAGATACATAACTGCATTCCACCAAGTACACATACATACGTAAACATGACGCATGCACACATGTAGACACACACACACACTTACCTCATACACATTGAACTGGGACTGGCCTCTGGATAGCTCTCTGTAGCTGGTACTGAACTCTCCTATGAAGTCATGGCTAAGGACACAACGCACAAAACAATCATTAGTAAAATCATAGCATTTCAAATACACAACCCACAAAGCACCACTGTTAGTGGCAGAAGCCTGATCGACGTGCCTATGAAGAAGTGTATTGCAAAGTATTATAATAGTCTAGTGGACGGAACGAGATCAGATGAGATAAGTTATTATTAATGAAATGTTAAAGCAATAAAGAGTGAGATAGACATTTAACAATTATTTGAGAGTTATTGAATAGAGATTTTCATGCAGCCACTTGAGGGTGGGAAAATCTTTTTCCCCCCTTTCTGATTTTCTCTATTTTTGATACTGAATGTTATCAGATCTTCAACAAAAACCTTATATTATATAAAGGGAACCTGAGACTACAATAAACAAAGTTATGCAAAGTTATGCAACAATTCCCCTGTGTGAAAAAGTAATTGCCCCTTTACACTCAATGACTGGTTGTGCCACCTTGAGCTGCAATGATTGCAACCAAATGCTTCCTGTAGTTGTTGATCGGTCTCTCACATCGCTGTGGAGGAATTTTGGCCCACTCTTGCATGCAGAACTAATTTAACTCAGTCGGAAGTTTACATACACATTAGCCAAATACATTTGAACTCTGTTTTTCACAATTCCTGACATTTAATCAGAGTAAGAATTCCCTGTCTTAGGTCAGTTAGGATCACCACTTTATTTTAAGAATGTGAAATGCCAGAATAATAGTAGAGAGAATGATTTATTTCAGCTTTTATTTCTTTCATTACATTCCCAGTGGGTCAGAAGTTTACATACACTCAATTAGTATTTGGTAGCATTGCCTTTAAAATGTTTAACTTGGGTCTAGGGCTTTGTGATGGCCACTCCAATACCTTGACTTTGTTGTCCTTAAGCCATTTTGCCACAACTTTGGAAGTATGCTTGGGGTCATTGTCCATTTGGAAGACCCATTTGCGACCAAGCTTTAACTTCCTGACTGATGTCTTGAGATGTTCCTTCAATATATCCACATCATTTTCCTCTCTCATGATGCCATCTATTTTGTGAAGTGCACCAGCCCCTCCTGCAGCAAAGCACCCCCACAAAATGATGCTGCCACCCCCGCGCTTTACGGTTGGGATGGTGTTCTTCGGCTTGCAAGCCTCCCCCTTTTTCTTCCAAACATAACGATGGTCATTATGACCAAACAGTTATATTTTTGTTTCATCAGACCAGAGGACATTGCAATTGCAAACCATAGTCTGGATTTTTTATGGCGGTTTTGGAGCAGTGGATTCTTCCTTGCTGTGCGGCCTTTCAGGTAATGTCGATATAGGAGTCGTTTTTACTGTGGATATAGATACTTTTGTACCTGCTTCCTCCAGCATCATCACAAGGTCCTTTGATGTTGTTCTGGGATTGATTTGAACTTTTCGCACCAAAGTACATTCATCTCTAGGAGACAGAATGCGTCTCCTTCCTGTGCGGTATGACGGCTGCGTGGTCCCATGGTGTTTATACTTGCGTACTATTGTTTGTACAGATGAATGTGCTACCTTCAGGCGTCCGGAAACTGCTCCCAAGGATGAACCAGACTTGTGGAGGTCTACAATTTCTTTTCTGAGGTCTTGGCTGATTTCTTTTGATTTTCTCATGATGTCAAGCAAAGAGGCACTGAGGTTGAAGGTAGGCCTTGAAATACATCCACAGGTACACCTCCAATTGACTCAAATTATGCCAATTAGCCTATCAGAAGCTTTTAAAGCCATGACATCATTTTCTGGAATTTTCCAAGCTGTTTAAAGGCACAGTCAACTTAGTGTATGTTAACTTCTGACCCACTGGAATTGTGATACAGTGAATTATAAGTGAAATAATATGTCTGTAAACAATTGTTGGAAAAATTACTTGTGTCATGCACACAGTAGATGTCCTAACTGACTTGCCAAAACTATTGTTTGTTAACAAGAAATTTGTGGAGTGGTTGAAAAACGAGTTTTAATGATTCCAGCCTAAGTGTATGTAAACTTCCGACTTCAACTGTAACTTTGTTTATTAAATAAATGAAATAAGTATGTAATTGTTGTGTTATTTGTTCGTTTAGGTTCCCTTTCTAATATTACATTTTGGTTTAAGATCCTATAACATTCCGTGTCAAATATATGCAAAAGTAGAGAAAATTAGAAAGGGGTGAAATACTTTTTCATGGCACTGTATATTCAATGCACTTCCTTAAAATAAAATGAATTCGGAAACAAAGTGTAACCCCTCTACCTGCAAGCAAAGAGAGGTCTGGTAACACTTGACATAACGCTGACAGGTATAAAGAGGCAACGAGACGGAGGGAGTGAGAGCATACTGTAAACTAATACCCCAGTGAAATAACCTTGCCCACTAAACCCATAATATGAAATGATGACACTCCTATCAAGTTGGTGTTTCTTCTACTGCTGCCCAGCCCTTGGCCCTGCCTCTATATTTATGGGCCAATCCAATTCCCCCACTTCAACAACAACATGTCAATGTGTGTTGAATGGATCAGCATCCACTCCAGCTTCCTTACCTTCTAGAAATATAGATTAGGACTAGTTAAAGTATCCTAATTTAGATAACACAGTGATTACATCATGCTAATGAAGGTGCTTTTCAATTAAGACTCAAATTAAATTACCTTCCATCTCTTTCCCAGTCGTAGCATTCTATCTTGATCGTTCTAGTAGGGTGAAACACACACACACACACACACACACACACACACACACACACATATATATAAGAAACAGATTTATTTAGTTTTAACAGGACAATTATAAGCAGAATCTATGATATTGGCATTGTACATTCCCACCAAACAAGTTTCAAGTTCAAATGTATAGTACTCTGAAGGGGGATTGTTTATAGTCATCTATATCATGTCTATATTGGTTTCCAAAATAGCGAACGTTAGAGAGAGAAAAGCAGTGCTCTTCCACCATCATCCAATTCCCTCAAACTGAAGAATCGTTTTTCCCTGAGTGGCCATTTTCCTTCACCAGAGCCAAGAGATAAGTAGTTGACTGTGGCTATGCGTAATTCACCCAGCACCAATTTCACCTCTCTTTTCAGATGAGAAAAAAGAAAGAAGAAAATAATGAACATATGCTTAGATGAAAAGGTAATCATTAGTTATAGATTACCACCGGGTGAGAAGTCACAGGTTAATGAGTTTCCTGAAGGGGTTCGTAAGGGGGTATGATGATAAGAGGAGGCACACTACGGCATCGTCAGACCACAAAGATATACACACACACACACACACACACGTATGCACACATACACGCACACACACAAACGCTCTGCTCAGCCTCCTACTAAATGGAGTGAACGATGAGCCCATCACCATCCATTTAAGCTGACTAGATAAAATGCTTAGGAGATAAAGCCATCCAGCTCTACAGTAATCTACCAGAAAACCGCCCCTGGGTCCTGAGGGAGGGAGTCCTGCACTGCGTCCCAAATGGCACCCATTTGGGAAGCACATCTACTGTAGAGGAGGACAGCATGGGGGATGACCGCTCATACTAACAGCAGTGGACTTTATTAACTACCTCATTGGAAAACAATTACTGTATTGAAGCGCAACATAAAGATGCTCTGAGGACACAACAGGAGCGATGAGTTGACAGGACAGACAATGGGTTTGCTGCTCCTTCTGTAGTCCCTGTGTGTATAGTGTGTATGTGTGCGTGCGTGGGGGTGTGTGTCTCTAACAAGGGCCCATCAGCGGTGGTACTATCAGCAGGGGGACACACAGCTCTCCATTGTTAGCGTTCTCTCGTGGCTCTCGTCCTGCCTCTCCCTTATCTCTCATCCCAGACCCCCAGAGACTCACACTCTCGCTGTGTGTGTGTGCGTAAATCAATGTATATATATGTGGGTGTCTGTGTAAGCGTTCATTCGCGTGCTTCCTTGGCTCCCCACACAGATAACAATGAGCTCTCTCTAACTAACCTCCTAACAACTCAGACAGAGCCAGGGCCCTACTCTGTTCCAATCAATGCAGCCTGACTAGCTCAGACCATCCATCTGGGGCTTTGTGCCTTATCACTGGCAAACAAGCCCGCTGACAACTGGAGATGAATACAAACACAATCCCTGAGATGGGATTGCAGAGTGACACACACACACACACACACACATTGTCCTATACATTACGCACACACACACACTGGGAATTTCAAACTTGGGGGTGAAAAACTATTGCAGCGCTTCTTACACCCTGGATTTAAGGGCCATTACATTTGAGTGAGGGCATGACACCTGTCTGTCAGTCAGGCATGTGAATAGACTACTCAACTGAGGGAGAAAGATGATTGCAGAGAGGAAGGCTATTCATAAGCAGACCAAGCATTAATTTCTCCTTTGGAGTTCATTATAATAGCTTCCATATGCATTTAATAGGTTCACAACCAAGGAATTCCATGCATGGTGATTCTTATAAACTGGAGTCCATCTGAAAACTATTTTCTCCTCTTGCAGATTAGATCCTGTCACCAAATCATTTTTACAAAAATGATTATCACCATGGCCCTCGCACACTTCAGCAAAACAGTTAATGTCAGTTTAATCTTGCTGGCCACACTACACACACACAGACACACACTGACCTGTCGTAGTCTCCATTGCAGAGTGCTCTGACAGGTATCTTGAAGGCCTGCCACACTGGGTTTAGTGTGTTCTTCACCACCTCTGTCTTATGGCAGATTGTGAACCTGGAGAACACAGCGACAAGACAAGCCATTCACTGATCAATGGATCAATGAATCACTGGACAATATTCCTTTCACTGTTCCTCTTGATCCCCCACTATTTTTCCCACCTCTCTCTCTCTCATTTCCTCAGAGTGTCTGTGCAAAGTTAGAGTTAGCGAGACAAACTATCTTCCTGTGATTTTCTCAAGATTTCTCGAGTTTAAATGTCTCTCTTTGACTCTCAGCTCCCTCAGATCTTTCTTCCCCCCTAAGAAGATAAATCACACTCATTTAGTGATACAAATCTCTAAGACATTGATTCCTCTTTTCCATACTTGATGAACGACACAAAAAATATCTGTTTCAGTTTTAAGAGCAATTACCATCAACTGAGGAATCCTCAGTATAATCATCATTCACTGCAAAAGTAAATGGTTTTAAAGTGAATATAGTGCAGTGTGGAAGTGAGTGAGAGCGAGAGAGCGAGAGAGAGAGAGGATTGACCCCTGTACAGAGAGGTCAGGGGGGCAATAGGGAGCTTTCCCTCCAACCACTGCTCCCTCTAGGTCATCTCTCCTCTGCTCTGCCGGCTGTAACATAGGTGTGTGTGTTTGTGTGTGTGTGTAATAAAGCCTCGCCTCAGAGGAGTAGACCTGCTTATCTGACCTGTGTTGATGAGATAGAAGACCCAGTAAGCTATAACACACTCACACACACACAACCCAACAAAGAGAGGCAAGGTTGTTAACCTAAAGGAATTCAATGGAATCTAATTTCCCTCAGATGGACTGATGGATGGAATTGAATGGAGGAGAGGATCTGAAGAAGGGGTAGGTAAAGTATACTCACGTGGCATCTTCATTGCTGCGGTAGAAGACGAGGAAAGGATCTGACTTGCCGAAGAAATCTTTCTTGTCCAGTTTATTCCCACAGAACTGCATCATCACGGACTCCTACAGTAACAGGGAGAGACATTGAGACTGATGAAACTGACAGCACAGCTCACAGCTCAGTATTCACAGCAGATACTAATGAGAGACTTCTGATAGTACAGCCATGGCCAAAAGTTTTGAGAATGACACAAATATTAATTTCCACAAAGTTTGCTGCTTCAGTGTCTTTAGATATTTTTGTCAGATGTTACTATGGAATACTGAAGTATAATTACAAGCATTTCATACGTGTCAAAGGCTTTTATAGACGCCCTGGCATAATGTCAATTAACTTCTGGGCCACATCCTGACTGATGGCAGCCCATTCTTGCATAATCAATGCTTGGAGTTTGTCAAAATTTGTGGGTTTTTGTTTGTCCACCTGCCTCTTGAGGATTGACCACAAGTTCTCAATGGGATTAAGGTCTGGGGAGTATCCTGGCCATGGACCAAACATATCAATGTTTTGTTCCCCGAGCCACATAGTTATCACTTTTGCCTTATGGCAAGGTGCTCCATCATGCTGGAAAAGGCATTGTTCGTCACCAAACTGTTCCTGGACGGTTGGGAGAAGTTTCTCTCTGAGGATGTGTTGGTAGCATTCTTTATTCATGGCTGTGTTCTTAGGCAAAATTGTGAGTGAGCCCACTCCCTTGGCTGAGAAGCAACCCCACACATGAATGGTCTCAGGATGCTTTACTGTTGGCATGACACAGGACTGATGGTAGCGATCACCTTGTCTTCTCTGGACAAGCTTTTTTCCGGATGCCCCAAACAATCGGAAAGGGGATTCATCAGAGAAAATGACTTTACCCCAGTCCTCAGCAGTCCAATCCCTGTACCTTTTGCAGAATATCAGTCTGTCCCTGACTTTCTTGGGCGCCCTGAAGCCTTCACAACAATTGAACCGCTCTCCTTGAAGTTCTTGATGATCTGATAAATGGTTGATTTAGGTGCAATCTTACTGGCAGCAATATCCTTGCCTGCGAAGCACTTTTTGTGCAAAGCAATGATGACGGCACGTGTTTCCTTGCAGGTAACCATGGTTGACCAAGGAAGAACAATGATTCCAAGCACCACCCTCCTTTTGAAGCTTCCAGTCTGTTATTCGAACTCAATCAGCATGACAGAGTGATCTCCAGCCTTGTCCTCGTCAACACTCACACCTGTGTTAACGAGAGAATCATTGACATGATGTCAGCTGGTCCTTTTGTGGCAGTGCTGAAATGCAGTGGAAATGTTTTTGGGGAATTCAATTCATTTGCATGGCAAAGAGGGACTTTGCAATTAATTGCAATTCATCTGATCACTCTTCATGACATTCTGGAGTATTTGCAAATTGCCATCATACAAACTGAGGCAGCAGACTTTGTGAAAATGTATATTTGTGTCATTCTCAAAACTTTTGGCCCCGACTGTAGATGCAGACATTAATGCTGATCAGTCAACAGTAACATTACAGGACATAGCTCAGGGCAACTCTACTCAGCATCAAGGTGAGAGTAATATCCTATGATAGTAAATCCATAACAATATAATGTAATGTACATGCCATGGCAAAGTGTTTATTGATTGATGTTGTCCTTGTGTGGGTATGATGTACAGTGCCTTGCAAAGGTTTTTCCTATTTTGTTGCATTACAACCTGTAATTTAAATTGATTTTTATTTGGATTTAATGTAATGGACACACACAAAATAGCTTAAATTGGTGAAGTGAAATGGGAAAAGTAACTTAAAATTCAAAAATTAAAAAAAATAGGGAAAAGTGGTGCGTGCATATGTATTCACCCCCTTTGCTATGAAGCCCCTAAACAAGATCTGGTGCAACCAATTACCTTCAGAAGTCACATAATTAGTTAACTAAAGTCCACCTGTGTGCAATCTAAGTGTCACATGACATGCCACATGATCTCAGTATATATACACCTGTTCTGAAAGGCTCCAGAGTCTGCAACACCACTAAGCAAGGGGCACCACCAAGCAAGCGGCACGGAGCTCTCCAAACAGGTCAGGGACAAAGTTGTGGAGAAGTACAGATCAGGGTTGGGTTATAAAAAAAAATATCAGAAACTTTGAACATCCCACGGAGCACCATTAAATCCATTATTAAAAAATGGAAAGAAAATGGCACCACAACAAACCTGCCAAGAGAGGGCCACCCACCAAAAATCACGGAACAGGCAAGGAGGGCATTAATCTGAGAGGCAACAAAGAGACCAAAGACAACCCTGAAGGAGCTGCAAAGCTCCACAGCGGAGACTGGAGTATCTGTCCATAGGACCACTTTAAGCCGTACAGAAGAGTAGCCAGAAAAAAGAAGGTACTCTGGACAGATGAGACAAAAATGTAGCTTTTTGTCCATCAAGGAAAACGCTATTTCTGACACAAACCCAACACCTCTCATCACCCCGAGAACACCATCCCCACAGTGAAGCATGGTGGTGGCAGCATCATGCTGTGGGGATGTTTTTCATCGGCAGGGACTGGGAAACTGCTCAGAATTGAAGGAATGATGGATGGCACTAAATACAGGGAAATTCTTGAGGAAAAACCTGTTTCAGTCTTCCAGAGATTTGAGACTGGGACGGAGGTTCACCTTCCAGCAGGACAATGACCTTAAGCATACTGCTAAAGCAACACTCAAATGGTTTAAGGGGAAACATTTAAAGGTCTTGGAATGGCCTAGTCAAAGCCCAGACCTCAATCCAACTGAGAATCTGTGGTATGACTTAAAGATTGCTGTACACCAACGGAACCCATCTAACTTGAAGGAGCTGGAGTAGTTTTGCCTTGAAGAATGGGCAAAAATCCCAGTGGCTAGATGTGCCAAGCTTATAGAGACATACCCCAAGAGACTTGCAGCTGTAATTGCTGCAAAAGGTGGCTCTACAAAGTATTGACTTGGGGGGGGGGGTGAATAGTTATGCACGCTCAAGTTCTGCTTTTTTGTCTTATTTCTTGTTTGTTTCACAATAAATGTTGTGTAAATCAAATGATACGAACCCCCCCAAAAAATAAATTTTAATTCCAGGTTGTAAGGCAACAAAATAGGAAAAATGCCAAGGGGGGTGAATACTTTCAAAAGCCACTGTATGGTTTGGGGAGTTAACAAGGGCAGTCAGTTTTTTTGGAATGGGATGCAGCCCAAAACTCCCTTGCCCTCCATATCCCCTGCCATCACTACTCACCCTGCAGTTTCCCATCTCTTCTGCCTTAACAATGATGTTTCCACACTTCTTTCCAGGAATGCCCCTGTTGAAGACAAAACAGAGACGCCATTCATTGATATACTAATGGACTATACACAGTAACGGTGATTTCTGTGCATGTTTCTCTGTCATAACAAGCCTCACCCATCATGCCATGGAAAACTTGAGAGAGTATCCCAAAACACCTCTAAAGCCAGAGAATACAAGTTGAGCTTTGAGAGAGAGAGAAAGAGTGTGTGTGTGTGTGTTTGTGTGTGCACCTTCCCTTACGCCTTTCCTGACCTGACAGGATTCCATCCAACACCAACACACCCAACTTACACAAGCCTCTTTCACAACGCATCCACCATCCCTCCAGGCATGGTAAGAAACCACAGTGATATTAGTTGTCTAAACTTCGGAGAAATAGAGTCATCTTCAAAATACTGATGACTAGCGCTGTCATAGCACTCGCCAGGCCCACCTTGCAGAAATGTACTCAGGCAGTCATTTAGGCAGCCTGAAATTGGGGTCTAGGACCCCAGCCTAGGAGTAATACAAGTCCCCTTTACTTAGACAGCAAGACTGAAGGAGACAGCTGATAGATCTATCAAAAGGACATGGATCTGGATGTTTTTTTTTGTATCAATGCTTTACATTGGGAAGAACATCTATCTATTTTTAACCCAGAAACCAATAGCCTACCTCTTCTGAAGGATGGAAGTAAAATTGCAAAAGAAGAAAATGAAAAGGTTTCTCTCTCCCCTCCCTCTCTGACAATTCCCCTAGGTCATTTGTACTGTCCAGTGTTCCCCTCCCTTCCCTCCACCATGAAATCAACCCATTCTACTCATTGTAATTATGTAAGAAAAAATGAAAAAAAATACACTTTAGGACTATGTTCCATTTTGCCAGTGTAGCAAATCGACTGTTGATTAAGCCCTAAATCCTCTGTCTTTTATGGCTCCAATTGGAGTAGACCAGGGCCTGTATTCACAAAGAGTCTCAGGGTAGGAGTGCTGATCTAGGATCAGGCCCCCCCGATTAATTGCATGGTCTGTTCGGAGATCAGTCCATGTCCGAGCATTCGCAAACGGTGTTTGCAAAATCAATGCCACATGCAATCAACTAGGCCTATCACTTTGTGTAGCCAGTAGCTATGCTAATGATAACTGTCTTGTGGGAAATAGAAAGGCTTTCCCCAAAACCTTCTCAAACATGTAAATGTTAACTGCAAAGTAGGCCTACATGACAGAATTACGTCATGCTTTGTATCAATCGGGTGGGCATTTGTATTGCAAACTCTGCTACAGAAACATCGCTAGCAAAACACGTTCCTCTCTAGCTAGGTGCGCAACTCAAAAAGCTAAACGTGTTAGATTTGAGACGGCAAACATTTTATTTTGATAAAAATGTTGCATTGACATGGACTCAGAACATCCCATTTTGTTGTTTCTCTATAAAAATAGTAATTGTGAGATGAAAAACTGAACTTCACACTTGGGAGTATTTTCATACTGATACTAGATCAGCACCCCTAGGACTACTCTGATACACTTTATGAATACAGGCCCAGCCACTGTTACAGAGAAGCTTGATTGTGAATGTTCTGTTTAGTTCTTATCTTAGAATGCCAAAAAAAGGACAATTTAAAACTGTAGCAGTTGATTCCACAAGCATATAGTGAAAAGCCATGTAAGGAAATCCTGCTGTAGACGAGTTAATAACAGGATTACAGACACAAATAGGATTCAGACAGGGTTTCACAAGTATTCCCAAGTCTCTCATACCTAACAGTGTGTGTGTGCGCGTGCATTTGCATGCATATGTGTAGTGCCTCAAAGAGGCTAGCTCTAAAAGTGTGTGTGCCGCTGAATGCAGCAGAACAGGGGTGCACTGTAACCTTCAGGCACAGCCACTCACTCTAAATAGAATAGAGCCATTTCAGACCAAATCTGCTTCCCAAATGGAATCCTATTCCCTTTAGGGTACACTACTTTTTTACCAGGGCCCATATGGGCCTGGTCAAAAGTAGTGCACAATTTAGGGAACAGAGTGCCGTTTGGGACACACATTAAGCTGATTGCTGCCTGACTAACCAGATCAGCACAATTCAGATCTGCTGCCATATTACAACCCCCATGAACAACACTGAACGTCAGCTTAACTGCCTCCTCCCTATACTCATTACAATAGGAGTGGTTGAATGAAAAAAACAGAAAAAATCCCTTTATTCTTTTCAGTCTCCCCCTACCTTTCTTGCCTTGGTGCCAACACGCATGCGCACACAAGCAAGCAGACCAGAGCTGCACCAGAAGACACACTGCTGTCTTTGTGCAGGTGACCTTGATTGGGTACTGATGAGGGGCCACACAGTAGGCTAAACAAAGCTCCATCCCATCCAATCACACCCAATTCAGTGGGTCTGTCAGACTATAAATCAAACAAGTAAACAAGACAAGGGCCATCGGAGGACTCACACACATAGAGCACCTCCTGGTTTGGTTGGCAAGGCCTACACTACCAACAGGCCTTTGTGGGTGGCAGGGATAGGGCCAATTCTATTTAATAATGGGGGATGAGGGCGGGAGGCATAGGTCTAGTGCAGGTAAAGCAAGAATTCAGTCCACAGAAGACAGGTTTCATGAAATGGGGTATCAGCCTACTCAGTGATACCCACAGAACACAACTGTGAAGAGTCTACCGAGTAGGTTGATACACCAATATTTTTTTTCCATCACTGAGCAAATTTCAGGTCAGCAAACTTTAGTTGTGAAAATTCTGTGAAACTTACGGTGTGCGTTTACTGAGGCTGTACCCGCCTTAAGTCCATTTTAACAGTGGTCAAGTAGGCTACTGTGGCTATTTAATCAATGTAGGCCTACCAGAGTGGCCTACCATAAAATACTATGGAGAAAATGCATCCCATAATATTTTAACATAGAAATAGCTGTTCTATCGTTCAGCCTACAGTATGATCTCTAACTGGGCTAATAACTCACTAACTAGCAAAGGATAGGAACAAATGTACAAATGTGCACAAGTCACTACACTACATTATTCCACTATTTGTATCCGTTGCATCTGTTTTAAATGGGGACCTCTATTTTGAAGGTGAACCTCAAATACCACTATTGTGGCTAATACTTATCGTGGCTAGCTTCACACAGGTCACAAAAAGGCACTCATTTCATGGAACGACCCAAGTAATAGAAATCTTCTGTGAGGAAGACTAAAACATGTATTTATTACACAACAGCTAACAAGACAGTCTAGAGGTCAATAACATTAACGGGAAAATGAATCATCATAAATGCCTTAAGAAGTAAATGCTCTGTCGGTCTCTTTCACTCATACACATCTATCGTATTTTCTCATCTCTCTACCCTCCCTCTTCTGCTCTCTTTCACCTCCCCTTCTCTCGCTCGTTCTCCTTTATCTTGCTTTCACCTCTTTCTTCTTGGTCTGTGTGTATTCAGAAGCAACACTTCTAATCAAGACACATGGATTTGCAATCAGCAGAGAGAGAGAGAGAGAGAGAGAGAGAGAGAGAGAGAGAGAGAGAGAGAGAGAGAGAGAGAGAGAGAGAGAGAGAGAGAGAGAGAGAGAGAGAGAGAGAGAGAGAGAGAGAGAGAGAGAGAGAGAGAGAGAGAGAGAGAGAGAGAGAGAGAGAGAGAGAGAGAGAGAGAGAGAGAGAGAGAGAGAGAGAGAGAGAGAGAGAGAGAGAGAGAGAGAGAGAGAGAGAGAGAGAGAGAGAGAGAGAGAGAGAGAGAGAGAGAGAGAGAGAGAGAGAGAGAGAGCGCTAGGTAGGTAATTATAATTAAATCTTAGCAACCTGTGGCGTTACTGGAGGGGGTTATTAGCGCACAATGCACCTGCAATTATCTTCCTCCTTCCCCCCCTGGAGAGACGAGAGGCCTGGAGGAAATAACAACTATCATCCAACACATCCTGAGCCAGGGGAATCTATGTACAGTGTGTATTCTTCTCTTTCCCCCCCAGCAGAGATACGCAGGTGAGGCCTTGGAAAGGCTGACCTTTTTAACTGAACCAGTTAGCCCTATTCAATATTACAAAGACGCTGTGATATTAACACAGTTGAGCTACTTTCCTTGATTCAGCTCAACACAATTAGGGTCTTATTCTCTGAAGATCAGACTCGGCGCCAGGATAAAGTGACTAAGGGGGCAGTTGAAATCGGCGAGGGGAATTATATTGAACTCTGCTTATATCACGCTATACCACAATAAACAAGTTCAAATGCAGAGACTCAGAGTTCGAGATCATTGAGTGCTTTTGAAGTAACAGGTTGGTGTGAAATGTGTAGCCTACCTCCGCCGTGTAAAATAGGGGCCTTCAGGCAGTAGTAAGGACAAAGATTCAGCAGGAGGCAGACAGGTAGAGATGCAAAAGAGTTTTAGATATATTTACACAGCGCTGGTGTTAATATAATGGTAATATTTACAAATATACAGTACCAGTCAAAAGTTTGGACACACCTACTCATTCAAGGGTTTTTCTTAATTTTTTATATTTGAGATTCTTCAAAGTAGCCACCCTTTGCCTTGATGGCAGCTTTGCACATGCTTGGCATTCTCTCAATCAGCTTCATGAGTAATGCTTTTCCAACAGTCTTGAAGGAGTTCCCACATATGCTTAGCAGTTGTTGGCTGCTTTTCCTTCACTCTGCAGTCCAACTCATCCCAAACCATCTCAATTGGGTTGAGGTCAGATGATTGTGGAGGCCAGGTCCTCTGATTCAGCACTCCATCACTCTCCTTCTTGGTCAAATAGCCCTTACACCCTGGAGGTGTGTTTTGGGTCATTATCCTGTTGAAAAACAAATGATAGTCCCACTAAGCGCAAACCAGATGGGATGGCATATCGCTGCAGAATACTGTGGTAGCCATGCTGGTTAAGTGTGCCTTGAATTCTAAATAAATCACTGACAATGTCACCAGCAAAGCACCCCCACACCTCCTCCATCATTCTACACGGTGGGAACACACATGCGGAGATCATCCGTTCACCTACTCTGAGTCTCACAAAGACACGGCGGTTGGAAAATGTGGACTCATCAGACCAAAGGACAGATTTCCACCGGTCTAATGTCCATTGCTTGTGTTTCTTGGCCCAAGCAAGTCTCTTCTTATTATTGGTGTCCGTTAGTAGTGGTTTCTTTGCAGCAATTCAACCATAAAGGCCTGATTCACGCAGTCTCCTCTGAACAGTTGATGTTGAGATGTGTCTGTTACTTGAACTCTGTGAAGCATTTATTTGGGCTGCAATTTCTGAGGCTGGTAACTCTAATGAATTTATCCTCTGCAGCAGAGGTAACTCTGGGTCTTCCTTTCCTGTGGCGGTCCTCATGAGAGCCAGTTTCATCATAGCGCAAGATGAAAGTTCTTGAAATGTTCCCGGATTGACTGACCATATCTTAAAGTAAAGATGGACTGTCGTTTCTCTTTGCTTATTTGAGCTGCTCTTGCCATAATATGGACTTGGTATTTTACCAAATCTGTATACCCCCCTACCTTGTCACAACACAACTGATAGTCTCAAGGCATTAAGGAGGAAAGAAATTCAACAAATTAACTTGAACAAAACACACCTGTTAATTGAAATGCAATCCAGGTGACTACCTCATGAAACTGGTTGAGAGAATGCCAAGAATGTGCAAAGCTGTCATCAAGGCAAAGGGAGGCTACTTTGAAGAATCTCAAATATAAAATATATTTTGATTTGTTTAACACTTTTTTGGTCAGTACATGATTCCATATGTGTTATTTCATAGTTTTGATGTCTTCACTATTATTCTAAAATGTAGAAAATAGTAAAAATAAAGAAAAACCCTTGAATGAGTAGGTGTGTTAAAACCTTTGACTGGTACTGTATGTGTGAAATTTGTTTTGATGTAGACCATCATCAAGCACCTGTATCGAAACAAGGGCAGCGGGAAAACATACATGTCATTAATGCACTTAAATAGTGAATGGAGGACACTTTTCCCATGGTTCATTTCCATGCCAGCCAGGTAGGCTACACTGTTGTAAGCAATGTGCTTATTATTAGGAAAGTTGAGAAATAAATATAGTAGGCCTAGCCTATAGAAAGCTGAGGCCATAGAGGCCATCACTTGGTTTTCTCGTGCAATTGCATAGCATACTGAAATGTTGCGCAACATGAGCTCATGGGCTCTCATGAAGTGTTTGATTAGATTTCAAATACATTTGCATTGATGTCAGAGTGATTAGAGGGACAATAGAGTGCTGAGTACCAGGCAGTTAGCAAGTTTGGTAGGCTACTAATGACAGCATCAGAGCTAGAAGAAGCCTAATTACCGTGACTAAACGGTCACGTGGAATTTGACTGCCTTCATGACTCGTTCCCGCCGGTGTGACGGTAATACGGTCCACGCAACAGCCCTAGTCATACCTAACTGCCCCAGCGGTTTTCCATAGCCCCCCTACGCACACAGCGGGACGCTCTGTCCATCCTTTTTGCTATTTATATATAGGTACGTCAAATTAAAAGGTTGGTGGCACACATTTAAACTGAGGGGGCTAAGCCTCCTTTTGCCCCCAGGTGGAGCTGGGGATGCTCAACTCAAATACTCAGGCCAACATTATTTTCTGTCCTCACTACTACTACAACCTCAAACATCTTTACAAGCACCGTTCCAGCAACATAGGTAGATTCGTAACCAGGCCAGCAGAGTACAACTTGGCTTGGCTCAGAAGTTTTAAAAGGGTATTGCTGCACTCGCTCTCTCTCCTTCTCACACCAGCAGTCTATATTAAAGTCATATAACTGTTCTCTAGTCTCATACAACCTCATGTCCTGTATTACATTAATATCACCTTTCCAGAGGAAAGAGATTCATGTTCAGATAAAGACTTTCTGTCATGCCCTTTGTGGCTTATTGAATATTCAAGAGGCCATAAAAATGAAAGACACTATGACAAATCTGAAAGTCATTATGGTGGCCCAGGAAAATGTTATTGATAATATTATGGAAATGGAATTCAAACTGCTACAGCGGAATTTACTTAACTCAAGAGCTGTTTTCAATTTAACAAAAAAACTGAAAGGGGGGGCGGTTTGTTAAGTGAGGGATAATTTAGTAAAAATAGCTTAAGTAGCCACACACTTATTCTTTAAATACCTTCAATACACTGTTAGAGTAGTAGATTATTGAGTTGTCCGAGTTTACTCAGACCAGGGTGTGTACTTATCCGTCTTACTGTGTTTACCCATTTATCCCTTCTTCATTTCAAACCTTTATTGTACTGGGAGAACTAGGCTCCTTGTGATATCATAGGATGAGAACCGCCAGCCTCACCTCTGAAGTGCAGAGCAGACTAGAGAAAATCATGACATCACAGTTGTGTTTCCCTCTTTTCCCCTTTACTCATTCAGCTGTATGTTGGGGCCTTTCCTGCCTTGCTGCTCACTTTGAATCCTTCATGAGATAGCACACACACCTATTCAAACATGCTGAAACAATAGGACACACTACAGTTTGCATGGCACACTATAGATGTCAACACACTCCTCATTCTGCTGACAGCCATTGTCTTAAAATAAACTGTGAGTCACTGCTGAGTCGACCCCCCCACACACACACGCCCATTGGAGTGCTGATTGAACTGTGTAATTAGAGGTAATTAACATTCATTAAGGTAAATAAAGGTCCCCCGTCACGATCAGGTGCAGGTGTATGTCTGACGACAGACAGGGTGAAAGGCACTAGAGCATCTCTCTCTCCCAATCTCGCTCTCTCTCCCTCTGTTTCATTCTCTCTCTGTCTTGCTCTCCCTTTCCCTCTCCCCCCTCCAACTCTCTTGCTGGGTCTCTCTCTCTCTGTTCACCCTCTACTCACCTCAGCATGAGTACCAAGTGAACAATCAATTACTGTAGCTGAATATAACGTGCTAGCGGCGATAATTAATGAATATAGGCAATGGCATACATTAGCTTAGAAAATGGAATAATTAGCTCAGAAACAGGTCTACCAATCTATCAGTGATTGTTAGTATTACAGCAAAGTAAACATTCAATAACTGTAAATGTACCTAAATAGCTTTGTGCTGTATCATCGAATGCATGCATTCAGCATATTCTATTCAGAATTATGATAATTACCTATCAATCAACCATCCATTATGACTGAATCAGAAGTGTGTGTGTCAGTGCTGAGTGTAAGTTGACTATGCAAACAATTTGGAATTTCCAACACATTGTTTCTTATAAAAACAAGAAGTGATGCAGTCTTTCCTCAACTCAGCCAAGAAAAGCAAGCAAAACGAGACACTATTTTCTCAGCCAGCTGCAGCGTAACTAGGTCCTTCTTTGCAGCACTTGACCATATGACTGGACAATAATCAAGATAAGATAAAACAACTAGAGCCTGCAGGACTTGCTTTGTGGAGTGTGGTGTCAAAAAAGCAGAGCATCTCTTTATCACAAACATACCTCTCCCAATCTTTGCAACCACTGAAACAATATGTTTACAATCTAAGGTAACACCATGTAATTCAGTCTCCTCAACTTGCTCAACAGCCAGACCATTCACTACCAGATTCAGATGTCTAGAACTTAGGGAAAGATCTGTACCAAACACAATATTCATAGTTTTAGAGATGATCAGGATCAGTTTATTACTGGCCACTAGGGCTGTCCCCGCCATTTTAAAACATTTATCTTACAAAGGAGTTGTTTAATCTAACTGCTTAACTATACAATCTTTACAGGAAAATTCCACGGCACTATCTGATGTGTGGAGACCTTTCACTGCAGCTAATATAGAAGGAGAAGCTGTATACATTTGCAAATACAGTGCCAAATCATGTGAAGAATGCAACAAAGATGCAGAATCATCTGGCCAAGTGCATAAAGTTCCCTCAGCGCTGACAACAAGAAACCTCTGACAAAAGTCCCTCTACTTCTATTTGAGGTGAAAATGATGAATCAGACACCTTATCGATAACAGCAGCTCATGGTCCTCCTGGAATTAGAAGTTTTTTTGACTCAATGGAGGAACGTAGTCAGAGAAATGCTGATGAATGTCTTGCTCGAGCTGTGTATGCAACTGGTTCACCTCTGATGCTCACAGGCAATGTGTATTGGAAGAGATTTCTGAATGTTCTTTGTCCAGCATACACCCATCCAACCAGACATGCTTTCTCTACTCATTTTCTGGATGCAGAGTTCAACAGAGTTCAAGTGAGGGTCAAGCAAATCATAGAGAAAGCACTGTATTGCAATCATCTCTGATGGGTGTTCGTGGGCAAGGAATAATTAACTACATCATCTCCACCCCTCAACCAGTATTCTACAAGAGCACAGACACGAGGGACAACAGACACTCCGGTCTCTACATTGCAGATGATCTGAAGGCAGTCATCAATGACCTTGGACCACAGAAGGCATTTGCACTGGTGACAGACAATGCTGCGAACATGAAGGCTGCTTGGTGTAAAGTGGAGTCCTACCCTCACAACACACCCATTGGCTGTGCTGCTCATGCATTGAATCTGCTCCTCAAGGGCATCATGGCACTAAAAACAATGGATACACTCTACAAGAGAGCCAAGGAAATGGTTAGGTATGTGAAGGGTCATCAAGTTATAACAGCAATCTACCTCACCAAGCAAAGTGAGAAGAATAAGGGCACCACATTGAAGCTACTCAGCAACACCCGTTGGGGTGGTGGTGTCATCATGTTTGACAGTCTCCTGCTCATGCATTGAATCTGCTCCTCAAGGGCATCATGGCACTAAAAACAATGGATACACTCTACAAGAGAGCCAAGGAAATGGTTAGGTATGTGAAGGGTCAACAAGTTATAGCAGCAATCTACCTCACCAAGCACAGTGGGAAGAATAAGAGCACCACATTGAAGCTGCTCAGCAACACCCGTTGGGGTGGTGTTGTCATCATGTGACAGTTTCCTGGAGGGGAAGGAGTCTCTCCAAGAAATGGCCATATCACAGTTTGCCGATATGGACAGCCCCATCAAGAGGATCCTCCTGGATTATGTATTTTGGGAGAGAGTGGTAAGCAGCCTGAAACCTATAGCAGTAGCCATTGCACAGATTGAGGGAGACAATGCCATCTTGTCTGATGTTCAGACTCTGCTTGCAGATGTAAGAGAAGAAATCCGTACTGCCCTGCCCACTTCACTGTTGCTCCAAGCAGAGGAAACTGCAGTTATGAAATATATCAAAAAGCTTGAAGACTTCTGCCTGCCTGAAGCCCATACACGCCGCAGCGTACATGTTGGACCCCATGTATGCTGGCAAGAGCATCCTGTCTGGTGCAGAGATCAACAAGGCCTATGGTGTCATCACTACCGTGTCTCGCCACCTTGGCCTGGATGAGGGCAAGGTTCTTGGCAGTCTGACGAAGTACACTTCAAAGCAAGGGCTTTGGGATGGAGATGCAATATGGCAGTCGTGCCAACATATCTCATCAGCCACCTGGTGGAAGGGACTTTGTGGATCTGAGGCTCTTTTCCCCCTGTTGCCTCCATCATCCTCCAAATCCCACCAACATCAGCTGCCTCAGAGCACAACTGGTCCTTGTTTGGGAACACACACACCAAAGCACGCAACAGGCTGACCAATACAAGGGTTGAATAATTGGTGGCCATCCTGGCAAATTTCAGGCATTTTGAGCCTGACAATGAGCCATCCTCAACAAGGTTGGAAAGTGACAGTGAAGATGAGGCCTCAGAGTCTGATGTTTAAGAGGTGGACATTGAGGAGGTCCAGGGGAGAAGACACGGACGCCTGAGAGGAAGACAACCAAATCCTTAGTTTCTAGACTATCATTTTACAGATGCATGTTGAAAATGTTTTTGGGAGATGCGATGGATCATTGGGGATCATTCAATTTTCCCTTTTTTTTGTTGTTCAGTGAAATCCTCCCATGTGAAGAGTCAACTCATTTAAGTAAAGTTCAATTCGTAACTCATTTTTTAAATTGTATTTCTATTGGAAAGATTTAATCATTTGCAATTATGTATAAGGTAAAAGGTTCATGTTTCTGTCTCCATATGATATGGTCAATTTATCCAACGCAAAAAAAATCGACATTTAAATGATTTTAATATTAATTTGCATATATTTCCGTTAATTCCCATATATTCCCATTAATTCCCATATATTCCATTAATTCCCACAGAAAGTTTCCACAAAATGTGCAACCCTTTCCTCAACCCTTGCTCTCTTTACATGAAACATGGAAGCATCACATGCATGTGACCAATAGGGCCTGACCTATAGCATATCATAATCACATTAATAAATTGGTTATAACAAACTCCGAACACAGTAATCGACAGCAAAATAGATGCGGAGGACATGAAAAAGAAATTGGAACGGGCAAATGTTTACTGGTTGTGTAGCAGAGAGTCTGTTCTAATAAATACAAATATAAAGATACATAATTTATTACAGCAGACTAAAAACAGGTGCATGCATTTGTGAATTGGGTTTATTTATTGTTTAGGTAATTATTCAAAGCTTCCTTTGTTATTTAATTTTCAAAAAATGCTTGATTGCATTTCAAAGCATGAATGTCTGGTATACTAGGTGAAACTGAATAAATTCTAAGTAATACCAGTCTGTTCCCCCCAAAATTGTCAAGCCTTTACTACAGCACAGCAAAGATTAAAAACAGCCGAATCTGTGAAATTGCTTTATCCAACATTTTACCGATGCATGAGGCTTGGTGCTCACTGAATCAGTAGGCTATTAAACAAACACTTGAACAGGCAACAGAAGCAAGATCTGTCTTATTTCTGTACATACAGTAAATATGGATGATTTATAAAGCCAGGCCCATTTAACAGTTTGGCTATTGATTATAGACCTAATTAAATTGGGGTTTCCTCTCCCCTCACTTTTCTTAGACAATTCGGCTAAGGCAAGGGCTGTTTCCTCGTCTCTGCTGCTGCCTCCACCACATTGTTCTCAATCCCAATATGCTGGTTAACTTTGCTATTATGCACATAGCAACATATGGAAAGGCACAAATTCTATGGTGCAGTGAAGATTATGTTTCAGAACCACGGACAGCGAGAGAAAGCGCATTTGTCTTTAAATAATATTAGATCTATAAGTGTTGCACAATTCTTTTTTACATAAAATAACCATATAAAATGTCAGTATTACGTCTTAGAGTGATGGACTGTGCCATCCCCATTGTATCCGCAATGGATTTGTCCACTGAGACAGGTGCAAATCAGAGAAGTGTCTTGTGTACCATAAACAAATATAAATAATTGAGACTGCTCGATTAAAGAAATCTCGGTCTACCAACAGCCTATGGACCAAACAATCGACCAGTAGATTAATTGGGGTCAGCCCTACTGACCGACCATTCTAAAACTCACTGCAACTGTTTAGGGTTGCAGTGATTTCACTAACTGGGGTCGCTGACATGTATAGGGTTGAATCATTAGCATACATGGACATATAGGCTTTGTTTAATGTCAGTGTCAGGTCATTGGTAAAAACAGAAAAGAGTAGAGGGCCAAGGGCGCCGCCCTGCCATACACCAACCATAACCATAACACATACGGTTTTTCAACACCAGGTTATGGTCAATAACATTAAAGGCTGCACTGAAATCGAACAGTACAGCTCCCGCAGTCTTCTTATTATCAATGTCATTTGAGTCAGTGCACTACATGTTGAGTGCCCTTCTCTATAAGAATGTTGAAAGTATGTTGTTAATTTGTTTACAGAGAAATAGCATTGTAATTTTTCCAACAGTTTGCTAAGAGCTGGCAGCAAGCTTATAGGTCGACTGTAAGAACCAGAAAAGGCTGCTTTACTATTCCTGGGCAACTTCACCATTCTTGACTTTGGCTTCCCTCCAGGCCTGAAGACAAACACCTCTAGGCTCAGATTAAAGATATGACAGATAGAAGTGGCTATAGAGTCAGTTACCATCCTCACCAGCTTTACATCTAAGTTGTCAATGCCAAAACAATCCACCTCCCTCACACAATCCCCCTCTCTCTAACTTTACAAAATGTGAAATTACAATGTTATTCCTTCATTATTAGCTTTTTTTCTGTATGAATACGATGGCTCACTGTTCATAGTTGGCATTTCCTGCCTAGGTTTGCTCACTTGGCCAATGATGTAATCATTAAAATAATTGGCAACATCAAATGGTTTTGTGATGAATAAGCCATCGGATTCGATGAAAGATACAAGGTGAATTTGTCTTTCTGCACATACAGTTGAAGTCGGAAGTTTACATACACTTAGGTTGGAGTCATTAAAACTCATGTTTAAACCACTCCACAAATTTCTTGTTAATGAACTATAGTTTTGGCAAGTCAGTTAGGACATCAACTTTGTGCATGACACAAGTAATTCTTTCCAACAATTGTTTACAGACAGATTATTTCACTTATAATTCCTTGTATCACAATTCCAGTGGGTCAGAAGTTTACATACACTAAGTTGACTGTGCCTTTAAACATCTTAGAAAATTCCTGAAAATTATGTCATGGAAGCTTAGAAGCTTCTGATAGGCTAATTGACATAATTTGAGTCAATTGGAGGTGTACCTGTGGATGTATTGCAAGGCCTACCTTCAAACTCAGTGCCTCTTTGCTTGACATCATTGGAAAATCTAAAGAAATCAGCCAAGACCTCAAAAAAATAATTGTAGACCTCCACAAGTCTGGTTCATCCTTGGGAGCAATTTCCAAACACCTGAAGGTGCCATGTTCATCTGTACAAATAATAGACGCATTCTGTCTCCTAGAGATGAACTTACTTTGGTGCGAGAAGTGCAAATCAATCCCAGAACAAGAGCAAAAGACCTTGTGAAGATGCTGGAGGATACAGGTGCAAAAGTATCTATATCCACAGTAAAACAAGTCCTATAGACAAACCTGAAAGGCCGCTCAGCAAGGAAGAAGCCACTGCTCCAAAACTGCCATAAAAAAGCCAGACTACGGTTTGCAACTGCACATGGGGACAAGGATCGTATCTTTTTGGGAAATGTCCTCTGGTCTGATGAAACAAAAAAATAACTGTTTGGCAATAATGACCATCGTTATGTTTGGAGGAAAAAGGGGGATGCTTGCAAGCCGAAGAACACCATCCAAAAACATGAATGTCACAATCTCCTTTAGGGACAGACAAAGGTGCAGCGATGCTTCCAGTATACATTTTATTAAAGACGAACGTAACTGGGAAAATAACAAAACATAAACGAAGATCGTGATGCTGAACATAACTAACAACACAAAACAAGCTATGCACAAACAATAACCCACAAACCCTTAATGAAAAATACAAACATATATATGGTTCCCAATTAGAGGTAACGATACTCAGCTGCCTCTAATTGGGAACCATTACCCCAACATAGAAATAGAGAACCTAGAACAGAAAAAACCCTACACCAAAACAAAACAAAACACGCAAGCCTGTCTTATCAGGCCTGGACGTGACAGTGAAGCACGGGGGTGGCAGCATCATGTTGTGGGGGTGCTTTGCTGCAGGAGGGACTGGTGCACTTCACAAAATAGAAGGCATCATGAGGGAGGAAAATATGTGGATATATTGAAGCAACATCTCAAGACATCAGTCAGGAAGTTAAAGCTTGGTTGCAAATGGGTCTTCCAAATGGACAATGACCCCAAGCATACTTCCAAAGTTGTGGCAAAATGGCTTAAGGACAACAAAGTCAACGTACTGGAGTGGCCATCACAAAGCCCTGACCTCAATCCTATAGAATATTTGTGGGCAGAACTGAAAAGGCGTGTGCGAGCAAGGAGGAAATTCCCCCAACTTATTGTGGGAAGCTTGTGGAAGGCTACCCGAAACGTTAGACCCAAGTTAAACAATTTAAAGGCAATGCTACTAAATACTAATTGAATGTATGTAAACTTCTGACCCACTGGGAATGTGATGAAAGAAATGAAAGCTGAAATAAATAATTCTCTACTATTATTCACATTCTTAAAATAAAGTGGTGATCCTAACTGACCTAAGACGGGGGAATCTTTACTAGGATTAAATGTCAGGAATTGTGAAAAACTGAGTTTAAATGTATTTGGCTAAGGTGTATGTAAACTTCTGACTTCAACTGTAATTTCATTTAAAGCACTCAGGTTTTTTTTCACATCTTTCTTTATATCATTGATATTAGCTTCATAATATAGTTTATTCTTATTGTTGTTGAGTTTAGTCACATAATTTCTCAATTTGCAAAAAGTCAACCATTCAGATGTGCAGCCAGACTTATTAGCCACCTCTTTTGCCCCATCTATTTCAACCATACAGTTGTTCCATTCCTCATAAATCCATGGAGCCTTAAGAGTTCTAACAGACAGTTTAACAGGTGCATGATTATCAATAATTGGAAGAAGCAATTTCATAAATTCAGTGCAGCGTCTGGATGCTGCTTATTAATCACCAACAAGACCAACAAATATTTTTAACATCATCCACATAAAATCTTTTGTACAATCCATGGATTTAGAGCCGCAATTCAACGGCTCAGACACGAGACGTATGTGGCAGGGTCTACAGTCAATCACGGATTACAAAAAGAAAACCAGCCCCGTCACGGACACCAATGTCTTGCTCCCAGACAAACTAAAACAACTTCTTTGCTCGCTTTGAGGACCCTCGCAAGACTGCCGGCCCAGACGGCATCCCTAGCCGTGTCCTCAGAGCATGCGCAGACCAGCTGGCTGGTGTGTTTACGGACATATTCAATCAATCAATCTCTATCCCAGTCTGCTGTTCCCGCATGCTTCAAGAGGCATTGTTCCTGTTCCTAAGAAAGGTAAGGTAACTGAGCTAAACGACTATCACCCCGTAGCACTCACTTCCGTCATCATGAAGTGCTTTGAGAGACTAGTCAAGGATCACATCACCTCCATCCTACCCGACACCCTAGACCCACTCCAATTTGCTTACCGCCCCAAGACGACGCAATCCCAATCACACTGCCCTAACCCATCTGGACAAGATAATGCTGTTCATAGATTACAGCTCAGAATTTAACACCATAGTACCTTCCAAACTCGTCATTAAGCTCGAGACCCTGGGTCTCAACCCCGCCCTGTGCAACTGGGTCCTGGACTTTCTGACGGCCGCCCCCAGGTGGTGAGGGTAGGAAACAACATCTCCACCCCGCTGATCCTCAACACTGAGAACCCACAAGGGTGCGTTCTCAGCCCTCTCCTGTACTCCATGTTCACCCATGACTGCGTGGCCAAGCACGCCTCCAACTCAATCATCAAGTTTGCAGACGACACTACAGTGGTAGGCTTGATTACCAACAACGACGAGACGGCCTACAGGGAGGAGGTGAGGGCCCTCGGAGTGTGGTGTCAGGAAAATAACCTCTCACTCTCAAAACAAATGAGATGATCGTGGACTTCAGGAAACAGCAGAGGGAGCACCCCCCTATCCACATCAACGGGACAGTAGTGGAGAAGGTGGAAACTTTTAAGTTCCTCGGCATACACATCATGGAAAAACTGAAATGGTCCACCACACAGACAGCATGGTTCAAAAGGCGCAACAGCACCTCTTCAACCTCAGGAGGCTGAAAAATGTGGCTTGTCACCAAAAACACTCACAAACTCACAAACAGATGCACAATCGAGAGCATCCTGTCAGGCTGTATCACCACCTGGTACGGCAACTGCTCCGCCCACAACTGTAAGGCTCTCCAGAGGGTAGTGAGGTCTGCACAACGCATCACCGGGGGCAAACTACCTGCCCTCCAGGACACCTACACCACCCGATATCACAGGAATGTCAAAAAGATCATCAAAGACAACAACCACCCAAGCCACTGCCTGTTCACCCCGCTATCATCCAGAAGGCGAGGTCAGTACAGGTGCATCAAAACTGGGACCGAGAGACTGAAAAACAGCTTCTATCTCAAGGCCATCAGACTGTTAAACAGCCATCACTAACATTGAGTGGCTGCTGCCAACATACTGACTTAAATCTCTAGCTACAGCTTTAGAACAAAGTTGAGATCAATACATGTGGATGATCTTGTTCCTGTAGTGTTTGTTAACACCCTGGTTGGTTGATTAATAACCTGAACCATATTACAGGCACTGGTTACAGGTAGAAGCTTCCTCTTTAGCGGTCAGCTTGATGAAAACCAGTCAATATTCAGGTCCCCAAGAAAGTAGACCTCTCTGTTTACATCAAATACACTCTCAGTTTTTTCATTCACATTATCTAGATACTGAGTGTTAGCACTTGGTGGCCTAGAGCAACACCCTAAAAGAATAGTGCTGAATTAAAAAGGTTTTAGGCATTATCCCCTGTCAGTAATGACTTGAGTATGAGGAGAGAGAAAAGAGGACTGAGAAAGAGTACTGACAACGTTTTGCACTTTGGAAAGGTATCCGAAAGGGCCAATACAACACAGTATCTACATGTTTACTGGAATGACTATCACCATGGTGATTGTTTTCTAGGAGGTGGCAGGGGAGTGTGTGTGTGTGTGCCAGCTTACGTGCACCCTCTCCTCCCCCACCTGTAAAATTAAATGAATGCTATGTTGTAATAATTCATTCTAGTATTTTTATTGTATTCTTGATAATAACATGTATGTGAAAACCAATAAAAATATATATATAAACAGCTTAAAGGCATGCAAATGTGTGAGTGTGTGTTCATACTTGCGCATGTGAGCATGCATTCGTATGTGTGTGCATACTTGTGCATGTGAGCGTGCATGCTAGTGCATGCGTGTGTGTGTGTGGTTTGAAATGAGGCCAAGAGTAGCACTCTGATGTGAGCAGGCCGTGCGGTGAAGAGTGTAGGGGGTTGCCAGATTGGCCATTGTTTATAATTTGAATTCCAGCTCATCACAGCTCTCTTCAAATGGCAAATCCTATTATAAAGACATATACATTTGATGAGATGCCAAGAAATTGCTTTCAGGCAGCTGATTGGAGCTTGAAGCAACAGGATAGATTCTTAGAAAGTGCATGCAAAGTTTTGAAAGCGAGACTAAAGAAATAGAGTCAAGGCCGAGACTAATAAGAGTTCAAAATGTCCATTATCTCTGGGTTCGTATTTCAAAACAACATATGGATTCTTTAGACATTCAGAATAGTGAAAAAATAGAGCCACTCTACAAATTATTACTAACCCAAAAGACAGTGGGGAACAATGGGTCTTCTACACCTTCAGAGAAGGGCTAAGGATTTACAAAATAAGAATTCTAATAATATAATTCTAATATTCTAATAATTATTTTCAATGATGCTCTGATATAATCTCTTCAGTTTTGTTGGAAAGGAAAGGGTTAACACTGAAGAGAAAAAAATATCCAATCAGGATTTTTCTTTGCTCGTAAAAGCATCTGCCATTCAACTGTATTTGGGAGTGACAGTGGAATCAACCAATCACATTTTGAGTTCGTAGGTAGGACTGTTTTTACAAAAACGTATGTAAACTACTGCCTTGAAGGCCAACAGGTCACTACGCCGTAGTTTTCCCACAGTCTAGCTATCTAGCAGTTAGCTTTTGTTGTCGGCTAGTTTGCAGCGCTGCAGCAGGGGTTATCAAAGAGGATGTTGTTGCTAATTTGTTAGCTTCTCCCTTTTCGAGAATATCTTTCAACAAGAAGTTAAGTTTCAAATGATCATCATCTGGTGAGTGGAACTGTGTTTTTATTAAAGGGCGCTTCCTGTTGTTAGCCATTTCTTTGAAATTCACTTTGTGTGAAACATTGTTGCATTTAGCAACATGAAATCTTATTAAAATCTTTTCATTTACACCCACAGAAAGAACATGACACTTTTTAAACATTTTCTGACAAGCGAGCACTTAGATATGGTCATTTTCACGTTTTTCATAAATTCTTAGAATGTTTAGGAATTATGACATTTGTTAACATTTTATAGCAATATGGTGTGGGAAAGCAGCCATGTGTTTGGAGAATTAATAGACACTGCAGTAAATAAAAACATCTGTCTTGTCCAGGACGTGAGTCTAGACAGACTGGTGCGCTATAGCCAATCAGAGCTACAGTAGGCCTTTATACAAACAAGCCAATTGCCACACGGGCCTGCCATCATTCACTTTGAACTGGATGTGTGTTTACACGCAGTTGTAACAGCGTGACTTCAGATCATTAGAATGCATTCGCCAAAAGACACAAAATACACCTGAATGGATTTCAGCAAATTTGGTAATTTGACAGTCCTATTGATCAAACAACCATGAAAAGGTAGTGTCTCTCTCCCTCAGTTACACACATTAACAACAACAAGATCAACAACTAATGCTAGCTAGATAAACCTTCTCCAACTTTTCAAATTTGCACTGATAAACGATGGAGAATTGTAGCCTCCTCGTCCTTCTGTAGCTTGCCTGCCAATGCATGCTTGTCCCAACCAAGCACCCAAGCTAACTGGCTAAAGTTGGCTAGCTTTCTAGCTAGCTACTTCCAGACACCTCACTTTGACCATTTTACTCGCCGTAGCAGAGCTGGTTAGGCTGTTTACATGTTAACGAGAGCGTTCTTGCCTATTACTTTTTTCCCTATGTTTACTACCACCGGTCATATTCATTGAGTGTTGTGTGTTTGTAAATTCATCAGCTGTTCTGCACTCTGGCACACTCAGACGAGAGTGTCCTGAAATCGGAGTAGATAGCCATAGTGAATTTGCGAACGCAAGAGGCATGCTAACTGGATAACAGTTGTTCAAGTTCTTGCTATATAGCCAAATGACACCTGCATCTCTAGCTGTGTATAGCAACAGAAAAACAATAGGAGGGTAAAAAGTAAAATCCCTCTTCCACACCTCCAATGGCATTACATGGCAACCTCCTAGCAGCTAGCTGGTTTAAGCTCGCTACATAAATAGATGCACGAGCCTATTAGCCACGTTATGACTGACCTGATCATTTCCCTTTGATTGTATTGACATTCCCAGCCTTAGTTACATTCGTCAGTTTTTGTCCAAAATATTCAGTCATTGACTGATATTATGATTGTCTGTTTGTTTCATATCTGCAAAGTAGTTAAAACGCTATCAGTTCCACTTTAAACTTTAGGTCACCAGTTACTTTGTGTGCTAAACGTAAAATGTTGTGCAATGGGAAGTAATAGTTGTACATTTCGAATGGGAAATGCTTAATGGTTGGCTTATTATGTCTGAGTTTATAGACTGCTTAACCTTAATGGTGTGTGTGACTGCTGTCTTTGCATCGGCCCTATGCAGTGGTGTAATGGTGCCAGGAGATGTGGGTATGTACTAAAATGTTCCACAAACTTCCCAGAACGGCCCGCTCAGCGAAGGAAAGGCACCCTGTGTGAAAAATTCTGTTTTCTGGTGTTTATTTTATGTTTTTCAATACATTTTTCAGACTTTCACTCTCAAAATCACACTTTTGTTTTTATAGAAAAAAGGCACAAATTTGATGCTCTAAGTCCACAACAATGCTTAAACCACATCAATCGGATTGGGTGAGCCTGTCACACAGGCCCATCCATGTCTACGCCCCTGATGCAAACAGCTCATAATGACAATTGCGCATCACAAATAGCCAAGTAACCAACACTTCGGACTAAACTTTTTCAATACCTGGTTTGCTTGTTCCCTTAGTTAACATTTACTAGTAGATATCATAAGTTGAAACGTTTTTCCTACCCCGCCGGCTACGGATGTCATTCTTCTGTGAGCTGTTCCATGCCAAAACCAGTTGAGAGCTGCACACTCTTGCTGCCTGCAGATTATATTCTGCTGAAACTAGGCTGTGTGAAAACATTTCACGTGCTCTGCGATTGTGTAGGCTACTTTGTGCATGATTTCTCTATTGTACTACATATTTGATAAGTCGTATACCTCCTCTACAATACTTTGATATGCATCAGTATACACATTGCCCACTGAAAAAAAAAAAAAAGTGGGTATACGGTTTATACAGTACCTGCGTATACCCTCCACTACACCACTGGCCCTTTGTGTTTTACAAAAAGTGCACTCTCCTACATGAGTGGGCTGGTATTACGGTTGCTGTCCTTTCAGAATCACAAACCTGTCACACACTGAAAGCCTATTGGTTCGCCACTGCGCAAACATGTCTATAATAGATATAAAGACTGTTAAGATATTAATGTTTCAAGAAAGGAGTGTATTTGGCCTGGCGAAGTGGTTTTATGCGCTGACTGAATGGAAGCTGATAATTATGATACCCTGTTGGTCTCGGGAAAGAAATTACAAGTCCTCACTGTCATGAGACCAGTCTCGAGTACTACAATACAGTCATGACCCCCCATCCTCCCTGCAAGTCACGTGCCTGGCACACACACACACACTACATATACAGTATTATGCATTTCTTTAGTCTCGCTTTCAAAACTTTACATGCACTTTCAAAGAATCTATCCTACAAGAAACCCAGTCAGAGGCAGCCTGCATGTCTCACAGACTGACCAGAAGCAACAACCTATACTCCTTATTTAGACTATGTTTAGGAAACAAAATGTGAAGGACGAAAATTGTCGGGGGAAAGCCCTCATCATGTTTATGCAATCTAATAATCACCGTAAGAATACTTCCAGAACCACCTTTATATTTTATTTCAATTGAGAAAATCTACAAAAGCAATTGGCCCACCCTAGTCTTTATTGATAGAGATGCATGTGACATTGTATCAACGGTGGACTAATGAAACACATACCAGAAGATAGTTTGAGTAGATTCTTCCTTTAACTTTAGTCAAACAAACAGGCCGAGGGTTGTGACACAATGTTTGTGAGGAAGAGGAAGGAGAGAAAGGCCTAAACGAGCAGAATTCCAGGAATGAGTCTCAGCGTTAGCATTATCGTGTGTGTGTGTCTGTGTGTAAGAAAACATCTCATTAGAGAGCATGAGCTCACACCTGCTGTTAACAGGAAGACCCACAATGAGGGAGTGGTGTTGAAATGCGCACACACAGACACACACACACACATCCACCCTCAATGCACGTTCCCAACATGATCAGGTGATCAGGTGAGTGATGGCGAGTGATGATCAGGTGAGTAATGATCAGGTGAGTGATGGCGCCGGAGGGGATGGACGCTGTTTTATTGCCTCTTAACCAACCGTGCTATTTTGTTTTTCACATTGTTTATAACTTATTTTGTACATAATGTTGCTGCTACCGTCTCTTATGACCAAAAAGAGATTCTGGACATCAGAACAGCGATTACTTACCTCGAATTGGACTAATAATTTTCCCTTAATGCGTCGAAAGGGAAGGATATACTTCAAACATCCGAACAGGCCCTGATACCTGGAGAAAGAAGCTAAGATTTCGCAGAAAGAGATAGGGGTGCCTTGTGAGGATCAGGCGACGAGTGTCTAATCTGCCTTTGCCATTAGTACTCTTAGCTAACGTTCAATCGCTGGAAAATAAATGGGAGGAACTGAATGCATGTATATCCTACCAACGGGACATTAAAAACTGTAATATCTTATGTTTCACGAGTCGTAGCTGAAAGACGACATTAATAACATACAGCAGGCGGGTTATACACTTCATCCACAGGATAGAACAGCAGCCTCTGGTAAGACACGGGGCGGGGGCCTATGCATATTTGTAAACAACAGCTGGTGCACGTTATCTAAAGAAGTCTCAAGGTTTTGCTCGCCTGAGGTAGAGTATCTCATGATAAGCTGTAGACCACACTATCTACCAAGAGAGTTTTAATTTATATTTTTTTGTAGCTGTCTACATAACACTACAGACCGATGCTGACACTAAAACCGCACTCAATGAGCTGTATACCGCCATGAGCAAACAGGAAAACGTTCATCCAGAGGCGGCGCTCCTAGTGGTCGGGTACTTTAATGCAGGGAAACTTAAACCAGTTTTACCCATTTCTATCAGCATGTTAAATGTGCAACCAAAGGGGAAAAAAACTCTAGACCACCTTTACTCCACACACAGAGATGCGTACAAAGCTCTCCCTCCATTTGGCAAAAAGGACTGTATTACTAGCACAGACTGGAATATGTTCCGGGATTCTTCGGATGGCATTGAGGAGTACACCACATCAGTCACTGGCTTTCTCAAAAAGTGCATTGATGACATTGTCCCCACAGTGACCGTAAGTACATAACCCAACCAGAAGCCATCGATTACAGGCAACATCCTCACTGAGCTAAAGGGTAGAGCTGCCGCTTTCAAGGAGCGGGACTCTAACCCGGAAGCTTATAAGAAATCCCGCTATGCCCTCCGATGAACCATCAAACAGGTAAAGCGTCAATACAGGATTAAGATTGAATCGTACTACACCGGCTCCGACGCTCATCGGATGTGGCAGGGCTTGCAAACGATTACAGACTACAAAAGGGAAGCACAGCCGAGAGCTGTCCAGTGACACGAGCCTACCAGACGAGCTAAATAACTTCTACGCTCGCTTCGAGGCAAATAACACTGAAACATGCATGAGAGCATCAACTGTTCCGGACGACTGTGTGATCATGCTCTCAACAGCCGATGTGAGTAAGACCTTTAAACAGGTCAACATTCACAAGGCCGCAGGGCCAGACGGAATACCAGGATGTGTACTCCGAGCATGCGCTGACCAACTGGCAAGTGCCTTCACTGATATTGTCAACCTCTCCCTGTCTGAGTCTGTAATATACCACCATAGCCCCTGTGCCCAAGAACACTAAGGTAACCTGCCTAAATTACTACCAACCCGTAGCACTCACGTCTGTAGTCATGAAATGCTTTGAAACGCTGGTCATGGCTCACATCAACACCATTATCCCAGAAACCCTAGAACCACTCCAATTTGCATACCGCACCAACAGATCCACAGATGATGCAATCTCTATTGCACTCCACACTGCCCTTTCACACCTGGACAAAAGGAACACCTATGTGAGAATGTTATTCACTGACTACAGCTCACCATTCAACACCATTGTGCCCTAAAAGATCATCACTAAGCTAAGGCCCCTGAGACTAAACACCTCCCTCTGCAACTGGATCCTGGTCTTGCTGACGGGCCGCCCCCAGGTGGTAAGGGTAGGTAACAACGCATCTGCTATGCTGATCCTCGACACTGGGGCCCCTCAGGGGTGCGTGCTCAGTCTCCTCCTGTACTCCCTGTTCACTCATGACTGCACGGCCAGGCACGACTCCAACACCATCATTAAGTTTGCAGATGACACAATAGTGGTAGGCCTGATCACGGACAACGATGAGACAGCCTATAGGGAGGAGGTCAGAGACCTGACTGTGTGGTGCAAGGACAACAACCTCTCCCTCAATGCGAAAAAGGAGGACCGAGCACGCCCGCATTCTCATCGACGGGGCTGTAGTAGAGCAGGTTGACAGCTTCAAGTTCCTTAGCGTCCACATCACCAACAAATGAACATGGTCCAAGCACACTGAGACAGTCGTGAAGAGGGCACGACTAAACCTATTCCCCCTCAGGAGACTGAAAAGATGTGTCATGGGTCCTCAGATCCTCAAAGGGTTTTACAGCTGCACCATCGAGAGCATCCTGACGGGTTGCATCACTGCTTGGTATGGCAACTGCTCGGCCTCCGACCGCAAGGCACTACAGAGGGTAGTGCGTACGGCCCAGTACATCACTGGGGCCAAGCTTCCTGCCATCCAGGACCTCTATACCAGGCGGTGTCAGAGGAAGTTCCTAAAAATTGTCAAAGACTCCAGCCACCCTAGTCATAGACTGTTCTCTCTGCTACCGCATGGCAAGTGCGGTAGCAGTTCTAAACAGCTTCTACCCTCAAGCCATAAGACTCCTGGACATCTAATCAAATAGCTACCCAGACTATTTGCATTGCCCCCCTCTTTTACACCGCTGCTACTCTCTGTTATTATCTATGCATAGTCACTTTAATAACTCTACCTACATGTACATACTACCTCAATTACCTCGACACCGGTGCCCCCGCACATTGACTCTGAACCGTTACCCCCTGTATATAGCCCCGCTATTGTTATTTACTGCTGCTCATTAATCATTTGTTATTCTTATCTCTTTGGGGGGGGGGTATTTTCTTAAAACTGCATTGTTGGTTAAGGGCTTGTAAGTAAGCATTTCACTGTAAGGTCTACACCTGTTGTATTCGGCGCATGTGACAAATAAAATGTGATTTGTTTTGAGTGAATGCCATAAGAACTGGGTCAGGGTTAGACTGCATATAGAATCTTTTTATGATCTTTTTTATCTTTTTTATTATGCCATTTAGCAGACTTTTTTTATCCAAAGCGACTTGTCATGCATGTATACATTTAACATACGGGTGGTCCCGGGAATTAAACCCACTATCCTGGTGACATGCTCTATCAACTGAGCTACAAAGGACCATACTGTCTATGGGTTGAGATGTGAGTGTAGTGATGTTGTATAGCATGGAGGTTTGAGGTTAGAGTGAAACTGTATAATAGGGGTCAGAGGATAGAGGTAATTGGTTTAAAATGGAGGAACAGAGGTACTCACACCAGAGGTTTCTCCATGCGGCTGCCCAGCGATCCCACCACCTCTCCCAATGTACAGAACGCCTGGCCAAGGAAGTCCTACAGAAACAGAGATACGAGTTATATATATTTGGGCACATTCTGGTGAAGTGGAAGATATAGGAGACACACACGCATGCATGGGTGCACACATCCACACAAACCACACACAGCGGACTCCCATCCCATACTGCGCATAGAATACTCTTTATGAAACATGACATTGACATTAATACAATGAATCACATGTTGGGGGATGGGGAAGGAGAACCCTTGTGATTCTATTAGCCAGTGTCTGGAAAAACACCAACACTTCATAATGGAATCTCACTGTGGTCTCCTCTGACCACAACGTCTAGTATAAACAGTGTGTGCTGTATAATCCCTATAGGTTTATAGCCCAGTTATTTCCAGCGTGCTCCAGCAGCCAGACCTGGGTTCAAATACTATTTGAAATACTTTAAGCATTTGCTCTAGCCTGCCTGGGTTACCAAATGGTCAGTTTATCAATTTTAGGACTATTGTATTGATTCCATTGCGCCAAAAAAATTCAACCAAGCCTAGATAAAGTATTTGAAAAGACTTCAAATAGTATTCGAACCCAGGTCTGATTTCCACCCAGCTCCACTAGCACACCTGCTCTGCTTGCTTGCCTGCCTGTCTGCTTGCCTGCCTGCCTGCCTGCTTGCCTGCCTGTCTGTCTGCCTCTCACATGTTAACATAGTAAAGGTTTATCTCCAGTAGAATTCCCCAGAGGGATGGCCAGGGCTGGCTAAGCAGCCTCTAAAACTGCCAAGTGTGTTATTCCCAGCCTGAGATTATTGATTTCACCCCCTTGTTTTTATGCCTGATCGAGGAAGGGAGAAAAGGAGAGAGCGAGAGCGAGAGAGATTGGGGGCGGAGGGAAGGAGAGAGAGAGAGAGAGGGATAGGGATAGAGAATGTATCCAGCGTGAACATCTGTGAAATTGGGAGAGGCAGTTCCAGAATGGAGGACCAGTGAGAAAAGCCTTGTGACTAAGAGTGTGTGTGTGCTAGGGTCCCTGGTTGCGTACCTTTATGGATAAAAAATGTAACTGCAACGTTAATGCAACGTGTTTTACACAACACGACAGGCAGTGGACCAGGGGATATGGGCTTTATTAAAGCGTTACTATTGTACCAACACCAACAGGTAGAGGAGCATCTCTTGTACTCCCCACATTGAATTGTGCACGTCATCCACCAAATCATTGTGGAAAAATTGCAGTTATTTTCCATGACTGCATGCTATTGATGGCAAAGGTGATTGGCCCACATCACAGTGACCACTCCCCCTTTTATCCTTTGACCATGGAACATTTTACACACTGCTCACTATGTGCACATTGTTAGAATACTTGTCTAAAACATTACCAAACCGATTATCAGCCACATTAGTCAGGTAATGGTAAATACAGCTATGCATGACACATGCCATGTGACAAGCCAACATGTGAAGGCAAATAACAGAAAAGGTATCCCTTAAGGTCAAACATGTAATAACTCGTTCTCATGTTCTCATTGTTTGTGTTTCTCTAATGACCTTCATCCTTAAGCCGTTGTTTGCCAAACAAAGTCTAACCGGAACGTGATTTCCCTGCAATGTGGGCAGACTGGTTTTTCCAAATTGCCAAAGCAAACACAGGAGAGAGCAAAGGGTGAAATGTGACTAAGATAAGATAGGACAGGGAAAGAAATGCTATATGAATCTAGTCAATCCTAGTATGAAGCGATAAGAGGAACATGAGCATTTTGCTAATAGCAGGTTGAGCTTATGGTGATCATTTGGTAAGATAATGCCAGGATAATGTAGGATAATACTTTCAGTACAGTGAGTCCATCAGTGTCCTTTGAGACCATATTTAGCAATATGAGGTGGTTTAGAAAGGCAGCGTCACAAATCCTGATTGGTATGGATGGTGTTCTGAAGGGTCATTCCACAAACGCTCTAATTAACCTCTGGACATGCCCCCTCTACTGCCGACTGACCACACCTGAACTCACTCTAACAATCACCATTTCTCTCCCTTCCTCAGCTATAAACGCAATTTGTTCCCATTTCCATGTGTCCTTTTGTTGTGGGACCCTGAGTTTAAATAAGTGTCTTTTAATGTGTTACTGGAGATTTTTTGAATGCTAACTTTGCCAACTTCCTAGCCTGTATATCTAATTATCTATCTATCTACACTATATATACAAAAGTACACTACATTACAAAAAGTATGTGGACACCTGCTCGTCGAACACCTCCTTTCCAAAATCATGGGTATTAATATGGAGTTGGTCAGCCCTCTTCTTTCTTCTGGGAAGGCATTCCACTAGAAGTTGGAACAGTGCTGTGGGGACTTGCTTCCATTCAGCCACAAGAGCATTAGTGAGGTTGGGCAATGATGTTGGGTGATTAGGCCTGGCTCGCAGTCAGCATTCCAATTCCTCCCATGAAACAGGAAAGGGCCTTCCCCAAACTGTTGCCACAAAGTTGGAAGCACAGAATCTTCTAGAATTTAATTGTATGCTGTAGTGTTAAGATTTCACTTCACTGGAACTAAGGGGCCTAGCCGAACCATGAAAAACAGCCCCAGACCACAATTTCTCCTTCACCAAACTTTACAGTTTGCACTACGCATTGGGGCAGGTAGCATTCTCTTGACATCCGCCAAAACCAGATTCGTCCGTCGGACTGACAGATGGTGAAGCGTGATTCACCACCCCAGCCGACGCTTGGCATTGCACACTGTGATCTTAGGCTTGTGCGCGGCTGCTCGGCCATGGAAACCCAATTCATGAAGCTCCCGACTAACAGTTATTGTGCTGACGTTGCTTCCAGAGACAGTTTGGAACTTGGTAGTGAGTGTTGCAACCGAGAACAGACACTTCAGCATTCGGGAGTCTATGGACATTGCATGGCCGTGTGCATGGCTGTGTGGTCAGATGACGCAGATGCTAAGCTACAGGAATGTTTTGCTTGCACAGACTGGAATATGTTCCGGGATTCATCCAATGGAATTGAGGAGTATACCACATCAGTCATCGACTTCATCAATAAGGGCATCGATGATGTTGTCCCCACAGTGACCGTACGTACATATCCCAACCAGAAACCATGGATTACAGGCAACTATCCACACTGAGCTAAAGGGTAGATCTGCCACTTTCAAGGAGCGGGACTCTAACCCGGAAGCTTCTAAGAAATCCCGCTATGCCCTCCGACGAACTATCAAACAGACAAAGCATAAATTCAGGACTAAGATCAAATCCTATTACACCAGCTCTGACGCTCGTCGGATGCGGCAGCGCTCGCAAACTATTATGGACTACAAAGGGAAACCCAACAGCGAGCTGCCCAGTGACATGAGCCTACCAGACAAGCTAAATTAATTATATGCAAGCAACACTGAAGCATGCATGAAAGCACCAGCTGTTCCGGAGGACTGTGTGATCACGCTCTCCATAGACAATGTGAGTATGACCTTTAAACATGTCAACATTAACAAGGCCACAGGGCCAGATGGATTAACAGGACGTGTACACAGAGAATGCGCTGACCAACTGGCAAGTGTCTTCAATTACATTTTCAACCTGTCCCTGACCTGTAATACCTACATGTTTCAAGTAGACCACCATTGTCCCTGTGCTACAGAATGCCAAGGTAACCAGCCTAAATGACTACCGACCCTTCTGTAGCTATGAAGTGCTTTGAAAGGCTGGTCATGGCTCACAACAACACCATAATCTCAGAAACCCTAGACCCAATTAAATTTGCATATCGTCCCAACAGATCCACAGATGACACAATCTCTATTGCACTCCACACTGCCCTTTCCCACCTGAACAAAAAGGAACATCTACGTGAGAATGCTGTTCATTGACTACAGCTCGGGACGGCAGGTGGCCTAGTGGTTACAGCGTTGGGCCAGTAACTGAAAGGTTGCTAGATTGAATCCCAGAGCTGACAAGGTAAAAATCTGTCATCTGCCCCTGAACAAGGCAGTTAACCCACTGTTCCTAGGCCATCATTGTAAATAAGAATTTGTTCTTAACTGACTTGCATAGTTAAATAAATAAAACCCTTTTTCAAAAGCTCAGCGTTCAACACCATAGTGCCCTCAAAACGAATCACTAAGCTAAGGACCCTGGGACTAAACACTGGATCCTGGACTTCCTGACGAGCCGCCCCCAGGTTTCTTTTGTCCAGGTGGGAAAGGGCAACAACACATCCGTCACGCTGATCCTCAACACAGGAGCCCCTCAGGGGTGTGCTTATTCCCCTCCTTTACTCCCTGTTCACCCACGACTGCATGGCCAAGCACAATACCAACACCATCAAGTTTTCACGACATAACGGTGGTAGGCCTGATCACCGACAATGACGAGGCAGCGGGGTGCCAGGACAACAACCTCTCCCACAACGTGATCAAGACAAAAGGAGCAAATCGTGGACTACAGGAAAAGGAGGGCCAATCGACAGGGCTGTAGTGGAGCAAGTCGAGAGCTTCAAGTTCCTTGGTGTCCACATCACCAACAAACTATCACGGTCCAAACACACCAAGACAGTCGTGTAGAGGGCACAACAATGCCTATTCCCCCTCCGATTGTTTATGCATATTAGCTTTGCTAGAATTGCTCTGCCAAGACATTGTTGTTTGGGCCATGATTTGAGGTAGGATTTATGATCACACCAGTATAAGATCCGTGTTGTTTACTTGTGAAGCACAGCTGAGTGAGAATACATTTAAATAATCTGCTTCTTAGGGCTAGGGTCCTTTTTTCAGAATTTCCGCTTGGCTGACGTGCCCAAAGTAAACTGTCTGTTACTCAGGCCCAGAAGCCAGGATATGCATATAATTGGTAGCATTGGATAGAAAACACTGAAGTATGTAGAAATGTATGAGACTATAACACAATTGATATGGCAGGCGAAAATCCAAAGAAAAACCAACAGTAATTATTTTATTTTTGAGGTCCCAGGCTCTTATAATGGAAAGATATGGGTCCTATGTAATTCCAGCTCCCAGATTGCAATTCATATGGCTTCCACTAGATGTCAACAGTCTTTGTTCATTGTTTCAGGCTTGTTTCTTCCAAAACGAGTAAGAATTTAGAGGTTTGGCACAAAGACTCCCCGAACAAAATCAGTCTGTCGGCGCGCGACAAAGAGGACGCGCGTTTACTAATTTTACTTTTCTATTGAACATACTACTTTCCATATGAAATATTATAGTTTATTTACATTTTAGGGTACCTGAGGATTAAATAGAAACATAGTTTGACTTGTTTGAACAAAGTTTAGCGGTAGCTTTTTGGATTCCTTTGTCTGCATGTTGAACGAGTGGATTACTGAAATTGATGGCGCCAACTAAACAGACTTTTTGGGATATAAAGAAAGATTTTATCTAACAAAACGACCATTCATGTTGTAGCTGGGACCCTTTGGATTGCAAACAGAGGAAGATTTTCAAAAGTAAGTGATTTATTTAATCGTTATTTGTGATTTTATGAAGCCTATGCTGGTTGAAAAATATGTTGATGTGGGGCGCTGTCCTCAGACAATCGCATGGTATGCTTTCGCTGTAAAGCCTACTGTAAATCGGACAACGCAGTAAGATTAACAAGAATGTAAGCTTTTAAATGATATAAGATACTTCTATGTTCATAAATGTTTAATATTACGACTATTTATTTGAATTGCGCGCCCTCCAATTTCCCCGGATGTTGTCGACAGGTGTCCCGCTAGCCTTATTAACATCCGTCCACTCTCCCTTTCCTCCACTGACACTGACCAAAATGGGACACCATCTTCCTGTTGATGGCAAAACTCAAGTCGCCCCTGCATTATTTATGACTCATGCACAAATTCATGTTGTTACTCCTATGAACAGAGAAAGTGAAATATTCCTTGATATTAAAAAAGACCTAAACCGCTAATAATAACAACACAAGCCCATAGATACTTTCCTACTCATTCATTACTGCTGCAGCGCTGTGTGGCAATAGGAAGAATGTACATTTTATGGCTTATAAAATTGTTGAATACAAAGTGTTGACAGTGCGGAGTAAGAATTTAAACATAAAAACAGCATCTCTTTGCTGTATTCGTTGACAGTTTCTCTGGCAATCAACTAGGAATGCCTTGGAGATCGACAGGTCGATCGTAATCGACGGGTTGGAGATCACTGCTCTAGAAAGTTGGGTGAAGTTCAGTCTCGTGTTTCTCTATGTGGGCTGATATTTCTGCAAGACAGTCCTGGGGGAGCTGCACGGCAGTTTCGGGGATACGGCGCGCAGCTTAGAGGGAACATGGCACCTGTTGTATTGGGCGCATGTGAGAAATACAATTTGGTTTGATTTTGGAATGAGATGTTCGACGAGCAGGTGTCCACTTACTTTTGGTCATGTAATGTGTGTTGAAATTTTCCGGATTGACTGACATTTATGTCTTAAAGTAATGATGGACTGTCGTTTCTCTTTGCTTATTTGAGCTGTTCTTGCCATAATATGGACTTCTGTATACCAACCCTACCTTGTCACAACACAACTGATTAACTCAAACTCATTAACTTCTTAGGGAGCAGCAGCAGCAGCAGAGGTGACAGTTTTGGAGAGTCTGGCATGCCCAAAGTAAAATGCCTGCCACTCAGGCTCAGGATATGCACATAATTAGTACTATTGGATAGGAAACACTCTGAAGTTTCTAAAAGTGTTAACATAATGTCTGTGAGTATAACAGAACTGATATAGCAGGCGAAAACCAGAGGAAAATCCATCCGGAAATGCAGTTTTTGGTGACCTTTGCTCTGTTTGACACTCTCCCCACTGACTTCAAGGCAATCCAGCTCCTGGATTGCAGTACCTATGGCTTCCACTAGATGTCAACAGTCTGTATACAAACTGGGACTGGGAGTGAATGGAGTAAGAGGAACAGATAGGAACAGGAAATGGTCAGGGGACCTGAAATGTCAACAAGTTTTCTCGGGTGCGAGACTGAATGCGCGCCCCACTGTATTTTCCTTTCATAACATTTAGGTGACCATCCAAGTGAAATATTATCGCTAATATTGATAAAAGGATAGCTAAGGATGCATTATAACTGGTCTTTGATTTGTTTAGGAAAAGTTTATAGGTATATTTGAACACGTTCTCTTCATGTTTCAATGGGCGATTCGACGTTGGATTTTATAATCATAACGCGCCAACCAAACTGAGATTTTTGGATATAATAAATGACTTTTTCTAACAAAAGAACCATGGATTGTCTTCATTGGACACTTGGGAAGCCCTCAGCAGAAGTTCTTCAAAAGGTAAGGGATTTGTTTTTGCTGTGAAATGGGTTTTGTGTGAACCGCGCTGGTTTTTGAATTTATGCTAATGAATAAATATTGTGGGTGCTATCCTCAAACAATCAAATGTGCTTTCGCCGTAAAGCCTTTTTGAAATCTGACAACGCTGTGATATTGCCAAGAAGCAGAGCTTTTGATGACTATGCAACACTTGTATATTTATGAATGTTTAATAATTCAACTTTTGGATTTTGAATTTGGCGCCTTACATTTCACCGGGTAGTGTCGCTAGCGCCCCAAGGCTCCCTAAGTAGTCAAGGAAAGAAATTCCACAAATTAACTTTTAACAAGGCACACCTGTTAATTGAAATGCATTCAAGGTGACTACCTCATGAAGATGGTTGAGAGAATGCCAAGAGTGTGCGAAGCTGTCATCAAGGCAAAGGGTGGCTACTTTGAAGAATTTCAAAATATATAATATATTTTGATTTGTTTAACACTTATTTGGTTACTACATGATACCATCTGCTATTTCATAGTTTTGATGTCTTCACTATTATTCTACAATGTAGAAAATAGTACAAATAAATAAAAACCCTGGAATGGGTAGGTGTGTCTAAACGTTTGACTGGTACTGTATAATACACACACACACACACACACACACACCCCCCCCATTTGGAAAGTATTCAGACCCCTTGACTTTTTCCACTTTGTCACGTTACAACCTTAATTTAAAATGGATTGAATAGATTTTTCCCCCACATAAATTGAAACACAATACCCCATAATGACAAAGCATAAACTGTTTTTTATAATTTTTTGCAATTATATAAAAAAAAGAAACGGAAATATTACATTTACATTAGTAAACAGACCCTTTACTCAATACTTGTTGAAGCACCTTTGGCGGCGATTACAGCCTCGAGTCTTCTTGTGTATTACACTACAAGCTTGGCACAACTGTTTTTGGGAAGTTTCTCCCATTCTTCTCTGCAGATCCTCTAAAGCTCTATCAGGTTGGATGGGGAGCGTCAGGTGTGTTAGAGTTGGGCTGGTACGAAAGCCTGCACACATGCAGCCCTTGCTCTAGAACTATTTCCATTCAACTTATTTTAATTCAGTCACTGAACAGGTGTCCAAGTCGAAAGTACAGAACTCAAACTCCTTGGGGGGAGCTAGCAGACAGAGATACATTTGTGGAATAGAGTGGTGCGCTGAAGAGAGAAAGGGACCACATGAATGAGCAATTCCCAGAGCGTGTGACAGGCACAGATGGGGTCCTTGTGGTAAGACTGCAGTAGGTAATATGCATCTCTTATTCTAAATTTTATTAGAACAGATAAGATCAAAATAGATCCCATCGGGACATGTGTGTGTGTGTGCGTGCCTGCCTGCCTACCTGCCTGTCTGCCTGTGTCTGTTTGTGTCTGTCTATCTAAATGTAAATAAAATAATAGAATTTTAAAGAAGAATCAGGGTTTATTGTGTATCAACAAAGACAGACTGATGTTACATGAAATGACTGTTATCTGTGTGTTTTTATGCACAGCGATGACAATAGACAGGCCAGGGGCAGGGAGGGTAGAGTGTGTGCGTATACAGTTATGCTAAAACACACTGGCTACCCAGGGGAGGTAACCCCACTATGAAATACTAACCCAGTCATTACAGAACAGAGATTACCTACTGTAGTAAGGGGGTGCTAATGACAATAGGATGAACCCCCAAAGCGCACACGCACACGCACTCTCTCGCACACACACGGAAAGAGAGACTTACATGTTTTGACAGGTTGGCGCTCTTTGAGTCGACATCGTACCTGGAGAAGAGAAGAGAAACACACTGTTAGAGGGGCATGGAGACGACAGCAGTGCAGCTGGGAGAAGCAGGTGATTTACAGAAGGGAACACTCAGTTAGACCGCTCAGTAAATGTATAAAGCAATGATGTCACAAAGAGTATTATTAAGTCTTCTTGTGCTTTTAAATCATTTTAGTATCCTGAAATGTCAAAGTAGAGGACTCCCAGGGTGTTTAAGTGTTTGTGTGCTTCTGTTTGTATCCTTGTACCAATGCGGGTGTCTGTGTTAGCCAGTTTGGAAAGGGGGGTTCTTGTCCAACATGGCTGCAATCAGCTGCAGATTCAGGAACCAATTCAAAGTAATTTCACAGTCCAGGTCATTTTACACAGCTACTAAAAATAGACATCTATTTTTTAGGTACTATTTGAAAGCAATTTTATGGAGACTGAGCCTCACGTAGCTGAGAGAAAAGCAGTGGTACAAAGACCCACTACTGTAGCCCCTGTGGTTTTTCTGACAGTGAGAACCATTACATTTAATCGAAACAAACTACCAAGGAGAAAGGACCACTGCTTGTCAGGCCCTGGTTAAAGCTACAGTGTGCAGTGTTTCCCCTATATGCTAAATCGTGGCCGCCACCCCACCAGAAAAATCTAAATGCGATTTGATTTATTTGAAAATCATTTGGGGGATGGTAAAAAAAAAAAAGAATCTGTGTACGCTTAAACAACTAAAACCATATATAAATTATGTAGAAAAGAAAATGGAGCAAGAAGATCACCTTTGAGAACTAACAATCACCAAAATAAAAATAGACTCAGGGAGAATAAAAATTCCCAAAAAGTCATGGCATGGAGCCCCCATTGATTTAGTTAGTCATTTAGATAGCAATACAACAACAAAATGGTCACGTAACTTGTTTTGGTATACAGCTGAGACTATTGAAACATTGACCATTGAATAGCTTTCCAAATCACTGCTATACAACAGCAGCCATAGAACATTTAAAATCCATTTAAATCACATATTGGAACATCACCTCCCCACTATCACATAGGCCAGAAATAGACATAACTCTGTTGACAGAAAACATTATGTGTGCCTGAGGGGAAATTGTGTATTCAATCAGGCCAGTGTTTTCATCCACTATCATCTCTGTCAATGTTGTCTCAACAGGATGGCCTTACTCAATTACACACATCAAACAACTAGAAGGCTCTGATTCTGTTGATGGGAGATGAGAGGGAATATCTCTCTCTGTGTGATACTCGTGGGTCTCTGGGCTCTAGTCCTGTGCCAGCCTCCCCTAACACACACACACACACACACACACGGACACAGACACAGACACGGACACGGACACGGACACAAACACACTCTGCCCGTCTAGCAAGCAGGACAGATTATGTGGCATACTGCCACTGTCAGTGAGATGGGATGGTGTATTTGTCATTCTGAGTGTATTGTCAGAATGAGCTCTGGGATGTTTGTTATGTAACTCACAAGGCACTGGAGGCACAGCAGCTCTAATGTTCTATTCCATTGAAACAGATCACTTACATTCATGAAAACAGAATTTCCTGAGACACACAGCACAAAGGCATGTGTTTTGTATTTATTCAGCCGCCAAAACAACTGCCCCACGACACCTAACACACACCTAACACACACACACACACACATATTTGTGTTTAGGTCTGTCCATGATGTACAGTACGCGTGTGTGCGTAGGGCTGTTGCGGTGACCGTATTACCACCACACCGGCAGTCATGAGTCATGACCACAGTAGAATTCTACGTGACCGTTGAGTCAGCGTAATCACCTCTTATGCACTCTGGACATGTGTTAGTAGTACCCAACTCTCTAATGATCATCAGGTCGCTAATGGCCTGGTACTCAGGACTCTATTGTCCCTCTAACCACTCTGACATCAATGCAAATGCAATTGAAAATCACATAAAACACTTCTCATCAAAACAGTATCGTGCTTTTAAAAAACTTGCCTCACTGTGATTGATCAATTTGAAGAAAGAAGTTCAACAACAGGTTCAAACTGAGTGGAAAACATTGTGGATGTTGTTTCAAAGCCTAACGGAACAGCCTAACGGAACAAAAGACAGTGTTTTCTAAGGTGATGATTCATTCAAAACCACATATGCATATTAGAGCTTATACATAGGCATAGGCCTACACTGTATGAGTCCCAACCTGAAAAAAATAACTGAATTAAGATTATGATGCCGTTATACAATACATAGCCTACTGCATATTACACACAGAAAAAAAAACTGAAAAAAAATACTGATTTAAGACATCTTTGGTACATAATTGTTCTAGCCTAAACTAAACAAATTCCGAGTTAGCCTACAATTTTTAATGGCCAAGTAATATAGGGCATTTTGTATATATTCCTAATTAATAGGCATTACCTTTAGCTACAGAAAATCTCACCACCATGCGTTTCCATCTCCTCTGCTTCTCAAATCATCAATAGCCCATAGTTGCATCATTCAGCCCATATATTGTTTAATTTCGAATGCATTCTATGGTTGCCAAATAACTCTAAGTCTAGCGTATAGGACCTGCTTCAAATCATCACTTTCACGCTCAACATAGCCACTTCATATGCACACTCTCGCTCCGGAATGGGAAAAATATCCTTTCTATTTTATTCAGCTATGTTCATATTATTTTTACTATAAAATGACATGATATAAAATAATGGTACAGGACTTAGGCATATCTTGTCTGCTAAATGAACAAGCCTACAGCGTGCCGCATAGCCAGATAACATACAGTAGGCCAACTCATATTCTGTTCTGAAATACATTTTCTTCATATCATAATGTTTCTTTAGACGGACCTTCCTAAAATAATGGATTCATTGTGATGGTGTATATTCAATCGATTTATTATACTTTTTTTTAAATGTAGATGTTCCAAAGGCGAGCATCAGCAGCTTGTATGCGTGCACATGCTTGTGGTGTGTGTGTTTGTCTGTGTGTGTTAAGCCTCAGCTCTGACATTAACACCGGCTAGCAGCGCTCCATCACTCTTGCACACCTCTCTCAGAAACCCATCTCGACTAGAGTTCCACTCGCTTGCCTGGGAAAACTCTATTTCAGACCAGGATAAACAAGATTGAAAAGCTGCCCTAACTAACCTTTGAAACACAGGCTTCCACACAGTCAAGAAACCAACCGAGCCATAACATGAATGACAGAATATCATTCCATGTCTACTCTGACACAAACCAGAAAGAACTACAAGGAAGGAGAGAGGAGGAGACAGGGGGAAAGAGAGGAAGGAAGAGAGAGTGATCAGAGGGGGGAAAAGAGAGAGGGAGAGGAAAACGACAGAGCGAGAGGAGGATGGAGAAGAAGGGAGAGAAAAAGGAAAAAAAGAGTGGGCTATCTGAGCAGAGCACAGCCATCAGTGGAGGATGTAGTATGGCCTGATGTTCTTTCACACACACACACACACACACACACACACATCTTAAACTTGCGGGGCGACACACACAGGTCGTGAACATACGCATCCCCCTTAACACACACACACACAAATCTTTTCTCTCTCTCTCACACTCACAAACACACACACACAATTCATCCCAAAGGTGTTCGAAAGGGGCTGAGGTCAGGGCTCAATGCAGGCCAGTCAAGTTCCTCCACACCGATCTCGACAAACCATTTCTGCATGGACCTGGCTTTGTGCACGGGGGCATTGTCAAGCTGAAACAGGAAAGGGCCTTCCTCAAACTGTTGGCAGAAAGTTGGAAGCACAGAACCGTCTAAAATGTCTTTGTATGCTGTAGTGTTAAGATTTCCCTTCACTGGAAATGAGGGGCCTAGCCCGAACCATGAAAAACATTATTCCTCCTCCAAACTTTAAAGTTAGCACTACGCATTGGGGCAAGTAATGTGATTCATCATTCCAGGGAACACATTTCCACTGCTCCAGAGTCCAATGGCGCCAAGCTTTACATCCCTCCAGCCAACGTTTGGCATTGCGCATGGTGATCTTAGGCTTGTGTGCGATGGAAACCCATTTCATGAAGCTCCCGACGAACACTTGTGCTGAGTGTTGCAACCGAGGACAGACAATTTTTACATGCTACGCACTTAAGCACTCAGCGGTCCCGTCCTGTGAGCTTGTGTGGCCTACCACTTCACGGCTGAGCCGTTGTTGCACCTAGACATTTACACTTCACAATAACAGCACTTACAGTTGACCGGGGCAGCTCTAGCAGGGTAGAAATTTGACAAACTGACTTGTTGGAAAGGTGGCATCCTATGATGGTGCAACGTTGAAAGTCACTGAGCTCTTCAGTAACACTATACACACACATAACTACACAAAGGTAATGAAAAAGACAGAGGCACATACAAATGTTTACTTACAGGTCAAATCTCAGATTCTGTCGTTCCTCAAAGAAATAATCCAAGATGAATTTACGAACAAACTCTGGGTTGAGAGTGTTTTCAATCACCTCTGTCCTTCCAAACTTTAGAGAGAGAGAGAGAGAGAGAGAGAGAGAGGAAGAACAGGTGAGGGTCAAAGGCATGCAAGATATTTCCTTTAGTTTAATGTGGGTATTTGACAGACTACATTCGTGACATTCAATTTCAACGGAGAGAGAAATTAATTGACCGCTCAAAAAATATCATGGTGCATCTCAATTTCAAATAAATAAATGAAATATTGAGAATTCGTTACTTGAGAGTGACATTACCGATGTCAGAGCCTGCCTCCCAAATGTCACACTGTTTCCTATATAGCGCAATACTTTTGACCAAGGCCCATATGTAGGAAATAGGGTGCCATTTGGGACACAGACAGAGTAATACCCAACACAGCTATCTGTAGGGTTATATATGGGTCTGATATTTCAGTAATTATTAATCAGAGGGGAAAAATTGGAGAGATGGGGAATCTAACTGAGTTATGATTGGGTTGAGGATTCATGTCATAATTTACTTGTATAAATATTGAGTATTGAGTGCCAAATATCATGTTGAATATCAGGCCTTTTCAATTCAGTATCTGGTGTACTGTGTAGGCTAACTGAAGGGGCCTCACCTCTCTCCACTCCTTATTGCCGATGCCTTGTGTGTACAGAACACATACTAGATGAAGAGGGAGAAACACAGAGGAACCAGGTTAAACAGGGGACCCTGCATGACCATTTTGAAGAAACTGAGCTCATTCATGGTGCACGTATTTCAGTAGGGTTTGAGAATACACAGCATAATAAACTCCTGTTAAGGTAGTGGCGCGCGCGCACGCACACACACACACACTATTTAATCACTTACTCGGCAGCCCTGAGGAGAGCTGAAGCCAATTAGCCTCTGTTCATATGCTTGTTACAGAGAGAGGGAAGAGAGGAATGTAGCAAACATAAGAGCAGCCTTTGTCCCGCCATCACTGACATCTCTCTCACACTCGCTCTCTCCCTGTCTCTCGCTCTCCCCTCTCTCTCTACCTCACTCCCACTATCTCTCTGGATCTCTCTCTCTCCTTCTCCCTTCATTTTCAAAGGCACGCCCAACGAGAGATATATGACCCCTAAGTCTCACCTGAGACCCGAGAAGAAAAGGCCAAAGTTGTCCTTCTGCCCCCCCTATCCCTCTCCTGTCCCCTGGCCTTGCCTGGCCCCTCTCGCTGCCCACTGAAGCAGCTTAATGCTGGGAGACTTGAGCAGCAGCACTCAGCATGATTAAGACGGCCACTCAGCACAAGTGCCTCCTTACATGAATGTATATGGCCCTGGACCTGGCTAATCATCATAAGCCTATCATTATTAGTCACAAAGCCTCCTTCTCCCTAATCTTCGCCACAGATCCCATACATGAATATGAATAAATCTGCCTTGAGAATATGACCCGTGACATATGAGTGGAGTCACTTTGATTGACTAACGAGGCGTGAGAAGAAGGAAGACGCCCTGTTTCTATTTTGGGCTGGAGTTGTGGAGGAGGGGAGAGGAGAGGGGGCGAGACTCAGGAGACAGAATTTTGAGATGCTGAATATTGAGATCAAGAATGTCAAGACAGGCAGAAAAAAGGGAGACAAGCGGACAAAAGGCCTGAAAGAAAAGAAAAACAGAAAGATGAAGAGCATATGTGATGCATGCTAACCAGAGAGAGAGAAAGAACGAGAGAAAGAGAAGAGAGCAAGAGGGAAAGATGGAGTGAGAGAGAGAGAAGGCAACAGTGCCACAACAATACACACATTACTGATTAATCAACAGCCCAGAGTGATTCATCAGTAAATGGTAACATAATAACATATACATACATACATACATACATACATACATACATACCAGGGGATGCTGCTGAGGGGAGGACGGCTCATAATAATGTCTGGAATGGAGTGGTATCAACATGGAAACCACCTCTTTGATACCATTCCATTGACTCCATTCCAGTCATTATTATGAGCCCTCCTCCCCTCAGCAGCCCCAGTGACACATACATACAACATTTGGCACCAACTCTTTTGCACTGGCTTTATGCGCACTCACTTGACTCTCCCCTTCCCATTCACACATACTACACTGACACACACGCACATGCTACTCTGTTTATTATATATCCTGATTTTACCCATACCTACATGTATATACTGTATTACCTCAATAACCTTAACTACCTCGTACCCCTGCACATTGACTTGGTACTGGTACTCCTTGTTATTGTTACAGTTACTATTGTGTTCCCATTTCCTTTTTACAGTATTTAGCTAATCTTTTTCTTCCTTTTTAACTCTGTATTGTTGTATTACAGCTCGTAAGTAAGCATTTCACTGTAAAGTCTAAACCTGTTGTATTCGACCAATAACATTTGATTTGAGATGCATAACATCACACTGACTGTTCAAGAAGCATGGGTTTCCCAAAGCCTTATTAAATGTTCACGTGTTTCACGTGACCCTCCAGACAACCATTAAGAAAACACTGGCTTGACCTTTAGTCAAACTGCTGCTTGTATGTATTTTGTTTTGTTGCTTTTTGTGCTATTTCTCTGTCTGCGTACTACGTGTTGCTTGCTCTACAGTATGTTGCTCTGTCTGCGTGCTACGTGTTGCTTGTTCTACAGTATGTTGCTCTGTCTGCGTGCTACGTGTTGCTTGTTCTACAGAATGTTGCTCTGTCTGCGTGCTACATGTTGCTTGTTCTACAGAATGTTGCTCTGTCTGCGTGCTACGTGTTGCTTGTTCTACAGAATTTTGCTGTCTGCGTGCTACGTGTTGCTTGTTCTACAGTATGTTGCTCTGTCTGCGTGCTACGTGTTGCTTGTTCTACAGTATGTTGCTCTGTCTGCGTGCTACGTGTTGCTTGTTCTACAGAATTTTGCTGTCTGCGTGCTACGTGTTGCTTGTTCTACAGTATGTTGCTCTGTCTGCGTGCTACGTGTTGCTTGTTCTACAGTATGTTTCTCTGTCTGCGTGCTACGTGTTGCTTGATCTACAGTATGTTGCTCTGTCTGCGTGCTACGTGTTGCTTGTTCTACAGTATGTTGCTCTGTCTGCGTGCTACGTGTTGCTTGTTCTACAGAATGTTTCTCTGTCTGCGTGCTACGCGTTGCTTGTTCTACAGTATGTTGCTCTGTCTGTGTGCTACGTGTTGCTTGTTCTACAGAATGTTGCTCTGTCTGCGTGCTACGCGTTGCTTGTCCTACAGTATGTTGCTCTGTCTGCGTGCTACGTGTTGCTTGTTCTACAGTATGTTGCTCTGTCTGCGTGCTACGTGTTGCTTGTTCTACAGAATGTTGCTCTGTCTGCGTGCTACGTGTTGCTTGTTCTACAGTATGTTGCTCTGTCTGCGTGCTACGTGTTGCTTGTATTACAGAATGTTGCTCTGTCTGCGTGCTACGTGTTGCTTGTTCTACAGTATGTTGCTCTGTCTGCGTGCTACGTGTTGCTTGTTCTACAGTATGTTGCTCTGTCTGCGTGCTACGTGTTGCTTGTTCTACAGAATGTTGCCATGTCTGCGTGCTATGTGTTGCTTGTTCTACAGTATGTTTCTCTGTCTGCGTACTACGTGTTGCATGTTCTATGTTGCTCTGCATGTGCTTACTGCACATTGTTTGTCTGTATTATTATCGTAATTGTTTTTAATAACCTGCCCAGGGACTGCGGTTGAAAATTAGCCGGCTGGCTAAAACCGGCACTTTTACTGATTGATTAATGTGCACTGTCCCTGTAAAAATATAAAATAAACTCAAACGCAAATAAAGGAGAAGCTAAGGCTGGAGGGATGGAAGGAAGGGCCTGGGTATGGTGGAGAAGGAGTTGAGATATTTCAAAGTTAAACTAATGCAAAATTGTTCCCTGCTCATAAAATAATGAAAGTATCAAGAACAGAAACACTATTGTCTGTATGCTGACCTTCTCAATTAAACAGCAGGGAACACAACAGATCGCGCCTACGGAATGGTTCTATATACTCAGATTAGTGTCTCTGGCTCTCAAGTCCTCTTCACACAATTACTGTAAAAATAAATGAAACATGTCAAAGTAGGGAGTGACTCACACCTTTATGTGTAATCCATGTTGTATGGCATACTAACGTATACGAGTTGTATCCATCATAAGACAGATTGTTTGTGTGCGTTTTTGTAAGAGAATCCTCTCCGTTGTCAATGTCATTCATCCAGCAACGGATGACTCTCACTAAGTGCGTCGTTGGAAAAGGAAAGGAGGATACCTAGTCAGTAGTACAACTGAATGCATTCAACTAAAATGTGTCTTCCGTATTTAACCCAACCCTTCTGGGCATGTGTCGATAGTGACAGGGTTGAAAAGAAAGGCAAAGTGCTCTCGGATCAGCTTTCTAGCTTAACATTCTAATTAGTTCATAATACTGACGACGTATCAGTTCCAAGAGAGATATCCCCTACGGCTGCAAATATGGACGTGGCTTATAATGCGCACATTGTTGACCTAAAGAAGATTCTTCAACTATAAAGGGGCTTTTTACACGTGTAGTTGTTTTGTTTGGAACACAACCCTGCATCCTCGCCATCACACAATTACTGTTGTTGATGCTCCCGAGTGGCGCAGCGGTCTAAGGCACTGCATCTCAGTACAAAGAGGTGTCACTGCAGTCCCTGGTTCAAATCCAGGCTGCATCACATCCGGCTGTGATTGGGACTGCGTGATTGGGAGTCCCATAGGCCGGCGCACAATTGGCCCAGCATTGTCCGGGTTTGACCGGGATAGGCCGTCATTGTAAATAAGAATTTGTTCTTAACTGACTTGCCTAGTTAAATAAAAGTTACACAATCCAAAAACTGCCCATTATAAATCACAATCTGGGTCAGGTGGGCATCATTTGAAAGCTTGTTCTATTGCAAACATGACTAGCGAAATTATAAAATACGATCTAACAATCCGACGTCTGCATTGGCCGCGCAGCATTGACGATGATACGGCCTCTGCAGAAGTCAGGGCATTCATACTTCTTGCACTTCGCAGAGCTGTTGTGAAGGAAGTTTGTGTTTATACAGGATCTCCCGCCTTCACCTACCGTCAACTAATGATGTCAATGCGTACAGAGCCCTCCCCATTTTTACAAAATTTGAGAGGTGCATGACAGTGGTGGGAAAAAGTTGCCCAAGTAACAGGAAGGATGTGGGCAAGTTCTCGTTGCATGTGGTGCTCAAGTTCAGAACGGCTGTTAGTCAAAACTCATATAATGCAAAGCCTAAGTTTTGATGTCTTTTTTAGCATTTTATTGTACAGCCACATTGTTCCAATTTAGGGGCTTATCAGTGCCATTTTCAACCCGTATAAGGGTACGAGTGTAAAGGGCTACCAATGCTAATACAAAGGTTCTAACAATGCTCTTGGGAAAATGGGCCCAGACAGAGAGAAGAGGTTGGATAGGGAGTGTGAGGATGCGTTAAGACAGTTTAGGTCTTGGCTTTAGGGCATAGAGAGGGGTTAAATGATTGAACAGCAGGGTTGGGGTCAATTCCGTTTCACTTCCAGTCGATTCAGGAAGTACACTGACATTCCAATTCTCTTCATAGCTTTTCAAGGAAGAAGAATTTGAATTGTTATTGGAATTTGGTAAACTTTCTTAATTGACTGGAATTTAAATTGACCCCAATCCTGCTGAACAGGATTGAATGCTTGTTGGAGATGTTTTGACTCATCAGGAAGCCTCCAGGCACACTCACACACTCACCATTTATACAGAAACATTGTTATGGAACAGGTATTACAGTGACAAATAAACAGGAACCCATAGTGATCTTACTTGGGTCTGACTTGGAGAAGGTATCCATGTCCAGCAGATTTCTGTGAAGAGAAAACAAACAGGAAGGAGCGAGGTGTGAATAAGTCAAACTGACACCACGTTGCTTCGTTAAACACAACGAGACGCTGATTGGCTCATTAAGGCTCTCGTTAGTTAAGGCAGGGAACACCGTTGGGGATAGATACAGGATACAAGCGTGACAGACAGGATTGCGTCTCAAATGGCAACCTATTCCCTAATAGTACACTACTTTTCCGATGGGCTCTGGTCAATAGGGTGCCATTTGGGAACAGAGACGTGAGCGTCATGCTCTGATTGGCTAGCAGATGAGGCCTGTAAACGAGGGTTTGCTGTAGCAGCCGTTACAGAGCGGAGCGGGTCTCGTCTTCTCAGGCATATTACCAGACAGTGAAAGATTAAGGTAAGAGAGCGAGGCGGCCATGAAATGCACACTGACAGTGCTGTTTAAAAGCCCCGTCCGTTATGATCAGTAACACCTTCTATATCATGATACTCAGGAGGGGGTTTATAATGAAGGCATCATCAATGATCAAGAACACCTCCTGTGCACCTCCCTTGGGATGGGGCCGCCTTTCAACCCCCTAGTCCCAACCCCTAGAGAATCAGTCAATTAAACTATTAACTTACATTAAACAGGAAAACTACCCCTAAGCCCCTACCCATGAACACCTTCAAACCCCACTGGAATCAATTACTCATTTACAAACAAAATAACCTTAACCCCCACCCGCCTTGAAATGCTAACTCCACAACCAGAGACAGATCTTACACCAGTCACAAAGCATTTATACTTCACTCTGGGGGTTGGAGAATATTCACCAAATAGGGCTGGGAAGATTGACTAATTAAACCAGGGATTTGGGCAATACAGTTACCTCTAATATAATTGAGCTGTTCTTCAGTGAATTTGCTGGAGTGATTCCGACACACACCCATTCATCCTATAAGATCAGGATTGGATGAAGGAGTGGGGGGGTGGATGGAGTGAGGGAACGAGAGATGAGATACAGTAAGTGACTCCTCTGCCATGGCTTGGAAACGTTAATGGTTCTGCAGGGAGAGATAACTACCCTTCTCTCCTCCTGACCTGCTGGTTCATGTCCCATTGAACTATCCCTGACACTTACTGAGCTGTATAAAGGTGATGAAATGTCAGGAAATACTGCCATGTTCCACTTTATCCCGTTAAAGCCCAGGGATCAGCAGAGGCTTTGGTCTGCTGTAGGACAGGAGGGAACACTGATCTGTCTGTGTCCATGCCTTCCTGTTTCCTGTTACCCGTGTTGCTCAATGACTCACTCACTTTGTCAGTGAGTGTATGTGTGGATGCATTCCTGTGTGTGTGTGTGTGTCCATGTCTAAAAGCTGCAGAGGCTATAGTATGGTCGTGACGGCATTTTAAACCAGGCTTCCTTCCTCATAGCAGGAGATAAATATTTTAGCCAGACTGTGTTGGCTGGTTACATCACTGAGACTGGCCCTCGGTCCTCGCTGTGTGTGTAACGGGCCCCTGGTTTTGACCCGTTTTGTGTGGATACTAATATTTGTGACATGATCACAAAAAGTATTCCATCTTTGTATCCTCATTTTAAAAGTACTTTGTCCTCAAAAATAATATTCACGAACCAGTGGATAGTGATCCCCTTCAACAACCCCCAAGTGAAGGTCTTCCTGGCCTTCACCCATCACTGGCCACGCAGAGACCAAGCAGCTGACTGAGACGCTCCCCAGCACCAAGCTGGGAGCAGACAGTCTGACTAGCCTCCGGAGACTGGCCGAGGCTTTGCCCAAAAAACCGCTGAGAACTGACTCCAGATCTGATCAAAGAAGTTCCTTTGTGTCTCTGTCACCTCATCTCTTCTCCCCAGGAGGGTAAGGAGGACAGAAGGCTAATGCCCCTGAGATTCACCCAGTGTGAGGGCCGTCAGTCATAGAGCATAACAAACCTGACATCTGAGAACCCGTGGGGGTGGAGAGAGATCTGACATCAGGCCAGACAAATCTCACTTTAGAAAAAAAATGGGAAAAAGACCAAAGCACCAACAGAACCATAAGAGCAGGTGTGTGTCTGTCTGGCTGGCCCCAGTAGATGAGGAAGAAAGAGGGAAAGAGAGAGAAAGACTGACAAAGAGACAGACAGACAGACAGGGGTAGATGTGTGTGAGAAGAGGCACCTATCCTTTCAGAGAGGTTAAATTATTCTAAACAGAGAGAAGTACGCAATATGTACATTGTTAGGTCATGCCAATAAAGCAAATTGAATTCAACTGAATTGATTGTGAAAGACAGAGAGATGGAGAGAGAGAGAAAGGCGCTGCCTGTCACGTGTAAGTCACGCCCCACTCCCAGTCACCAAGCCCCAGCGGGGCCCGACTCTGTCCTTTGTCCTCTTCACTCAGCCCGAGTGATGGAATGTCTTAGCAACAACGGTAACCACAGCAACCATCTGACATCTCGTTTTTTGGGGGTAGAAGTATTTATCCCACTCAGACAGCAGCTCCCGATGGGACAATATAAAAGTTTGACATCAGCCCTCTGCTCATTAAAAACAAGAGGAGAAGAGACAAGAGCGGTTTCACAGAGGACATAGCAAGATGGCATCGACAGATATGGCAGCTCTTTATTGCAGTATTTTGTGTCATTTCTTACATTAGCCCAGGAAACTTTTTGTGTTATTACATACAGCCGGAAATAACTTTAGGATTTCAGAGTGGCGGTAGCTCACCAGCATTACGACCGGGAATACGACTTTCCCGAATTCTTTGTTCGTTCCCCCTAGAGCAATTTAACTGATTCCAAATGCCTATCCAAAACACCGGCGGGGGAGAAGAGGTATTCGGAGTGGTCTAGTCTGACTCAGGAGCCGCGCACACCATCCACCGCTTCAGAGTATATTACTCGCTAATGTTCAGTCTCTGGATAATAAAGTAGACGAGCTCAGGGCGAGAATCTCCTTCCAGAGACAGGGATTTTAACTTCTTAGGCAGTGGTGGGGCTTTACGGCGAAAGCACCACATTTGATTGTTTGAGGGTAGCACCTTCACTATTTTCTCATTACCATGAATTCATTAGCCTTCACGGTTCACACAAAACACATTTCACAGCGAAAACAAATCAATTACCTGTTGAAGAACTTCTGCTGAGGTCTTCCTAAGTGTCCAACGAAGACAATCCATGGTTCTTTTGTTAGAAAAAGTAATGTATTATATCCATAAATCTCCGTTTGGTTCGCACGTTATAATCAGAAACCACGACGGCCCTCAAAGAACTTCACTGGATTTTATGCAAACTGGAAACCACATATCCTGAGGCAACATTTATTGTAGATGGGGATTTTAACAAAGCAAATTTGAGGAAAATGCTACCGAAGTTCTATCAACACAGGGTAGCGGCAGGGTAGAGTGTTGGACTAGTAACCGAAAGGCTGCAAGTTCAAATCCCAGAGCTGACAAAGTACAAATCTGTTGTTCTGCCCCTGAACAGGCAGTTAACCCACTGTTCCTAGGCTGTCATTGAAATTAAGAATTTGTTCTTAACTGACTTGCCTAGTAAAATAAAGGTAAAAAAAAAACACAATGACTGTAGTACTTGTGCTGCTTGACCACTGCTACTCCAACTTCCGGGACGCCTACACGGCCCTCCCTTCGGCAAATCTGATCACGATTCCATTTTGCTCCTCCCTTCCTATAGGCAGAAACTCAAACAGGAAGTACCCGTGCTAAGGACTACTCAATGCTGGTCTGACCAATCGGAATCCACGCTTCAAGATTGTTTTGATCACGTGGACTGGGGTATGTTCCAGGTAGCCTCCAATAATAACATAACATACAAATACACGGATACGGTGACTGAGTTTATCAGGAAGTGTATTTTTATTTTATTTTTTTATTTCACCTTTATTTAACCAGGTAGGCTAGTTGAGAACAAGTTCTCATTTACAACTGCGACCTGGCCAAGATAAAGCAAAGCAGTGCGACACAAACAACAACACAGAGTTAGTTACACATGGAATAAACAAGCGTACAGTCAATAACACAATAGAAAAAAAGAAAGTCTATATACAGTTTGTGCAAATGGCGTGAGGAGGTAAGGCAATAAATAGGCCATAGTAGCGAGGTAATTACAAATTAGCAAATTAACACTGGAGTGATAGATGTGCAGATGATGATGTGCAAGTAGAAGTACTGGTGTGCAAAAGAGCAGAAAAGTAAATAAAAACAATATGGGGATGAGGTAGGTAGATTGGATGGGCTATTTACAGATGGACTACGTACAGCAGCAGCGATCGGTTAGCTGCTCATTTACTTGATGTTTAAAGTTAGGAGATGTTGTACCCACTGTGACTATTAAAACCTACCCTAACCAGAAACCGTGGATAGATGGCAGCATTCGTGTAAGACAAAGCGTGAACCATCGCATTTAACCATGGCAAGGTGACTGGGAATATGGTCGAATACAAAGTGTAGTTATAAGTAAGGCAATCAAACAGGCAAAACGTCAATATAGAGTAGGGATGCACGATATATCGGCGAACATATCGGAATCGGACGATACTAGATAAAAATGCCAACATCGGAATTGGCCCGAAGTCTAGTTTAAAGCCGATGTTAAAAACCGACGTCAAAGCTACCGTGCATACCTATATAACGTAGGTACATAACATAATGAAGCCACGTCAAATTTTGCGCTACACGTGCAACACAGCCCACACAATGTCTGACAATGTGGAATAGCAAATCAACGGCTCAGACACAAGACGTATGTGGCAGGGTCTACAGACAATCACGGACTACAAAGGGAAAACCACGTCTTCTTGCTTCCGGACAAGCTAAACACTTTCTTCGCCCGCTTTGAGGATAACACAGTGCCACCGACGCGGCCTGCTACCAAGGACTGTGGGCTCTCCTTCTCCGTGGCCAATGTGAGTAAGACATTTAAGAGTGTTAACCCTCGCAAGGCTACCGGCCCAGACAGCATCCCTAGCCATGTCCTCAGAGCATGCGCAAACCAGCTGGCTGGAGTGCTTACGGACATAGTCAATCTCTCCTGATCTGCTGTCCCCATTTGCTACAAGATGTCCATGATTGTTTCTGTACCCAAGAAAGCAAAGGTGTCCATGATTGCTTTCTTGGGTACAGAAACAAAGGTACCTGAACTAAATGACTATCGCCCCGTAGCACTCACTTCTGTCATCATGAAGTGCTTTGAGAGGCTAGTTATGGATCATATCTACCTTACCTGACGCCAGACCCACTTCAATTTGCTTACCACCCCAATAGATCCACAGACTATGCAATGGCCATCGCACTGCACACAGCCCTATCCCATCTGGACAAGAGGAATACCTATGTAAGAATGCTGTTCATTGACTATAGCTCAGCATTCAACACCATAGTACCCTCCAAGCTCATCATTAAGATAGGGGGTCTGAATCCCGCACTGTGCAACTGGGTCCTGGACTTCCTGATGGGCTGCCCCCAGATGGTGAAGGTAGGAAACAACATCTCCACTTTGCTGATTTTCAACACAGGGGCCCCACAAGGGTGCTTGCTCAGCCCCCTCCTGTACTCCCTGTTCACCCATGACTGCGTGGCCATACACGCCTCCAACTCAATCATCAAGTCTGCAGACGACACAACAGTAGTAGGCCTGATTACCAACAATGACGAGACAGCCTACAGAGAGGAGGTGAGGGCCCTGGGAGTGTGGTGCCAGGAAAATAACCTCTCGCTCAATGTCGACAAAACAAATGAGCTGATCGTGGACTTCAGGAAACAGCAGAGGGAGCACGTCCCTATCCACATCGACGGGACCGCAGTGGAGCAGGTGGAAAGCTTCAAGTTCCTCGGCGTACACATCACTGACGATCTGAAATGGTCCACCCACACAGACAGTGTGGTGAAGAAGGCGCAACAGCGCCTCTTCAACCTGAAGAAATTTGGCTTGGCACCTGAAACCCACAAACTTTTACAGATGCACAATTGAGAGCATCCTGTCGGGCTGTATCACTGCCTGGTACGGCAACTTCACAGCCCGCAACAGCAGGGCTCTCTAGAGGGTGGTGCAGTTTTCCCAACGCATCATCGGGGGAAAACTACCTGTCCTCCAGGACACCTACAGCACCCGATGTCACAGTAAGGCCAAAAAGATAATCAAGGACAACAACCACCCAAGCCCCTGCCTGTTCACCCCGCTATCATCCAGAAGGCGAGGTCAGGACAGGTGCATCAAAGCTGGGACCAAGAGACTGAAAAACAGCTTCTATCTCAAGGTCATCAGACTGTTAAATAGCCATCACTAGGCGGCTTCCACCCGGTTACGTAACCCTGCACCTTAGAGACTGCTGCCCCATATACATAGACCTGAAATCACTGGCCACTTTAATAATGGAACACTAGTCACTTTAATAATGGAGACATATTGTTGCTTTACACATCTCATATGTATATACTGTATTCTATTCTAATGTATTTTAGTCTATGCCACTGACATTGCTCATCCTAATGTATTCCTTAATTCCATTATTTTACTTTTAGGTTGTGTGTATTGTTGTGAATTGTTAGATATTACTGCACTGTAGAAGCTAGAAACACACGCATTTTGCTACACCCGCAATAACATCTGCTAAACATGTGTATGTGACAAATAAAAATGTATTTGATAGTATCCCCCTTCTCTCTTCTCATTGCCTCTCTCCTCTCCCTCTCTATCTGATGAGATGTGTTCGTACAGACATTTAATTTAATGACCATATCAAGCATGTCTCTCTGATCGGCTCACAAATGAGAGATCGCCACTGTTTGGTTATGACAGTGTTACCATGACAACCCGCTGAACATGTGGCAGACCCCCAGGACCCTGACCTACATTACCCATCATCCTCTACTGTGCTACTTGAGAAATAGATTTTACCTGAATGGAATAGTGAAGTCAAACACACACAGTACAGTTACAGTCCCCCCACCCCCAAGTAGAGTGAGAAAAGGTAGTTAAGAATTAGAAATAAAGAACAGTGCAACACCAGCCATTGGTCTGTGAAACTGTGACTTAACCAGGGATGTTACTGTCCTGCTGGTCATGATCTGTGGCCATGGGTAACACTGTCACTGCACGGAGAGAAAACAAGAAAAGGAGAGGGGAGAGGTGAGATTGAAAATGTGAGCAAACACTTTCTCTCCTTTCCTCTCTTCTCACATTCTCTCCTCTCCTTTCGTATCCTCGCCCCTCCTCCCTCTCCTGTCTTCTCCTCTTCTGTCCTCTCTCCTTGGTGTGGGAGAGGGGTTTTTCTCAGAACAAAGTCAGATCCCACAGAGGGCCTTTCCTCCCTCTCTTTCCCCTTTTCTCTCACCTCTTGCTTCCCTCTCTCTTCCCTTTCTCTTCCCAGTGTGTCCTAGAAAATGGATCCACAGAGAATACACCATCACACTGAACTAGATTCAGTCACCACCATGGAAGAAAACGGGCCTGCCAAACACACACTGTGTGCCGATTCTAACTCAAAGTGTGGTGTAGAATATTACATCTGAACTTCCATACAGCCACAGTACCAAAGAACAAAAAACACTCAAGCTGTGAGATTACTTCTCCCTGTTGTAGTAGTGAACACGGTGCTGGGATTCTAATCTTAGCAACATAACATTGCCTACCTACCTGCACATTGAAAAAGATCCTGATACAGAAACAAATTAGGTGAATATATGCAGTGTACCTTCTTCATTTATATTTTATTGTATCTAATACAAATGGGAATACTACAAAATAATAGACTAGACCCATACAGTACCACTCAAAAGTTTGGACACACCTTCTCATTAAAAGGTTTTTCTTTATTTTTACTATTTTCTACATTGTAAAATAATAGTGAAGACATCAACACTATGAAATAACACATATGGAATCATGTAGTAACCAAAAAACAAATCAAAATATATTTTAGATTCTTCAAAGTAGCCACCCTTTGCTTGATGACAGCTTTGCACACTATTCTCTCAACCAGCTTCATGAGGAATGCTTTTCCAATAGTCTTGAAGGAGTTCCCACATATGCTGAGTCCTTATTGGCTACTTTTCCTTTACTCTGCGGTCCAACTCATCCCAAACCATCTCAATTGGGTTGAGGTCGGGGGATTGTGGAGGGCAGGTCCTCTGATGCAGCACTCCATCACACTCCTTAGTCAAATAGCCCTTACACAGCTTGGATGTGTGTTGGGTCATTGTCCTGTTTAAAAACAAATGATAGCGCAAACCTGATGGGATGGAGTATTGCTGCAGAATGCTGTGGTAGCCATGCTGGTTAAGTGTGCCTTGAATTCTAAATAAATCACTGACAGTGTCACCAGCAAAGCACCCCTACACCATCACACCTCCTCCATGCTTCACGTTGGGAACCACACATGCAGAGACAATCCGTTCGCCTACTCTGCGTCTCACAAAGACACGCCGGTCAAATTTGGACTCCAGACCAAAGGACAGATTTCCACCGGTCTAATGTCCATTGCTTGTGTTTCTTGACCCCAAGCAAGTCTATTCTTCTTATTGGTGTCCTTTAGTAGTGGTTTCTTTGCAGCAATTCGACCATGAAGGCCTGATTCACGCAGTCTCCTCTGAACAGTTGATGTTGAGATGTGTCTGTTACTTGAACTCTTTGAAGCATTTATTTGGGCTGCAATCTGAGATGCAGTTAACTCTAATGAATTATCCTCTGCAGCAGAGGCAACTCTGGGTCTTCCTTTCCTGTGGCGGTCCTCATGAGAGCCAGTTTCATCATAGCGTTTGATGGTTTTTGCGACTGCACTTGAGGAAACGTTCAAAGTTCTTGAAATATCCGCATTGACTGACCTTCATGTCTTAAAGTAATGATGAACTGTCATTTCTCTTTGCTTATTTTGAGCTGTTCTTGCCATAATATGGAAATAATATGGAAACCCCTACCCTGTCACAACACAACTGATTGGCTCAAACGCATTACGGAAAGAAATTCCATAATTTCACTTTTAACAAGGCACACCTGTTCATTTAAATGCATTCCAGGTGACTACCTTATGAAGCTGGTTGAAAGAATGCCAAGAGAGTGCAAAGCTGTCATCAAGGCAAACGGTGGCTATTTAGAATAATCTCAAATACAAAATACTGTTTAACAATGTGTTGGTTACGTCTTCACTATTATTCTTATTCACTATGTAAAAAATATATTTTTTTTTAGAAAAACCCCGGAATGAGTAGGTATGTCCAAACTTTTGACTGGTACTGTATCATACCCATAGAAATCCTATATTAATATTTACTTTAAGTAGTGTATATGTTTTCCATTTCCATGGTGGCTTGTACTGTATGAAAGGAGATGAGTGTGGCAACATTGGCAACAGAGCAGGATTATGCTTGGCAACATCTGGAGAGAACAGGAGCAACAGAGCAAGCTAATATGAGCTGAGGCTTTTCAACAGGTCACCGAGCCCAGCTCCACAGGTAGAAGCTAGCTATTGCTTTCTGTCTATCTCCCCTCTCTCTACTTTTTCCCTATATCTTTCTCCCTATCCCTCCCTCTTTCTTTCTCACACACATTATGTGCACACATCATTTCTCGCCATGTCTACCTCTTTCAAATATACACACACACACACACACAAACAAACAAAGAGAGCATCAGCAGCGCTGTGGCTTGTATATTCTCAGTGCCTCTCTCGGAGAGACCTGCCCTAATTTTTACTGACAAGCTGGGCTGGGTGAGCAAAGAGACTAGGCAGTGTGTACGCATGCGATCACCTTCACACACACACACACACACACACACACACACACACACACACACACACACACACACACACACACACACACACACACACACACACACACACACACACACACACACACACACACACACACACACACACACACACACACACACACACACACACACACACACACACACACACACTCCCCCACAACACACAATTAATATTTCAACCTGTGCTTGCCATGTATTACATTACTAGGCAAATCCACTCTTATGTCAACATGCAAACTCAGTGGTGGTCATGAGAGACATGCCACAGAAGTATAGCCCTTCCTCTGAGACACAGCTAGGCATTACCATTTACTATAAACACTGGCAGAGGCAGTTAATATGCTGATCTCCCTCTCCCTCCTTCTCTCCCTTTCTCTCTCTCTTTTCACTCTGTTTCCCTGCCCCCTCTCTCTCTCTCTCTCTCTCTCTCTCTCTCTCTCTCAATCTCAGGTCTTACCACCATCTATCAATGTATTCCATCTTAGCTAAGCAATAACACATTTACTGAAGTGTCAGTGTTTCATTCATGGATTCTGTTGAGAACCCATTCTGATTGATTGAAGGTGATCTCTTGTCTGTCTGTCTGTTTCTCTCGCTAAGATTCTCTCTCTGACCTTTCCTCCAACTCTCTCCACTCTCTTCACTTCCTCCTCCACCTCTCTACCCCTCACTTCCTCTCTTTCACTCCCGCTTCCCTTGCTCCACTGTGCCAGTCCTCCAGCAGAGAGGAGAGCCCAGTAGAGGAAAGGCTGTTAGGGCTGGCAGTGTGGCAGCAGCATGGCAGGGCAGCAGGCCGACAGGAGCCAGGGGATCCCTAAGCAGTGCAGAGAAGAGCAGAGCGTTTGTCTGCCTCCCCAGGGTAGAGATGAGAAAGGGGACACCCAGAGGAATATTAACTATAAGAGAGATGTGACCAGGGTGGGGATTACTACATTAGGCCCATGAGAGTACCCCACTTACTGGAATGTGCTGTGTGTGTGTGTGTGTGTGTGTGTGTTAGTCATACCCTCTGTTAATCTCTCTCAAACCATCTCTTCTCTCCCTCCTTCTATATGACTCAAGAGGAGGACATGATGGGTCCATGAAATCTTATTACGACGTGTTCGTAAATCATAACTGTAGTGTTTCTATCTGATCGCATGTTGTTGACATCGTTGTCATTTAAGTATATGGAAATTAGAGTACATGAACAAACACACACACACACACACAAATGACTGAAACATACATGCAAGACTACATATTTCTTAGCACAAAGAGAGAGGGAGAGAGATTAACAGATGTGGACATGGATACTTGCTTCTCCAGCAGTCTGCCAGCCTCGATATCACCATGGTGACAGTGACTGACAGAGTCAGGTTGTGAGGCCCAGCCCCCTAACTTCCTGTTTATAATATTCCAACAGTGAAAAGGCTGAGAAGAGAGAATCATGACCACCTATGGCTGTCAATCAAACCTTCACCTGTCATTCAAAAAACTTTAGCCTGTGCTTTATAGAGTTAAGGTAGAGCTCCTCAATTCTGTTGCAAAGGACCCATGTGATGTGCAGAGTTGTATTCCAGCCAAGTGCTAACACACCTTCAACTAATCATACTATATTTAAGCGTATTTAAAGTAACCAAGCATGATAACATGAAATATTTAATCTTAAGATTACATAGTATATAAAAACGTAATTTCATGAAACCATACAAAAACCCATTCACAGCAAAAATTTGATTGCCTGCAAAATGCTACTAAAATGAAAGTGCTTACAGTAGTGAAAGGAACTGGAGTTAAGTTGATAATTAAATACAAATACTCATCAATCTACACTCAATACCCCATAATGACAAAGTAGAATCTGTTTGTTTGATTGTTTTGCAAATGTATTAAAGATATATTTTTTGAAACACCTTATTGACTGTCAAAAGAAACTGTCAGAATTTTGGACAAAACCTTTTTTTTTTACGATTTTCTACATTATAAAATAATACTGAAGACATCAAAACAAAAAAATGTTGGTTACTACATGATTCCACATGTGTTATTTTGTCACGTTGTATAAATGATTGGAGACAGGGGCAGGAATTCGTAATACTCCACCCAAAATATACAATATACGATGAAAAGGCATGGGGACGAAGCCCAAAACAAACACGTATACAAAAACACAGGGAAATAACCCCAACAAAAAAGCGAGGTAAAACCTCTAATAAATACACGGGACGAAACCCGCAATACACTACATGGGGCATAAACCGTAACAACAAATGCAGAACAATACATGGGACGAGACCCATAATAACAAGTGCACAATATACGCAGCTCAAAAGCCGAAATCACAAAATCACAGGTACTCACAGACCAACGGACATGGTAACAAAATCCGACAAAACAATGGTGAACAGAGGGCATATACAGTTGAAGTCAGAAGTTTACATACACTTATGGATTTCAAGGCCTACCTTCAAACTCAGTGTCTATTTGCTTGACATCATGGGAAAATCAAAAGAAATCAGCCAAGACCTCAGAAAAAAATTGTAGACCTCCACAAGTCTGGTTCATCCTTGGGAGCAATTTCCAAACGCCTGAAGGTACCACGTTCATCTGTACAAACAATAGTACGCAAGCATAAACACCATGGGACCACGCAGCCGTCATACCGTTCAGAAAGGAGACGCGTTCTGTCTCCTAGAGATGAACGTACTTTGGTGCGAAAAGTGCAAATCAATCCCAGAACAACAGCAAAGGACCTTGTGAAGATGCTGGAGGAAACAGGTACAAAAGTATCTATATCCACAGTATAATGAGTCCTATATCGACACAACCTGAAAGGCCGTTCAGCAAGGAAGAAGCCACTGCTCCAAAACCGCCATAAAAAACCCAGACTACGGTTTGCAACTGCACATGGGGACAAAGATCGTACTTAGAAAAATAGAACTGTTTGGCCATAATGACCATCGTTATGTTTAGAGGAAAAAGGGAGAGACTTGCAAGCTGAAGAACACCATCCCAACCGTGAAGCACAGGGGTGGCAGAATCATGTTGTGGGGGTGCTTTGCTGCAGGAGGGACTGGTGACTACAAATCTGACTCAGTTACACCAGCTCTGTCAGCAGGAATGGGCCAAAATTCACCCAACTTATTGAGGGAAACTTGTGGAAGGCTAACCAAAACATTTGGTCCAAGTTAAACAATTTAAAGGCAATGCTACCAAATACTAATTGAGTGTATGTAAACTTCTGACCCACTGGGAATGTGATGAAAGAAATAAAAGCTGAAATAAATCATTATTTCTATTATTATTCTGACATTTCACATTCTTAAAATAAAGTGGTGATTCTAAATGACCTAAGGCAGGGAATTGTGAAAAACTGAGTTTAAATGTATTTGGCTAAGGTGTATGTAAACAATTACAAATTTTCTAGGCAAGTCAGTTCAGAACAAATTCTTATTGACAATGATGGCCTAGGAACAGTGGGTTAATTGCCTTGTTCATCAGGGGCAGAACCTGTTTATGTTTCATCCCGTCAAAATTTAGAGCAGACTCTACTAAATCGGATATACCAATGAACATTCATTCTGTTTGGTTGCGTGCACGCACATTACGGTACCACGTATCGCTAGCAGGATTTTAGTCAAATAAAGATTGTTATACTAGCTGTTTAGTCTGTTTTATAAATGTGCAATAAGCATAAAATAATTATATAAGGAATTGGCAACTCGTTCTAATTCTAAGAAATGTGTTGCCTACCTACCACTGAACAAAGTGGACAGGCTAGCATCCTGTTCAAACAGTTGGAGACGAACAGAAGGTTGTGACATAACAATTCAACTGTTTTGCCTTGTTAGATGAATTCAGAGCTTGTGAAATTATACCTAGATCCAAGTTGGCTAAACTTGAAATAGAAATATTAGCTGGCTACTCACTAGCACGTGGGCTTGTGCTTGAGAGATTGGTCTCATAAACAGTGTTCATTTTCTACAATGCCTTGGTCCTGGACGTCTAGGATTAAGCCTTGGTCCTGGACGTCTAGGATTAAGCCTTGGTCCTGGACGTCTAGGATTAAGCCTTGGTCCTGGACGTCTAGGATTAAGCCTTGGTCCTGGACGTCTAGGATTAAGCCGATGTCTCACAGTCCTTTGTTTTCTGTTTCCAGGCCTACCCCTCCGCCCGTGTTTTTTTGTTTTGTTTATCATTTTTGTTGTTTAATTCACTTGGTTTGGCAAAGTAAACAATTGTTTCTCATGTCAATAAAGCCCCTTTGAATTGAACTGAATTGAGAGAGAAAGGGGAAAAACAAATCCAATATGAGTCACAAACTTTACCTTCTGTGGTTCAACAATGAGCATGGAAGCAAAGAAACACACTAAATCACACAACACACAGATTACTAGCAATGGGTGAAAAATAAATCAATACAGTTACATATCGCAATATTATTTTTGTCTTAAAAAATTGTTACTGTAGGTTTTTAAATAGTGAGCATGTTTTCACCACTTATTTCCCCGACTAATCAAAACTTTTCTCATGCATTAACTTGTCACTCTGCAGCAGACACATAGTGAGCAATATGTTTGGAACATCAAATCGGAATAAAACCACAGTATTGAATTGAAATACATATAGAATCGTAATACATATTCTATCGGCACCTAAGTATCGTGATAATATTGTATGGTGAGGTCCCTGGCAATTCCCAGCAATACAGATTAAACACAGTACATGCAAATGGCACACAATTCTGTGGACATTTTTTCCAGCCATGTAGAAAATCACCTCAGAGCTCAGGGTAGTGGGAGCTGTCAATAGTCATTTCCTCTGTGTGTGGATCTTTACGAGGTGTGCTAGACTCCCCAAGCAGACCCAAACCCCATTACATGGCAGGACCCAGCCACACACACACACACACACACACACTGGCCATTACCCAGGCTCAGAGACCATGTCTTCCAATTTCATTTTAGCTCCATATGTTTTCAGCCAAATTGCAAATCCCACTGATTGCTTTGCTCCTGTAAGGTCTTCCAAAATCCATTCAGCTCCCACAGTTCCAGCCAAATGTCCATTGATCAGGGATCGGCAGTCTTTTGCCTGTCTTTCACTCTCTTTTCATCCTCCTCTCCTATGTGAGATACAATGAAGGTATGTTCCTGTCTTTCTCTGAGTCGTATTGAACCAGGCCACAGCATGGCCCCTGTCTCAGCTCAATCCATCCAGACACTTTTGTCACTTCTCCAATACAAGCCATTAGCTGATCTTTCTGGATCCAAAAGGGCAATACAATCACTTCCTAGAGTCAAAAAGGGAACCAAAGCACCAAAAAGAACCTTCAAGACAAGAGAAGAACTAGTTGAGTGTTGTTGGGTTTCTATCATAAAAAAAGGCAGATCTGGATCTATAATTTCTAGGCTAATAGCCTGTCTCCAGCTCGAAAGTAGGATAGAACTAGTTCCTTTTCTGAATGTATGTTGTAGATAAGAGTGAATCATCTTTATTATCACTTGTGACTGTTGGGTTGGAGCCAACAGTGTGTGTGTGTGTGTGTGCATGTGTGTGTGTGTTGTGCACATGTTTTATGCCTGCGAGCATGCATGGCTATTGGATATTGGAATGTTCCACCTGCCTTCGCCTGGTATGGGCAAATCATTAATGTGATCCAGGTTCTAGTCTCTGACAGACAAAGGGGAAGGTTACATTCACACGACCCAGCTTAATATTTCTTATTTGATCTCTTATCTGTTATTAGCCAGGGCTGTGTGTCAATAACAGCTTCCTCATGTTGCCTCCCTTTCCTTTATCCATGGTGTCCTGTCCAGGGAGTCCTGGACAGGGCTAAAGTGAGTAACCTAGCTCGCACACTTTGCTTCCTGGGGCGGCAGGTTAGAGCGTTGTGCCAGTAACCGAAGGGTCGCCGACCACCACGGACGAGCTCCCTGCCCGTTTCATTAGGCGTACACTACAATCAGAGCCGGCTGCAGACAATGATTAGCAAGGGGGAAATGAGATGTTCAACATTTTGATGCCATATTTATAATTATATAAAATACTGTATATGCAACACATTTTCCACCAACAGGTTTCTGTATCACACAATCGATAAACAAAGCATACCGACTTCGGGCGCTTTAATATCATGAATTGTGTTTTCAACACCACAATAAATAGACTATGTCAATCTCGACCAACAGAAAATATATCCCTCTCTATCTTGGAGGCCAACCCAGTATCGAAGGCTTGCCGATAGAAGTATGTGCGTAAATTCGTAGTGCACATAAAAATAAATGGGTTTCCAACACATTTTCAACTTTAGGCCTACTGATGGTTTTACCACAAAACAATTTGTTTAGGTATAGCAAATGTGCCCAGTCTGGTGTTGGCACGTGCGCTCTAGCACACAGCTCGCAGATACAGTGTGGGTATAACCTACATGATGAGATTATTATGGACAAAAGCGCGATATCATTTTTATTTGTCAAACAGCAGCCAAGCATCGATGATCATGTCATCAGAATAAGACCCTGGATATTTATTGAAAGGAGTATCAAGCTCATCACCTTGCACTTTCACCACCCTGTGAAGTTCATCATTATTTCATCCGTAGCCTAATCAATTGCATGCTTTCCCCTGATAGCGTGATAGTTGTTATCCGACATGTACTTTACCCACATAAAAAGGTTGGATGGAAACCTGGTTAATGTCAAGCCATTTTGAGGATGCTGGAATGATATTTTGGACGAATGTGCTTATGCCTAAAGGAGACTTTTGAAGTAGCTTAATCAGATTAAAACATTGTGACTGGTTGTGTTTATGCCACATATAAAAGGTAACATATTTTAAAAGTGAAATGACACATACTTAAACGTTAGCTTTCCTGAATAAATGAGCCTGCCGGGAGCATCTGTGGCATTATTATTATAGGACAACATGGGAGAATTATGAACCGCAACAGTCTGCGCATCACCAGTCTGCTCCCCGTCCCCCGTCCCTAGCTAATGAATATCTGACATCATCCAGGCCCCAAACTGGCCATCATCAATAACCTTGTGACTGTCACCTGAAAGATGTCCAAGGCGACCCACACCTATAACCATGTCTCCACTCCCACTCTTACTTTCCATTTACCCTTTCAAATGAAAGGCCATCATTCAGTTCCAGAAACTAAGCAGACAGACAGGGTACAGGAGGGCTGCCAAGCCATTAGAGAGAGAGAGAGAGAGATCATTTTGTTCCAACAGCCAGAGGAGAAATATTTTAACTGTTTGAAGTAACCCAACTGAAATCCAGACATTGGTTAAAATATTAATTTGTTCAGAAGGTGAAAGTGGGGTGAGGGAAGGTTTGCTTAGTTTTTCTCTCCAACGTCTAGCAATGAAGCCCTTTATCTACTTTCCCAGAGTCAGATGAACTTGTGGATACCATTTTTATCTCTCTGTGTGCAGTTAGAAGGAAGTTGCCAACTATAGTTAGCGGAATGACTGGCTTGCAAAACTACCTCTAACTTCCTTCATACTGGATGCAGATACATTTATTTATCTAGGTGAATCCCATTGAAATATGATTTTTTTTAAGGGAGCACTGGCCCAGCAAGCTTTCCCTGACTCTCTGGATTAGATTTGTAGATTTATAATTAAACATGTTTATTTACATTTTGGTGTTTGGAGAACACACCGTTGGTTTCTTATCCCTGAGGTTGTGCTGTGTTTCAGCCCAAAACAAACTTACTCCCTCAAACAACAGTATTTTAGGGAGTAGGGGAGGGTAAGCATTGAGAAACAGTCAGGCATGGTCAACCTGAAATAAACTCAAGAAAAAACTACCACAAAACCTTTGGATTGATAATAGTGGCTATCATTAAGTCAGCCAATTGGTGACAGTTGTGTTGATAAGAGGAGAGGCAGTCTCACAGAGAACGGGATGGAGAGGGAGATCTGACATCTAAGGACGCTGTCAGAGTCAGTTACACACTGACAGGGAGAGAAAATCCAGGAGAGGGGGAAAGAGAGGGAGGAAGGGGAGAGGGGAGAGGGGAAAGAGACAGGGAGAGGGGACAGACACATTGACAGGTATCCAGGAAAAAGAGAGGGAAAGAGAGGAACGAGCGAGAGACAAGACGAGAGAGCGAGAGGTGTGAGAAAAGGGGAGAAAGGGTACACAGCTGGGCCCAAACATGTCAAGGTACCCCTGGTCTCTGTGGTGCTCCTGGTGCCCCCCTGCCCTCCTCTTCAATCAGAGAGGTAATGAGGCCTCCAGCTCCGACATCTGTGCTCCTATCACTGATTAGACACATCCCTGAACAAGCACTGAGAAAACCAGACACCACAGATTACCATAAGCACAGCCAGACACCACACATGAGTGATGTTCCCCTAAACAACAGGGAACCACCCACTAAACTACAGTACCACAACCAGCCAGATACCACAAATCTGATTTATGTACTATGTACGGAAATAGCAAGATAATGCAATATCTGAACAATTCATGCATTCTAACTCATACAGAGGTATAACCAATCACTGGATTGGGAATACAGTGCTAGTACAATAAAATACTTTATGAAACAGTTAGGTCCGCTTTATTACACCAAGCCAAGGATCAATTTACCCAGGAGGATCCGAGGGGTACTGAGAAATCCAGCAGAGAAGAACACCTCATAAATATCCACCAACCTATTAATATTAACTGGACTCTGGTCCACACAGAACTTTACTGTGTCTGATGACAGTAAATAGGCATAGCCCAACCTAACCAGAGCAGAGCCATCCACATACAGTAGCCTACCGTACCCACATGTAAACATGACATCAGATGACTGCAGGCAGGGAGGGAAGAGATAGAGTTATCTGTACTAACAGTCTTGGCCTCCGTTGGAGCTCTGGGCAGAGAGAAGAAAGTAAGTCAGAATGAGAGAGAGAGCGAGAGAGAGAGAGAAAGAGAGGGAGGGACTCTTATCCCTTCGTCAGACACACAGTGCGTGTATACGTGTGTGTGTGTGTTTGAGAGCAGAGCCTTGTTTGTGCGTGTGTGTGGTGGTGTGATCGAGAGAGAGAGATCAGAGCCTTTCAGGCACGGACACACACACACCTGGCCGCGTTACCATGGTACCTCACCTCCTCTCTGGGTTGTGATGAGTGTGAAGGCATTCCCTACAGACCCCCTCTATGCCCAGCAGGCACTAGAGCGTGACTCAGTACCAGCATTTAACTAACATCCCTTATGTATATACAGTCGTCGCCAAATGTTTTGAGAATGACACAAATATTCATTTCCACAAAGTTTGCTGCTTCAGTGTCCTTAGATATTTTTTTCAGATGTTACTATGGAATACTGAAGTATAATTACAAGCATTTCATAAGTGTCAAAGGTTTTTATTGACAATTACATGAAGTTGATGCTGTGTTGACCTTTCTTTTTCAAGACCTCTGCAATCCACCCTGGCATGCTGTCAATTAACTTCTGGGCCACATCCTGACTAGTGGCAGCCCATTCTTGCATAACCAATACTTGGAGAATGTCAGAATTTGTGGGTTTTTGTTTGTTCACCCGCCACATGAGGATTGACCACAAGTTCTCAATGGGATTAAGGTCTGGGGAGTATCCTGGCCATGGACCCAAAATATCAATGTTTTGTTCCCAGAGCCACTTAGTTATCACTTTTGCCTTATAGCAAGGTGCTCCATCATGCTGGAAAAGGCATTGTTCATCACCAAACTGTTCCTGGATGGTTGGGAGAAGTTGCTCTCGGAGGATGTGTTGGTACCATTCTTTATTCATGGCTGTGTTCTTAGGCAAAATTGTGAGTGAGCCCACTCCCTTGGCTGAGAAGCAACCCCACACATGAAAGGTTTCAGGATGCTTTACTGATGGCATGACACAGGACTGATGGTAGCGCTCACCTTGTCTTCTCCAGACAAGCTTTTTTCCCGATGTCCCAAACAATCAGAAAGTGGATTCATCAGAGAAAATGACTTTACCCCAGTCCTCAGCAGTCCAATCCATGTACCTTTTGCAGAATATCAGTCTGTCCCTGATGTTTTTCCTGGAGAGAAGTGGCTTCTTTGCTGCCCTTCTTGACAGCAGGCCATCGTCCAAAAGTCTTCGCCTCACTGTGCGTGCAGATGCACTCACACCTGCCTGCTGCCATTCCTGAGCAAGCTCTGTACTGGTGGTGCCCCAATCCCGCAGCTGAATCAACTTTAGGAGACGGTCCTGGCACTTGCTGGACTTTCTTGGGCGCCCTGAAGCCTTCTTCACAACAATTGAACCGCTTTCCTTGAAGTTCTTGATGATCCGATAAATGTTTGATTTAGGTGCTTACTGGCAGCAATATCCTTGCCTGTGAAGCCCTTTTTGTGCAAAGCAATGATGACGGCACGTGTTTCCTTGCAGGAAACCATGGTTGACAGAGGAAGAACAATGATTCCAACCACCACCCTCCTTTTGAAGCTTCCAGTCTGTTATTCGAACTCAATCAGCATGACAGAGTGATCTCCAGCCTTGTCCTCGTCAACACTCACACCTGTGTTAATGAGAGAATCACTGACATGATGTCAGGGCTGAAATGCAGTGGAAATGTTTTTTGGGGATTCAGTTCATTTTCATGGCAAATAGGGACTTTGCAATTCATCTGATCACTCTTCATGACATTCTGGAGTATATACAAATTGCCATCATACAAACTGAGGCAGCAGACTTTGTGAAAATTAATATTTGTGTCATTCTCAAAACTTTTGGCCACGACTGTAGTGCCACAACCCTCCATAAGTCAGCCTATCTTCTTCAGAGGCTGACTTATTCCCTGGAGGTGATAGAAATAAGACATTTGAATGGATTGATTACCCTAGAGAAGTAGGCTACTGGTTCAGTATGGTATGGTCAGATATTGTGTAACTAGTTAGTGTTTATTGTGTGTGGTTAAATTAATTTCCCTTTTATTCAATTGAGTCCATTGTGAGAGATTGAAAGGGAATTTCCTTGGGAAGTAGGCCAACACTTTGTTTGACTATGACATGTTATTGAGCGCTTACAAAGTCTCGCTGTGTGTGTCTCTTTCCTTCAATATCAATTGATTAAATAATGAGTGACAACACTATGATTTCCCATTCCAGTGAGGCCAGCATTCCCTCAGTTGATCTATTCTTAAGGGACCCCTTAAATACATAAGGTATGGCAGGGACGAGGGGGGTCCGTTACGCAACTAGAAGCCACGGCTCCAGAGAGAGACAGGGTGGGTTTAAAAGGGCTCAACCTCAACCCGCTATATCTAGCCTACCCTATTCCAGCTCACATACACTAGTCTGATTGTCGCTGCACGTAGGCTATACCACATCGAATCACTAGCCTACTCCTGGCATATAGCTTACCTTTTGTAAAATGTCAATGTAAATCTATTTATGTTCCACTGATCAGTTCGTGAGTGACAGCCCACAACAAGCCACGAGTCAGAATAAAATAAGTGTCAAATGATTCGGTGAGAACAGCCTAACATAAGCAGTATACCAAGATAGGGAATGTTGGTATTGTTGTGTATGCCTATTAAAGCATGTTGATGTCCATTGCCAGTCCTCTAACAGGCAGAATGCCAGGTTACTTACTGCCTATTAAAAACCTGATAGACTACAGTTCGAAAGTTGATTTTACTTTCCACCCAAAACTAAAACAAATTAACAACTTGAACACCTCACTCTTATCTTGTTATAATGTAGCCTAAAATAATTATAAACAGTGTCGTTGGTTGAACAACATTGACTTTTTCAAAATGTTACTACAACCAGAACTTCTTTGACAGTTGGCCAGTTGGAATGGCAGATAAAACCCGGAATACTTGCCCATACCATATCCTTCTACCGTGACAACAGTCATATCTACACCCGACAAAGAATGGGTTACACTGAAGCCAGTATCTTACCTGCAAGACACTGTGATTTCAACTTTGGTGGCGGGGATGGAAGCATTGAGTGGGTCGAAATCTCCTATCGACGCCATGTTGACGAAGCTATTCGAGTTGTTCATGGTGAAAAATATTTTTGTCCAACCCCTTTTAGCAGCAACAATCGGACAAACTACACCTCCTTTAGCGAAACGAGAATGAATGCATTTGGACGGAACGAAGACGAATGCTCCGAGCAGGCTACTAGCGGTGGGTTGATGTCACTTCAACAGTCAGCGTCACCTACTTGCGCTGCGAGAAGAATGTGCGCCTTGGACAAAATAATTCCACAGACGCCCGTCTGAGAAATAGGCTACAGTCATAACAGACATTCATAAGAGACCTACAGTAAGGAACACTAGTCATCAAATAGGAGTTAGGTTAACCCTGCCCATGTCATGACTTATGATAACATAGATGATAATGGAAGAGCGAGTTTGCGTGTGTGTGTCTGTGTGTAATAGGTCTTAAAGTCTTCCAAATTATATTTCATTATTTGTTTTCCCAAAGAAAGTATGTGTTTACTATGTTTGGATAGAAGACATTTGATCCTTGGAGTGGCTCATCATTTCCATTACCCAGTATTTTTCAGGCCTGACCTCCCCTTCCAAATATAGCTCAAACACAGACCCTCCTTTAGCTGGTGAGAGAAACTATTACCACACCTTTAGGCAACCAGCCAGCACTCATCAAAGAGTTACTGTAAGTGATGCCCAAATAGATCCTTTGAAATATGTACACTCACATGCACGCACACACAAAACACACAGTCATGACGCAAATGCGCACATGCATGGACGCACAAACATGAAACCACACAGAGAGAGAGAGAGAGAGAGAGAGAGAGAGAGAGAGAGAGAGAGAGAGAGAGAGAGAGAGAGAGAGAGAGAGAGAGAGAGAGAGAGAGAGAGAGAGAGAGAGAGAGAGAGAGAGAGAGAGAGAGAGAGAGAGAGAGAGAGAGAGAGAGAGAGACAGAGACCCAGTATACACTACTGTATAAACATATGCATAAAACATGAAACAGCATCCATTTCCACTCATAGGTGTGAGGAATCTGGGTGAAAGTAACACAGTAGCCTATTTAACGCATGACCACACAGGTCAGGAGAAAGATAATTCCATGTGGAATTCCATGCCTCTGTATCCTCTAATGTTTTATACAGTAGGCCTATTTCACTCTATTTAGTGGCGTGTATTATGGCAACAGTCCTGCGCTCTCAGACCAGGAGAAAATGACCCCCACTTGTATTGAGTGCCCTCCTACACATCCCTACAGAGCTGCTTGAATATAATACAACAGCCTCTCTATAAAACAGCCTATAATATCAGCTGCCCACTCAGCTGTAACAGGTCAATGTGTTAAAGATAGTGAGCCTTCTGCAAGGTATATGGGCAATTCCATGGTAATGGAATTACGCTTTGACTTCGTTTTTTGACTTTAAAATGTATGCCAAACTAAAAATATTGATTTCAAAGTTTAACAAACCATACAACTTTATGAACAAGGACTACTTTTAACAATTTCCACTGAAAAATGTACAAAAACGAATTTAGTGGAAGAATTGTGAAAATGCAAACTTTGGTAACGGAATTATGGTAAAATCTCCCTCAGGTTTTTATGTGACCACGTTTTACAAAAGTTATAATATGGCTCCTTGAGTTTGAAAAAAATCTCTTTTGGTTATTGAACTACAGTAATTGAAGTGTATTTACACCCGTTAGTGGAATTATGGTAACATAATGACATCATGGGTCCCTGATCTGTACTACACAGAAATGCATAATTATGGATATGATTGTCATTCTCCCCATGTTTCACAAGTTTGGACATCACAGCGCAGCACAGCAGAGCACAGTAGAGTACCTTGCAGTACAATACAGCAGAGCAGGGTAGAGTAGATTTCAGTACAGTGCAATAGAGTAAAGTAGAGTACAGTACAGTAGAGTACAGTATAGTTCATTGCAGTACTACTTTACTGTACTATACTCTACTTTTCTTTACGGTACTGTACCGTATTGTATTGGACTGTACTCTACTGTGCTCGACTGACTGTACTGTCCTGAACTGTATTGTACTGTACTCTACTTATTGTAATGTATACTGTACTGTACTGTGCTATCCAAACTTGTGAAACACCAAACTTGTGAAACCCACATCTATGATAGGTTCAGATTTGGTCCAGTCATGTCCGTCAGTGGACATTAACATCAAGGCCAGGGTGGACTGATCAAATTTCAACTACTTTTTAACGTCCATGGACGCCCGGTGTTGGTCGGTGCTCAGCGGGTGAGGATGCTAGTTAATGTAAATGGAAAGAGAGAGGGGTAGGTGTCAGTAAGAGCTGGGAGAAGTGACATTAACAGGAGAGTGAGAGACAAAGGCACAGAGAGAAAGAGGGAGAGAGGTGAGGGAGGGGTAGTCCAGACTGTTTTAACACTCTTGCTTTGATCACGATGTGACAGAAAGAGAAAGAAAACAGTTATGAGCTGAACATAACAGTATGCAGGTGGAAGGGAGGACAGTAGCAGGGGACTCAACTGTGTTTTTTTGGCTATTATGATTTCCCATTGTAGCCAATTGAGCTGCAGTAATTTCGTTAGTGATTTTGGGGTAATTCCATTACCAATTTGATAACGAATTACGAGTTTTAATCACTTAATAATTCATAAACAAAATTAATATCAGTAAAATCACTTTAACGAATTGGTAAGTCTACCACTGCTTGTTACTTCTGTGAACTTTCCTCATGAGGGAGAGAAATTAGAAAATATCTTAAAGATGCGAATGAGGGTTTTTGGTAACAGAATTACAAGGCAATACTTCTTAAACTTACAGAAGGTTGATATTAGTTGGCAGGAGTCTCTACGTCAACATTATTGTGTTTTGACGTATTTCCTTTTCATTTCTGGTGAATGTTTTCTAAGACCCCGTTTATCCAGAATCAAAGCCTTTTATTATGCCACATTTTTAAGATGGAAAATGGTTGAAAATGTATCTATGCCTTAACTTCCCAAAAACATAGTCTTTCATTTGATACCCAATTTGATATGCTCCAATGAACTTCACATGGGGCGGCAGGTAGCCTAGTGGTTAGAGCGTTGGACTAGTAACCGAAAAGTTGCTAGATCAAATCCCCAAGGTAAAAATCTGTTGTTCTGCCCCTGAACAAGGCAGTTAACCCGCTGTCATTGAAAATAAGTACTTGTTTTTAACTGACTTGCCTAGTTAAGTACTTGTTCTTAACTGACTTGCCTTGTTAAATAAAGGTAAATTAAAACATGTTGGTGCTCATGGGTCTTTCAGATGGAAATGCCCTTATGTAATTAATAAAATACACCTCATCATAACCCATGATCTGTGTACTGAGGTCCAGAATATCTCCATGAGATTTCTTGTCCCTCTCTCCATCCTCTCACCACCCTCTCGATCCTCCCCCAGCAGATGCCAGGAAACTCCCTCTGGCTGTGTCCAAAATGGCACATTATTCCCTGTACGTGAGGTAAGCATTGTTGTGTTTGGTATTGACCCTCTCACTGTTTCTCAGTCTAATCAAGCTATCTTACTCCCTCTCTTGGTCAACCCTTTATTCCAAAAGCCAAATTATACAACCTGTGACTCAACAGGGAAATAAAGGGTATTGAAGAAATATTTACCTGTATATCTACAGGCACTGAAGGGAGTGATGATTCAAGCAATGATTCACAGGGTTAATATGATCACACACACACGCACACACACCAAGAGAGATTGGATGAATGTAGCCAGTCACATAATCCCCATTACAAATTCCGAAGCCTAAAAATACTATCAGTCTCTGGCTACAATGTCTGCATCCCAAATGGCACCCCATTCCCTATACTGTGTAATGCACTGCTTTTGGCCAGAGTGTGGACCCTGGTCAAAAGTAGTGCACTATACAGGGAATAGGGTGCCATGTGGGACACGACCTATTTACCATACACCTCAGCTCTTTTCCCTCAGGTATAAAGGATACTAAACCCGGTTCAGAAAAGCACAGAAGCCCCCTGTCAAACCCATATAGATTGAGCCTAAAATAACCCCGGACAGGAACTCGTATCCCACGTAGCCGTTACCGTGGTCGGTCTGTACATTGATTTATTATGAAACTGTAAGAGTACCGTCTGGGTCCTGGTGTTAACTTGGGATAAAGTGTGTTATAAATCCGAGAAACAGAGAACAGACCAAGGAACCCTATCAGAATATGCTGACAGTGCAGTAAGAATCATGGTTATTTTAGAACTCTGATGTTCAGCGTTTTAAAATGAAAATAATCATTGATAGAGAAATAATGCAGTGATGAGACCAATAAACTATGTCAGATCCTGGTTGTTTTAGGACTCTGAATTAACTCTATATGGCTGGACCACATTGTATTACAGGTTTTTAATTGCTAACATGCATTGGTCAAAACTGAAGTCACAATGTCAAAACTCTTCACACAGTCAGCGAAACAGAAGTGTATGTGGACCAAACTGTGAATCATTTTTCATTGCTTTCACACAAAATGCATTCAATGACCACATTCTCAGAAATCCATGAACTCTTTTCTCATTCATACTCCACCACCTGCAAAACTATATACACTGCTCAAAAAAATAAAGGGAACACTTAAACAACACAATGTAACTCCAAGTCAATCACACTTCTGTGAAATCAAACTGTCCACTTAGGAAGCAACACTGATTGACAATAAATTTCACATGCTGTTGTGCAAATGGAATAGACAACAGGTGGAAATTATAGGCAATTAGCAAGACACCCCCAATAAAGGAGTGGTTCTGAAGGTGGTGACCACAGACCACTTCTCAGTTCCTATGCTTCCTGGCTGATGTTTTGGTCACTTTTGAATGCTGGCGGTGCTTTCACTCTAGTGGTAGCATGAGACGGAGTCTACAACCCACACAAGTGGCTCAGGTAGTGCAGCTCATCCAGGATGGCACATCAATGCGAGCTGTGGCAAGAAGGTTTGCTGTGTCTGTCAGCGTAGTGTCCAGAGCATGGAGGCGCTACCAGGAGACAGGCCAGTACATCAGGAGACGTGGAGGAGGCCGTGGAGGGCAACAACCCAGCAGCAGGACTGCTACCTCCGCCTTTGTGTAAGGAGGAGCACTGCCAGAGCCCTGCAAAATGACCTCCAGCAGGCCACAAATATGCATGTGTCTGCTCAAACGGTCAGAAACAGACCCCATGAGGGTGGTATGAGGGCCCAACGTCCACAGGTGGGGGTTGTGCTTACAGCCCAACACCGTGCAGGACGTTTGGCATTTGCCAGAGAACACCAAGATTGGCAAATTCGCCACTGGCGCCCTGTGCTCTTCACAGATGAACGCAGGTTCACACTGAGCACGTGACAGACATGACAGAGTCTGGAGACGCCCGTGGAGAACGTTCTGCTGCCTGCAACATCCTCCAGCATGACCGGTTCGGCGATGGGTCAGTCATGGTGTGGGGTGGCATTTCTTTGGGGGCCGCACAGCCCTCCATGTGCTCGCCAGAGGTAGCCTGACTGCCATTAGGTACCGAGATGAGATCCTCAGACCCCTTGTGAGACCATATGCTTATGCGGTTGGCCCTGGGTTCCTCCTAATGCAAGACAATGCTAGACCTCATGTGGCTGGAGTGTGTCAGCAGTTCCTGCAAGAGGAAGGCATTGATGCTAAGGACTGGCCCGCCCGTTCCCTCAGACCTGAATCCAATTGAGCACATCTGGGACGTCATGTTCGCTCCATCCACCAACGCCCACGTTGCACCACAGACTGTCCAGGAGTTGGCGGATGCTTTAGTCCAGGTCTGGGAGGAGATCCCTCAGAGACCATCCGCCACCTTATCAGGAGCATGCCCAGGCGTTGTAGGGAGGTCATTCAGGCACGTGGAGGCCACACACACTACTGAGCCTCATTTTGACTTGTTTTAAGGACATTACATCAAAGTTGGATCAGCCTGTAGTGTGGTTTTCCACTTTAATTTTGAGTGTGACTCCAAATCCAGACCTCCATGGGTTGATAAATTTGATTTCCATTGATAATTTTTGTGTGATTTTGTTGTCAGCACATTCAACTATGTAAAGAAAAAAGTATTTAATAAGATTATTTCATTCATTCAGATCTATGATGTGTTATTTTAGTGTTCCCTTTATTTTTTTGAGCAGTGTATTTGCAGCACATTTTCAAACGCTAACACACTGTTTCCAAAACTGTTACAAACACATTCAAAACAGAATGATGAAAAATGTCGTGCATTTCTGCAGTAACCAGATTGAAACATATAGAAAATCTCGGAAGAATATTTACAGTTTTTTACAGTCGCTAGGACACAATTCTCAATACTTAGGTCACTTTTTCAAAACTCTTCACACAGTGAGCACAACAGAAGTATATGTGGGCTAAACTGTGGATCATTTATCATTGCTTTGGCACAAAATGCATTCAATGACTACATCTTTCAAATTACATTAACTCTTTTCTCACTTCGACACAACAACCGCCAAAACTCTGTGTACCTACAGGCCAATTTGCACATGCTTATATACTGTTTTCAAAACTGTTAAACTTATGTTCAAAACAATAACATAATACAAAACTGAATAAGACAGCAATTTGCTACATTTCTACAGTAATATTTGAATGAAATATATTTTAAATCTTAAAATTAAATGCTATAAAAACAATTGGACAATTGGACCAACCACAGCTGATTCTCATTGTAGATGAACATCTACACAGGTGTTACTCTTTCAATTTCATTACAAAAGGAGACAACTGCTGAATGGTTTTGTATTGTGATGTAAACATGGACCCAGCCAGAAATAGAGAAGTGGCTGAAAGAGGAAGAAGAGTGGCTGGGAGGGGGCGAGGAATACGTATGCGGGGTGGAAGAAGAATAAGAGGAAGATCAAGAGCTGTAGTCTCAGATGAGATCAGAGCTACTGTAATTGATCATGTAGTAAATCATGGTCTCTCAATGAGAGAAGCTGGTCAGAGAGTGCAGCCACATTTGCAACGCTCAACAGTGGCATCTATTGTTAGAGTTTTCCGGCAAACCAACAGGTAACTTGTATTCTGCAAGGGCATATGACTGAGTTGCACATTACAGAAGTAAATAGACTTGTGTGTAATTGCTTTTGCATTTCTGCTTAGGACTCAACGGTTTACCTCACACAGGTGGGAGAGGAAGGATGCTCACTGATGTGCAGGAAACTGCCATTGTTGATATGGTCATCAGAAACAATGGCATAAAACTCACTGAGATTCGAGACAGAGTCTTGGCAGACAACGTTACTTTTGCAAATATTCACAGTGTAAGCATAACAACTATTTCTAGAGATCTGAAAAAACATCAGGTCAGGATGAAACAGTTGTACACTGTGCCTTTGAGAGGAACTCTGAACATGTCAAGCAACTCAGGAACCAATATGTCCAGGTAAGATCACAATAAAATACAGAACTGTTTTTAAACAAAACCAAACACACACAAAGACATATTTTTAGGTAATGTTTACTACTGTAACAGCTTATGTTGCCTTGTGGATTTATTTTAGAGAGTCATGGAGATTGAAGGCAGGCAAACACCCCACATTTTCATCTTTGTGGATGAGACGGGTTTCAACTTGGCCAAAACACGGCGACGAGGGAGGAATGTGATTGGGAAGAGAGCCACAGTGGATGTCCCGGGCCAGAGGGGTGCCAACATCACAATGTGCGCAGAAATATCCACTGATGGACTGCTGTTACACAAACCACTAATTGGGCCATACAACACTGAACGTCTCCTTGCGTTCCTGCATGATCTCTATGGAAGGGTTGTGCTAGGTGAGGAAAGGGATGCAGAGAGAAGAAATCAGCCAACAATTATAATTGTATGGGACAATGTGGCATTTCACCACTCCCGTGCAGTCACTGAGTGGTTTGCAGCCCATCCCAGAATGGTGTCACTTTTCCTCCCACCTTACTCTCCATTCCTCAACCCCATAGAGGAATTCTTTTCCTCATGGAGGTGGAAGGTTTATGACCACCATCCACATGATCAAATGTCCCTCCTGGGTGCAATGAATGCTGGATGCCTGGACATATCAGCAGAAGATTGCCAGGGATGGATCAGGCATGCCAGAAGATTCTTTCCTAGGTGTATTGCCCTAGATGACATAAGATGTGATGTGGATGAGAACCTGTGGCCAAATGGAGAAGACCGAGTAGATTAGCATTACTATTGTATCTGTATCAGTTGATGGTGTGTATACAACCTCTTGTATTTTGGAATTACTCACTGCAAAAAAATAAAAATAAATAAAAGACATAAAATATATTGAAGCATTCTGCATCATGTCTGATTCATTCCAGTAACATATATTGCAGTGAATTATAAACAGAGATGTGTCCTTGTTTTACACAAGAAAACATTGTATAATGCTACATGTTGTTAGTGTTTTTTTAGGTCATTGTTTTGTGGGTGACAAAATGTGTTTGTTGGCTGTCAACCTTTGCTAGTGTTGTGGAAGAATGTGTTGATTTGAGACATGTATGAAGTGATTTGGTAGTTTTAGTGCATTTTGAATGTGAAATGAACTGCTGTGCCGAGCTGAAAGTTGGTTAGGAGAACTGTGTGAAGAGTTTTGAAAAAGTGACTTAAGTATTGAGAAATGTGTCCTAGCGACTGTAAAAAACTGTAATCATTCCAAACACAGCTGATTGCAATTTCAGTTAAAAGCCAACCCAAGTGTCCTGTTTTTAGTCTCCTACCAAACAGACAAAAGAGGACGGCTTCGGGAATAATTTAGTTTTGAAACATGGATCAAGGAAGACAGGTTGGTGGGGAAAGAAGAGTGGCAGGGAGAGGGAGAATGTGTGGAGGACAAAGGAGAGGAAGACCAGGAGCGGTGGTCTCTGATGAGATAAGGGCCACAATTATTGACCATGTTGTAAACCATGGTCTCTCTTTGAGAGAGGCCGGTTTAAGGGTGCAACCAAATTTTCAGCGTTCAAATTTCGGGCAAAACAACAGGTGAGATGTGCGTCCTTATGAGTGACAATGCATGCTTCCTGAGTGAGAATTGTTGCCAGTGTTATGGTCAAACTAGTTTATTTTGAGACATGTATGGAGTGGTTTGGCGGTTTGAGTGAGTTTTGGAGGTGAGATGAACGGTTTGGCCAAGATGCATGTTGGTAATGCAGACTGTGTGAAGAGTTTTGAAAAACTGGCTTCAGTATTGACCGATGCTTGTTAGCAATTGAAATAAACTGTAAATATACAGTAGCTTGTGGTTTTCAGAACAATGTTTAAAAATGCAAATAGTCCGTGGTACAGAAGTAATGCAGGGCTTATGGTGCAAGAGATTGTTCTGTTCTTATTGTACACATGAAACTCTGATGCACCAATACATTAAATACTGATACATCACCATCACTTCTCTTCTTCAGGGGATGTATGGAACTGAGTAGAGGATCATGATGATTCCACCTGCAGTGCTATCAAAAGGAGAAAGAAGCTAATGGAAAAAACAAGGATGTCATCGTAGTTCCTCCTCTATAAATGTATACACTGTTGGTCATCTGTGTGCCTATGTAACCAGCGACCCATGATGACCCCACATAAGTTGGGTCATGGGTCACTGGTCACATGCATAGGTAGGCACACAGGTGACCATGCAGGAAGTGGGAATTCACAGGTACAGAGAGCATACTGTATAGTTCTTACCATGGTTTATACCTTGGATCTATTATATGTGCCTTTGGTCTGCCTTTATTGAATTCTTGCAATGTTTTTATCTTCGCTGCAAACAAACAAACGACCCAACCAAAGATCTACGTTTAGAAAGCAGGTTGATTTGCATGCGTTTATGAACATTTGCAAACCCACCTGTGCTATCAGGAATTGACTACAAAAGTAAGAACACCTGTCAAGGAGATTGGTTCATGGACATTGGATAGAGTCGTTTTCCTGCAACAAATGAAAACTGCCACGGACTGAATATCTACTGAAGAACAGGAGGAAGGAAAACAAATATCCCGCTCCAAAGCTTTCTCTGTTTTGAAACTGTCATGTTTCTTAATGTGATGCTGTATTATACTGCCACCAATTGGTGGCATTATGGCAACGCACATCACGTTGAAAGATATACCAGTTCATGTTATTTTGACAGATGACATTTATTTCCACACTGCATCTGAAATTAGAATCACTAGAAAGTCGGAATTTGCAAGATGTCCAGGAGGAAGAAAAACGGATTCTTATTTCCATAAAGACATGGTCATATAATCTAGGGATCCTGGGCTAGTCCACACAGATTAGGATGTGATACTGTACTACTGTATCTACAGTATAAGATTGACAGGCACTGATAATAACACACACCTCTATGTTTTGTTCTATTCTGTTCAGCCCGTTCCTAAATCCGATTGGGGGAATGGAATACGTGGGCACAGGAAAACTCACTCAGAAATGTTGTATTACTGCACTGTTGGAGGTGGAAACACAAGCATTTAGTTGATTGACACAGGTCATTGGATACAACATGAAATGGAAGCTCAGAACTTCGGAGGTTTCAAAGTCACCATGAAAACACACATAAATACAAACATTTTGACAGAAAATTAAAGATCAAATCACTTTTTGTAGTTTGACCAGTATAGAGGTACTGTACACAGGCAAGTACAACGTTGGCTAAAGATACTCTCATCACAGCCCGTTGGCTAACACAGAGAAGGTTTGTACTTTGGTCACACACAATCTACAAGTAACGACATTAAAAGCAACACTTGAATTTGGTTGAGATAAACCTCCACAATCACATTTGTAGTATGATGACGACACACCCTCATTGAGCTCTGTTTCTGTAGCAGAGATCAGCTACACCGTCCCACACCACTAGTTCACTGTGCTATTCCTACTGAGGCATTCCTATTCCCCACTAAGGCTATATGAGTCTCCCATAGGGCTTGGCAGTAACAGCTGGAGTAAGACTGACCTCCATAGGGCCTTTATTTAGAAGACATCCCCCCCCTCCTAACCTAGAGAGATGATTCCTCTAGGATTCGTATAGAGAGGATTCAGCGCGAGACAGAACCATGGGCATTTCACTGGAGTTTCGCTTTTCTTCAGGTGAATACCACGACTGTTGTGCTACTCTCCTCCAGCCTTGTTGACGGAATGTCTTACGTTGGTGAACTCAAGGGGTCATAGGTGTGTCTGGGCTGGTCATCTGCCCCGTGACCAACTTGGAGGTCCTTCGTCCATGGATCATTGTGCAGAGCAGCAGCAAATAGATTGAGTAGTAGATCCAGCAGGCAGCAATAGATCCATAGGCTGGAGTAGATCCCGAGGAATCTGGTAGATCCACAGAGTTGTGTCCAGTCACAGTCCAGAGGTCTCCGTCTCAGTGTCAATGGATGCCTTCCTCCAAAGAACCCTTTGCTTGCCAAATCTTCACTGTCCGGTCACTGTCACACAAGAAAGAACATGACATCGCTGGATCAACATGTGAATCAGAAGTTTGATTATCTCTCTTTCAGGTTAAACTATGACTTTGTTATTATAGTAACAGTGGGTTGATTTACTCAGAGGGTTAGGGTCAGGGTACAGACGGGATCATGGTCAAAGTTAGGAGATATATTCTTTGAGGGCAGGGGTTATGGTCAGGTTTGCCGTGAGACATAGCTCTAGACTCCTATGGCATTCAAGGGTCATGTTAGGGTTAGGCGTTAAACTCACTCTGAGGCAGTGAATAGTTGGCTGCTGTTGGTAGCCAGTCCATTCACAGGGCTGTCGTGTCCCCTCAGGTCTCCTAGCGGTGCCAGGGTATCAGCGTGCCACAGCTTCAGCAGACCTCCCCTGTCTGCACTCAGCATTACCGGGCACCCTGGCACCACACCCAGTGCACTTACCCAGTCAGAGTGGGCACTCGCCACCTGCTGTGGAGGAAGCAAGTATGCACTAGGTCAAAACAGGGCAACAAACTGTTGAAAAAGAACTCCTTGGGACAATACATTTTGTTTACTACCACAAAGGGTCTTATAATGATGATAATGCTGCAGCTAGCAAAAACAATTCAACAGAACAAGATTTGATGCTTACAAAGCAACATGCAATGTGAAAATAACAGCTATCAGCTCATTGTATGATTTTGAGAGCCTTGTCTCTCTTTCAGGTACTAGCAGTACAGTATATACAGCTAGTGTCCAGTATGTCTCACCTGTACTAGTCGTTTCCGGGACAGGTCCCACTTCTTGATGCAGTAGTCTCTGGAGCTGCTGTAGAGGCTGTTCCCCTGAACAGCCAGAGAGACTACACCCTCCTGGTGTGGCGGATCAAAGTTGTGGCAGGACACAATGCTGCCCTGAACACCCTCCGTCACCTCAAACATCTTCAGGGTGTGGTCCTTGGACCCTGTTAGGACCACGTCTTGACCGTTGCCCATCTGGTCGACGGTCAGACACAAGACCGGACCCAGGTGACCCGTCAGCTTCCCAGTAGACACAAACCTAGAGCAGGGTTCAAGGGTCAGGGAGAGTTACGATCTAGGATTCTTTGGTACAACTAAAGATCATACTCGGAAGTAATGATGAGCATTCACTATCTATCTTTTCTACACTACATTCAGCACCTGTGCCTGTTTTGGTGTGTGCAATTCCTCTCCTTTTATATTCATTTTGTGCCACCTCCAGTCCTTACTTAAACTAAACAAGATATTCAACTACTCTTGGTGGAAAAAATGCATTCTTACTTCCTGAGGTCCCACATGCGGACTGAGTTGCCAGAGGCGGAGTAGAGGTAGGATCCCGTAGGGTTCAGAGAAATCTGGTTGATCTGGTTCTCTCCTGGAGGGATGGACAGGGACCTGAGAGACACACAGCTGTCCCCTGTACTCACCTGGCCCGACGACCTGCGACACACACACACACACACACACACACACACATACACACGCACGCATTTAATACCATGTCAATGGGAATTACATTGTGTAAAGGTACTTTTTTCATGTAGCCAATAAGAATCTGAAGTTCCCTGGGCTGTGTTGGAATGTGTTAGAATCTTCTAGAATGTGTTGAAAAAGGAACTGGCATGCTCAACTCCAATTGTTGACATAACAAAGGTCTTTGGTTTATTACTGGAGGTGTATATAAATACTCTTGGTGTTTGTATATATATTTACTCACGTGAGTGTGCGTATGCACTTGGCGGAGTCTCGGATGTCCCAGACCTTGATGTAAGCAGTGGAGACAGTGAAGACCAGGCTGGAACAGTATCTAACAGACACCACACTGCTGGGATGATCTCCCAGAGACATGATCTCCTGACCAGTCACCAGGTTCCACACCTTACACGTACAATCTGACAACACACATATACCAACACACACAGACACAGGGGTTAGAGGTCGATGGTTAGGGGTTATGATGAGTGTTCAATACGGCAGAAACACCATCAACCATACCAGAAAGCCAGATGAAGCTAATACCAAATAATATGACTTATACTCATCTGAGCCTCTCAAGTGTGAGAAGTCTCTAGGGGTCATGGGTTAGAGGTCAAGGGTTGGTTTTGTTTCCGAACATTATAGAACTAGAGAGCTGTACCTTTAGAGCCAGTGAAGAGCAGGTCATCAGTGCAGTCGACACACATGACAGGTTTGGTGTGTCCCTCAGCCACATAGACACACTGTAGTCTGGAAGCATGGCTGCTCTTAGGGGATGACACAGGGTTGATCACCCCTCTGTAACAGGGACAAAAGACAATCTATTAAGTCTGTTAGGACAGTGGTTCCCAAACTGTGGGAAGCAGGGGCGGGCACGGGCTAGAGGGATGTTCCTCAATGCTGGAACGGGGGCCAGAGTGAAAAAGTTTGGGAACCCTGTGTTAGGAAATGAGATATATGCAGTAGTATAGTATATAGGTAGACATACAGTAGTGTTACATACCTTTGTCCTTGATATATAAGCGACTCTTCTAACCTGAAACACAAGAAGTTGGTACTACTATGGCCATCGGGACATCGTACGACACATGACATTTGTGGCAAACATTGTGTAGTGGTGTGTTAACGGCTTCATGCAACGGCTATTACGTTGGTTTGGTGTCTGTGATTTTGGTCTTCTCTGTGGCTGTGGGCGTGGGTATGTGTGACTTTGTCTCTCGTGCTGGGTGACCCTTGGGGTCCATAGGTGTGTGTTCCTTGGTGTCTAAGGGGGGTGGTCCTCCCTTCTCTAGCATCCTCCTGGGTGTTAGAGGCGAACGTTCCAGTGATCTCCTCTCAGCTCCCGTTGAAGACCAGACTCCAGAACTACACAACACAGAGACAGACAGTTGAAGTGATGCCCACTGGATGATCAGCTGAAGTCATATACATCATTGGTTACAATGCAGTCTGGGTCAAGTTAAACGTTCTATCCTTCTCATGCTGATGCACTCGTTTTTTTCAACAATAACACTGTTAAAATGTGAAGCCTGTCCGATCAAATGCACACCAACAGTAGGTAAGGATTTACTCCGCAAGTCTCTCCCTGTATTCCCGTACTATAGTTCTAAAAACTAAAAACACAAAGACATTTGACCAAAATAAGGACTTACAGTCCAGCTATCCTGGTGGACAGTGCTGAGGGGGACACAGTGAGTTCCCTGTCCCCGAGATGTCCTGCTACTGTCCCAATGTCCCCTGTCCCTTCCTGGGCCTCTGCCAGGGGTAGCATGGAGGCAGAGAAGTCCCCCGTAGGGGAGTCAAATTCACCACTACCAGCATACAGCAGCTCCATCTGGGTGGTTGTCCTTCTGCGTGCCTGAGGTAGAGGGATCGATCGAATCAATCAATCAATCAATAACATATCCATTCATAAAGAGTGTTTTACAAATAGCATTTATCTCTAAGTGCTTATCACTAACTTCTTTAATTTAGACTTTATGAAAATGTAATTAAAATGGCATTTAGAAAATTGCTTTGTGTGTGAAGTACTGTAGATGACTGTACCTTCCTAGGTTTGGCCTCTCCACACAGTTTCAGGAGGTCAGAGGCCAATGAACTGAAACAAGGATAGAGGGGCAATTTACATGTTACACATAGTCTATTAATAGTTTGTTGATGGACTACCCAAATAAAGTATAATCAGAAATTAAAGATGGAATCCGCAGTAGGAGAAACAGCGCCACTGTCCAACCCACGGCCACGGCCATTGTTATTGTTTTTGTTTAGTGACAAACTAGAGGTGAGAAGCGCGGCCCAACGTGGTAAAAAAATATGCATATTCTGCTGTTCTATCTCACGTACAATGATGTTCAAGGGAAAAAAACTGTGTTCGTTGTTTGCAGTAACTTCTTTGTTTTTGTAATATTGCAAACGGATGTGGCAGTCTCACTATTAAGGATTCCAGCTTTAAGTGATGAAATTCAATATTCAATATCGCCATTGTCTTGTCTGAGTCAAATGGTCTTTACCTTCCCTCTGTGGCTGGGCTGGGGGCAGAGGATTCATCACTACTGCTGTCATCTCCATTCTCTGCTTGAGGACAGAACCATTCAGTACACCTTGTTACACTGGGCCCTCAGATACACAGCATGCCTCAGTTACTGCATGTTCTGACACGGGGTAGTTATGACTTCACAGCATGTTTTCAAATATCCCATTACAAGCACTAAACTTGTGTTACTTTACTATTTTAAACTGTTAGAGGTAGACCATTTTCAAAGTCAATTTACAGTCTGGATATCACAAAGAAAGCAAATGCAGTGTTTTCAAACTAATGCTGCAGCAGCAAAACACTAGTTTGAATTCAAAAGATCTCTAAGGTACAGGGTTCCAAAGTTTAGAGGTCAGGTTAAATACATCAGGGGTCAGACAAGGTCAAAAGGATAGTATAGTATACTATATATTAGTATGATCTGACGTTTCCATTTTAAGGAGGGTAACTTAGTAAAGGTTGGAGTTGGAGTAGTACTCTAGTTAAGGCCTGAACTTCAGGTTTGCGTGGGGGTCAGGGTTTAAGATAGTGCTGTTTCTTAATATTCAGGTCATCCTGAAAGAGTCTGCTGAACAGGAGAAAACTATACATCCACAAAGAGGACAGGGGAGGGTCAGACAGGGGTCAGACAACAGGGGGCAACATACCACCTCATGCACCTCATGGCAAAGTTACGTTCTCATGTTAGTCTTAAAGGGGAGTTTTAGAGGGAGGAGGGGCTTTAAGGGAGACCCATGCTCTCTGGGACCAGTCTGGTGTCTGTTACTTACCCACCAGTAGGTAACCTATCTCTGTTTGAATTCAGGGTGAACAAACAGGAAAACAAAACAAAGAAATCAAAGTCAAACAAAAGTTAAAAGAATGGAGACACTTTATTTTACATTCCTGTTTCAGTGGGTATTTTACTGGTAGGCTATTTACTAAGAGAATATGTAATGGTACATGTTTTACTGAATCCGAAAGAAAAACAATATGGGAAATATGTTTCTATAAATTCTTATTGTTAGGTCAATCACTACCATTGTGAATGTCAGATAAAACAGTGGACTATAAAATAAAGTGTTACCAAAAGATGAAGAACTGAAAAGCAGCGTGTTTCTACCACTGAGCCATCTATACCTTGCAGTGCGTTGCCCAGCAGAGCGTCCAGCTCAGGATTAAGTTCAGCTTTCTCTTTCAGCATGTGGAACAGCAGCTGGTTCTGAGTGGCGCTGTTGATCTCTGTCTGCTTCAGCCTGCCCTCCATCATCTTCACCTGGGAATCCTTCTGGGCCGCCTGCAGACCCTGGGAGATGCACGTACCAGTACAATCATACATTACATACATGACAAAGACACACATAAATCTCACACTGACATCAACAGAGTGGTGTCACATTTAGTCCACAGAACAGCAGATACGCATGTTTAACTCTAAAATAAACATAGTGTTTAAAGTTGGTAGTTTAAGTATGAAGTTGGTAGATTTACAATACCCTGAATGCCGCTTCATCGAAAGGTAGAAAAAACTCAGTAGGGACAGGTGTACTGTGGTTACCTTGTTGATGGCCATGTGCAGGAAGTGATCAAGGAGGAAGCGGGCTTCTGATAGGTTACAGGAGCTGATCACCGCGGTAACGTCCACTGTGTCTCCCTCCTCCTGCATCCCAACAACATCACACAGTCAGTCATAATAACAGTTATGAAGAAAATGTGCGTGCTGGCGTCAGCTGTACTAATAACTAGAAAGGGTCAACATCCTGAAGAAAATGTGTGTGTTTGCATCGGCTAACCTTCGCTTCCTCCATCTGCATGATGTTAGCCTGACAGTCAGCGATGCTGTCGTTGATGTAGTCGATGTTGGCTGCTAGGGCGTCTATTTCTTCGTTCAAAGACTGGATGCTTCGGTCCGCGTCGGTCCCCTCTGTGGCGATCTTCTCCCTCTTACGAGACACCTTCTCCCTTCGCTTGGTCAGGTCCTCACGTTGCTGTAAGAGGCAGGAGGAAGGGAGAGAGTGGAGGACAGAAAGAAAGAGTTATAATAAAAGTGTTTCCGAACTTTCTAGCTATTGCTCTACAATCTTAGAAGTAAAAGAGACTGGAGGAACCTTTTGGGGTTCTAAAAATTGCCACACGGGGAAACTTTCCAGGTCACAAAGGTTCCTCGAGGAACCCCTCTAAAAAAGGTTATTTGAGGAACCCTTGTGACATGAACAATATATTTTTCACATAAGTGCCACAGGATAGGGTTAAAACTATAGGCATTAATTCTGACTGGACTTGCTGGAGATGGTGGAGTAGTCTAAGCCTCTGGCTCCGTAGACTGTGTGTTCAAACCAAGTGTTAATCCCCCCATTTGTTTCTATTAGTGGCTAGTTTTGATGCTGTCTCCTGACGTCTTGGGGACCTGCACAAACGTCGAATTTCGCCTTGGATCTGGTGTGATCCCTCTGAATATAATATTAACATTGCTGATTACATATACAGGGCCCTCAGAAAGTATTCACACGCCTTGACTTTATTCACATTTTGTTACGTTACAAAGTGGGGTTAAAAATTATTTAATTGTCATTTTTTTGTCAGCAATCTAGACAAAAACCAAAATGTTTTTCATTAATGGAAAATAAAACACTAATACTGTACAGTAAGGGAAAAAAGTATTTGATCCCCTGCTGATTTTGTACGTTTGCCCACTGACAAAGAAATGATCAGTCTATAATTTTAATGGTAGGTTTATTTGAACAGTGAGAGACAGAATAACAACAACAAAATCCAGAAAACACATGTGAAAAATGTTATAAACTGATTTGCAGTTTAATGAGGGAAATAAGTATTTGACCCCCTCTCAATCAGAAAGATTTCTGTCTCCCAGGTGTCTTTTATGCAGGTAACGAGCTGAGATTAGGAGCACACTCTTAAAGGGAGTGCTCCTAATCTCAGTTTGTTACCTGTATAAAAGACACCTGTCCACAGAAGCAATCAATCAGATTTCAAACTCTCCACCATGGCCAATACCAAAGAGCTCTCCAAGGATGTCAGGGACAAGATTGTAGACCTACACAAGGCTGGAATGGTCTACAAGACCATCGCCAAGCAGCTTGGTGAGAAGGTGAAAACAGTTGGTGCAATTATTCGCAAATGGAAGAAACACAAAAGAACTGTCAATCTCCCTCAGCCTGGGGCTCCATGCAAGATCTCACCTCGTGATCATGAGAACGGTGAGGAATCAGCCCAGAACTACACGGGAGGATCTTGTCAATGATCTCAAGGCAGCTGGGACCATAGTCACCAAGAAAACAATTGGTAACACACTACGCCGTGAAGGACTGAAATCCTGCAGCACCCGCAAGATCCCCCTGCTCAAGAAAGCACATATACATGCCAATCTGAAGTTTGCCAATGAACATTTGAATGATTCAGAGGACATCTGGGTGAAAGTGTTGTGGTCAGATGAGACCAAAATGGAGCTTTTCGGCATCAACTCAACTCGCAGTTTTTTAAGGAGGATGAATGCTGCCTATGACCCCAAGAACACCATCCCCACCGTCAAACATGGAGTTGGAAACATTATGCTTTGGGGGAGTTTTTCTGCTAAGGGGACAGGACAACTTCACCGCATCAAAGGGACGATGGACGGGCCATGTACCGTCAAATTTTGGGTGAGAACTTCCTTCCCTGAGCCAGGGCATTGCAAATGGGTCGTGGATGGGTATTCCAGCATGACAATGACCCAAAACACACGGCCAAGGCAACAAAGGAGTGGCTCAAGAAGAAGCACATTAAGGTCCTGGAGTGGCCTAGCCAAAATCTGTGGAGGAAGCTGAAGGTTTGAGTTGCCAAACGTCAGCCTCGAAACCTTAATGACTTGGAGAAGATCTGCAAAGAGGAGTGGGACAAAATCCCTCCTGAGATGTGTGCTAACCTGGTGGCCAACTGCAAGAAACGTCTGACCTCTGTGATTGCCAACAAGGGTTTTGCCACCAAGTACTAAGTCATGTTTTGCAGAGGGGTCAAATACTTATTTCGCTCATTAAAATGCAAATTAATTTATAACATTTTTCACATGCATTTTTCTGGATTCTTTTGTTGTTATTCTGTCTCTCACTGTTCAAATATACCTACCATTAAAATTATAGACTGATGATTTCTTTTTCAGTGGGCAAACGTACAAAATCAGCAGGGGATCAAATACTTTTTTCCCTCACTGTAGATCTTGATTAGATTAGTATTCAACCACCTAAAGTTACAATCACTTTATGGCAGTGATTACAGCTGTGAGTATTTTTGGGTACGTCTCTAAGAGCTTTGCACACCTGGAATGTACAATATTTGCCTATTATTATTTTAAAAAATCTTCAAGCTATATCAACTTGGTTGTTGATCATTGCTACAGTAGACAGCCATTTTCAAGTCTTGCCATAGACTATCAAGCCGATTTAAGTCAAAACTATAACTAGGCCACTCAGAAACATTCAATGTCATCTTGGTAAGCAACTCCAGTGTATATTTGGCCTTGAGTTTTAGGTAATTTTCCTGTAGAAAGGTGAATTTGTCTCCCAGTGTCTGTTGGAAAACAGACTGAACCAGGTTTTCCACTAGGATTTTACCTAAAAAAAACTCCCTTGTCCTTGCCAATGACAAGCATACTCATAACATGATGCAGCCACCACCAAGCTTGAAAATATGAAAAGTAGTACTCTGTAATGTGCTGTGTTGGATTTGCCCCAAACATTTGTATTCAGGACAAAAAGGTAATTTATTTTCCACATTTTTTCAGTATTACTTTCAGTATTACTGTTTGCCTTATTGCAAACAGGATGGATGTTTGGAATACTTTTATTCTGTACAGGCTTCCTTCATTCACTCTGTAATTTATGTTAGTATTGTGGAGTAACTACAATGTTGTTGATCCATCCTCAGTTACAGTATCTCCTCACAGCCATTAAACTCTGTAACTGTTTTAAAATATCTATTGGCCCCATGGTGAAATCTCTGAGGAGTTTCCCACCTCTCCGGCAACTGAGTTAGGAAGGGCGCCTGTATCTTTGTAGTAACTGGGTATGTTAATAGACCATCCAAAGTGTAATTAATAACTTCACCATGCTCAAAGGGATATTCGATGTCTTCTTTTTTTTTTACCCATCTACCAATAGGTGCCCTTCTTTGCAAACCACTGGAAAAACCTCCCTGGTCTTTGTGGTTGAATCTGTGCTTGAAATTCACTGCTCGACTGAGGGACTTTACAGATAATTGTATGTGTGGGGTACAGAGATGGGGTAGTCATGTTAAACACTATTACTGCACACAGAGTGAGTCCATGCAACTTATTATGTGACTTGTTAAGCACATTTGAATACTTATCAACTCAAGACATTTCAGCTTTTAATTTTTTATGAATTTGCAAACATCTCTAAAAACTTAATTCCACTTTGCCATTATGGGGTATTGTGTATAGATCAGTTATACAAAATATTAATTTAATCAATTAAAAAAATGTGGGAAAATTCCAGGGGTGTGAATACTTTCTGAAGGCACTGTAGAGACATGACAGTCATCTGAATGCAATGCCATCTTTAAATAGTAATAAAGTAGTAACTATTCCAACACTGGGATTTGCATATAGACGGGCTACATCATCAATGGTGCAGAAGGTGGTGTGTTGTTGTGATTCTGGATGGCTAGATAGCCAGCAACAATGACAAGAAGCTGCCATGTGGGAAATCAGTGGCTCGTTTCAGCTCGTTTTATCTTGTTCTTGATACCATGTCTTGCTGATATGGCAACAATTCGCTAGCTAACCAACAACTGTAACTATGGATTTATTGTGCGAATGTATTTGTTTTCAATAAACATTGGAGACTAAACATAGTTTGCATGTTGTCTACAATCTAAGCCAACCCTGTCTGTTTTGCCACATAGTTGTGTACGCGTTGGTTGTGTTGCTAAACAACCAACCAGTCTAAAGGCTCTTGAGGAACTCATACAAGTCTGTAAGCCTCATTAAAGCTACACATATATCAGTGTTCAACCTTAACATGTGATGACAAGATGAATGGGAATTACGTTTCTGCCCACGGTTGGCAAAATAGAACTATCTGAAAGCAACACCCTTACTAAGCCACGCCCCGCAGTCTTCTCATCTGACCCGCTATGTTATATCATAATAACCCAGCATCAATTACCCAGCATCAACAACCCAGCATCAACAACACAACCCGGCCCTTTTTAAAGAAAACAACCCAACTTAGTGACCCAATGCCTGCACCCCAGCAGTTGGGTCATCCAAACAACCAAGCATTTTTAAGAGTGTTGGATAGGTTGAAGATACTGTAGCTAGCTAGCGGCCTAAGCCACAACCTAATAATTATCATCATAAACAAATGTCATTACCGTCACAATAAACTTTTCGGAATTAAAACAGGAGCTACAGCCTTATATTAGAATTGGCTTGACAGCCAATTATACCTTTCTCATCCACTTGACTCCCCCCTGTCGGTTTTTGCCTTTTTCCACTGACAGAGAACCATGTTGGCATCAGTCTGATAGGAATACAGTAGACCTGGTAGTAATACAGCAGCAATGCAGTAAAACTATAGTGGGTCTATTTTACCTTGAGGAAGCGGTTCATATCAGCCTCCATGTTCGAGATGGTCAGCCTCTGCATGATGATGTCAGTGATGCGTCTCTCCAGAGACTGCCATTTAGCCCGGGCTGTCCTGGTTGTGTAGACGCTCCCCGTCCTCAACGGGTACTTCCTGATGAGTGGAATTCAACAGAGATCAGTTTATAGTACGGGCCAATATATTACTGAAAAACAAAGATTGGTGAGGGACTTATTGTTGTCCTGTTTCAGCTAGAGTAGGAGTCCTTTCATGTACACAAATCAAATCAAGTAAAAAATCGAATCAAATGTCATTTGCCACATGCTTGTAAATAACAGGTGTAGACAAACAGTGAAATGCCTACTTACGGGCCCCTCCCAACAATGCAGAAAGAAAATATCGAAGAAATTACAACACAAGGAATAAATACACAATGAGTAACGATAACTTGGCTATATACACAGGCAGAGATGGGCAGTATTTCTGTTACATAGAATTGAAATACATTGGTTTAATTACTTCTGAGTATTTTGACATTTGAATAACACTGGGTTGAACTACACGCCAATGTATTTTGTATTTTCAAAATACTGTAATTTGTATTTTCAAAATACTGTAATTTGTATTTTCAAAATACTAAATGCTTTTCTAAATGTTTTATAGTGTTACACATTTTGTGTCCCCCCTTTCGCCCTGCATTGGTATCAGTCTGATAGCACTATGGTATGATAAAATCATCTGCTAAATGAATAGCAGGTAGCCTAGAGGTTAAGAGTGTTGGGCCAGTAAACAACAGGTCGCTGGTTTGAATCCCCTGAGCCGACTAGGTGACAAATCTGTTGACTTGCTCTGGATAAGAAAGTCTGCTAAATGATGTATATATAAAGCATGCTGAGTACTTTTCTAATGAGCCCTGACCTGAACCAATTCAATTTGATATTTTACATTTACATTTTGATAATTTAGCAGACATGCTTATCCAGAGTGACTTGCTCAACTAAGATATATAAACAACAATATATCAAAGTCATAGCAAGCAAAACGTCTTTGTAACCGTTAATGAGAATGTTGTTGCCGTTTCGGGCCGGCTACATGTTACATTTTAAAATACACGTATTTTTATGAAATACATTACAAAATATGTATGTTGTAATTTTGACACATTGATCTTTTATGGTATTTTGTATCTGTATTTTGTAATTTTATTTTGTGATTTTAGCCCATCCCTGTACATGGGGTACCAGTCAACGTGCAGGGGCACGAGGTAATTGAGGTAGATATGTACTGTACATATAAATAGGGGTAAAGTGACTAGGCAAAGGGTAGATAATAAACAATAGGAGCAGCGTATTTGATGAGTCAAAAGAGTTTGTGCAAAGAGGATCATTGCAGATAGTCCGGGTAGCTATTTGGTTAACAAACACATCATGCCTATGCACATGGCAAACGCACGCGCACACATACACTCTCACCCACACCATCAGTACCTTGGGGTGCCATTGGGGGCTGCTGCCCCAGCAGAGTGAGGTCTGCCTGGGATGCCGCGATGTGAAGGGTCCTGGAGGGGCTCCGGCAGGCTCACCTTTCTGTTCACCTTCCCTGAGGTGGGCCTCACCTGTCTCCTCAGAGCTGTCACCTAGCGAAGGAGGAAAGCAGGGCCATGTTCAGTATGGATCATTTGAACGAGTCCAAAAAGGACAAAGATGTTTTGTTTTCCATTGCAAAATGTTTTGCTACAGTTTGCCATACTGAACATGACCCAGTTGATCTTACCTCCTCATTTTTCCTGCGTAGTATCAGGTCCTGCTGCCTCTTCTGAGCCTCCAGCTGTCTCAGTTGGTGCTGTAAGTGACAGGCACATAATATCAATACAATTGAATTGAATTGAACTTTGTCACAGGCTAACACACAATTTCACAACACACATGATTTCCTGTCTGTAACGTTACCTCATGTTTGCGCTGGTCCTTCTTCAGAGTAGCGATCTCTCGGTTGCGTCGGCACTCTGACGCTCTGTTTTTCTCCTGTACCTCCTTCATCTGACGCATCAGACCCACCTAGCACAACACCCACCATTTACATGTCAATCAGTCAAGATATCCATCCATCCCCCCAACCAACCACCTACCCCCAATCGACCCACCCATCCCTCCAACTAACCACCCACTCACTCACCCACTTTACCATCACCCCACCCATCCTTCCATCCACAGTTGTTGATGTACCTTTGTTTTCTTCATCTCAGCCACATCCTGGTTGAGTTTCTTGAGCTGTTTCTCATACTGTGATTGGTTCTTGAGAAGGCGTGCGTGTTCCTTCTGGGCTGACTGCAGCTTCTGCATCTCCTTGTTCATAGAGCTCAGCTTCTTCTCATACTCTAGCTTAATCTTCTTAGCCTTCTCCTCCGTGCACGTCTCCACCGAGCCTGCAGACACAACTAACTCAGCTAAGCACAGGCACGGTGGAAACAACACAACCCAGTTCAGTTCAACTGACACAGCTCAGCACAGCCACAATGGAATATAAATCAAATCAGTCATTCAAATGTTAGCCTTTTTAAAGCAACCGTTGTCACAGTCACAAAGTGATTTACAGAATATGACGGCCCTCTAGAAATAAGGGGTTTAAACACAAGCGCATGTACTTTATGGTGTCTAAAATAACAAATAATGATAGAGAGACGTACACAAAATACATTAAATTGTTATGTACAGGTATGATGGCATTGGTGGTGTATAGGATTAGTTAGATAGAGTTAGTTATATAACTCCATAATATACTCACTCTGAGATCTAGCGGCATAGAACATACCACCTAAACAAATAAATGCAACTCTTCATTAATCTGTCACCGTATTCCTGTGCGTCTCTGCTGTACCGATGTTGTGACCATGATACATGGCATCATATTCCTAGTGCACGTCTCTTTCTCTCGTAGACGTACCCATGTTGTGCAGCACCTTGTCCCTCTCCAGCTGTGTGTCTCGGATCTTGCTCTGCAGCATCATCAGTTTCTGTTCGTACTGCTGTTTGAGCGTGTGCAGACGGCGCTGGCTGTTCTCCAGCTCGTCTATCAGCTTCTGCTTGATGGCGATCTCACACGTGATGTTGGCCAGGTCGGCCTGGAAGTCCTCTGTTCAGAGAACACACACAGAGCTAGCTACAGAGACAGGCTTCATTGACATTTTCACTATTCTTCGCTACTTTTATTAAAATTACCGAATAATCTAATCATGGTGAATGAATAAGGAGTGCTAGACCTGGGTTTGAAAAAACACTTCACACTCTCCCCACGGCCCTCCAGGACCAAAGTTGCAGTGTAAAAGCCCCTTTGGATGTGTGAGTTTTACCTTTCTCATCCAGTTCTTCAGAGTCTGACTCGTCCGAGCTCTCCTCTCCCTCCATCTCATACTCCTCCTCCTCCCCCTCCAGCTCCTCTCCTTCCTCATGGTCACTGACGTGGTCATCCTGTTCACACACATTTACACGATGTGAGTGCAAAGAACACACACACACACGGCACACACACGGCACACACACTGACATAGATATGCCAATTAAGGACATTCTTAGACGTACCACCTCAGCCTCGTCGTTGCCTCGTTCCTGTTCGTTGTCTGGTACCCCCTCCTTGACCACACTGTGAGAACAGAACCAGAGGTTTAGGTAGCCATTGACCGCAAACGCAAGACATCAGGTCACTAGACTATCAGGGAGCACTACCATACAGCACATGAACATCTTGATTTTTCTGCATACTGTAAAAATGCATTTAAGGTTAGAATCACAATTCAATCAGAACCCAAATAATTTGGTTGTTAGAATCATCCTTGAAGTGGATGTTAGTGAATGATTGATTGACATAATGTGGTTGCATCATGGCAAAAAGAGCAGAATCTTTTAGTTCATTTATTGAGTTTAAGGGTCTCAACAATGCAGAAAGGGGGAGAGGGGTAAGGAGAAGGGTGAGAGATTACAAGGTTTTCCTCCAGGTGTGGCAACTACCTGCAGGTGTAAAAGCTGTGTTAGAGAGATGGGAAGAGGGGGTTAGAGAGATGGGGGAGAGTGGGAGGAGAGGGGGTTAGAGAGATGGGGGAGAGAGGGAGGAGAGGGGGTTAGAGAGATGGGGGAGAGAGGGGTATAGCAAACCTGGGAAGCTTAACCTCATGGTGACTCTCCTCGAGCCGCTGCAGTCTTCAGAGTGGGGAAGGAGAATATGGGAGACAGTTGGAGAGAGAGGTTGGCAGGGGAAGGGAGTGAAGGGAGTGCTATGTTGTCTATCAAATGTTTATCAAATGTGTATTGAACCACAGAGAAAGAGAGAGACTGTCACGACTTCCACCGACGGTGGCTCCTCTGCCTGTTCGGGCGGCGTTCGGGCAGTCGTCGTCACCGGCCTATTAGCTGCCACCGATCCTCCTTTCCTTTCTGTTGATTGTTCTTATTGTTTGCACCTGTTTTGTGTTTGTAATTCTAGGGCTGTTTAAGCCGGTCAAGCCCGCCTCCTTTTGTGTGCGGGCTTGTTTCTCTGTTTATTTGGTGGACGTTCGTGCATGTCGTAATTTGTTCCCTCGTCCTGTTTTGAGCGCCTTGTTTATTGTGCGCTTTATTCACACGCTGCATTAAAGAGGAACATTTTTCCCTACACCGTGCTCTCTGCGTCTGACTCCACACCCACCACTTCTAGCCGCTCGTGACAGAGACTAGTTGTACAGTACAGGTACATCTGAACATGACTGGGCCTGTTATATAAACCCATCATCATGTATGGGGTATTGCAGTAGATAGCCATTAGAGAGGGAATAGGTATCTGCTGAAGGGGTGCCAGAACTAATTACCCAAAACACCCTGGGACAACAACGGAAACCAATTCCCCTCGCCTCTGTAATCCCCCCACACCCTTCTCTAACCCTCCCCCCCTTCCCTCCCCAGTACCACCTCTCCCCCTCCCCCCACCATGCCCAGCCCATCTCTAACCACCTCCGAGCATATCACTGTCAGACTCGAGGCCTACCATCAAAGGCCTACCATCAAGGCCTACCATCAAAGTCTACCCAGTTTTATTCATATTGTTTCATCCACAAGTTTGGACATTAGCACTTAGTTACAAATTGTAACAAACATGCAATCGGTTTCATGGCATGTACTGTATGTGAAATGTACATCAAAACAAAAAGTGGAGTGAGTGCAATATCAAAGGTATGAAGGAAAAAAAAAAACAACTCCTACCTCTTCTTTTTCTTCCTCTCTTTCTTCTTGAGTTTCTCCAGGTCTTTCTTGGCCATCTCGATAATGTCGGAAGCCACTATCTCGGGGGCGAGGTGGGCTGGGGAGAAGGAGCCCCAACCCCCGTACAGGGAGGAACGTGTGTTGGCACGGGACAGGGTTTTACGGAGGTTCTCGTTCACCGCCTCACTCTCCAGGAGCTTGGCTCTGCAGACACAAAAACAACGGTCACAACACTGTTGTGGGTCTCCAAACACCCAAAAACAAAGGTCACAATACTCCTGTCTTCCTTTCTACAGACACATCATACTTCACACGTAAGAGACATGTCATGCATCATACCTGAGCTCCTCGATTTCTTTGATATAGTTCTGGATCATATTTCCAATTTCCTCATTCCCCTCACCTGAAAGATAATCGAACATGAGGGCATTTTCAGCACTTTTCCAGAGACTTTATTGGAGCACTTCCTATCCCACTAGCCTGGATTTTGAATCATCACGGCGCAGTGTGAATAAGGTCCATTATTCCTGTCCCAGTACGTACCCACTTTGGCCAGAACCTGGTTGGCCTGGTCACTGAGGTACTGTGTGAGTCTGGCCCTCTGGGCGTCAATGGTCTCCTGCATGGCCTTGACCCTGATCCTCAGGTTACTGTTCTCTGTCTGTAGCATGCTGTTCTCATGGACCATGTCGTTGATGCTCTCCATGCCGTCTTCCCCCATCATACGCTTGCCCTGAGACCAGAGAGAGACCAGAGGACAATGGTTATTATAGTAGATCATTATAGTAGATCAGTTAGGCCAATACAACTATACATTGTTATACCTCTCCTACCACATGCTTGCCCTGCTCAGAGCAGTGGGACCAGAGAGATGAGTGTGGGTCATAGAGAAATATAGACAAAAATCCACACTGAATATTTCACTAATAGTTTCACTATTGTTTAGTTGGATTCCAGGCTACCAGAAATACAGCCTCAATGGACACATGTGCAGCCGCTAGGACGTTTTAAAAGTTATATGGATCCATATTATGGTACAGTTAACCAACTTGACCTGGAAAACAGGGTCTTTATAATGATATCTAAAATAGCAAAAGAAATCTAATCTCCCTCTCTCTCTCTTGCACCCTCCACCCCTCTTTCCTTCTCTTACCGTCTTGTACTCCATCAGTTCCATCTGTAGCCTGGCAATATCAGTCCTGAGAGCTGATATCTGCTGGGAGGCTTTGTCCTGGTTCACCATCACCTTGTTCTTAATGTTCCTGGCTCTGTTGGCGTAGTTCAGACAGCTCAGTGTCTCCATGAAGTCCCGGTCAGATGGGCTGATACACGCTATCATCACCGTTTGACTGGGGATAGAGATAGAAGATGGATAGAAGATGGACGAAATACAGACACAGACCGTAGACAGACAGAAAAAATAAGACTACATTAGAAACTGAATAACTATATAGGCAATGTCAATGTAAATCACTTTGTAAACTACTTGGAAAATAAATCAAATTAAATATTCAATTCAATTATTTAAAAATAGATAAATGTTCAAATATATGGTAATTAATTCACCCACTAGCGTAAAGAAATTCAGGTTTTAATAGATTACTTTTAAAACATTGATATTTTAGTCAGCAGACCTTCATTAGACAGATAATTAATTAATCCACTTAATAAAGCTTCAAGGAGAGGTTCTAGTGATATTCTAGAAATAGAATACAACTGCTATTATATCTATATCTTTGAACACTATTACAAACAGTGTCTTTATGTGGTTTATGAGGACATACAGACCTGTTTCCTCCCAGAGAGTCCTGCAGTAGCCGGGTGAGTTTCGAGTCCCTGTAAGGCACGTGGGTGGACCTCTTACTCCTGTCCCCCAGAGCACTGATCACGTTACCCAGCGCAAGCTGCAGCGAGAGAGAGGAAAAACAGACCAAGGAGACATGAAGATGAGATGAGATCCTTAAAAATGAGGCTTATACATCTGCATTCTATCAAAATAAAGCATAAAATCCTTTCCTTAATATGACGTTTAAATTCAGTTGTCAATCAAAGAGGTGGTGGCAGACAGCGTTGGTAGGACATCTGCAATATATTTCTCAACCACCAGGAGGCGCTTTTCCCGATAGTTTCTCAGCTCTACACAACAAGTGTATCATTGAAACAGTTCATGTCCGTCATCCAAGAAGAGGACATGGCATCACCACTGTCCTGACTCTCTAAAACCTCCTAGTGCAGAGTAATCTATGACCTTTACATGCACTGTTCTAGCATTGGGAATGGTTCGGTTCTATTCCATTTAAAGTCAGTCAACTTGCAATAAATTGACCCAAACCAGGCACTGTGTGTACACCATTTTTCTAACCATAGCATGCATTATTTTTTATAGTGAGAGTATCACCAGTCCACAGTTGATGGAGATGCCTTCCTTGGCTCTATCCCCAGTAGCTCCTGTCCTCTTTAGTCTCTCCGACCCGGCCAGGTCCACAAAGTGAAACTTAGCCGTCAGCGTCTCGAACTCAGAGTTGATCTCAGAGGAACCGTTGGCCTGGTCTGTCTCATTGGACTCCTGAAGGAGGAGATGGGCATTGTGTATAAAACAAATAAGAGACTGTGGGGCAAATATGCATGGTGATTGTGTGCGTAATTCCATGTCTTGGACGTGCGTATCGACATTTTGGCTGTAACATTGATTAGGCTTATGAGAGAAATATAACTGGCGGTTTTCGTCTTCCATTATAACTCTCAATAACAAAACCAGTGGATAGGCCTATCTGTATCTGTAACAGCCTGTATATTGTCCATGTAATCAGCGGGCAGAGAGAGGAGGGTGACATCATGCCCAGCTGCTGTGTGGTGACCTGTGTCACTGGCTGGGGAGCTGTGTGGGAGGCATGGGTAACGCTGCATTTTACAGTCCTCTTGCTTATCAGCTGGGGTGTTTATTGTTTATCTCATAAATACTAGGAACATTTTTAAATGTTAGTAATGTGTATTTTCACAATCGGCAACAAACGAGTGGTTGTATGTTACAACAACCCCCAAATAAAATGGTACTGATTATGCAGCCTAAAAACCTTTTTATCATGTCATTTCTAAAGAATGACAGGGTAAACAGCCAGTGAAATAGACTGTGAAAAGCGTATCCTATCCTAGGCTTGGCTCTAGAGAGCTCCAGGCCTCTGGTGCGATGCCACCTACGCTGTTGTCCGGAGGGCACACTCTGACTTGGCACAGGTGGATGGTGAAGATGGCATGGGAGCGCGAGCTCTGGACGTTCATCTGGGTGCTGGCTGTGGTACGGGACAGAGCCCCCAGCTTCAGACACTGCATCATCTGTAGAGGGAGGGAGGGAGGGAGGACCAGGGACAGGAAAATAATGGGAGAGTGCATTCAAGAGGTCAGTAACTCTGTTTGACAATTTCAGACAAACTGTCACACCCTGATCTGTTTCACCTGTCTTTGTGCTTGTCTCCACCCCCCCTGCAGGTGTCGCCCATCTTCCTCATTATCCCCAGTGTATTTATACCTGTGTTCTCTGGTCGTCTGTTGCCAGTTCGTTTTGTTTTGTCAAGCCTGCCAGCGGTTTTTCCCATGCTCCTGTCTGTTTTGTCTTTTTTGACCATTCTGCCTGCCTTGACCGAGCCTGCCTGTCGTTCTGTACCTTGTCACACCACCCTGGATTACTGACCTCTGCCTGCCCTGACCCTGAGCCTGCCTGCCGTTCTGTACCTTTCGGACTCTGCTCTGGACTACTGACCTCTGCCTGCCCTTGACCTGTCGTTTGCCTGCCCCCCTAAACATTTGTTACTTCGAAACGGTCTGCATCTGGGTCTTCTCCTGAGCCTTGACACAAACACATACACAGACAGATTTAGGCTCACAGCAATAACATATGTTTAACCAATGCCCATAGGTACAGATTGGTGTTATTCTGCTTTAGGCTGTGTTCGAGACTAACCTCTGCCTCGGAGGTGACCGTGCGCGTGGTGACTCCCACAGTGTAGATGCCGCCGTTAGCGTCCTCATGAATCTTGATGGTGGACTTCTGTCTCTTCCCATCCATGTCCCGCGTTGACTCAAACAGATCCAGCACCTCCTCATTGTACAGCTGGGATAGGGGGGAAAAAAACAAGCCAATGAACCAATACCCCAAAGCCAAATAACTGTGCATGGAAAACATCAGTAGTTAAGTAATTTTGGTTATGGAAAGTATACTGCTTTATTAGTTTTTAGAGACATGTATCAGCAAGCGATATCAGATTTGAGTGAGACACGTAATTCCCTAGTAATTACTCTATGGTGATAAATCATCTGCCTATAGAGTTAAGTTAGCTGAACACATCCCATGAGCAGACAGAAGCACAGTGAACGTCCCTCTGCTCCAGGCTGCTAGACACAGCTGCTGCAACCCCTAGCCAGAACCCTTTCCCCTAATACCTCTCTTAGGTTAGCAGCTCTAAGGGAAGGAAACCGGATAGGTTTAAGTAAGCAATAATGAAGGCTCCACCTTGCCTTCCAGGGCCAATGGGCTTCTTTTCAGAGATGTAGAAACCTGCATCTCCAAGCTTCCTCATGTTGCAGAGCGTGATGTGAGACTACAGAGAGAGATTGTATTTCTGGTTCAAAAGTGTAACCAGTGGGGATTGAATACGGGTCTCCCGCTCACCAACCCAACGTCTTAACCAAATCACCTCAGCTACAAAAAGCACATACTACGTTTTGTCCTTTCCATCACACATACCTCCAGGAACTGTGCGTTGATCTTGAACTCGGGTACAGGCTTGCCCTGCTCTGTGGCGGCCTGCCGTCGTTCCTCGATGCCCCTGAAGAGGTGCCGGACTGCCCGGGGAATGATGCCCAACTCACCCTCACTGATGTTCACGTCAAACCCTGTACCCATGGTGTAGGTCTTCCCCGAACCAGTCTGGGGGAGAGGGAGAAGAAGGGGGAGGATATGATAGGAGCAATAACCAATGATATTGTTTCATTTATTTACTCATTTATCTTACTTCAAACTTATTCAGTCAGTGGGCCTATGCTACTATTTCATGAATACAGGAAGTTATAAATGGGGAGTGGGGATCAGCTTTTCTTACTCAAATTAAAAAACAGTACAAAACGCCAGAGTAGAAGAAAAACAAGCCCTGTCAAAATGATTCTCCTGGACTAAAGCCACTCCTAATATATGTAGCTACTACTGCACAGCGCACACACATTGGGGTTGGGGGCTTGGTTGTCATGGTGAGAGTATAATTCGCACGTCACCTGAAAGATACTCTGACAGTAGTGTGTTTACGTGTGTGTGTGTGTGTGCCCGTGCGTTTTTGTGTGTACAGTATTTGTGTAGATGTCATGTGAGTGTGTGTGCATGCATGCGTACATATACACTGTGTGTGAGTGTGCCTGTGTATGTGTGTTAGTGCGTGACCCGCTGTACCCCCTGAATGAGAGTCTGACAGGGAGACAACGGAGAGAAGAATGTAGCGGGCAGAGGAGAATGGACAGAGAGATTAAGAGGAGGAGGAGAGGAGTGAAAGGAGAGTTTGGCAGAGCTCCACTATAGAGAGAGAGAGAGAGAGAGAGAGAGAGAGAGAGAGAGAGAGAGAGAGAGAGATAAAGTGAACGAGTTTGAGAGAGTAAGCGCAAGAAAGGGAAAGGGATACCTAGTCAGTTGTACAACTGAACGCCTTCAACTGAAAGACAGACAGGCAGAGAGAGAGAGCAGGGAGAAGGAGAGAGAGATAGTGAAAGAGAGCCTGATAGATATGAACATGTACTGTAGAAAGTCAGTCACGTGTGCTAATCTATCAAGCCAATAGAATCCCTGAGGTTGGTTCTGTTAGAACATGCCCGCTGTTGCTGAGTTGACTGTTTCCATGGCCTGTTTGTTTCTCTCTTCATGTGAAATGAGCTCTATGAAGACCTGGAGCCTAACCGAGACCAGCTTCTAGCAGTGCTGTATCACTCCCTGAGACACAGTTATAAGGTTTGATAAATGACGTTGTCACAGTCAATGTGAGTTTAGCAGAGTTACAGCATATCCCTCACTGAGTCACAGATAGGGGTTTGATGAATGGCGATGTAATAGCCAGTGTGAGTTTGGTATTGGAAACAAGGTGGGATAACATGTTCTGCTTGCTTACAGTAACAACACTGTTTTCGAACTCATCCGGCAAGGGACCAGAGACCACAGGACACGTGGTGGATTCCTGTGTGTGGCAGAGCCAAGCCCTTTCCTTGGGTGTGTCCAGCATTGCACTGCATTGCGTCTGTAAGGCAAATCTGGTGTGTGTATGTGTTTTTTTTTTATGCGTTTGTGCGCATTGTTTGTAAATGTGTGTGTGCACTTGTGTATGTGTGTGCATGTACGCCTCTGTGTGTGTGTGTGTGTGTCATGCAAATATCGGACCTGTCCATAGGCGAAGATAGTAGCGTTGTATCCCTCGAAGCATCCCTCGATGAGTTTCTCAGTGCAGTGTGTGTAGATGCTGTCCTGCTGGGAGTCCATGTCAAACACGTAGTCGTAAGTGAACGCCTTGTCTTTACCCAGCATCACCTGGGGCTCGGCGGGCATACAGAACGTACAGATGTGACATCCTTCGATCTTCTCCCTCGCCAGCTGAGGACGAATCCTGAGAGAGGGCGAGAGAAATGTTGGGTTAGGGTTTGTAACTGTATAGAACATTAAACATGAATAGATGAACAGAAAAGGGGAGAGACGGCAAGAGAGTGAGAAAGAGAGGAAGAGAGAGAGAGAGAGAGAGGGAGAGAGAGAGAGAGAGAGAGAGAGAGAGAGAGAGAGAGAGAGAGAGAGAGAGAGAGAGAGAGAGAGAGAGAGAGAGAGAGAGAGAGAGAGAGAGAGAGAGAGAGGAAGCGAGAGTTTATCATGGAGATGCTTTGTGTGCTTGGTTTCCATCTATGCCTTCTTAATTGCTTAATTGCTTAATTACACAACTAGATTACAAGGCAAAGTTACATTTGAGGCACATTCCACCCTTCCGTAGATGTGTCTAATATGTTAATATCTTCACGTCTGGCATGTTATCAGAAGAGGCATGGAAACGTTATCCCATATCGCACTGCCACTACACCCGACTCAGTACTTATTCTGATGTGTTGACATAATGACTTGTGGTATGCAGGGATGTGGCATGCAGCAGGTATAGAGACCTTAGCGCCTTGACAAAAACTCAAGGGCAAAGCTTTGACAAGCAGAGTTTGAATGTTGAAAGTTTGATAAGCTGAGTTTGAAAGTTGCATGTCAAGTATGATTCAGGGCTATGGTTGACTTTTAGACATTAAGTTAACCACTTAACCCTGCTTTTCACAATACGCCACGTCTGAGTGCTTTATTGCTTCTATAAAACAGTTAGCTTAATCTGTGCTACAAATAGTAGATCTGTTGGTCCAGTTGTCAGTAAGACATGTATTATTCACTAATCTGTTTTTCTAGGGTCCTGGAGTGTGTGTGTGTGTGTGTGCGCATACCTGCGTGTTTGTATGTGTTCCTGCGTGCGTGCATACCTGCGTGTGTGTGCTTGCGTGCCTGCGTACGTGCGTTTGTGTGTGCGATTCCCCTCACGCTGCCAGCACACTCCACCACTCTGCCTCTTACAGAGCCCTCAGTGTTCGAGCCTGGGCTCAGAGAAGAGTGGAAGCTGTGGAGCTACGCTAGGTAAACAGTCACACCCTGCCTTGCAATTTCCCCATACACGCTGCCCCTGCGCCTGTCTAGCTCATCACAGAACTCACTGGACAAATATCACAGGATTTCAACTAGATTCAAATGGGAAATATTCAGAAGACTTGATGGAAGAGTACTGTAAGGAAATGCATTACTTGTGTTAGGCCTGTAATTGTGTTTATAAGGGCAGTATTGTGATTGGAGAGTCAAAACAGAGAGTCAGGCTACAGAACACACTGCCACACACTTCCACACACACTTCCACACACACACACACACACACGCGCAAACTCACACGCACACACACACACAGCCAGGCTACAGCGGAGTTATTGTGCCCCAGTGACATCAGATCCCAGCTATTTAGCATCCTCTCTCTGGGATTACACAGTGAATGAGAAGAGGGGACAAAGCGAGGGAGGGATAGAGGAGAGGAGGAACAGACGAGGGGGAAAGGAGGCTGCATTACCCGTAGTGTTACACCTCTAGTACATCATCCGGGGTCATAACTTCCTTCTGTATTTGCTACAGAGTACTTCACTATTTCCGTATTGCTGCTGCCTCAACAGGTAGGCTAGTTGTTGACTGTATAGTATACTAGGCCATTACTGATCTCTTTGTTCATTTACCTGCAGAACACCCCTCTGGCAGACCTCTGTTTGACACGTTTTAGTGGTTTGGGGGGTTAGGGGGAATCCACAGTAATCCCTTTTGGCCCACTTCCTAAAACAGGACAGAACCATCACTCTTATCCACCATAACAAAGACAATACTCATCACCGCTTACACCACGTTAAGTAACAATAATGCTGAAATACTAAAAGTGAGAATGCTGGGCTGGCTTCAAGCCAAAGATGAGATCAAAGATACTAGATAATACACAGCACTGGTCATGAGATGACATTCAATAGCATTTCATTTGGTGCCAAATGTCCCTACATGAGGAAAGAGAGTGAGTTCAGTGCAGTGTAAAACACATCACTGGTCTGATTGATTGTGATGAGAGCATCCCAGCCAAGGCGGTGACGCAAGACAAACAGTCATTCACTCCTCCTTATGTGTGTATGTCTAGGACTCCAGCCTTGCTCTGTGACATCCCCCAGTGTCTTCCATACACAATATCCTGGTAGAATCTCAATTGCATTTCCTTGTTTCCTTGCTTCCTCTCTCCTTGAGAGGAATCAAGGAAATGAAAGTGAGATTCTCCCAGGATATTTGACCAGCTCAAGATTGTTGACGGATTCCTCCGGAATAAGACCAATAAACTTCACAGATCACTGCCACTTCAAAGCTGCTTTCTCAACACCAGAAAGACATTTCAGACCTGATTTTTTTTAGTATAGGCCTCTAGACCAGAGCCATATAGATCAATGTACACTACCGTTCAAAAGTTTGGGGTCACTTAGAAATGTCCTCCAAATCTTTGGTCCGTTTAAAATAACATCAAATTGATCAGAAATACAGTGTAGACATTGTTAATGTTGTAAAGGACTATTGTAGCTGGAAACGGCAGATTTATAATGGAATATCTACATAGACGTACAGAGGCCCATTATCAGCAACCATCACTCCTGTGTTCCAATGGCACGTTGTGTTAGCTAATCTAAGTTTATAATTTTAAAAGGCTAATTGATCATTAGAAAACCCTTTTGAAATTATGTTAGCACAGCTGAAAACTGTTGTTCTGATTAAAGAAGCAATAAAACTGGCCTTCTTTAGACTAGTTGAGTATCTGGAGGATCAGCATTTGTGGGTTCAATTACAGGCTCAAAATGTCCAGAAACAAATAACTTTCTTCTAAAACTCGTCAGTCTATTCTTGTTCTGTGTACTACTCCCTTCACAAAACAGTGCAAACTGGCTCTAACCGGAATAGAAAGAGGAGTGGGAGGCTCAGGTGCACAACTGAGCAAGAGGACAAGTACATTAGAGTGTCTAGTTCGAGAAACAGACGCCTCACAAGTCCTCAACTAGCAGCTTCATTAAATAGTACCCGCAAAACACCAGTCTCAACGTCAACAGTGAAGGGACGACTCCGGGATGCTGGCCTTCTAGGCAGAGTTCCTCTGTCCAGTGTCTGTGTTCTTTTGCCCATCTTAATCTTTTCTTTTTATTGGCCAGTCTGCAATATGGATTTTTCTTTGCAACTCTGCCTAGAAGGCCAGCATCCGGGAGTGGCCTCTTCACTGTTGACGTTATATATAATGAGAAGTTTATGAGTGTTGAGCACACTTCACAGTGCAGTGTGAGTGAGTAGTGCACTTGTGTACATTACAATTGTCCTCTAGCTGGGATAGTTGACTGACAGGTTTTAGGCTATGAGTGAAATGAAAACACTGGATCCTTCAGGGTGAATAATGGTTGACATATACAGTAGCTGCTCCATACCTTCATGTAGTCTTTAGATTTAAAGCACTAATCCACCCTCTAGACTACAGCAGTGTCCGTCAACACAGGTCCTGGGGATCCAGAGTGGTGTAAATCTTTGTTCTAGCCCAGCTCTGACAAAACTAATCAAGGTAATCAGTGATTAGGTGATCAGTTGAACCAGATGTGTGTTAGTGCTGGGCTGAACCAAAAATCTACACACCCTTTGAGTCCAACTCCATCCCCAGGACCAGCATAGAACAACACTGCACTATAGTGCCACAAAGTATTAAGTCTTATGTGTTGTTTTCTAGTAATCTAACTCTCCAGTTCCTGTACCTCTATAGGGGACCCCAAAGCCTTTGCCTAACACAGTACAGAGGGACTACTGACTGAGCAGAGAGCTCCTAGCTCTCTGTGATAACGGCTGTACATTTATCCTCCAGGACAACTCAGTCAACCCCCCAGTCAGGTTAAGCCTGCTCAGGGAATATAACATATCTGTTGAAAGTATTTAATAATCCAGTTCAGAAGAGGTGGGCTGTAGTTAACTGAGGTGGGGTAGGCCGCTTCTGTGAGATGAAAGGCTAGACCTGCTGACAGACTCTCCCCATGTGACATGACCTCATTACAGCGATTACTGTGACTGCCAGAGGAGCCATGCACCATGGCGGCAGCACTTGCTAACCTACTAACCCCTCTCAGAATAAAATGGACAGCGCCAGGCTAGCTCACTATAGCTCTACCCCATTCAGAAACAGCTATCCTGGGCCTGAGCCGAGACTCTCCTTTCTCTCCTAATGATCTGGGGCAGCCTTGCCTGTCTGTCTCTCTTTGTCTCTCTTTGTCACATTCTCTCTCTGTCCTTCTCTCCCCTTCCTCTCCCTCTCCTCTCCCTCTCATTCTCTGTCCCACTCATTCTCTCCCTCCCTCCCTCTCTCTCTCTGTCCCCTTCCTCCACACAGCTACCACTATAGCTCTACCCCATTCAGAAGCAGCTTCCTGGGCCTGAGCCGAGACTCTCCTTTCTCTCCTATGGACCCAGTCCGAATTATCTGGGGCAGCCTTGCCTGTCTGTCTCTCTTTGTCACATTCTCCCTCTGTCCTTCTCTCCCCTTCCTCTCCCTCTCCTCTCCCTCTCATTCTCTGTCTCACTCATTCTCTCCCTCCCTCCCCCTCTCTCTCTGTCCACCACCAACACCACCACACACTGACCTGGTTCAAAGGGCTGGCAGGGCCAGGCGGTAGCACAGTCACATTTCTAGCCAGCATAATCTCCTACTAAGCAAATACACTTCAACCAGAATGGCTGTTGTACAATTTGAAATGTACTGCAGGCCAGAGGCCAGGGTGCACTGGTGACCGTCATAATCAGTGTACTCTGCTTTGGATATGGTTGAGTCTATACAGTATGTGTGTAGATCTCCATGAATAATAATACCTATGCTGGTAAGAAAGGTGATTCAGCCACAGCTTCATCATGCTGACTCACTGCAGATCAGGACCTGACCTCAGCCCCTGCCTCCGCCTCAGCCAACCACAATGGTCCCCTGGGAGACCATCACGCAACCTTTCCCATCTGCAAACCACAACAGTCTCAGCCCTAATCTAATTCTAGAGCTACAAAGAGTCCAGAGAAGCAGCTGGACCCACACTGAAGGGAAACAACAGGCACAATACACAACTAGATTACAGGAAACAATCAATCATTCACTCGTATAGACTTATTCTGATTCATTTGAGAAGAAAACAAAAAGAAGAGGGAGGATTGCTGCCCTGTGCCCACACATTGCAAAGAGAGGAGAATGGAGTCAGGCGGCTGGCTTTTTAACTCCACTCATATCAGAGGTTAAATTGTGGCCAAGTACCTGAGGAATTCAGACACTAGGAACAGGGTTTTTAAAGGCCCAGTGCAGACGTATTTTTTAATCAAGATCAAATCATTTCTGCGTAACAATTAAGTACCTTACTGTACTTAATTAGGGCTCCTGAGTGGCGCAGTAGTCTAGGACACTTCAACTCAGTGCAAGAGGGGTCAGTTCCTGGTTCAAATCCAGGCTGCATCACATCTGACTGTGATTGGGAGTCCCATAGGGTGGTGCACAATTGGCCCAGGGTTTGGCCGGGGTAGGCCATCATTGTGAATAAAAATTTGTTCTTAACTGACTTGCCTAGTTAAATTTAAATAAAATTGGCATAGAGGTTTGGAACTCTCTTTGTTCTTGGTCTATTAATCAATTTACTGCATGGTGATGTCTCCATGGAAAGCCAAAACTCCATGTAAACTTGCTGATTAGAAGGTCCTGTGTAGATTGTATTTTCAACCAGCAACTATCAGTAAATAACAGTGATCAAATTTGCTCACACTTTTACAGTGTTAGTTTCATCAGCTTTTGTACAATATGATATACTGTAAACCATTTTGACTGCATTTGGCCTTTAATGAGCGTTGGAGAAGACCCTTCACTCCCCAGGTTCATTACCCTGATACACTGATGCTGTAGAACAGAGGTTAATGAGGGACCATTCTACACACACACCCTTCTCTGGCCCTTCATTGCACCTGAAACTGAGACCAGGGAACTTCATACACAGGGTTTACGGTGAACTCATGACACACACACACACACCGATAAATGGTTCTGTTATTGTGCTGCTTACAACAAGTGTCTCAATCCGTTTTGAAAGGTCCCCTTGAAAGAAGAAAAAAAGCTTCAGCTACGCCCTCTGTTCTTCAGGAATCAGTAACCACAGGGAACACTACAGCAGCCTCTCCTCTCTCTCGTAAAGTACCTTCAGTTGTACATGGTCATTATGTAACTAACCACAGCAGTCGAGGAAGCAGGCAGCTGATGTACAATGGCCTATGGCAAGCAGGTTGTATAACTTGTCTCCTCTATGACATGGGTTGGAGCAGAACAGGCCTGGGTTAATGGATGCCAAGGGATAGAGGAAGAAGAGAGGAGATGGGGAAGGAAATGGCACTGTAGCCCTTTCCTGCAGTCAAATGACCTACTGGCCTCATGGGTGGAATTGTATTCATATTTTTCATATTTTTCACAATTAATAAACATCACTTAAAATCTGGTGTTTCTATGTCAAAAGGTTTTGTTATATTTCAGTTTTCTGTGATGTACTGTACAGTACCAGTCAAAAGTATGGACACACCAACTAATTCATCAAGGCAAAGGGTGGCTACTTTAAAGAATCTCAAATATAAAATATATTTTTATTTGTTTAACACTTTTATGGTTACTACATGATTCCATATGTGTTATTTCATAGTTTGGATGTCTTCACTATTATTTTACAATGTAAAAAATAGTAAAAATAAAGAAAAACCCTGGAATGAGTAGTTGTGTCCAAACTTTTGACTGGCACTGTATATAATATCGGGATGCAAACTCAAAATTTCAACTCCATATCTGACATGGTACAGGTGTCTTTGTTTAAGCCCATAACCATGTGTGTGAGGTGGATACTTTTGTTTCAAAGTTGACCCTGATTTAGCCCACTGCAGTAAAAGGTTAATGGGAATATTCTTGTCATCATCATCATCATTATCTGACGACATCCACTGATGTCATATGAGGGTGAAGAAATGGTCTGGGGAGAAAACGGCACTTAAATGGGAATACTACTTCCACTGTCATATGACTGACATCATCCACTGTCGTCACATGGAGTGGATTTCATACAAAGCGCTCCTGTCCTCATGCTCCAATGTTGTGTGTTTGTTTCAATTATGACATTGTGAAGTGAAAGGCAACGCTGTGTGTTGTGCGTGTGGATAATGACGTCAACTGGCATCATTCACTGTTCAGGACATCAGTTGCCTTTTCCAGGACATCAGGTGTGATTTCTCTTTTTCCCTCTACCTTAGAGGCACCTGACTCACTGACTGTCATAATGACAGGGTTGTAACGGGGAATACATGCATTAAGCTACGTTTAGAGAGCATCGCTGTGAGTAATAGCTACAGCAAAAAATAACAGCTGACAACAACAGTGTCACTGTTCAATGCTCAGTCTTTAACTGAGTTATGGTCCATTGTACTTGCTATTAGGAACAGTCTGTCCATTGTTAAGTACTGTACTGGAGTGGAGATCATGAAGCAAGTCATTGGATAATTCTCAACATCAATGCTCTGTGATTAACAGGTAGTAACAGGCTTTTTCCCCTTAGAGCACAGAAAGACAAACTGCAGATTTCAACAAGGATCGACTGATGCAAATGATACATGTAAGCGCCTCAAACCAAATAAACCAAACAACTTTTTCCTACAACTTTTTCCTAAAATGTCTTCAACAAATGGTCTTTGAATGAATAAATGTCTCTCTTAGTATCCCGTCTCCACACAGGAAAATGATGTCACCTCAGTTACCAAGGCCACTAGTGAAAGAAGGGGAAGATTCAGCCAGAGAATTCTAGCCAGAGAATTCTGCAACTCAAGAACCCCCACTTCTCTTCACCTGGCTTAAATCTGTCAGGGCTCTTCTACCCGGGTGAGTGATGTCCATTCACAGGGTCCCCACGCCGGGCGGGGGGGTTCACTGACCAGTGGCCACAGCTCTAATGCTTCCTGGGTCAGAGGTCACATTGCAGCTATAGGGAAGAGCTGGAAAAGGTGAGCAGTTGTCCACGCAGTGGCTGTCGGTTTCACACTGTCAGTTAGGGGGACCAGGACAATAGACAGAGGACATACACACATACACACACACCCATCCTCTCTTCCTCAAGCCAAGAACTATGATGAATAACACAAAATAACAGCGATCATATGTGGAAACATTCTGCTGTGACAAGGGCAGTTAAATACCATTATGCCACAAAGGGAACTCTGTCAAAACATCAGATAAGAGGACGACACTAACAGACATACAACCTTGTGAGTTGGAGTTATTCCGGATGGGTGAAAACAACCCAAGAATGTTTTGCAATGTCACAGCCAAGGGCAATGAGTGATAATTGCAGAAAATAAACTGAGAGACACATTATTTTCTTCTGGCAATGGGATACCAGTGAGATTCCTAAAATACATTAGTTTATCAATCTGGGCTAAGGTAATGTATCTGACCTCAAGCCAACACAAGCTTATCTTGTGATATTCTGTTGTGCCGTTTTAAGGGCTTGTACTGCGGTCATGTTCGGGTTTAAGGGCATGTTGTTATGATCTTGTTGTGTGTTGTGTGAAAGATAAATATCTCATATCTATGTGTGAATCTAAAAGAAAACTAATATTAGAAAGTAAACACTCTGTCCCTCTGGCTAACAGGCTGGGGCAATGTTGTAGTACTCGAGTATATAGGACTCGGACTTGGACTCGGAATCGAACACTAGGGACTTGGGAACGCGACACGGACTCAAGGTTTAGTGACTTGACTACATCACTGGGCTGGCGGTTGAGTGCAGCAGCTCAGCTGTAAAGTGCCTGTCGACAGAAGAGAGTCAAGAGACCCATTTCTCTATATATAAACAAAGAAGCTGTAGGCGAAGGAACGATACAAAGTGCAACACTGACATAGACACAAAGAAGTATTCAGTTATCAGTTATGGCCGAAGAGTAAAATACATATAGAGAAGTCTCAGCCAGAAGAATTCAGCTACAACACGTAGCCTTACTTGTATACTGAGAGAAGTGGATGAAATTGAATAGATACTGTAACTATTGTTATTGTCTCCTGTAGTAAGTAAGGATACGTTGCAATATCACATGCCGTGTGCCTGCAGATGGTTTGCATGTATTTGTATGGCGGTTCATGCATATGTACTGTAAAACAATAACATTTTCCAGGAAGTGCACTCTTCTCCTAAAAATAATCCACCATAGGCTAAGAGCAGGAGGAGGAGCTGGGCTTTGATAGACACTGAAAACCCAATGGGAGGTGTGGACGGTCAGCATAGACAAGGTGTCCAAAGAGGGGCATCATCTGCGTCTGTCTGAGGGTTTTGTGAAGAATAAACAGTGCCTATCTGTTTATGAGCCAGTGTAACGGCTGTCGTGCCAGTGTGAGTGTGAGTGTGAGTGTGAGTGTGTGTGTGTGTGTGTGTGTGTGTGTGTGTGTGTGTGTGTGTGTGTGTGTGTGTGTGTGTGTGTGTGTGTGTGTGTGTGTGTGTGTGTGTGTGTGTGTGTGTGTGTGTGAGAGAGAGAGACAGGGATAGGTAGAGGGTGAGAGAAAGGAAAAGCGAGCTACAGGTTTAGAGAGTGACTTGGCAAGAATGTGCCAGCGTGTGGGTGCCGTGAGTGGATGTGTACATAATGTGATGAAGTGAGCTTTGGTCTGCTGGGCCGGAGTTCTCAGAATAGCAGAGAGAGCAGTAAGGTCCAGGGTCAGGGAAGATATCCCTGTACTGTGGGCTTAAGGGATCTGCTTACTGACCCATACACTGGACACTTAGATTAGTGACAGGTTCCAAAGTTCATTTCAGGGCCCAGGGGCAGGTGAAGAGGCAATGGTGTGTGGGGGATTTAGAACACCTAAAACATGTTAATAAAGACCCAGTTTTTAGAACTCGAGGTCCTATACTACATGTTATAAACATATTATGAACATGTTAATAAAGACCCAGGGTTTTTAGAACTCAGGGTCCTATACTACATGTTATAAACATATTATGAGCATGTTAATAAAGACCCAGAGTTTTTAGAACTCAGGGTCCTATACTACATGTTATAAACATATTATGAACATGTTAATAAAGACCCAGGGTTTTTAGAACTCAGGGTCCTATACTACATGTTATAAACATATTATGAGCATGTTAATAAAGACCCAGGGTTTTTAGAACTCAGGGTCCTATACTACATGTTATAAACATATTATGAGCATGTTAATAAAGACCCAGAGTTTGTAGAACTCAAGGTCCTATACTACATGTTATAAACATATTATGAACATGTTAATAAAGACCCAGGGTTTTTAGAACTCAGGGTCCTATACTACATGTTATAAACATATTATGAGCATGTTAATAAAGACCCAGAGTTTGTAGAACTCAGGGTCCTATACTACATGTTATAAACATATTATGAGCATGTTATTACACGCTATCTGATAATCTGAGTCTATGCGTGTCTCCGTTTTTCGTGATCACATTTAGATACAGTAGTTGGTCTTATCCCGTATAGACTCTCTCGACTGGCTCCTCCATGAGAATAATGAGTGGGAGCCTGATTGTTGAGGAAACAAAAGACCAAATTAAAGTTGCAAGAGAGAGAGAGGGGAAAATGCGTATAGTAATTGCGCCGACAGAGATGGTCGCCTCATATCTGCTAACCATGTGTTTGTGACCAATAAAATGTTATTTGATTTATACAAAGCTAGCAAATAATTCATGAGGCATGTGCTTTCTATGCAGATGGATGCATGGGCAGGGTTTACACACACCTTTGTCTGTCTGCAGGGAGCTAGCTATTTTAACACTGAGGACAGTCTCTGTATTGCTTATGCTACCAACAGTTCAGTGGCTATTATGTAGTCATTGCAATTAGTACTTAGTCCTTGCAGTTAAATGCTTTCAATGTGAAATTACAGTTGTATATCGTTTTTGAAAACTCTAAAAGCTGTCTGCCGACATGTCTGCGATTAAAACAGTCTCCTGTTATGTAGATGTGCTTTCTGCTAGTATATTGTCTCATGAATATGGCTGCATTTATATGCAGGAGAGAGGCTTGTAAACCAAGGCCCAGTCCAGACAGAGACTTAGTAAACAGAGTACTGGGTCAAAGTCTGCCTGCAGTAACGAGAGAGGTGTAACCAGGCCTTAGTCTCTGTCTTCCACTGATCCTTCTCACATGACATCACAGATCTATGACACACACAGACGCAGGCGGCATTGCTTTCTCTTCTCATATCCATCATATCCACCCCCTCTCCCTTCATTCATAAATCCATGTAGTCATTATGTCTGCAGCCAGGACATTGATAGATGGTGTACTGATGCTTAGCACCAACAAAGGAAACCCATGAAACATTACCTACGAATTTGTGTTGGTCTACATGGGGGGCTGATGGTGACACGTAAAACAAATCCAAGGCCGTGCTGCTTTAGCAGTTTGACATTTGACATTCGTCCTAGAATAAATGCAAGGAGAAACATACTGTTGTTGCTATCACCAATCCCTACGTAAACGTCGATTCCTTTGCCACATTGTAGTCTACGGTGCGTTACTTTGGAACCAATGCGCAATTTCTTTTAGGCTATCCACACATTCATGTTATTACACCGTAACTAGGCCATTATAACAGCCCATGCTGTGGTTGAACAACACCGCCGATGTCACAATAATAATATAGGTCCATTATCCTGGAGAGGCGTGACCAAGATGACCATCCCGGGCTTACCTCAATGCGACCCGCACCGAACTTTCGTCCTGTCCACTCATGGTTACGACGTCCGCAGGGTCGTCCCCGCTGGAACAACCACGATATCAATAGCTTGATTCTCTTTTTATTTATCGGCGTACAGCAGGCAGCGTCGTTACCGAAGCGCTTGAGCCACCACGGCTCACATCCACCTCATATAAGTAATTCTCAATACGAAGTCAGCATTCGTGTGCTCTTCTCTGTGATATATCTCGGGTGAGGCGCATTCTGAATAAACGTAGGCTACGATATTCGAGGTAACATGTTCAATGAGATTGCATTATTCCCGTGTAGAGGCCAGCCTTGCTAGGCGATAGGGACAGAGAAATACACTTGTCCGCTCCGGTGTGTGACCGGAGGAGTGGAACGTAATCAAGCCACTCCTTCTGAGATGTACGGTACCAATCTGACAGGGGGGAAATATCAACCCCATTGAATGAGCGGAGAAACACCGTAGCCGCTCTATTTTAACACCATTCAATGTAATCATTAAAGTGAATGTATATCGTTTTCTGAAGAATGTAAAACTGTTCGGTAAATGATCACCTCAAGGCCAATTCTAGAGGTCAGTTGATGGAAAATGTTGGATTATTGTTCCCCACTAGCTGAGTCTCAATCACACCACCTTGTTGTCTGCAATGCAATTTAAAACGTCCAATGCTTTACAAACCGCCGATCTAATAAAACATGAAGAGCTTTAGCATATTGTATGTAGCCAAATAGTTTGACATTCCAATCTAACGTCAATATGTTTGTGAAATACCAAATGGTGTAGGCCTATTAGTGTTGCAATGACATTACTGATGTACGGCTGCATGGATGGAGCATGGCACCATCGTGTGGTCATTGGTTAAGATTACAAAAGTGCAGTTTGATCCAAATAAATTCCGTCTTTATACACCAGATGGCATCAGATACACGTTACATTGAATGCCCCTGTACTGAGGCTGGAATAAGCAACCAACCACAAAATGCTGACTAATGACAACACAACACAACAATGAATCAATCAATTATTTGAGTTTTACACAGTCTTAGTGGTTGTCTTATTTTATTTACAGGAAAATACATGTTCAAATGCAAAAGTGTCATGAGCAAAGCATATGATTTTCAGAATACTTGAAACTACATAGGATTCACATTGATGTAAATGAACACTCAGTGCACATCCTCGCATGCAGAAGGAACAACAGTACCAGAACAGGTGGGTTTAATTAAAATGTTTAGTCTGTTTTCTCACCATAAAAAAAATCAAAAGGAGACTAGAAAAGAGGGGAGACAATGCCTCTTCTTGTCCGTCAGTCCCATGTCTTTCTTGACTAAACAGCATCACTAGGCCTATAGCACAACACAGACCCCATTCACATAACATAAATTAGTTTAATAAAATAGTGACACAACACATGCATTAGTTACAAGAGGTACCATTAAATTAACAACCAAATTTCAAATCAAACTTAAATTGTCACAGTTGCCAAAATGGAATGGATTGCCTATGACAAAGTGAACTGCTATGATACATGTCAAATACAGTACATTCGGATGTTCCACATATAGAATTGTATCCATAATTTGTTAATAAGTTAAAGTGTTGTGGGAACATACTAGAGTAGACCTAACTTAACAGTTGCAATTTTATAGAATATCAAAGTATATTTAATTGTGTTTGACTTTGATCCATAGTATTGGTTAGATAGCTATCTCATGGTATACAGTTTCAAGCATCACCTCTTGATTCTACTCATTCCATACTATTCTCAGTCACTTTAAGACACTGTTTCATCCAGGAGTATACTGTAGATACTTCCTATCAACAGGGCTGAGAAACACAGCATTTTGTTTTTACAGTACAGGGAAATCAGGTTTCACTATGTCAGCTGTCCATTTCAAGACACAAAGTATTAGTTAGAATCCCAAAGAATGAGGAGAAGCCTGAATATGTAGGTTATTTTCAGGCTTATAACCTCTTTATAACAGTAGTTATATCCAAGTATATTACAAAAGTTCAATACTTTACTTCCATGAACAACTAACTATTCATGGTGCAAGTTATTGTATTTATCCTCCCACAATGCTCTCTGTTTAGCAATGATTGAAAGAAACAGTTCAAATATAATGTGATTGAGGCATCACTCACACTCACCCATTCCATGCAAAGGCAAATATAAGTACCATATTAACAAAGTATACATTACAATATATAGTTTACATATTTATAACTTACATACATTATTTCCATGTCACTTATTTTTAAGACAGTTTAGTCTGAGATGTAGTGGTAAAAATATAGCAGTTGCACTTGTTCTACACTTGTATGTGTACAACAAGAGTAAATATTCTGCCATTGCGGTTACTGATTTCATTGTTACAGTCGGGGTATAAGCCAATCAAATAACCCAGCACTAGTATGTGCCACCCAATCAGTATACTCAATGTTTATAGGTATTACTGATTGAAAATACCGTATAGGGCAGGAATCATCAACTAGATTCAGCCATGGGCTGATTTATTTATTGAACGGATGGCCAGGGAGGCAGAACATAATTACAAATAATTTGTAGACTGCAAATTGACGGCAAGAAGCCCAAACATATATAATATTTGACTTTAACGTAATCATTTCAAACCTTGCTTACATCTGTATTCGATCACATATATCTCTCTATTATGCTTGGGATTAATTTGACATTTCCAAAATGTAAATCACTTGGAGCTGATTTGCTGGTGTTTTTACAGTCTTTTATGTCAAACAATAAAAAATTTAAATATTTTTTTTTTTGCTCTTGGGGGGGCCAAATAGAAATCACCTGCGGGCCAAATTTGGTCCACGGACCACCAGTTGGAGAACCCTGGTATAGGGGATACACTAACACAGTCCGGCTATAAGGCTATACAGTACTAGAAGGACTGGTCTTGGATTTGACATATAGTAACCTCAGCAGAGCTGAGATGACAGCTTTGTTAAACAGAAGATTTACTGTACATACAAGGTTTGAACAGAGGCAGCATTATCAAACTCTAAAATGCCTACATTAAAAATACATTTTATGACATTATCAAAAAAAGAAACAACAAAGTTCACAGTATACAGTCTGAGATAGGTCGCTGATAACACATATGAATTGCTGAACTAGATTTATTTTAGTGTGGGTGGATATAACATGGTAACAGTTAATTAAACTCAGCAACCAAGTAAACCGTACTGAACCACAACGGTAAACAACAGTGGTTATTGTAAAACACAATGTAAACCTCTTGCTGAAGATGTGACATTTTTTATAGGGGTGAAGATTGTAGACTGAGACAACACAAAACATCCTGTTCCACAGATATTACCCTAGTGATAGTGAGTAGGGCTTTGCCAGGTGATATGTGTGTGTGCGGTAGCGTTCCTGTGCGTGTGTTTGTGTGAGCGAGCCCATTCCAATTCCTGCTGTGCTCTGCTGGAGACAAGACAGGATGCCTTGAAATCCATTGTACTTGTTTAGTAAACCAGAAGCCTATAGCTCCTAAGTTAACCATCTCTTAACCACTGACAAAGACAAATCAGGGCTGCGGTCAAAGTAGTGCACTATACAGGTCTAGGGAAGGGTGTTATTTAAAATGCAGAGCCAGATAACTTGAAAGCTACTGAGGTATTTTGAATATATTACTATACTGCAGTTCTGAGGAGTTCTGTAAAAAACACATTCAGTAATGTTATAAGGAAGATGTCCTTATGACATAACCCAGAGCCAGTGGCTGAGATAACAGAAAGGGACACTCATTTATTGTACTTTAAATTTGAGCAGTAGGGCTACCGTTAAAACTGTATGCTTATTAGCCTAACCTTAATGAATAACTTGATATGATTGTAAAAACTTGGATGATCATTGTTTGATATCATCCAATTACCTTTCTAGTATTTGTTTATATAAAGAAGTAGAGGGTGCTCAACCAAAGTGAGTCAAGGTTAAACAAAAAACATTTGCAGACATCATTGGACATGTAAGGGCGCACTGCTCGCTCGCCATAATTAAAAAAAAGTTTTATTAGACAAGTTTAAAAGGCTGACGTAGAAGGCTATTAAAGGCCAAAACGTCAATCTATTAAACTTTTTATGGAAAGCTTTGCACCTTTTCTTGTCCATAGTAGTTTTTTATTAACACAAACAAATCAATACAATTAAAAGAAGGAAAATACTGTCTCACAAAAAAAAGCAGAATCCTACTACTTCAGCACTTGATAACTACAGCAATAACAATTTAAAGTGCTAGAAATGAAAAATAATTTTACTTCATTGTTCAACCGAATAAAATTTCAGTCTCAGCTTGTCAGAGATTTTAAGTTTCTCAACCATTCCAGTGGTGAAAACATCTAGAAAACAACATCGTTGGTCAATTCTTAACATTCAACCCCCAACACTGGAAACTTATGGGAATATGCAGTTGGTGTGCGTAGAAAAAAAACAAAAATACTTTGACTTTCATGAACATCCATCTCGCTCTTTCTTTCATTCTTCTTCTTTTTCAATCCTCTGCTGCGTCGGCTGTTTTGAGGACTGAGTCCTCTCCCAGGATCTTACAGAGTTCGTTGAGTCTGTGCTGCATCTTGGGTATTCCTGCAAGTGAGGATTCGAGGCGCTGTTTCTCCTCGGCCAGGGAGAGACGCGTAGCGGTGTCCAGCTGCTCGAACCTCCATCCTCCCTCACCGTCAAACTGTAACAGGTGGGTGTGGTACTTCCTGTCGGTATTTAAAGTGGAGCAAAAATATGGGTTAAGGATGGGATTATTTCATGGTTGCGTTATGTTTCTCTTTGTTATTCATTTGTTGTCCAGTCCAAGCACAACATTATTTCCAAATAGTATACAATTGTCTTTGACCTTATGGTTGTGTTACGTTATGCAAAATGATTACAGTGTTAGTGAATATGCATGTCTTCTGTTCTATTGTGGTTGAAGTCATGTTGTGGTTATTTTGTGCTGTGCCCAGCCTTGTTGCGTGGTGTAGTGTCATGTCGTGTAAAATGTCATAGGGTTAAGTGACTGCTAAACAAGCAACTAAATAGCAGCAGCAATCTCCTGAGAGGAACAGACTTGCACAATATTGTGGTAGTACTGTTTGTGTTCGCGCTGCAATCATGTTTAACGCCTGAGGCTAACTCAGAGAAAATACAGAACAGAGCACTGCTGACGTGACAACTAGTGGTGCATTTGCTTATGGCGTTTTTCCTTTTTTCTACAGGTTTCTATACAGTTTCCCTTTAAAACTGTTCTACAGTGTTCAGTACAGAATCTGTGTGCTTCAAGACAAAAAGCGGTATAAAATATTACACATTGGACGTTGAAGAAACTATCTGACTAGTCTTGCTTGCCAAACTCATGGTGCTCCGCCTAAGTATCGGAGACACAGCGGCTGTCGGAAGAGACACTATGACTGCATTTACACAGGCAGCCCAATTCTGATATTTTTTCACAAATTGGTCTTTTGACCAATCAGATCAGCTATGAAAAATATCTGCCGTGAAAAGATCTGATGTGATTGCTCAAAATACCAATTAGTGGAAAAAAAATCAGAATTGGGCTGGACAGACTGGTCCAGATATGATATATATCTCTTACCAGAGGGAGGGCCTGTGGGTGATTGACAGTAAGGATATCCCAGCATCCTTTGCAGCCTGGAATATTTTTCCCTCCACGTCAATGCTGACAGCACTGGTGCACTCATCCAACAGGGCATACTTTGGCCTGACAAACAAGAAAATTGAATTTAGTCATTTATAACTTTCTAATTAACAATTAAGTAAATCAACTAGCCACCAATCGATCAACTATCAAACAAGAGAGGAATATGGGCTATTCAATCAACAGCACCTCTAAATATCTACTATTATGTTTTTCCAACAGGGTTTAAGAAGGCCTAAGATGGCAGGCCAAGTCTTACCTGTTGTAGAACATGCGAGCCATGCCCATCCTCTGTTTCTCTCCCCCAGACAACACGTCCTTCCAGTCCATCTCTGCATCCCAACCTACACGCAGACAAACAGACACACATCACAGTACTGTCATTGACTACAGTTTGATTCTCCATTGGAATAAGTAGGTTAAACACTACACAAAGACCAACGCAAACGGTTTCAATTGTGTGTAACCATGGTAACAACTGTGTGTGAGAGTTCAAAGTTCAAGAATATTCAATAGGAGAAATACGCAAACACGCTCACAATCAAATCAAATTGTATTTGTCACATGCGCCAAATACAACAGGTGTAGACCTTACAGTGAAATGCTTACTTACAAGCCCTTAACCAACAATGCAGTAATTTTTTTTTACAAAAACACCAACAACAAAAAATAAGATTAAGAAATAAAAGTAACAAATAATTAAATATAGAGCTGATTGTTGGAGAATAACAGGACCACTGGTCTCCAATTAACTAGACTCCACTAGAAAAATATGCCACTAGAAAAATACAGAAATAACTTGAGTGGTCAAATGCACTACAGACAGCGCATAGTATGATAAGAGATACAGAAACCTTTTGAGGAAGGGTGTGTTAGCTGAACTAAGAGGGCCCCATTCAGTATATGTCTGTTGTTGTTTGGGAATCCCCTTGGAAACCATATCATTCATCTCAAGGGTAAATGGCTTAAAAATAGGTTACTGGGAGTTTTGTCAGGCTACAGCTAGCTCTTTTCAAAGTGCACCTGTTACTACGCCTTCAGACCCACTCAAACCTTTTGTTCTAGGCTGACTCAGATCCTATTTCCTTCACTGCCCCTCTTCGGTTCTTACCGCCCTCGCGGGTCACAATCTGGTTGAGGTTAACGATGTCCAGTATGACCTCTAGGTCCTTGTCTCTGTAGCCTCTGTCATGCATGTCCTTTAGAGAGTCTGGGTAGATCACCTGGTCTCTCAGGGTTCCAATGGACATGTACGGCCTGGGGAGAGAGAGAGGGAGGGGGGAGATTGTCAGACACAACATTTGGGTAAAGAGGTCTGTGTGTGTGTGTGTGTCACGTTTCACAATTCCAGTAAAGCCGTCAAAATACATGGAGGATCTGGTAAATGTTTCACTACTCTAAGGTCTGGTTTCTCTCTCTCACTCTCCATGGAGATCCAGTTACTGAGTCTAGTGGGTAAGGATCCCTACTGCTGATTTTCAATACATTTAACTGTGTGTGCGTGTCTGTGTTTTTATTTTACTATCCTTGTGGGTACCAGAAGTCCTCACAAGGATAGTAAAACAAGGAAAATGATGACAAGGAAAAATACTATTTTAGGCTTAAGGGTTAGGTTTAGGGTTACAATTAGGGTTCGAATTAAGGTTGGGGATAGGGTTAGGGGTTACGGTTAGGTTTAAGGTTAGGAGTTAGGGTTTGGTATAGTTTTAGGGTTAGAGGTTAAGGTTGGGCTTAGGGTAAGTTTAAGGTTATGGTAAGGTTAAGGTTAGGGCTAGGATTAGATTTAGGGTTAGGGGTTAGGGAAAATAGGATTGTGGATCAGAATCAATTCTTTGGTCCCCACAAAGATAGCAATAGAAATCTGTGTGTGTGTGTCATGTTTCAGCATTGTTGAAAAGCCGTCAGACACCTGGAAGATCTGGTAAATATTTCACTACTCTAAGGTCTGGTTACTCTCTCTCACTCTCCATGGAGATCCAATTACTGAGTCTACAGGGTAAGGATCCCTACTGCTGATTTTCAATACATTTAACTGTGTGTATGTAGTGTGTGTGTGTGCATGCATACAGAATATTCATCCGTGCATGCTTGTGTGTGTGCCTCTATGCAAGCTTGCATGTACAAATGTAGGATCTTAATTTGAGCCAGTTTGCAACAGCAGGAAAATAATCCTGCAGCAACAGGAAATGTGAATTATTATGTGGATTATAATTAATGGCCATTTTCTGTAGGAGTTGATACATATTTTGTTAGGGAAAATCAAGTCTGATATTTTAAAGTGGAAATTACAAACTTTAGAAGCTTTTTTTAAACCTTGAATACCCTACAAGTTTGCATTTCCTGCTGTGTAGGAAAATTCTCAGCAACAAAAGAGTGATCAAATTAAGATCCTACATACATGGGTACATGTGTGTCAGAGTCAGTACATGTGTGGGCATAAGGATGTATGTGACAGTGACACCACTGACCTTTGTGGTATGTAGAACATGTGTTGCGGGGGAGGGTTTGTGCAGCAGCCCCCCATAGACAGGCCACAGCCCACTGAGGATCCTGAACAGAGAACTCTTCCCACAGCCGTTAGGACCTGTGATCAACAGGTGCATACCTTCCTCCACCTGCAAGAAACATCATTCACACACACACATGTTATAGCCTTGGAGTACTGAAAAGTCTCATCACAGCTGATGTGTCTAACAACCCATGACATGAGTCTGGCAAAGCGAGACTAGTCTGAATCACTTGATTCTATGTAGTCCCTACATATTGTTTGTCATGGTTTATGTTGAGTCATAGGAAGCCATACTGTCCTTATTTTATACTATGCAATTTAGTGTGTGTGTGTGTACATGTGTGATAATTACATGTGTGCTTCCTTCTCTTAGCCAGGGTCTACTTCAAAAAGAAATGTAAATCTCAAAGTGAGCTAACTTAACGCAACAAAGAACAAAGCATGAACACCCTACCCTGGGGGAAGAAGGCTAGAGGATTAGGCAAATATATCAACAGCAAACACATCACAGGTACTGTAACATATAGAATGTTTTAGTAGGATTCTGAGCAGGATCTTCCGTAGGACACACTTTCACAACACTTTGGAAATGGAAAACAAAACATCTGTTTTCTTATTGGATAAGTTCAGGTAGTACGTAATTTGAAGTTTTCACTTAATTTGAAAACGTTTTATCACTACTGAACATCGCCCAGGATTTTGCTGTGATATTTCTCACCTTGAAGTTGAGGCTGGAGACCACTATGTCTCCATTGGGAGTGATGATAGGGACACTCTCACACACGATGCCATTGTCCACATCGATGACTCTTCCTGCAGAAGACCAAGACAAAAAACAAAGGAGAAATCCGTCAACATGATCAGTTCAGTCTTACGAGAGTACAAATGCTCCAGAAAAATGTGTGGTAGCATTTAAAAAGTGTGAGAAAGTGTTAAAAAGTGCAGGTGTAGATACTGAGTATGTAGCCAACTGACTAACTAGCTGTGTTAGTGAAGAGTATGTCCAGATGCACACGTTCACCATTAGTATTAGCATATCGTTTAGAGCGTCGGGCCACTAACTGAAAGGTGTCTGGTTCAAACACCGGGCTGACATGGTAAAAAATCTGTCGATGTACATATCAGGTGTTTGTGAAAATAAAACATCACAAATCTTGATTACAGCTGAGTAATTTGACCGAGATGGTCAGAAAAAACAGCAATAACGATACACTGCACAGGATTAGCCTACGCTGTGTTCCAAATTGCACCCTATTCCCTTTATAGTGCGCTACTTTTGACAAAGGCCCATAGGTCTCTGGTCAAAAGTCAGTGGTTCCCCGAGGATTCGTTTGAGCAGCGATGTTTATGTTTCTGTCTCCATATGATATGGTAAATATATCCAATGCAAAAAACATCTACATTTAAATGGTACTAATATTAATTTGCATATATTTCCATTAATTCCCATATATCCCGTTAATTCCCATATATTCCCATTAATTCTCACGGAAAGTTTCCACCCCCAAAATGTACAACCCTAGTGACCATCAGGTTCTTGGTCACCTCCCTGACCAAGGCCCTTCTCCCCTGAAGGCTCAGTTTGGCCGAGAGGCCAGCTCAAGGAAGAGTCTTGGTAAGTCCAAACTTCTTCCATTTAAGAATGATGGAGGCCACTGTGTTCTTGGGGACCTTCAATGCTGCTGAAATGTTTTGGTTCCCTTCCCCAGATTTGTGCCTCGACACAATCTTGTCTTGGAGCTCTACAGACAATTCCTTCGACCTCATGGCTTGGTTTTTGCTCTTTCATGCACTGTCAACTGTGGGACCTTATATAGACAGGTGTGTGCCTTTCCAAATCATATCCAATCAACTGAATTTACCACAGGTGGACTCCAATCAAGTTGTAGAAACATCTCAAGGATGATCAATGGAAACAGGATGCACCTGAGCTCAATTTCGAGTCTCATAGCAAAGGGTCTGAATACTTATGTAAATAAGGTATTTCTGTTTTTATTTTTAATACATTTGCAATCATTTCTAAAAACTTGTTGTCGCTTTGTCATTACGGGGTTGTTATGGATTATATGTATTATGACTAAATGTTTGTACTGAAAATGTATGCAATAGAGATAGGGTTATAAGACAAATGGTAATTCAATTGATGTGTGTGTGTCTAGAAATGAATATCGTGTGGAGAGTGGAACAGGATGGTACGACTTGCGAGAAGGAGTCTGTGAGAACAAAGCATTCTTAGTTCTAATCAGACATATGTGGGAAGGCTTCTGGTCCTTGGGACGGGAGGGACAGTTAGGAGCTGTCCAAGGTTGACTTATGTTGCAAAGATTGTGATAAGGAATGAATGGGTACTGTGGGAAAACACTATTTCCTAGAGAGGGTGGGGCATATGCATCTTTTTTTTTTCAAACTTGTACAATATAAAAGACTGTGTACACCTTTTGTAAATCAGAGCTCTCGCGTGAATAAACACTTTTACATTTGACCATTGTAGACTGGACATTCCGTCTGTCTTATTTCAACCAGTATCTTACAAATTCTGGGTTACAGACGGAGTTGTTTAATTAAAGTTCAGTTTATGAACATTGAGTACAAAATTATCATAACAGGGGTATTGATGAGGAAAAAAATATATTTAATACATTTTAGGAAAAAGTCAATGGGTCTGAATACTTTTCGAATGTACTGTACCTAATTGAAAACCCCCAAATCCTATGAATGCATAAAATGATACAAATATGCGTTGTAACTTGTCACTCCAGGCGACTGAACATTTTGAAGGCCCTCCTCCTGGCCGCAGAGATAAAATGTAGTTGTTTAAAAATTCTACACATTCTGTCATGGGGCGGAGAAAACATTTACGTTTTAAAGCGATTTTTCCTGCAATGGAGCTGAGAGAAAATGTGCCGATTAACATTGTTCACCTTCCAACAGCATATTGTGTCATTTTGGAGTCACTTTTATTGTAAATAAGAATAGATTATGTGTCTGAACACTTCCACATTCATGTGGATGCTATCATGATTACGGAATATCCTGAATGAATCGTGAATAAGGATGTTACAGATGCACAATTATCATTGAAGCTGGTAACCCTCCAGCTGCTGGCTTACTCCCTGCATGCAGCTCGGAGATTCCAACCGGCAACCTTTCGGTTACCAGGCTACCGGCCCGCCTCTCTAACCCAAATGCTACCACCACCCCCTGATGTAGTAAAGTGGGAAACTATGGTCTAGTTGTGTACTGAATAGGGAATAGCATGACATTTAAGTGTCTCAGAATGTGTATGTGTATCCTACGTACCGCTGGACAAATGTGTACTAAATGCTTAACATCTCAGACAGTCTACCTTTGATTTCCAAAGGCCCGTCGATGTGCATCTCTGGCCTGGCCACGTTCTTCTTCTCTCCTGTTCCCGTGGTCGATGTGGACGAGCGCTTGTACACGCCCCTCTGCACCTCGCCAAACACCAGGAACATGTTGTAGACGCGCGTCGTGTAGCCCGCCAGCTCTGTGACCTATTACAGACAACCAGAAAGGTCAGAGGTCATTCGTTGAGGTAAATAACACTAGAGTCAGGCTGAACTGAAAGGGGTCAGTCAGGTCATTTTACCCAACAGAGTTCACCACCATTGCCCAACAGTAGATGTTTGGAAAGAAGAGCAGTGTGTGTGTCTTTGGGAAAACACTTACATTAATGCACGTGAACTACAGGAGCAGCCAGCAGCAGAGCTGGTGTATAGCAGCGTGCACTGAAAATCTGGTAGAGATAACTGTACAAGGTGAAGGGCCATTTTTTATCAAATGATGCAAAATCCCTCTGTATAATTTATGCAACTAATTTTCACTCATAGCTTAATCTGACTCTAAACAATGGCTTTTTTTGTTTTTTTATAACTGTTTGTATCTGTGTTTAGGGAACACACAGTACCGATGCCTTCCTACAGATAACATAGCCTGTATAATCGGACGACTGTACACTCTTAGAAAAAAGTGTTCTAGAAGGGTTCTGCAGCTGTCCCCATAGGATAACCCTTTTTGGTTCCAGGTAAAACCCTTTTGGGTTCCATGTACAACCTTCTGTGGAAAGGGTTCTATATTATTATTATATATTTTTTTAACCTTTATTTAACTAGGCAAGTCAGTTGAGAACAAATTCTTATTTACAATGACGGCCTACCCCGGCCAAACCCGGCCAACGCTGGGCCAATTGTGCGCCGCCCATATGGGACTCCCAATCAAGGCCGGATGTGATACAGCCTGGATGACTCAAAAGGGTTTTACCTGGAACCAAAAGCGTTTTACCTGGAACCAACAGGGGTTCTTCAAAGGGTTATCCGATGGGAACAAGCAAAGAACCCTTTTTTTGTTCTAGATAGCACCTTTTTTTCTAAGAGTGTAGTGTCAACAGGAGCAACAGCCTACACACACTTGGAGATGGAAGGGAGGGAATGAGGGGGATGGAGAGAGATAGTGACATACTGTAGCCTAGCGACAAAAACAATCCCAGGCATGGAATCATCTCCCTATAGGGTACTGCTAGAGGGAACTCCCTGAAAACAACCTAAACAGACTAGAAATAGGCCTACAGTATATGATCATTACTGAGATTATCTAGCCATTACAGATTGCCTAGACACAAACAGATTGCCTAGACATTGCAAATTGCCTTGGCATTACAGAGGATGCATGGTCTACAGTGCTGCATGTCTACAAAAATCAAATCACTCATACGTGACTCAAATGAGTTGCATGCAAAACCTCAAACATTTCAAGGAGATTAGTTGGGGTGCCATTGGATTGGTAATGAGGAGCTGAACCCAGCCAGACAGTCTACATGGGTTGTGGCAGGCAGTCTCTGGGGCTGGCTGGCTGTGTTAACTCTCTCCTGGGAGAGAGGGCTACTAGGTATAGCCTTCCCTGGTGGAGGATTAGAATCATAAACCAGATGGAGGGTTATTCACAGCTAGGCTTTGCCAGCAGAGTGGCGGAGGGGGAAAGCCTTAAAGTGGAACTGACAGGAATTTAACAATATTCAATCTCATTCAAATCAGTACACCCCCAGGAGGAATATGACACTTATTTTACATTTTCTGACAAGCAAGCATTTTTCACGTTTTCATAAATTCATAGACTGTTTGGGAATGATGTATTAAGGCACTTGTGACATTTCTATAGCAATATAGAGTGGGAAAGCGGCCATGCGTTTGGACAATTAAGACACTGCAGTAAATAAAACAGAATAAAAACATCTGTCCTGTCCAGGACCGGAGTCTACGCAGACCTGTGCGCCATAGCCAATCAGAGCTACAGTAGGCCTATATGCAAATAAGCCATTTGCCACATGGGCCTGACGATCACTCACTTTGAACTGGACTGTGTTTACAGGCAGTAGCAACAGCGCAACTTCAGATCAGTAGAAATCATTTGACAAAAGCCACAAAATACACCTGAATTGATTTCTGCAAATACTGTATGTAAATACCACTGGAGTCTTACATGTGGGAACTTTACAATCCTATTGATCAAACAACCATGAAATGGTAGCCCTCATATGCCTATGCACATCAACAAGATCAACAACTAATGCTAGCCAGAGCGGGATGAGCTAAAATCTAATGAGGGAACATTAGATAAACCCTCTCAAACTTTTTCAGTGGCCATCAAAATTGCACTGATAAACGATGGGGAATAGTAGCTTGCTCGTCCTTCTGCAGCTTGTCTGCCAATGCATGCTTGTCCCAATCCACGTTTTGTTAACTGAATGGGAACTTGCCTGCCTGCCCGCCCATTTGATCGATGCCAAATACATTTGATTGAAAACTAAGAGATATGCTAACTGTGGATAACAGTCATTCAAGTTCAGCATAGCTAGCTAGCTAGTCATCTATGCACTTAAATAGCGAATGGAGGACACGTTTCCCTTGGTTCATTTTCATGCCAGCCAGGTCGGCTATACTCCAGTTGTAAAGAGAAGCAATGTGCTTAATGTTAGGAAAGTTGAGAAATCAATATAGTAGGCCTAGCCTATAGAAAGCTGATTAATAGTGGCCATCACTCTGTTTTCTCACGTAGCCTATAGAACCACCTGGTGGTTTACCCAATAAACTCCTAGGAGTTTATACATAGAGTGTGCGACTCTTTGTCTTTAGATTTCCTGTGATGGTGTAGGCTATAATACATGGATTTCTTAGACTTTTTAAAATGCAGATGTTCCAAAGGTCTGCATCAGTGGCTTGTAGGTGTCACACTGGTATAAAGGATTCTGGAGACAGGCGCAGGAATACACAATAGGGGTTTTTAATACACCCAAAACAAAACATGTATACAAAAACACTGGGCTGTACCCAAACAAAAGAGCGAGGGTAAACCTCGTTGACCGACACGGGACGATACCCGTAACACACAATATATATAGTATGCAGCATAACAGCTGCACCAACGCATAGGTACTCACACCACCAACGGACATGGGAACAATAACCGACAAAGACAGAGGGAACAGAGGGCACATAGATAACATACTAATCAGGGGAAATGGAAACCAGGTGTGTGTAATCAGACGAGACAGTCCGGGGTTGGTGGTAATGAATCCCGTTCAGTGAAGCCTAGAAAGCCGGTGACGTAGACCTCTGGAACTGGTGAACAGAATGAGCATCAGTACCGGGGGGATCCGTGACAGTAGGCTATGTGTGGAAGCCAGAAGATGCTAAATGTGTTTATGTTAATTAACGGTCAATTACCGTGAGACCGGCAGTTATTTGCTTGACAATCACCGGCTGACAAAATGTCATGACCGCCACAGCCCTAGGTGTGTCACAGCCTCAGGCTGTGTTCAGACTGTGTGCTGTGACAGCAGCAGTAGCGTAATGTGTACTATCTGTGTCTGTCTGAATGTGTGTGCCCCTGCAGCATAACATACCATACTATTGCATAACCTATTGGGGTGTGTGGCCCTGTTCAGACACTGCGATAGGCTAGCTGCAGGGTGAGCTGCAGTGAGTGAATATTACCTCAGGAATGTATCTCTGGCTGGCTCTGCCTGCCTCTTAGGGTGCCACAGCAACACACCGCAACAATCCCTGCATGCACAGGCTCGTTGGGTGACATCCAAAACAGTACCTAATAATGACATTCTGTACGTTTTCATACTCTGTGTGTTCTCCAACCTGGATGGTATATGACTAAATGTCTAACCTTCAGTAGGAAGTGTGATACTGTAGATCTAATACAAAGACAGTTGTCTGATTTGCAAGGCAAAGGATTACAAAAACCAGTCTGACACCAACAATACTCAATTCCTCTTATTGAAAGGTCAACCCTCCCCCACAGAGTGAAACAGTGCACATTTTCTTGTACATCAACCCTTTTCTCACATCCATGTAATACCGTAGATATAACTGTCATATTCACAAATACTGAAGTGGGCATATGACAACCAACACAGACAGCATTCAAATCAGCACTGTGATGGGGGACATAAAATGTTATTTTGGGCCAAATTCTGGTAACTCAAAAATAAATGACTGCTAAAAATACAAGTGCATGAATAGACATCATCATTTTGGGATTAAAATAAGGGATTACGTCCCTGTGATTCAATGAATGAGCACGGCCCTTCTTTGGTGTTGCTTCATGTTGGTCTGCAACCTTGACAGACAGTTTGAGTGTCCTCTTGTCATGAGTGGGTCTAACGGCTAACTCTAACATTGTTCTATCACTCTAATGCCACTTGAATGTAATAGGAGACGAGACAGGAGAGAGAGAGAGAGTGAGAGAAGAGGAGGGAGAGAAGAGAGGACAGAGAAGAGTGAGACATCACCTCTTTGTAGGAGGACATGATCCTCTCGATGGCGTCAGCTCCAGAGGCCAGGAGATTGCGTGCGGTGGTGAAAGCCTCTGTCCTCTCGCTCACCAGCACCTGAGTCTGACCGTCGGCAGTTTCTGTGAGAGGGGAAATGAAGGATAGGCACTATGAGAAGACATACCGGGCCCCTAAGCCCCTTGGCTTTCTGATCAGTGAACTCCTAGGGGCTATGGCCTAAGGAAGGGCCTAGGAACTAGGGAAAGGGGCTACAGACTGAAATGGAACAGAGCCATTCTGTGCTTAGACCAGTAAGACTGTAATGACTGCTGTTTTTTGTGGCCAAAAACATAACAGTTGCCATGTTATCAGTGTGCATGACACTGATTGGGGTGGAGAACACAGGAGGTTGGTGGCACCTTAATTGCGGAGGACGGGCTTGTGTTAATAGCTGGAGCGGAATTTGTGGAATGGTATCAAATACATCAAACACATGGTTTCCATGTGTTTGAGGCCATTCCATTTGCTCCGTTCCAGCCATTATTATGAGCCGTCCTCCCCCCAGCAGCCTACACTGGTGGAGACAACAGTAGCATTCAGGTAGTTAGCAGCTAACAGGATAATAGGGACAATAGAATGAATATACCCTCGTCAGCACAACAAAGTCCTTGACACCATTCAGTTGAATAACACCTTAAGGGTATCACTGACATAGTTGGTTCCTGTGGGTTAACACATGCTGATCAGCTACTACTGTATGTGGCATCTGCAAATTAAGAGGGACTGTTTTTTGTGGGCTTTTTTGCGATCAGCACAGAATTACCTAAATAGAATCAAACGTCAATCGGTTGAAATGAAAGACGGAATAGGCTACCTACTGGTATGCAGAAACAGAGACAAACCATGACAACTATTCCTTCCGCTGTACTCAAAAACAAGAGGGTTTAGAAGAAAACAAGATGATGTTGTGATGACTATTACCGCTGTCAGCGAAGCCGGTAGCTGTGATGATGGGCACAGCCACCATGACCAGTCCACAGCTACTCCACACGTACTTCATGAGGAACTGCTCTACCATGATGTACCACAGACGCTTGGACAGGATCAAGTTCATCTGCTCCGCCAGGGCCCGGTAGCACTTCTGCAGCTGACGCATCTCCACCTGACACGCACAGGACAGACAGACACAGACAGGCAGTTTACATTACAGTCACAAAAGTATCTAGCCTACACAGTGTAGCACATTTACAACAAATGTACTACAATAGTTTTCACATTACATTCACATTGCATGTTAGTTATTTTGCACTTGCAGACAGTCTTATCTAAAACAAGTGCATATAAGGAGGCTGTCAATCAAATGATTGAAAATCACTTTGGGGAATTGGATATGATGTCATGGGTGTGCATTGGATCCAACTCCAAGGGATCCAACCCATGGGTATTTCTATTGTAATACATACATAGTGACTTTGCATGCAAAATCCAACATGCATCCTTCCTTGTATACCTTGTGGCCCCGGTAGAAGGCTATCTCCTCTGCATTGGCAATGATCCTGGAATGCACATAGCGCAAATGGCCTTTCCGGTGGGCCTCTTCAGCTACTAGTTTCCCGAATTTCGGCGAGCAGGCCCTCAGAACCTTGGCCGTGCAAAACACCACCAGCCCAGCCAGCAGGGTCGGCCCACTAGCGTTGGCCCCCCTGGAACGGGCCGTCTGGATGAGGGTGTAAGAGGTGAGTATCACATCCAAGATGGGCTTAGTGAGGTTCGAGTAGAGATGCGCCACGGATTGGGAAAACATCATTACGTCCTCGGTAAGAGACTGGTCCGGGTTGGTCAGTCTCCCGTCCATGTTGCTGACTTTGTAGTAGGTCTGGTCTGTGAAATAGGTGGTGTAGGCATGGTCCACTAGCCGTGTGCGGAAGGCGAGAGCCAGCTTGCATTCCAGGTAGCGGATAACGCTGTTCACGAATGTGGCCGGGATGGCAATAAGGAGCCATTTCATCAGTTGGATGATGAAGCTTCGTGGTTCTTTCTCAACGATTGTTTTCACAATCTTGCCATCCAAGCCTGCGACATAGATAGACAGAAACGTCCGGGAAATCAACGCGACCGAATGCAGAGACAGCAATCCAAGCTCTTTGGAGACAAGCTTTGGAAAGAGGATTTTAATGAGTTCAAGTATCTGCTTAAAAAATTCAGCGTTTACCCCAGGTGACTTTTTATGACTCAATGCATCTGTTTGTGATTTAACCGTCGATCCATTTTCCTCTCCTTTAGACCCCCTGATATTCTTGCATTGTTTCCGTTTCACGAATTGTCTGCAGACGATGGGGTAGAGGGTTTTCACCCCATAGGCAGCGGCGGCGAGAAAGATAGCTCGCTTCGCTGCAGTCGCCCTGTCCCATTTCACTCTGGACGCCGCATCAAGTATATTGGACATCTTTCCCCTACAAAGCGATCAAAGAGCTAGTCTTCTTTGATGTTATTCCGTGCTACATCCACCGGGAGTAGGTATCATGATGGAAAAACCATCTATCTCATACAATGGTGCGATGTTCCAGCTAGAAAACCCAACCGCTAGCTACGTTCTAGTATTTCCGTCAGTGTTTTATTTTAATGGGCAACACCCCGGAAGGACACGATCGGTTGTGAGTGGCATATTAAAATGAGGTCCTACTGTACGTTTTACTGTACGTACTGTATTGTGACTATTTTCCCTGCATCTGTGTATAGTACACTTAATACACTAAATGTCATAATTGAAACAATAATAATGTTATTTTGTTATAGAGTGTAATAGCATGGTTACTACCAACGCCTCTCTCATCTTTGACGCTCCTGCGTCTTTGAGAGTAGCTACGTCATTTACGTCATTAATTTGATGTCTGTTGGCTTGGCTCCTGCGTCTTTGAGAGTAGCTACGTCATCTACGTCATTAATTCGATGTCTGTTGGCTTGGCTCTTGCGTCTTTGAGAGTAGCTACGTCATTTACGTCATTAATTCGATGTCTGTTGGCTTGGCTACTGCATCTTTGAGAGCAGCTCCGTCATCTACGTCATTAATTTGATGTCTGTTGGCTTGGCTCCTGCGTCTTTGAGAGTAGCTACGTCACTTACGTCATTAATTCGATGTCTGTTGGCTTGGATACTGCGTCTTTGAGAGTAGCTACGTATTTACGTCATTAATTCGATGTCTGTTGGCTTGGCTCCTGCGTCTTTGAGAGTAGCTACGTCATTTACATCATTAATTTGATGTCTGTTGGCTTGGCTCCTGCGTCTTTGAGAGCAGCTCCGTCATCTACGTCATTAATTTGATGTCTGTTGGATTGGCTCCTGCGTCTTTGAGAGCAGCTCCGTCATCTACGTCATTAATTCGATGTCTGTTGGCTTGGCTCCTGCGTCTTTGAGAGTAGCTACGTCATCTACGTCATTAATTTGAAGTCTGTTGGCTTGGCTCCTGCGTCTTTGAGAGCAGCTCCGTCATCTACGTCATTAATTTGATGTCTGTTGGATTGGCTCCTGCGTCTTTGAGAGTAGCTACCTCACTTACGTCATTAATTTGATGTCTGTTGGATTGGCTACTGCGTCTTTGAGAGTAGCTATGTCATTTACGTCATTAATTTGATGTCTGTTGGCTTGGCTCCAGCGTCTTTGAGAGTAGCTACGTCATCTACGTCATTAATTTGATGTCTGTTGGCTTGGCTCCTGCGTCTTTGAGAGTAGCTATGTCATTTACGTCATTAATTTGATGTCTGTTGGCTTGGCTACTGCTTCTTTGAGAGTAGCTACGTCATTTACGTCATTAATTTGAAGTCTGTTGGCTTGGCTACTGCGTCTTTGAGAGTAGCTACGTCATTTACGTCATTAATTTTGTTATTTTGATGTCTGTTGGCTTGGCTCCTGCGTCTTTGAGAGTAGCTACATCATCTACATCATTAATTTGATGTCTGTTGGCTTGGCTCCTGCCTCTTTGAGAGTAGCTACGTCATTTACGTCATTAATTTGATGTCTGTTGGCTTGGCTCCAGCGTCTTTGAGAGTAGCTACGTCATCTACGTCATTAATTCGATGTCTGTTGGCTTGCTACTGCGTCTTTGAGAGTAGCTACGTCATTTACGTCATTAATTTGATGTCTGTTGGCTTGGCTACTGCGTCTTTGAGAGTAGCTACGTCATTTACGTCATTAATTTTGTTATTTTGATGTCTGTTGGCTTGGCTTCTGCGTCTTTGAGAGTAGCTACGTAATTTACGTCATTCATTTTGTTATTTTGATGTCTGTTGGCTTGGCTCTTGCGTCTTTGAGAGTAGCTACGTCATTTATTCGATGTCTGTTGGCTTGGCTCCTGCGTCTTTGAGAGTAGCTACGTCATTTACGTCATTAATTTGATGTCTGTTGGCTTGGCTACTGCGTCTTTGAGAGTAGCTACGTCATTTACGTCATAAATTTGATGTCTGTTGGCTTGGCTCCTGCGTCTTTGAGAGTGTAACACAGAGCCAGAGACGTTCGGATCCATAAGCAGTGACTTTAATCAAGGTTGGTCAGACAGGCAAAACTCAGAGAACAGCGTAGAGGGTGTCAGAGGGTATCCAGAAACAGAACCAGTACCAGTACCAGGCGTGGGTCGGGGCAGGCGGCAGACGGGAAAACAAGAATCAGAACACAGTCCAAGGTCAGATAACAGGGAATCAATAAATCAATCAATAGAGCGCTCAGAAATGACTAGCCGGGGCAGTACAAGACTTCGCAAAGCATTGGGGCCTGGAGACAGCTTATATAGGGGAGAGAAGTGGGTACAGCTGTGCAGATAATTAGACCTAGGTACGGGGCTGATGGGAAATGTAGTCAATACTCCGGTGACGGTGTCCTTTGGTGATCGGAGAGAGCCACAGAGGTGCGATCCATGACAGAGAGTAGCTACGTCATCTACGTCATTAATTTGATGTCTGTTGGCTTGGCCCTTGCGTCTTTGAGAGTAGCTACGTCACTTACGCCATTAACTCGATGTCTGTTGGCTTGGATCCTGCGTCTTTGAGAGTAGCTACGTCATCTACGTCATTTATTTGATGTCTGTTGGCTTGGATACTGCGTCTTTGAGAGTAGCTACGTCACTTACGTCATTAACTCAATGTCTGTTGGCTTGGATCCTGCGTCTTTGAGAGTAGCTACGTCATTTACGTCATTAATTTGATGTCTGTTGGCTTGGCTCCAGCGTCTTTGAGAGTAGCTACGTCATCTACGTCATTAATTCGATGTCTGTTGGCTTGGCTCCTGCGTCTTTGAGAGCAGCTACGTCATCTACGTCATTAATTTGATGTCTGTTGGCTTGGCTCCTGCGTCTTTGAGAGCAGCTCCGTCATCTACGTCATTAATTTGATGTCTGTTGGATTGGCTACTGCGTCTTTGAGAGTAGCTACGTCACTTACGTCATTAATTTTATGTCTGTTGGCTTGGATACTGCGTCTTTGAGAGTAGCTAGTCATTTACGTCATTAATTCGATGTCTGTTGGCTTGGCTCCTGCGTCTTTGAGAGTAGCTACGTCATTTACATCATTAATTTGATGTCTGTTGGCTTGGCTCCAGCGTCTTTGAGAGTAGCTCCGTCATCTACATCATTAATTTGATGTCTGTTGGCTTGGCTCCTGCGTCTTTGAGAGTAGCTATGTCATTTACGTCATTAATTTGATGTCTGTTGGCTTGGCTACTGCGTCTTTGAGAGTAGCTACGTCATTTACGTCATTAATTTGAAGTCTGTTGGCTTGGCTACTGCGTCTTTGAGAGTAGCTACGTCATTTACGTCATTAATTTGATGTCTGTTGGCTTGGCTACTGAGTCTTTGAGAGTAGGTACGTCATCGACGTCATTAATTTGATGTCTGTTGGCTTTGCTACTGCGTCTTTGTATCACGCGCTGTACCTGTCAACTCAACTGAAGCCTCATTCTAATCGGCTACTTCATGAGAACGTCTCACTAGTAGCTAGCTATGTTTCATAAACACTCAGCAACTATCAACTCATTTATACTGTTAGATACTTTTCAAAAGTGCTGATGAAACACAAGGCCGAATAGAGTTTATTTTTTCTGTCTGATTTGACTGGACAAAATGAACTGGGTCGGGGGTTCAAGGTAAGTTTGACAGCTAGCTAGCTAACGTTAGCTTGCTAAACTAACGTTAGCACTTTTACATATGTGCTTTTAGACAGTCTGGGTGGAACGAGTTTTAGAAAAGCTGCTTGTTAGCAAATATTCAACATTAACTTTCTAGTTTTTTGACAAATAACATTACAACTGTAACATAACTCTTACTATTTAACAAAAATATTCTACTGACCCCCTTTTAAAATATTATATTGACCCCCTTTTAAATAACAATTTTAACTTGTTTTTCCATTATGAATATTCAGGAACCGGTTTATGATGAGAAATGACATGAAAAAGCAGAGGGTAAGTTAAACCCACAGTGGCTTTAAATAAGGTCCCATATTGTAAACATTATAATACAGTATACACTACCGTTCAAAAGTTTGGAGTGACTTAGAAACAGATGCCTCACAAGTTCTCAACTGGCAGCTTCATTAAATAGTACCCGCAAAATACCAGTCTCAACGTGAAGAGTTGACTCCGGGATGCTGGCCTTCTAGGCAGAGTTCTTCTGTCCAGTGTCTGTGTTCTTTTGCCCATCTTAATCTTTTCTTTTTATTGGTCAGTCTGAAATATGGCTTTTTCTTTGCAACTCTGCATAGAAGGCCAGCATCCCAGAGTGGCCTCTTCACTGTTGACGTTGAGACTGGTGTTTTGCGGGTACTATTTAATGAAGCTGCCAGTTGAGGACTTGTGAGGTGTCTGTTACTCAAACTAGACACTCTAATGTACTTGTCCTCTTGCTCAGTTGTGCACCGGGGCCTCCCACTCCTCGTTCTATTCTGGTTAGTGCCAGTTTGCGCTGTTCCGTGAAGGGAGTAGTACACAGCGTTGTACGAGATCTTCAGTTTCTTGGCAATTTCTCGCATGGAATAGCCTTCATTTCTCAGAACAAGAGTAGACTGACAAGTTTCAAAAGAAAGTTCTTTGTTTCTGGCCATTTGAGCCTGTAATCGACCCACAAATGCTGATGTTCCAGATACTCAACTAAAGAAGGCCAGTTTTATTGCTTCTTTTATAAGGACAACAGTTTTCAGCTGTGCTAACATAATTGCAAAAGGGTTTTCTAATGATCAATTGGACTTTTAAAATGATAAACTTGGATTAGCTAACACAACGTGCCATTGGAACACAGGAGTGATGGTTGCTGATAATGGGCCTCTGTACGCCTATGTAGATATTCCATAAAAAAAATCTGCCGTTTCCAGCTACAATAGTCATTTACAACATTAACAATGTCTACACTGTATTTCTTATCAATTTGATGTTATTTGAATAGACAAAAAGTTTGCTTTTCTTTCAAAAACAAGGGCATTTCTAAGTGACCCCAAACTTTTGAACGGTAGTGTGTGTGACATGATAATAAATATGCCAACAATTTATCAGGAATTCTTTGAAAAGAAAAAAAAATGCAGAGAACGATGAAAACCTTAGGAATACCAACCTCTCCTAAAGGAGCCAGCTCTGGAAGTATGGACCTAGTGACTTTATTCATAGTAAACCAGATTGCTGCAAAGAAAGAAAACAATGGTGAGTTCAGATGGGCATCTATAGATTATGGATAAATACTTATAACATTGAAAAAGGATCCCAGCCACCCACAACAATAACTTTGTTTGTTCCAGATCAGCCAAAGATAACTCACATCACTGATGATAAAGGAGGACCCAAGTCGATGAGGGAGGGGCCCCTGGAGTTACCCATGAGCCCTTGCTCCCCATCACGGCTTTCCCTTGTGGAGAGCCAGCCTTTGTACAGGTATCGGTTATATATATCAAGCAATTATAGAATCATTGTATGAGGAAAAGTGAAACAGTAGCTCATCTTTAATGACATTCATGTATTTGTAATAATGGTACTGTACTACTCATGTATTTTAGTGTCCAGGCTGCTAGAAAGAGAAAGCACTGCATTCCTGATGGATTCAAGTGTAGACAGGTCAGTCGACATTTACTCACACTGATTCATCTTTTCTGACAACACAAATAAATCACTTACAACACTAGTACTGTTTTGATCATATTTCTGAACATACAGATACAGTAAGCTTTATGGAAATGATGACTCGACCTTGTGACATTTGGCTGGTTCGTTGGTTGTTGCTCTCAGCTCTCACCAGTACTGGAGTCGAACATGTCAGACACCAGCGCGTCAGACTACCAGCAACACATCCAGGACACCCTGAGCCCCTTCTGTTCGGCATCGTCGTCAGTCTCCTCCTCAGGGGCAGGCATGTTCTCCCTCCAGCAGAGAGCACAGGTCCAGCCACAGCTACACTGCTCCCCTAAACCCCCCTGGGATACCTCCACCTCAGAGCAACTACAGGTATTCATTCAAATACAGTCATAGTAACAGTTTTCCTTCATTTTGAATGGATTTAACCCCACCTCTACCCCACAAACACATGAAACAAAGACAAATTAATGTGCATTCATTCCACTGTACTAACAGTTTTGTAAAGTAAAGAAAAAGTATAACTGAAACCTAATGGATATTTGATTTTGTAGTTTAGACCTTTCTCTCAGCCAAGAGGGAGGAGAGAGTGTGCCCCGTGGGCCACAGGACCAAGTGGACCCAAACAGCAGCAGAACATGACCCCCCCAGTGTCCAGAGTACGGTTTGGAGGCACAGAGCCTGAGTGAGTACTGAACTGAAATATCAAAGATATGTTTTTACCTGGTATGCAGGAAATGTTATCCATCTTCTGTTCATACATTATTGAGATTGACAACCCCCCCCCCTGAAATGATATCCTTTTTCCCTGATTGCTGTATTGATTACATCTGTGAAGATAGACGTATTAGTTGATATTTCCATAACTTGTGCACTGACTAATGGGGTATGCATCTGCCTACCCAGTAGCACAGACACCAGAGACCATGTCATGCACACAGTGGGGTTCTCTATCAACCAATCGGAGGGCAAAGACCACACCTTGGAGTTCTCTCTCAAAGATCAGACAATTAATTTCTCTCTCAACCAAATAGAGAGTGAAGAGCAACACGAGAAAGCACTCTTCAGGGCCTGTAGTAATGAGGAATATGGAAGTGAAGGTACTGCTGCATCCCAAATGGCACCCTATGCCCTATATAGTGCACTACTTTTGGACAGGGCCCATAGGGCTCTGGTCAGAAGTATAGCACTGTAGGTAATAGGGTGCCATTTGCTACGCATACACTGTCTAGTGTGCATTATGTAGGCTATTAATCATGTCCCTTCACTAAAACTATGATACATGTTTTTGCATAAAGTTTGCCAGTCTCTCTTTACTGACATACAGGACCAGTCAAAACTTTGGGCACACCCACTCATTCCAGGGTTTTTCTTTATTTTGACTATTTTCCACATTGACTATTTTCTACATCAAAACTATGAAATAACACATATGGAATCATGTAGTAACCAGAAAAGTGTTAAACAAATCAAAATATATTTGATATTCTTCAAAGTAGCCACCCTTTGCCTTGATAACAGCTTTGCACACTCTTGGCACTCTCTCAACCAGCTTCATGAAATAGTCACCTGGAAAGCATTTCAATGAACAGGTGTGCCATGTTAAAAGTTAATTTGTGGAATTTCTTTCCTTAATGCTTTTAAGCCAATCAGTTGTGTTGTGACAAGGTAGGGGTGGTATACAGAAGATTTCCCTATTTGGTAAAAGTCCATATTATGGCAAGAACAGCTCAAATAAGCAACAAGAAACAACAGTCCATCATTTAAGTCATGAAGGTCAGTCAATCCAGAACATTTCAAGAACTGCACTTGGAAGTTTCTCCAAATGAGTTCAAGTAACAGACAAATCTCAACATCAACTGTTCAGAGGAGACTGTGTGAATCCGGCCTTCATGGTCTAATTGCTGCAAAGAAGCAACTACTAAAGGACTCCACAAATAAGAGACTTGCTTGGGCCAAGAAACATGAGCAATGGACATTAGACCGGTGGAAATCTGTCCTTTGGTCTGATGAGTCCAAATTTGAGATTTCTGGTTCCAACTGCCGTGTCGCAGAGTAGGTGAACGGATGATCTCCTCATGTGTGGTTCCCACCGTGAAGCATGGAGGAGGAGGTGTGATGTTGTGGGGGTGCTTTGCTGGTAACACTGTCTGTGATTTATTTAGAATTAAAGCAACACTTAACCAGCATGGCTACCACAGCATTCTGCAGCGATACGCCATCCCTTCTGTTTTGCACTTAGTGGGACAATGACCCAACACACCTCCGGGCTGTGTAAGGGCTATTTGACCAAGAAGGAGAGTGAAGGAGTGCTGCATCAGATGACCTGGCCTCCACAATCACCCAACCTCAACCCAATTGAGATGGTTTGGGATGAATTGGACCGCAGAGTGAAGGGAAAGCAGCCAACAAGTGCTCAGCATATGTGGGAACTCTTTCAAGACTGTTGGAAAAGCATTCCAGGTTGTCACGTCTACTCCCGCTCCTCCCCTCAGGCGTTCGACATCGGCAGTTTACTAACCACCGGTCCTGGCATTCATCATTACGCGCACCTGGCATTCATCATTACTCGCACCTGCTATTCATCATGAGGCACACCTGGACTCGATCACTTCTCTGATTACCTCCCCTATATCTGTTACTCCCTTAGTTCCGTTTCTCAGGCAGTATTGACTTTGTGTTTCATGTCTGTACGCTACTCGTGTTTCTTGTTTTGTTCCATGTTCTGTTTATTATTGAACTGCACTGCACTTGCACTTGCACCACCTGCACTTGCTTCCTGACTCCCAGCGTCCACGTTACAGAATACTGCCTCACCAAATGGAAGCAGCAGGAAATCAGAGCATCTCCCAGACAGTCGACGAACAGGGATACTTACTTCGTAACACCACGACCAGCTGGTGTAACTGGGGACGGCTATGGAAGAGGTTCTTCGCAGTCTTCAACGTCTCGAACATGTCCGAGAGGCGTTGCCTTCCACTAGCAGAGGATACTCTGCCACCAGTCGACGCAGCGAGCCAGCACATCAGTCCATTCAGCTGTCCTCCCAGGTTACCGATGCCCATTTGTCCCTCCCGGATAAATATGACGGAACCCCATCTAAATACTGTGGCTTCCTACTCCAGTGCTCCCTCTATTTTGCACATCAGATGGGAGCCCCCACCACAGAGAGGGCCAAGGTTGCCATCGCTTCTCTCCCGCCCTCAGTGAACACTCTGTAGCAGAGCCTGAACCTATGGAGGTAGCGGTCACACACCTCCCCGCGGCGGAGCGACGCAGACGGAGACAGCTGAGGCTCTGTCTCTATTGTGGTCAAGGGGGACACCAGCTTCAGTAGTGTCCAGTACGTCCCAACTCGGGATCCACAAGCCCAGAGGGACGGTCACGTGATCTTCCACCTCCTGGGGCAGGTGTGAGTATCCCATGTTCATCAGTTTCTGCTAAACCCTTTTAGTGTCGATCACACTAGCTGACTGTCCCTCGTGTACTGTTTCTACAGCGAAAGTGGATTTCGGTGCCGCGGGCAACTTTATTGACCAGACCCTTGCCTCCTCTCTGAACATCCCCTCATACCTGCTCTCCTGGGCAGCAGGTAGCCTAGTGGTTAGAGCGTTGGACTTGTAACCGGAAGGTTGCAAGGTCGAATCCCCGAGCTGACAAGGTAAAAATTTGTCGTTCTGCCCCTGAACAAGGCAGTTAACTCACTGTTCCCCGGGCGCTGTGGATGTCGATTGAGGCAGCCCCCCGCACCTCCCTGATTCAGAGGGGTTGGGTTAAATGCGGAAGACACATTTCAGTTGAAGGCATTCAGTGACTAGGTACCCCCCTTCCGTTTCCGGTTCAAGCTCTTGATAAATCGGCCACTAGGATTCGGAACCATCACACACACCACTCACCCTCACCGTGGAGTCCATTCATCAGGAAAACATCCCTTTCTTCATCACTAGTGCATCAGCTCACAAGGTCGTCCTCAGCCTCCCATGTCTCCAACGCCATAACCCCACCATCTCATGGTCAAGGATGAGAATCACGGACTGGTCACCCGAATTCCGGAGGACCTGTTTTCCTGTTGCCTCATGTCGTAGCCCCTGTGGTCTGGGACGTAGATGTGGACATTCGCCAGGCTCTGGAGAGGGAACCCACTCCCACTACGTGTCCTCCTGAGCGCATCATTATTCCCACAGGGATAAGGGAGCGACTGTTGACCACAGCTGTCGTCGCTGGACATCCTGGATCACCCGTACAAAAAAAAAAGTATTGGTGGCCCACCTTGGCGCAGGACGTTACTCGCTACGTCAAATCCTGTTCTGAGTGTGCCCAAACAAAGTCTCCCGGCACGCTCCAGCAGGGAAGCTCCTTCCCCTTCCCATGCCTCAGCGTCCCTGGTCATCTGTCCATTGACTTTGTTATCGATCTCCCCGCTGACAGATTTTCTAAATCATGCCAGTTTATTCCTGTCTCTGGTCTCCCTACCTTAATGGCCTTCCGGAGGACATTGTCTCCGACCGTGGCCCCCAATTCACGTCACGGGTATGGAGGGCTTTCATGGAGAATCTGGGGGTCACGGTCAGCCTCACTTCCGGGTACTGGCCTCAGTCCAACGGGCAGGTGGAGAGGATGAACCAGAAGCTGGGGAGGTTCCTGAGCAGTCACTGCCAGGACTGGCAGGGGAAGTGGGCCCGATTCCTTCCCTGGGCAGAATATGCACAGAATTCATTACGTCACTCCTCCACCGGGCTTACTCTCTTCCAGTGTGTCCTGGGTTGTCAGCTCCGTGGACTCCGAGCCATACCAAGGCCCCTGCGGTGGACGAATGGTTCCGGCGTGCAGAGGAGGTTTGGAGTGATGCTCATGTGAGGATCCAGCATGCCGTCCATCGCCAGAAGGAGCAGGCGGATCTCCACCTGTGTGGCGCCTGTGTTCCATGCTGGTGAACCTTCCCCACTCTGCCTGCCCTGCAAGAAGCTGAGTTCCCGGTTTGTGGGGCCGCTCAAAGTTCTCCAGAGGGTTAACGAGGTGACTTATAGGTTACAGCTTCCCAATGATTACCGTATCTCACCTTCGTTTCATGTCTCCCTTCTGGTGGTTCCTGGTCCCCTGGCTGATGCTGTCCCCCTGGGCGTCAAGGGAGGTCTCGCCTATGCCGTCAGATCCCTACTGGACTCCCGACATCGTGGGGCTTCAGTACCTGGTGGACTGGGAGGGGTACGGCCCAGAGGAGTGGTGTTGGGTTCCAGTGGAGGACATTCTGGACCCCAACATCATCTGTGACATTACACAGGGGAATCTGATTGAGAGAATGCCAAGAGTGTGCAAAGCTGTCAGCAAGGCAAGGGTGGCTACTTTGAAGAATCTCAAATATAAAATATATTTTGATTTGTTTAACACTTTTCTGGTTACTACATTATTCCATATGTGTTATTTCATTGTTTTGATGTCTTCACTATCACTCTACCTGGAATGAGTAGGTGTGTCCAAACCTTTGATTGGTACTGTATGTCAATTCATCCCAGCAGCTAATTTTAAGGGGATGTCTAAGATATATCTCAAGGAGGAAGTACCAACGTCTTCCAGAGATGTGAATGAATCACAGAGCCGAGGCCCTGAACCTGATTTTCTGACTCAGGTAATTGCAGGCAGCAGCATTACATCAGGTGTCTAATGCCACCTAGTGGCAGAACGTTAATAATTTCACAGCTAAACAATGATGATGATAAAATACAGTATCATTTAGCAGACAGTTTTTCGAAAGCTACTTAGTCATGTGTGCAAACATTTTACATACTCTGAAATCGAGCCCACTATCCTGGCGTTGCAAGTACCATGCTCTACCAACTGAGCCACCGAGGACCTGATGAGAGGATGATAATAGGTAAAGGTAAGGGGAAATGTGTTCATACGGTGAAGGCTAGCCTGTTTCATTGTTACGCCTGTATTCCAACAGGTTTCCAACTGCACTGATGTCAGCTCATGTAAGTTTCCACAGTATATTCAAAATCATCTGCGGTTCACCGACACTGATAGTCTGAGTCGCAAATGGCATCCTATTCCCTATATAGTGCCAAATTAGGAATTTAATGAGGGATAATAGGGTGTCATTTTGGACGCAACCTAGTAGACTTACCTGCAGATTTGTCTTCAGCTTGTCCTGGAAACACTCATCATGGTCCTAAGGAATGCTGCGGCGAATCATCGCCCAGTTACTCTCCAAGAGGTTACTTTAGTTCAGACTCTGATGATGACGTAAGTAAAACAACAATTAATACTGTTTACATCTGCTTTGGTTAATATACTGTAAGGGGGATGCTTTGATTTTCCATAGATCCCATAGGCCTACCATTACTGACTTGGTATCACTTTACATGTAATTGCTCTTAAAAATCTGCGTAATTACTGTTTTTAACATGTTGTTACATAGTAACTGCTTTGCATTTACATGGTAATATCAACATATTTCTTAGCCTGAGTCCCAGATCTGTTTGTGCTGTCTTGTCAACTCCATTGCTGTCACGTAGCATGACAATGACAGCAATGGAGTTGACAAGACAGCACATACAGATCTGGGACTTAGGCTCCATATGTTCATACTAATCTTTAAATGTCATATCAGGAGGTGGAGGATTATCACCAGTGTCACCAGGATGGATCCTCACAGTCACACACAGTGAGGTCCTGTAGTGAAGAGTTCCCTGTCCTCAGCCAGGGCTCATCACATTGGAACACACAACAACTGGGTCACCCTCAGTCTCAACCCAGACCTTACAACCCACCCACTCAATGCACAGGGAACCGTAGAAACGACCAGAGAGATCATAAAGACCAGAGAGCTTTGGAGAGCTCCGGCTACACTGAGAGACAGTCAGGCTGTGTAGTTAGAGATGACAGTAACGGCCAGGTTAGGGTTATAAGTGATCAGTATGTCCCATCTTGTCCTCTGTCTGAATCACAGTGCTCTGAGGTTCACCAACAAAAGATGGAAGCCACCGGAACACGAGAAACACAAACACGAGAAATGGGAACACAGACTGTCGCCAACATCACCTCAAAATGTCCAACATCGGATGTTTCAACTCAGTGCAGTTTTGGACTGGAGTGTAAAGAGAACCTCATGGACTCTGAATCCCACAAGTCTAAATACAATGTAATACCGACCCCAACTACCAGAGGGCAGGCAAGTCACAGAGTTGAGTCTATGAGACAACAGACAGACAGAGCATTATCAGACCGATCCAGGAGGGAGGGAGAAGAGCAAACGCCCTGGAGAAAATCAACAGCCAGAGAGCTCAAGGCTGGACATGGGCACCATCCATCAATCATCCCTTCAAACAAGTGTCGTAACACTAACACTGAGAGTAGAGTGTGTATTCAGAGACCCACTACTATACTAGACGCTCTCCTCATCACCAATGATGTAAAAGGTATAAATAGCAAATGTTTGATGTAATTAACAAATCAGTGTAGCCGATATAGACATATCTATGGCAGATGATTTCCAAATCAATGCAAACAACTTCATATGTGGTGTAATTTATTATTGATAATCGATTGAAAGTAAAGCTAGTGAATGCGTGTAACAAGCACACGTTATACTGCAATTATATTTACTCTGATCTGTATATGTTGACATTCTTCCGTACAGTTTGTTGCAGTTATTTTCTTACGGACCGAGATTCATGATGGTGGTATTTTTTTGTAATTTCAGTAGTATTTTGAAAATGGATGTTGCTCCCTAATGATGTTTTTCTCTCTTCCATCCAGACTTGAGAGGTGAGCAGCTACAGCATAGAGGACAGGGAGATGAACGCGAGGTACAGGGCCCTGTTGAGAATGTTCTTCTTAGAGAAGACCTTCCAGATGAGAAAGAGGAGAAAAGGAGAGGGAGAGCAGAGGAGAGGGAGGAGGTCACTGCTGAGAGCGGAGTTAACAGGCTTTCAGAGGAGGTTGAGACACTTCAGGAAATAGCAGACATTCTGCTCATGCTGAAGCAGAGGAAAAAAGATTAGAGGTGGGAAAGACAGGAGAGGAGGGTATCCCTTTAAGAGTTGTGAACAATACTAGCAACTACATCCCTTTACCACAGAATCTGTTTCTGCATATTTAAAGATTTATAACAATGCCCTTGGGATTCTACATTAAAACGAAAGCCAGACATTGCAAGATAATTAGTTTATTTTTTCCCAATACATATTTAAGTGTTCAAGATTCTCATTAATATATTTACTTTGATAGAATATAAATTACATTTACAGCAACAATAATCAAATGTATACTATACAGCACTGGATACAATTTTTTAAAATCTTCACTAGTTCTTCTTCATAAGCTAGAATAGAAACACTGCATTTCATTTGTTTTCACATAGAAAAAATTGCACCCATTCACCATAAACACATTGAATGTCCCCATTTAGGAATTAAAGCAAAGAAGGCAATATAATAATAACACAATGGGTTGTCAAGGGGTTGTTGAGCATCTTTCCTTAAAATCAAAGTGCATTCTAAAATCACAAAACATCAAATAACTTGTTTGACACTATCTCAAGTTTGTTACATGCCGGCAATGTTGTCACCTCTGTGAAGGGGGTGTGCAATAAAGTGTTGTTTCTCTATAAAACGAACTGTGATAATAAAAAGACTTCTATCTTCCAGTGAACCTCCAGTTTAGTCTACCTATAGTATCCTCTCTTTTCTAATCACATTTCTAATCAAATACTCAAATATTGATAATAAATACTCAATAATCCAGTATGGACACTGATGTTCCGAACTGGCAAAACACATCTAGTGATCCTTTGAAATGCTGTCATTTCATTTCAGTCTAAAGGAAATCCTATTTCAATTCCCAATACTAGCTATCTATCTTGTTTTGTCACAGACAATAATACACAGACATATTCTCAGCGACGTTATGTTGACCACTTTCAACCAGTCTGCTACACACAAATCTGTGTTCTCAAGTACTCAACTAAAAAGGTGTCACAACATTAGCAAATACAGTACTCCTCAACCTTTTAGAACACGAGAACCCCAGCTCTTTCACGTGAAGAGTATGCATTGCGATTGTACATAAGGCTGTGGAGGAAGACACAATGTAAAATGGAGACAAAATAAGACATTCTTTCTGACATTGTTTTCCCAAAGAGCAACTATGTGTGACATTAACCGACTAAACACATTGGAATAAATAACATAACAATCCATAGGTTTAGTAATGAGAAAACAAAGACAGGTCATGTGCTACTGTAGCTTATCAACCAACATGATTAAACAAACAGCAAAGCAAGACTGAACATCATCATTAGACGGAGAACAGGTTAAGTCCCAAATGGCATGCTATTCCCTTTATAGTGCACTACTTTTGACCAAGGCCCATAGGGCTCTGGTTAAAAGTAGTGCACTATATAAGGAATAGGGAGCCATTTGGGATTCAGAGCCCAGGTGTACTACTAGTGTCTGACACCCCATTTGTGATGCTACGGACAAGCTGAGACAAAATGGTTCCGAGTTGTGTTTCATATAGAAAGGCATGCTGGTATCAACATTATATACACTGCTCAAAAAAATAAAGGGAACACTAAAATAACACATCATAGATCTGAATGAATGAAATAATCTTATTAAATACTTTTTTCTTTACATAGTTGAATGTGCTGACAACAAAATCACACAAAAATTATCAATGGAAATCAAATTTATCAACCCATGGAGGTCTGGATTTGGAGTCACACTCAAAATTAAAGTGGAAAACCACACTACAGCCTGATCCAACTTTGATGTAATGTCCTTAAAACAAGTCAAAATGAGGCTGAGTAGTGTGTGTGGCCTCCACGTGCCTGAATGACCTCCCTACAACGCCTGGGCATGCTCCTGATGAGGTGGCGGATGGTCTCCTGAGGGATCTCCTCCCAGACCTGGACTAAAGCATCCGCCAACTCCTGGACAGTCTGTGGTGCAACGTGGCGTTGGTGGATGGAGCGAGACATGATGTCCCAGATGTGCTCAATTGGATTCAGGTCTGGGGAACGGGCGGGCCAGTCCTTAGCATCAATGCCTTCCTCTTGCAGGAACTGCTGACACACTCCAGCCACATGAGGTCTAGCATTGTCTTGCATTAGGAGGAACCCAGGGCCAACCGCACCAGCATATGGTCTCACAAGGGGTCTGAGGATCTCATCTCGGTACCTAATGGCAGTCAGGCTACCTCTGGTGAGCACATGGAGGGCTGTGCGGCCCCCCAAAGAAATGCCACCCCACACCATGACTGACCCACCGCCAAACCGGTCATGCTGGAGGATGTTGCAGGCAGCAGAACGTTCTCCACGGCGTCTCCAGACTCTGTCACGTCTGTCACGTGCTCAGTGTGAACCTGCTTTTATCTGTGAAGAGCACAGGGCGCCAGTGGCGAATTTGCCAATCTTGGTGTTCTCTGGCAAATGCCAAACGTCCTGCACGGTGTTGGGCTGTACCCCACCTGTGGACGTTGGGCCCTCATACCACCCTCATGGAGTCTGTTTCTGACCGTTTGAGCAGACACATGCACATTTGTGGCCTGCTGGAGGTAATTTTGCAGGGCTCTGGCAGTGCTCCTCCTTGCACAAAGGCGGAGGTAGTGGTCCTGCTGCTGGGTTGTTGCCCTCCTACGGCCTCCTCCACGTCTCCTGATGTACTGGCCTGTCTCCTGGTAGCGCCTCCATGCTCTGGACACTACGCTGACAGACACAGCAAACCTTCTTGCCACAGCTCGCATTGATGTGCCATCCTGGATGAGCTGCACTACCTGAGCCACTTGTGTGGGTTGTAGACTCCGTCTCATGCTACCACTAGAGTGAAAGCACCGCCAGCATTCAAAAGTGACCAAAACATCAGCCAGGAAGCATAGGAACTGAGAAGTGGTCTGTGGTCACCACCTTCAGAACCACTCCTTTATTGGGGGTGTCTTGCTAATTGCCTATAATTTCCACCTGTTGTCTGTTCCATTTGCACAACAGCATGTGAAATTTATTGTCAATCAGTGTTGCTTCCTAAGTGGACAGTTTGATTTCACAGAAGTGTGATTGACTTGGAGTTACATTGTGTTGTTTAAGTGTTCCCTTTATTTTTTTGAGCAGTGTATTGCAACCCCTCTCTCTGATTTTAAAACTTGTAATATCATGGCCATTTTAGTGGACGTTTGGACTCCTACAATAAAGGTTTTGATGTGAAGAGGTTTTATCTCTAATCATAGGGTTTTATGTGAGGGAAAGGGCAATAGTTTTGTTGATCGTTGGTCTGCCTCACATATGGACATTCATAATAATGCGACATATGAACAGTAAAATGGATGTCTAAATACTGAGGATAAATATGAATGTAATACCTGGTTAATACTATTTACATGATGGTTTATACATCAAAAAGAAGATTCTCATCAAACTATAGAAGTAACTACAACATTACATTGGCAAATTCAAATGTGTAAGTAACTCGTGTTATTAATAGCTACCCTGTCTGTGAAAAAGATGGAGCAATGTAACCTATGTGACTGTGAGGCAAACCAAAGAACAGGACTCGGGGAGGTTGTTGATCAGGGGCTGTATGTATCAAGCTTCCTGTCCATGTAATATTATTCATTATGATCTAAAAGGCTAAACTAATCCTAAATCAACACTCCTATTCTGAGACACTTGATACACACTTTCTGAGATGAGAGAACAGAGACAATATCCAAGGCCAAAGTTACAAACTAGACTGGGACCAGATCTGTTTGTGCTCTTGCCAACTCCATGGCTGTCATCATCAAGCCATTATTTGGCTTGACAATGAGCTGGCATGAAAGCACAAACATACTGGCACTCAGGCTAGGGCTAATCCACGTCGGAGGCATCATTATCAGAGAGGTGGTAGTTGCTCCCCTTCACTCTGATGTACTCCACCTGCCGGTCCTCGTCAGAGTCTGTGGCCCCGCAGGAGCACAGCTGGTTGTCGAACAGGGACTCAATCTCCTCCAGCCTCCGGCCTTTAGTCTCAGGCAGACAGCCGTAGATGAAGAAGAACCCCAGCAGAGCCAGGCTGGAGTAAAGGAAAAACGCTCCTGGGAAATGACAATAACAACAACTACACAATCAACAACACATCATCTGTCAGACATTAATAGGACCTTCAGTTTTTCCCTGACTACCGTATGTGACTTGACCAAGAAGGGCCCAGAGGTTTTCCTGTACTGACAGCAGAGTTCAGTTCTAGTCTGCAACAGTGTACAATTCTGTCAAACACTATCCAGTATCTACTGCAGATTATTAAATGACAGCAAGTAATCAAACATGATGAAACTACATTCATTACACATTGAGCCTATCATAAGATATCTCAAGTCTCTCTAGATTAATCAAATGTCCAACAAAGGTCAGATCCTGCAGTAAAAGCAGGCCTGCTGTTCAGGTTGATTGATCAAGAATGTCCTGTAAGGGGGTATTGATCAGTGACTATGGTTTGTACCGTAGTAGGTGAGGGACTGGGCTACGTGGAGGAAGATGTGTCTGTGTTACCGTAGTAGGTGAGGTTCTGAGCCACATGGAGGAAGGTGAGGGAGACCAGAAGGTTAAACATCCAGTTGACTCCAGCTGAACAGGCGTTCCCTGTGCTCCGGGCCCACAGGGGGTAAATCTCAGAGTTGATTGTCCACGGCATTGGACCCATACCTGGAAGGAGAGGGATGACACAGGGCTTACAATAGCTCTACAGTACAGTAACTACCCCTCAGCATGCAAACAATGCTGAATCGAGACTTGTATACAGTAAGCACACAAATCAAACCTTTAAGCAAGTATACCAAATTACATCAATACATGGTTAAGGCCAAAATTGAAATAAGATATCACATTTTCTAATAATGCATTTCTTTAGTTTGTAGTTGCCCCACAGTGAAAGTGAAATACAGCGTAAATTGAATCTCTACATAGATCAGTGTTGCCTCTCTCACCTGGGGCGAAGAAGGCCAGATAGAGAACAAGACCCAGTAGGACCACCCAGGAGTAGGAGGTGGGACAGTAATTATAGGCCCAGTACGTATGGACTCTCAGCTGGGTCGAGTTGGAACACCTGGAATAACATGGTACAAGACAGTTATTGTATTGTAGCAACAGTAGTTACTTTATGGATAGAGGGGTACTATGAGTACAGTATTATAGAATAACCACTTCTCTTATTCAACTCTTCCGCTAACCCCCTCCATCCCCTTCACAAACACACAACAAATAAACCCACACAGAGCACATTCTATGACTCACCTGCCCCCTGCTGCCCTATGCACAAACGCACACTCTCTCCCTCCCCTTAGTGCCTCCTGTAGCTCACCTGCCCCAGGCTGCCTTCTCAGTGGAGGCTGTATTGACAGGTAAACACGAGGAGGCGAACAGAGCTGTGCTGTTCTCACGGTAACAGAAGCCACACCCCGGGTCCAGCATACACGGCTCACACAGCCTGGGATGACAGGAGGATTGGACAGAGATGTCACAAACAGAGTCAAAATCCTTGAGGAGGTATAACGGAACACATTTACTCGCTATGAATGGAGAAGATGCTATCTTTAGCTCTTCCTCTGATAACATGAGAATAATCTATGTGTGTGTGTGTATGTAAGTGTACGTATTTGTGTGTGTGTTTGTGCATCCATGTGTGGGCATGCGTGAGTGTGTAGTGCGGTGAACATATGGCAGACCCATTTCATTCACAGAAAGAGAAGCTCTAATTTCTTTTTTAAAATAAAAAATGCACATTTATTTAACCAGGTAGGCCAGTTGAGAACAAGTGGCCAAGATAAAGCAAAGCAGCGCAACAAAAACAACAAGACAGAGTTACACATGGAATAAACAAACGTACAGTCAAAAACACAATAGAAAAATCTAGGTACAGTGTGTGTAAATGTAGTAAGATTAGGGAGGTGAGGCAATAAATAGGGCATAGTGGCAAAATAATTACAATTTAGCATTAACACTGGAGTGATAGATGTGCAGATGATGATGTGTAAGTAGAGATACTGGGGTGCAAAAGAGCTACAAAAAAAAATAACAATATGGGGATGAGGTAGTTGAGTGGGCTATTTACAGATGGGCTGTGTACAGGTACAGTGATCGGTAAGCTGCTCTGACAGCTGATGCTTAAAGTTAGTGATGGAGAGATAAGTCTCCAACTTCAGTGATTTTTGCAATTCGTTCCAGTCATTGGCAGCAGAGAACTGGAAGGAAAGGCGGCCAAAGGAGGTGTTGGCTTTGGGGATGACCAGTGAAATATACCTGCTGGAGCGCGTGCTATGGGTGGGTGTTGCTATGGAGACCAGTGAGCTGAGAAAAGGTGGGGCTTTACCTAGAAAATACTAATAGATGACCTGGAGCAAATGGGTTTGGCGACGAATATGTAGCGAGGGCTAGCCAACAAGAGCATACAGGTCGCAGTGGTGGGTAGTATATGGGGCTTTGGTGACAACAGATGGCACTGTGATAGACTACATCCAATTTGCTGAGTATTGTTGGAGGCTATTTTGTAAATGACATCGCCGAAGTCAAGGATTGGTAGGATAGTCCGTTTTATGAGGATATGTTTGGCAGCATGAGTGAAGGAGGCTTTGTTGCGAAATAGGAAGCCGATTCTAGATTTAATTTTAGATTGGAGATGCTTAATGTGAGTCTGGAAGGAGAGTTTAAAGTCTAACCAGACACCCAGGTATTTGTAGTTGTCCACATATTCTAAGTCAGAACTGTCCAGAGTAGTGATGCTAGGCGGGCGGGCAGGTGCGGGCAGCAATCTGTTGAAGAGCATGCATTTAGTTTTACTAGCATTTAAGAGCAGATGGAGGTCACGGGAGGAGTGTTGTATGGCATTGAAGCTCGTTTGGAGGTTTGTTAGCATAGTGTCCAAAGAAGGGCCGGATGTATACAGAATGGTGTCGTCTGCGTAGAGGTGGATCAGAGAATCACCAGCAGCAAGAGCGATATCATTGATATATACATTGAAAAGAGTAGGCCCGAGAATTGACTCCTGTGGCACCCCCATAGAGACTGCCAGAGGTCCGGACAACAGGCCCTCCGATTTGACACACTGAACTTTATCTGAGAAGTAGTTGGTGAACCAGGCGAGGCAGTCATTTGAGAAACCAAGGCTATTGAGTCTGCCGATAAGAATGCAGTGATTGACAGAGTCAAAAGCCTTGGCCAGGTCGCTGAAAACGGCTGCACTGTACTGTCTTTTATCTATGGCAGTTATGTTATCGTTTAGGACCTTGAGCGTGGCTGAGGTGCACCCATGACCAGCTCAGAAACCAGATTGTATAGTGGAGAAGGTACAGTGGGATTCGAAATGGTTGGTGATCTGTTTGTTAACTTGACTTTCAAAGACTTTAGAAAGGCAGGGCAGGATGGATATAGGTCTGTAGCAGTTTGGGTCTAGAGTGTCTCCCCCTTTGAAGAGGGGGATGACCGCGGCAGCTTTCCCATCTTTGGGGATCTCAGACGACACGAAAAGAGAGGTTGAACAGGCTAGTAATAGGGGTTGCAACAATTTTGGCTGATAATTTTAGAAAGAGACGGTCCAGATTGTATAGTCCAACTGATTTGTAGGGATCCAGATTTTGCAGCTCTTTCAGAACATCAGCTATCTGGATTTGCGTGAAGGCGAAGCGGTGGGGGGCTTGGGCAAGTTGCTGCGGAGGGTGCAGAGCTGTTATCCGGGGTAGGGGTAGCCAGGTGGAAAGCATGGTCAGCCGTAGAAAAATGCTTATTGAAATTCTCGATTATCATAGATTTATTGGTGGTGATAGTATTTCCTAACCTCAGTGCAGTGGGCAGCTAGGAGGTGGTGCTTTTATTCTCCATGGACTTCACGGTGTCCCAAAACTTTTTGGAATTAGTGCTACGGGATGCAAATTTATGTTTGAAAAAGCTAGCCTTAGCTTTCCTAACTGACTGTGTATATTGGTTCCTGACTTCCCTGAAAAGCTGCATATCGCGAGGGCTATTCGATGCTAATGCAGTACGCCACAGGATGTTTTTGTGCTGGTCATGGGCAGTAAAGTCTGGAGTGAACCAAGGGCTACAGTTGAAGTCGGAAGTTTACATACACTTAGGTTGGAGTCATTAAAACTTGTTTTTCAACCACTCCACAAATTTCTTTTTAACAAACTATAGTTTTGGCAAGTCGGTTTGGACATCTACTGTGTGCATGACACAAGTAATTTTTACAACAATTGTTTACAGACATATTATTTCACTTATAATTCACTGTATCACAATTCCAGTGGGTCAGAAGTTTACACACACTAAGTTGACTGTGCCTTTAAACAGGTTGGAAAATTCCAGAAAATTATGTCACGGCTTTAGAAGCTTCTGATAGGCTTATTGACATAATTTGAGTCAATTGGGGGTGTACCTGTGGATGTATTTCAAGGCCTACCTTCAAACTCAGTGCCTCTTTGCTTGACATCATGGGAAAATCAAAAGAAATCAGCCAAGAAATCAGAAAGAAATTGTAGACCTCCACAGGTCTGGTTCATCCTTGGGAGCAATATCCAAACGCCTGAAGGTACCACGTTCATCTGTACAAACAATAGTACGCAAGTATAAATACCATGGGACCACGCAGCCGTCATACCGCTCAGGAAGGAGACGCGTTCTGTCTCCTAGAGATGAACGTACTTTGGTGCGAAAAGTGCAAATCAATCCCAGAACAACAGCAAAGGACCTTGTGAAGATGCTGGAGGAAACAGGTACAAAAGTATACATATCCACAGTAAAATGAGTCCTGTATCGACATAACCTGAAAGGCCGCTCAGCAAGGAAGAAGCCACTGTTCCAAAACCGCCATAAAAAAGCCAGACTACGGTTTGCAACTACACATGGGGATAAAGATCGTACTTTTTGGAGAAATGTCCTCTGGTCTGATTAAACAAAATTAGAACTGTTTGGCCATAATGACCATCGTTATGTTTGGAGGAAAAAGGGGGAGGTTTGCAAGCCGAACTACACCATCCGAACCGTGAAGCACAGGGGTGGCAGCATCATGTTGTGGGGGTGCTTTGCTGGTGGGACTGGTGGACTTCATAAAATAGATGGAATCATGAGGGAGGAAAATATGTGGATATATTGAAGCAACATCTCAAAACATCAGTCAGGAAGTTAAAGCATGGTTGCATATGGGTCTTCCAAATGGACAATGACCCCAAGCATACTTCCAAAGTTGGCTTGGCTTAAGGACAACAAAGTCAAGGTATTGGAGTGGCCATCACAAAGCCCTGACCTCAATCCTATAGAAAATTTGTGGGCAGAACTGAAAAAGCGTGTGCGAGCAAGGAGGCCTACAAACCTGACTCAGTTACACCAGCACTATCAGGAGGAGTGGGCAAAAATTCACCCAACGTATTGTGGGAAGCTTGTGGAAGGCTACCCAAAACGTTTGATCCAAGTTAAACTATTTACAGGCAATGCTACCAAATACTAATTGAGTGTATGTAAACTTCTGACCCACTGGGAATGTGATGAAAGAAATAAAAGCTGAAATAAATCATTCTCTCTACTATTATTCTGACATTTCACATTCTTAAAATAAGTGGTGATCCTAACTGACCTAAGGCAGGGAATTTTTACTAGTGCAGACTGGCAGGTATTGACCGAGCTAAAGCTGGCTGGTGACAGAGTTAAAGGTGAAGACCGCTAGCCGTGGATAACAGTGACTACTAGCTAGTTAGCTGGCTAGCTTCTGATGGAGGTTCCAGTTATTAGGTATAAAAATAGCAGATCCGTAACACATTGGGTGGGGCGGGTTGCAGGAAAGTGTATTTAGATCGTAGGTGGAAAGTGAGATTAAAATATCAAAAATATATACGGAAAAAAACGATGAGACCGACTACTTACATGGGACAAGACGGGACAAGACAAACACACGTCCGACTGCTACGGCATCTAATGACAGAACAGCAGACCCATTCCGCCTGCATTAAAGACTGTCTGTCTTAAATGAGTCTGTCTTGTTTGTTGCAGCTGTGAGTGACCAGAGAGAGAGTGCTGGTAAATATACACTGGGTGTTAAAAACATTAGGAACACCTTCCTAATATTCAGTTTCACCCCATATTTTGCCTTCAGAACAGCCTCAATTCTTCAGGGCAAGGACTTTACAAGGTGTCGAAAGCGTTCCACAGGGATACTGGTCCATGTTGACTCCAATGCCTCCCACAGTTCTGTCAAGTTGGCTGGATGTCCTTTGGGTAGTGAACCATTCTTGATTCACACAGGAAACTGTTGATTGTGAAAACCACCCCAGCAACGTTGCAGTTCTTGACACACTCAAACCGGTGCGCCTGGCACCTCCTACCATACCTCGTTCCAAGGCACTTACAGTACCTTCAGAAAGTATTCAGACCCCTTGACCCTTGACCTTTGCTATGAGACTCGAAATTGAGCTCAGATGCATCCTGTTTCCATTGATCATCCTTGAGATGTTTCTACAACTTGATTGGAGTCCACCTGTGGTAAATTCAATTGATTGGACATGATTTGGAAAAGCGCACACCTGTCTATATAAGGTCCCACAGTTGACAGTGCATGTCAGAGCAAAAACCAAGCCATAAGGTCAAACGAATTGTCAGTAGAGCTCAGAGACAGGATTCTGTCGAGGCACAGATCTGGGGAAGGGTACTAAAAAATGTCTGCAGCATTGAAGGTCCCCAAGAACACAGTGGCCTCCATCATTCTTAAATGAAAAAAGTTTGGAACCACCAAGACTCTTTGTCAGGGAGGTGACCAAGAACCCTATAGTCACTCTGAGCTCTAGAGTTTCTCTGTGGAGATGGGAGAACCTCCAGAAGGACAACCATCTCTGCAGCACTCCACCAATCAGGCCTTTATGGTAGAGTGGCCAGACGGAAGCCACACCTCAGTAAAAGGCACATGACAGTGCGCTTGGAGTTTGCCAAAAGGCACGTAAAGACTCTCAGACCATGAGAAACAAGATTCTCTGGTCTGATGAACCCAAGATTGAACTCTTTGGCCTGAATGCCAAGTGTCACGTCTGGAGGAAACCCTGCACCATCCCTACAGTGAAGCATGGTGGTGGCAGCATCATGCTGTGGGGATGTTTTTCAGTGGCAGGGACAGGGAGACTAGTCAGGATTGAGGACATCCTTGATTGGCACAGCCAGAGCCCGGACTTGAACCCGATCGAACATCTCTGGAGAGACCTGAAAATAGCTGTGCAGCAACGCTCCCCATCCAACCTGGCAAAGCTTGAGAGGATCTGCAGAGAGGAATGGGAAAAACTCCCCAAATACAGGTGTGCCAAGCTTGTAGTGTCATACCCAAGAAGACTTCATGCTATAATCGCTGCCAAAAGAGCTTCAACAAAGTACTGAGTAAAGGGTCTGAATACTTATGTAATGTGATATTTCATTTTTTAGATTTTCATAAATTAGCAATAAATTCTAAAAAACTGTTTTTTCTTTGTCACTCTGAATGGCACACATACACAATCCATGTCTCAATTGGCTCAAGGCTTAAAAATCCTTCTTTAACTTGTCTCCTCTTCATCTACACTGATTGAAGTGTAACATCAGTAAGGGATCATAGCTTTCACCTGGATCCACCTGGTCAGTCTATGTCATGGAAAGAGCAGGTGTTCCTGTTTTGTACACATGCTACATGCTGTTGTGTAAATTAGGACAGAGAGTGGCTCAGTCTTTCAGAGGGCAGACAGGGTCTATTTTTCTCTCTCTTTCACTCTCTCTCTCTCTCCAGCATTTCTATTAACAGAGACCCAACGCCTGTAGCACTGGCGCTAATAGCCGGTTGTTGCAGTTAAAATTAACCCCTGGTAGAATAAAAAACCACTCAGAGCAGAGATATTGGAATAATCTACTAGATAAGTGTTCAGAAACATGTACAGCGTGTACAATTAGATTGGATAATAACATTAATTTAATCCTAGATGGAAGAACAGGGAAAATGTATTAAGAAACAAACCTTGTAAAATGTTCATTTGCATTTGTATTTGTATTTATTTTGGCTTTGCAAGCAGCTACTCTCCCTGGGGTCCAGCAAAATTAAGGCATTATACATTTTAAAAACATTACAAGACATTCATAACAGAATTCACAACATATTAAGTGTGTCCTCAGGCCCCTACTCTACTACCACATATCTATAATGTGTGTGATTAGTGTGTATGTTATGTGTTTGTATGCATGTGTCTATGTTTGTGTTGCTTCACAGTCCCCGCTTTTCCATAAGGTGTATTTTTTACCTTTTTTTAAATCAAATTTTACTGCATTCATGAGTTACTTGATGTGGAATAGAGTTCCATGTAGTCATGGCTCTATGTAGTACTGTGTGCCTCCCATAGTCTGTTCTGGACTTGGGGACTGTGAGAATACCTCTGGTGGCATGTCTTGTGGGGTATGCATGGGTGTCCGAGCTGTGTGCCAGTAGTTCAAACAGACAGCTCGGTGCAATACCTCTGTCAATACCTCTCACAAATACAAGTAGGCAGGAGAGATTGACATGCATATTATTAATGTTAGCTCTCCGTTGTCGTGACTTGACTATCATTAATCTGAAGACTGTTATTTATCGAAGAGAGTCAATTCATCGTACATACATTTGGTAACTACACTCACAGTAACCAGAATACTTAGCACCCTAACCCCCACTCATTCGGATTAGAAATGCAATATATATTTACGCGTAGATGTCTTTCTCTGTTGTCTCTCTGTTGAAACCAATCGATCCGTCTATGGGTAGTGGCCCGATGTAAGGCTCTGGTTGTCCACCAGAGGTCACAATGTCCTTCTTATTTGTAGAGGTTCTCTGCTTGAAGTGTTCGTTAGAATAGTTACTTCAGACGTACCAACAGTTGTATCAGAGGGGATTGTCTTCCTTCCCCCCTTGTGTCTTTAGTCAAAGTTTTAGGACCATTTTTTCATGCACCACTGCAGACTGTGAATGTTCTGGTCTAGTCTTTACCTTCTTCACTTGTGTTGAGAGTTTCTAACCATTTCGTAACATTCAGCTCGCGCTATACGTCGGCTGGTCTGTAGAGTTTAAACCATTTTCAGTTGTGTAGCCACCGCTCCACGCTGTCTGGTCCTTTGTACAAAGTTTCTAACGATTTCAACGTGTGGACCACGGCCTCACGTCTTTTTGGTCTTGTAGTTTTAACCATTCGGGACGTCCGGTTTACACCGTCCGTCTGCTTTGTCTCAATGGTTGATTATTCAAGGTTCAGCTCCTGACCACTTTACATGCCAGCAGCAACCCAGGATGTTTTGGTCTGTAGGTTAATTCTTAGCGAGTCCTTTTAAGCACTCTGGCCAAAAGGGCGTTCCGTCATGCTAACACAAACTCTGAGCTCACTTGGCTACTGACTGGGCACAAGTTTATAGGAAAAACAATTATCTAATTTAGCAGGCTAAAATCACATTGCTATCTTCACAAAAGTATTCTCATATTTAATCATATATTTTAGTCTCCTCAACTTGCTCAATTTCCACATTATTCATTATAAGATTTAGTTGAGGTTTAGGGTTTAGAGAATGATTTGTTCCAAATACAATGCTTTTAGTTTTTGAAATATTCAGGATGAACGTAGTCTTTGCCACCCATTCCGAAACTAATTGCAGCTCTCTGTTAAGTGTTGTGGTAATTTCAGTCTCTGTGGTAGCTGTCGTGTATAGTGTTGAGTCATCCGCATACATAGACACACTGGCTTTACTCAAAACCAGTGGCATGTTGTTAGTAAAGATTGAAAAAAGTAAGGGGCCTAAACAGCTGCCCTGGGGAATTCTTTATTCTACCTGGATTTTGTTGGAGAGGCTTCCATTAAAGAACACCATCATTAGTGACCATGTTTCAATTAATGGTGGATCAGGTTCATGTTTTTTTACGCCTGTACTTAACAAGAAAGTAATGCACATGTCAATGTTACCTTCAGAACATGTTTATTTTATTTTTACCCCTCTTTTCTCTAAATTTCGTCATATCCAATTACGATCTTGTCTCATCGCTGCAACTCCCCAACTGCCTCGGGAGAGGCGAAGGTTGAGTCATGTATCCTCCTTAACAACCCGCCCACTTAACTCGGAAGCCAGCCGCACCAAAGTTTCGGAGGAAACACCTTTCTGCAGGCGCCTGGCACACCACAAGGAGTCGCTAGAGCGTGATGAGACAAGTAAAGCCCCTCCGGCCAAACCTTCCCCTAACCCGGACGATGCTGGGCCAATTGTGCGCCTCCCTATGGGGACTCCCGGTCACGGCCAGTTATGACACAGCCTGGGATCAAACCTGGGTCTGTAGTTACGCTTCAAGCACTGCGAAGCAGTGCCTTAGACCGCTGTGCCACTCGGGAGGCCCCCGAGACATTACATTTAACCATTAATATTCAGAATAGTACGGCATATTCAGTATTGTGTCGGACAGTAGACTACAGTGCAGATAGAGTACAGTATAATACAGTAGTAGAGTAGGGAGTACTCACAGGTGTCTGTTGCAGGTGGAGTTGACCATTGAGGGGTCAGTGGGGTGGAGGGTGACAGGAGGGGTGTGTTGGGCAGACAGCAGAAACCCAATGGCCAGCAGAGACAGACTCAGACATGTACCTAGGAGAAACAACACAGACATAATATGGGTTACTACTAGTATCTGTGTAGTTACATGTATTACAATTTCATGTAATACTGTAATTTCACATAGATTTTTATGGAATTACATGGACAATCTGTGAAACGTATACTGTGATCCAATATACCATCTATTCACATACACTAAATCTGTACCTGAATCATCAGAACCCATGCATTCATCTTTACCCTGACCCTCTGACCCTTACCAATGATGCTCCCCCAGGGTGAGTTTCCTACGGCCAACCCTCTCCACTAGCCACACCCCCAGTAGGGTGAACAGAAAGTTGGTGAAGGCTGTGACCCCAGCCAACCAGATGGCCACCTTGTCATCCCGCACTCCCGACATCTGCAGGATGGTGGCGCCGTAGTACCTGCACAAAGAGGAGAGGGTGTTTCATCAATCAAAAGAACAATAGAGAAAGAGAGAGAATTTGGCCCATAGAGATATAATGTATCTCTATATGGTCATCATCAGTCACCACATGGCTACCATATAAGAGAGAGTTTGGCTAACTTTGACACCAGCTGGACGCCATGTTGATGCACAAAGACAATAGGGTGGTGGCCACTATCTGGCCATGCTGGAAAGAACAGCCAGGTAGTAACGTCCTTCTGGAATGGCCATCTACAGACTATTGAGGACAGGACAGGAAACCCAAACTTAATTTTGATTGTATTGCATTGGATTGTCCCTCTCATGCCAATAAAGTTTGAGAGAGCGAGACAGAAGTAGGAAACAGATTGAAAGAGACAGATCACCATGTGTTAATGATTCTCTCCATAGAGAAGAGGTACACTCCATTATGTTCTTTAGTTGAGTGGCCACCAATCAATCACTGGTAAAGCAATCAACCCGAAATAGACACAATGAGCCGAGTCTCCATCCATCCACCCCCTTCACTCTTGTATCTGCCAGTGTCCCAAATGTCACCCTAATCCCTAAATAGTGTACTACTTTTGACCAGGACCCATAGGGCTCAGGACAAAGGTAGTGCACTATGTAGGGAATAGGGTGCCATTTGGGACGTAAACACTATCTAATTAAAGTGCCAAATTTCTGCCTGGAAGATGCTGAACTCTTCAATTAGGCAGATTACACCTCATCAAGCTCGACAGACAGGGCCTCTAAACATTCTCTCCTTGACTTGCTTCATTTCTAGGGCGCCAGGTGATATAGACGGGGGAGGAAGATCCTAGCCCTGTGGAACGCCCAGAGAGCTGCTCAAGGTAGAAGTTGTCACAGATCTAGGATCAGATTACTCTACAGTGGCTGACAAAAAGAATCGGACCGCATATCAGTGGTTAAGGGAAACAACACCGCTCTCTGATCAAGCCTCTCCCTGCCTCACAAGGCATCATCCCAGCCTCTGTAGAAAAACACTGTCTACTCTCCAGGTTAAATGAGAAAATACAGACACTCTGAACGCAACGCAACGATTCGCACCAAAAAAGACGAGAGGAAAACATTCATTAAAAAAGTGAAAAATAAAAGGCATTCCTTCGCGTTCTCTCTTGCTCCCTCACTTTTTCACTCATTCTCTGCAGGGAGCAGTGAATTAGCATTTTGTTTTTCCATCTCTTAAAAAGCATCTGCACCCGTCTGCTCTTTTTCAAATCAAAACACTCCTACCGATTGCCTATTTGCATAAATCTTTCCTTAATGTAAGTCAGCCAACATGTTTCTCAACTTGTCAACAAGTATACGTTCAATACTTCAGAGTTAAAGTACAGATGTAAGGGGTCATGAGGACCACACACAGGATCAATAAAAAGTCAAGCAAAACTGAGACCACAGCACTGGCAATAGCCACATGCAGCAATGTAACATGTTAGGCGAAAGGCAACAAAGCCGCCTGATTTCTGTCTCGCCTCTCAGAGGCTTTCAATCTCAGTATGCATCTGCCCACACACAGAAACACAGTATGACTGATAAGGGGTTTGTAGTAGCAGCGGGTGTAAAAGCTCTCTGCAGGAGAGGCCCGCTAAGCTCCATCTCAGTTCTGAATCAGATTGATTAAGAAGCAGCAAGGCCAGCCAGAAGGGAAGCACAGCTCACAGCTAACCAGCCCTACCCTCTGCTCTAACAGAACACAGCATCACCACCACACCACATCCACAACAAACATGATATAACCAGTTACAAAGAGTGCTGTAAATACTACATAAGTGTACTTTGAAACACTTCCAACATGGCATCCAAATACTAATATAATACAGACTGTTGGGTGGTAACCACATGGTGCCAGTGAAAAATCATAGTCTCAAACAAAGTTAGCCAAATTGTGTGTATCTTTAGGCTCTGGGTCCATTCCAGAAATGTGGAATAAAACAGATTTATTTTTGTGAGTGAGACCCCCTCCCAGGCCACCTGCAGAGGGAAGAATGAACATTCCCCAGTCTCTTCTAACGATGAAGCTGCAGGTTCATTCTTGGACTCCCGGGGAGCTCATAGCCCACTATATAAATTACACTGCCCACTAAAACATTCTGCTAACAACGTCCATGTGGCCCTTTATCACAGGTGGTGAGATGGACAAATGGCGATGATACTGTAGATTGTAGATAATAACAGCCTGTGCTAATTGAAATGGCTGTGTTCAATTTGTAATGAAATGTAATACATTTTAGACCAGGGTAACTACTCTGAACTGGACACAGATGTCAGTACAGATGTCATTTGTCATTTCTGACAAGTCTGGATGGTCTCAGACACTCAATAAAACTGTAATTCAAAAAAGAAAAACATTACAATTAAATAGCCTATGTATGACGACCGGAGTGGACGAGAAGTCTGAAGCTCTGGAGCCAAAACTGCTATTAATCCAACACAACTAAAGAACACCCAGGGTTTATGCAGTAAGACTTAGGGCTGTTGCAGTGACCGTATTACCACCACACCGGCAGTCATGAGTCATGACCACAGTAGAATTCTACGTGACCGGTGAGTCAGCGTAATCACCTCTTATGCACTCTGGACATGTGTCAGTAGTACCCAACTCTCTAATGATCATCAGGTCGCTAATGGCCTGGTACTCAGGACTCTATTGTCCCTCTAACCACTCTGACATCAATGCAAATGCAATTGAAAATGACATCAAACACTTCTCATCAAAACAGTATCATGCTTTTAAAACTCACCTCACTGTGATTGATACATTTTAAGAAAGAAGTTCAACAACAGGTTTAAACTGAGTGAAAAACATGATCTTTGTGGATGTTGTTTCAAAGCCTAACACAACAAAATGGACAGCGCTTTCTAAGGTGATGATTAATTCAAAACACCTATATGCATATTAGAGCTTATGCATAGGAATAGGCCTATATATGAGCCTAAGCGCCCAAAAAACAGAATTAAAATGATTGTGCCATTATACAATACATAGCCTACAGCATATTACACAAACAATTCAAATAAATACTGATCGGATCATCACATAATTGTCATATATATTACTCTTACAGAATTTCCACGTGGGCGAGGATATTGGACATTTTATCAAAGCCTACTAGATGATAAATTGTTTAGAACTAGGACAGAAGAATTTAGAACTGACTTTGTCAGACATAACATAGCTACAGCAGATCCCCTTATTGTACGGGACACTTAAGAGGCCATGCAATTCAGTACTCCTCTATAAAACAAAAGCAATTTAGATCGAAAGAGTCCATATTAACAAAGGAAATTGAAGGACTAACAGTACAGTTACATAGAAATAAAAACTGTACCATAGAGGCACAGAATAAGTTAGAGAAAAAACTAAAAGAAATGGAGGAACATATTCAAGAAAGATCCAGTGTAATATATTATAGAAATAAAGCGAACTGGATGGAATATGGTGAAAAATTTACCAAATTCTTTCTCAATCTTCAATAGAAATGCTACCAAAATAAATGTATTGAAACTTGTTACAAATGATGGAGTCACACATGATTCACAGAATTATATTTTGAAAGAGGAAGTTAAGTACTTTAAGAATATGTTTTCATTTCAGTCTCCTCCATCTCCACTAACTGAAACTAATTGTAAGGATTTTCTTCCTAATATTAATGTAAAATTAACATCTGTACAGAAAGAGTCATGTGAAGGCCAAATTACAGAGGAGGAACTTCTTGATGCAATTAAAGCCTTTAAAGCTGGGAAAACTCTAGGGCTGGACGGCATACCAGTGGAAGTATACAAAACCTTTTTTTAATATACTCAGAGGACCATTAATAGCATGTTTTAACCACTCCTATATACATGGTAGATTATCAGACACGCAACAAGAAGGTCTGATATCATTATTACTGAAACAGGACCCAAGTGGTATATATAAAGATCCAGTCCATGAAAAAAATTGGAGACCTCTTACACTTCAGTGTTGTGATGCAAAAATCCTAGCAAAATGCTTGGCGCATAGAATTAAAAACGTATTGTCAGATATTATTAATCCTAATCAGACAGGTTTTTTACATGGACGATAAATTGGAGATAATATAAGACAAGTACTGGAAACAATAGAATACTATGAGATATCGGGGACACCAGGCCTGGTTTTCATAGCTGATTTTGAAAAGGCTTTTGATAAAGTACGACTGGAGTTTATATATAGAATATTTCCATTTTGGGGAATCTCTTATAAAATGGGTTAAAGTTATGTATAGTAACCCTAGGTGTAAAATAGTAAATAATGGCTACATCTCATCAAGTTTTAAACTATCTAGAGGAGTAAAACAAGGTTGTCCACTATCGTCATATCTATTTATTATTGCCATCGAAATGTTAGCTGTTAAAATTAGATTAAACATTAATATTAAGGGATTAGAAATCCGTGGCTTAAAAACTAAGGTGTCATTGTACGCTGATGATTCATGTTTTTTGTTTTTAAGACCACAATTACGGCCTCATAGAGGATCTAAATACTTTTGCTATCCTCTCTGGATTAAAACCAAATTATGATAAGTGTACTATATTACGTAGTGGATCACAAGAAAATGCAAATTTTACATTACTGTGTAGTTTACCAATTAAATGGTCTGACGGAGATGTGGACATACTCGGTATACAAATCCCAAAAGAAAGAAATGATCTCAGTCCAATACATTTTTATAGAAAGTTAGCAAAAATAGAGAAGATCTTGCTACCATGGAAAGGAAAATACCTATCTATTTGTGGAAAAATCACCCTAATTAACTCTTTAGTCATATCACAGTTGACCTATTTGCTTATGGTTTTGCCTACACCTAGTGACCTGCTTTTTAAATTATATGAACAAAAAATATTCAATTTTATTTGGAATGGCAAGCCAGACAAAATTAAAAGGGCCTATTTATATAATGAATATGAATTCGGAGGGCAGAAATTATTAAATATTAAAGCATTAGACCTCTCACTAAAGGCATCAGTCATACAAAGTTATACTTAAATACAAACTTACCAAATTAAATTGGTAAGAATGTCTCATCCTATGTTCAAGAATGGCTTTTTCCCCTTTATTCAGATTACATCTGCTCATTTTCGGTTGTTTGAAAACTAAATCATCTCCAAAATATCCTTATTTTTTAAACAAGCCTTAGAAAGTTGGTTACAATTTCAGTTTAATCCACCTGAAAAGACAGAACAAATAATACAACAAATATTGTGGTTAAACTCAAATATACTAATTGATAAAAAAAAACATTTTTCAACGCAATTTTTTAAAAAGGTATAATTTTTGTGAATGAGATCATAAATAGGACTGGTGAAGTTATGTCACACATGCAGCTAACAGAGACAAATGGAAATGTCTGCTCTACCCAAAATTACAACCAACTAATTGCAGCATTACCACAAAAAATGGAAGAGGCAAGTAGAAGAAAAAGTAAGGAACTTGTATGTCGGCCCTGTATTAAAGAACATAAATGGTTAAAGAAAATTGTGATAAATAAAAACAGATACCAATTTCATTTAAGGACCAAAAAACAAATAGCTGTGCCATATAAATTGCAAAATAGTTGGGAAGAGATTTTCAATGTACCCATTCCATGGCACATGGTTTACGAATTGATACGCAAAACAACGCCGGATTCAAAACATTTTTTTCAATTTAAATTACTATATCAAATTATTTCAACCAATAGAATGTTATGTATATGGGGGATACAATCTTCCCAGCGCTGCAGATTTTGCTATGAGGCAGAGTCATTAGATCATTTATTTTGGTATTGTCCATATGTAGCTTGTTTTTGGTCACAGGTCCAGGACTGGCTGAAGAATTGCAACATTTGCCTAGAACTAACGCTGCAGATAGCATTACTGGGTGATTTGAAAAGCCATAGTCAATCAATCAATAATATAATTATTTTAGCAAAAAAATATATTTTTAATTTACAATCTGTAGAAGCTATGAGAATAGAAAGGTTCAGTACTTTTGTGAAGCATCACAGCACAGTTGAAAAATATATGGCAAATAGAAATCCAAAATGGATGGTGTTGAGAGATAGATGGGAGGGGTTGAATGGAGCTGAAGGGTGGGACTAATAACAAGATAACATACGGGGTCTGTAAAATGTATATAGGTTCAGAAATTGTGTGAAATAGCAGTTACAAATAGAAATCAAACTGGATGGACATCAGAAATAGAGAAAGGACAAAAAACAAACAAAAAATAACTATTGTAAAATAGATTGTGTCTGTAAAAAGTGTATAAGATGTATAAACTGAAGGTAGAAGCCTTATTGTTTATTAGTTTACTCCAACTGGGGGAATGTATATAAGGGGGATTGGATATGATGCAGACAATTTCATTGATGGAAGCAACAATCTTTAATAGGCTGACACATTACCTTTAGCTACAGAATATCTCACCACCATGCGTTTCCATCTCCTCCGCTCTCTCCTTCATTCCTTTCTCCAGCGTGCAGAGAGAGGGGCTGTCAACAGTTTAATGTAAACATGTTACTATCGATGTTCCCGAACGGATTTCACTTGCTTTCCCAAATCAAGCACTGGGTAGCTGCAGGAACAGGGTTGGAGAGCCCATGGCATACAGAGTTTGGGCAGAATATCACCTGTCACGTGGCAAAATAACCGGAGTTAGCTACCTGACTATTCGAGTGCATACGGATTAAATTAATATTTTCGCTTGCCACTGTTCCTGCCCATTTGATAATGGGTCTTTCTAAATCGAAACAAATTTGGCATATTATTAAAGACAATATTAAATAGAGAATAGTCTGTTGGGTGAAAATATGATCACTTGACGAGAGAACAGTGTGTGCAGCCTGAGGCAAGGAATAGAGCACAATCTTTTTTTTCTGACTTTCACAAATCATCAATAGCCTAAAGTCGCATCATTCAGCCTATATACCTTTTGATTTCTAAGGAATTCTATGGTTTGAATCATTCACAACTAAAGTTGCCAAATAACTCTAAATCTAGTGTATAGGACCTGTTTCAAATCATCACTTTTATGCTCAAAATAGCCACTTCATATGCGCATTAGACTTTTTCAAATGTAGATGTTCCAAAGGCGGCATCAGTAGCTTGCATGCGTGGAGGCCTAGAGATGCTAAACATGTTTATGTTAATTAATGGTCAATTACTGTGAGACAGCATGGACACAATAACAGACTTACCACAGTGTGATAATCTGGTTCAAAGCTGAGAGAGAGAGAGAGAGAGAGAGAGAGAGAGAGAGAGAGAGAGAGAGAGAGAGAGAGAGAGAGAGAGAGAGAGAGAGAGAGAGAGAGAGAGAGAGAGAGAGAGAGAGAGAGAGAGAGAGAGAGAGAGAGAGAGAATAAAGAAGAGGAGAGAATTCTTGTTCTCAGTATGGGAGGAGAAAAAAAAGTTATCTGGAAGCCAGTTCCATTCACCATGGTAACCACCATCTTTAATAAGTGATATCTAGAAATAGGTCAGAGATATGCCATGGACATGTTCAGTTACAACCCTCTAACACACCTGCACATGCACACCCTTCAGCACCACACAAACGCACACCCCTATACATCCATCTATAGCCCTGTACATCTGAGGTCTGTGGGGATCACTTGGGCCAAGGGTAGGATAGGGACAAATACACAGGACTGTTCCATTAATTGGTCTGAGAGTGAACTCTAGAATGACGATAGTACAAGACACCATATAGCCAAGAGAAAGACAGGAAGATGGAGAAGAGACGAGAGAGGTAGACAATAATCAAGTCTTCCACTGCATTAGCTATGGTGCTTATGCTCAAATTGTGCGGAAACAACTGCTGTAATGCATTTTCAAGATGTTACGCTGTGACTATTACATGATTACATTCTCTCAGTGTAAGAGGGTGTACTTATGCAAGTATAACAAGCTGAATAGGAACTTACAGTGGAGTGGAGAGACAAACAAATCATTACATAAACAAGAAACACTAATCTCCTACTTGAGATGGTAAGAAAAAAGTCTAGCTCGATAAACATTGGCTGACTTTGATTGAGTTTGAAGGAGGACACACAAGCTGGCTCTTGAAAACCAAATCACAGAAGGTGACATGGTGGACTGTAGATTGTGTAAATACACAAAAACACAACAACAACAGCAACGTGAACAAGATCCAAGAGTGTCACCAACACTGACCCCTTGACCTTCTCCAAGATGATCCACAGATCCAAGATGGAGGTTATATAACAGATAGGCACCCTTATTCACTATAGGCTCTGGTCAAAAGCAGTGCACTATATAGGGAATAGAGTTCCATTTCAGATTGTGCCAGTGGCTGTTATGTGATGTGTGAGGAGCAGGCAGAAGGTGTGAAATGGCCTTCAGAACCTCTGTTATAAAAATGGAACTTGCACTCTGTCTGCACTCCACTGGCTATGCTCTGCCGTATATTCACTTCACACCTTTCTCCTCTCTCCACTCCGACATGAAGAAAAGGTGACAACAAAGATGTCAGAGAGAGGGGGAGGAAGAGAGAGTGGAGGAGGGAGGGGAAAGAGGGTGATGAGGTGGAGTATGAGGAATGGAATATCAGGGTGGAAGATAGAAGGATGGAAGTGGTGTCTGAAAGAGATATGTTTGTGTGCACTCACCTCTGAGGCTTGGGTGCACAGGCAAAAGAGAGATAGGTGGATGAGAGGAAGAAAATAAAGAGAGGAGTGGGCCTGTATGTGTCTGTGTGTGACCTGGAGATAATCACATGGCCAGGAAGAACTCCTGTACAATAAATTCTACACATAAGAAAGAAAATGTTTCCCCCTCACCTCTCTTCCTTCTCCCTCTCTTCTTCCTCCTCACCCCTCTGCTCCCCTCTCACCTCTCTCTGACTACCTGTCGTGCTCCAGGCCATTTCACTCTCAAGGTGAGAGGGACATACATTTTCACTTACGGCTGACATTTACAAATCCATTACTGGAGCCTCATTGAATATGCTCTCGATTGAAAAGGATTAAAAAGGGAAAGAGAGAGCAAGCTGAAAAGCCCACTCCCTCCCAGGAGATAGAGGCTGTGTCCCAAATGACACCCTATTTCCTATATAGTGCACTACTTTTGACCAGGGCTGATAGGGCTCTGGCCAAAAGTAGTGCAATATATATACAGTGAGCACCATAATGCATTGGACAGTGACATTTTTTTTTGTTATTTTGGTTCTGTACTCTAGCACTTTGAGTTTGAAAGGATACAATGACAATGAGGGTGAAGTGCAGACTGTCAGCTTTAATTTGAGGGTATTTTCATACATATCGGATGAACCGTTTAGAAATTATAGAAGCTTTTGTACATAGTCCCCCCCATTTTCGGGCATCAAAAAACATTGGACAGTTTAACATAATGTAGAATAAAGTAATCATTGTTAATATTTGGTCGCATATCCTTTGCATGCAATGACTGCTTGAAGTCTGCGATGCATCGACATCACCAGACGCTGGGTATCTTCCCCTGGTGATGCTCTGCCAGGCCTGTACTGCAACCATCTTCCGTTCCTGCTTGTTTCGGGGACTTATTGCCTCCAGTCTCCTCTTCAGCATGTAAAATGCATGTTCAATTGGATTCAGATCCGGTGATTGACTCGGCCAGTCAATGATTTTCCACTTTTTGGCCATCAAAAACCCCTTTGTTGCTCTAGCAGTATGTTTAGGGTCATTGTCTTGTTGCATGATGAAGTACTGTCCAATGAGTTTGGAGGCATTTGGTTTTATCTGAGCAGATAAAATATTTCTGTAGACTTCAGAATTCATTGTTCTACTTCTGTCTGCAGTCACATCATCGATGAAGACAAGTGAGCCTGTTCCACTGGCAGCCATACAGGCCCAAGCCATAACACCCCCTCCAGCATGTTTAACGGATGAGGTGGTATGATTTGGATCATGGGCATGTCTTTTTTTTTCTCCACACTTTCCTCTTTCCATCACTCTGGTACATGTTAATCTTTGTCTCATCTGTCCACAATACTTTTTTCCCAGAACTCTTGGGGCTCTTTTAGGTGCTTTTTAGCAAACTGTAATCTCGCTTTTCTGTTCTTCAGGCTGATCAGTGGTTTGCATCTTGTAGTGAACCCTCTGTAGTCCTGCTGGTGTAGTCTTCTACATATGGTAGACTTTGACACATCAACACTTGCATCCAGGAGTGTTTTTGATCTGTTGGGCTGTTGTCAGGGGGGCGGGGGGTTTCTTCACCATAGAGAGTATTCTCCCGGTCATCCACTACAGTGGTCTTCCTCAGTCTACCGGGTCTTTTGACATAATTGAGTTCACCGGTTGTTTTTTTCTTGTTAATGATGAACCAAACTGTTGACTTGAGCATGCCCAGTGTTTTTGCAATGTTCCTGATTGATAGATTTTTTGTTACACCCCAACAACAACCTCCAAAGACAATAGCAAAGTCTAGAATCAATACTATTCATCAACAGCTTTCCTGCATTCACCAACGACACAAATGAATACACCTGCCTAATGACACACATCTGTGAAGCCAATACCATCAAAGACTTGTAGTACCTTAAAATGGGGGGACCAGGTACAAAAGGTGCTGTCATTTCTAAACGGTTCATCCGATATGTATGAAAATACACTCAAATTAAAGCTGACAGTCATTGTATCCTTTCAAACTTAAAGTGCTAGAGTACAGAACCAAAATAACAAAAAAATGGTCACTGTCCAATGAATTATAGGGCTCACTGTATAGGGAATAGGATGCTATTTGGGATGCAGCCAGAGATAGATACTTGGGGGGGGTCTAAGGACTCAGCGAACAATACCTACCCTATCAGAGCTCCTTTAAGGCTGGCTACGTTGTTAGCTGACTTAAAGACAAACTAGATGATATTGTCTGGAAAGGTCATGATGGCCTGATCGTTAAAGCGGATGGATGCATTGGCAGCCTCAGTGTGACACGAGGAGTGTGTGTTTGTGTATGTGTGTGTTTGTCAACTAAAATCAAATTTTGGCAGGTATAAAAGTTCAGCAAAATGCTTGTGTGCTAGCTCCCACAACATTGCAGTACAATAATCAATAATACGAGTAAAAAATAAATAATAGTATAGGTAGTATCCATAGTAATAGCCTGATATGTACACAATATGATATACAGTATAGATAATGAATGTGCTACTGTTATGTCAAGCATGATGGTATTTACAAATATATTGGATAGTGTCTTGGTCACGCAGTTGAATACATAGTGTATACTAGAGCAGCAGCGTTGACTGTGTGTTGTGTGTGTGAGATGCGAGGAGTGAGAGGACCAGCTATCATATACCTAACCAATAACCACTCATGACTGGGAGTTCAATGGCACAATCATTTAAACACATTGATACTCACAGACAGCACACTAACCAGGTAACAATAATTGTATCATATCAATTCAAGAGAGAGAGAGGAGGGAAAGAGAGAGAAACAAGAGAGATAGAAAGCATAGGGGCCTAAGAGCACTCGGAGAGAGAGAGTGAGAGAAAGAGAGAGAGAGAGAGAGAGAGAGAGAGAGAGAGAGAGATGGAGGCGAGAAATGTCTCCCTTGGGAACTGGCCTATTTCTCTCATGAAAGGAGATGAATACATTATCACACTCATATCTAATGCTGCGGAACACAGAGACACACAGAGACAGAGTTTACTAAACACAGAGAACACAAGGATACTGCTCAACTCTGCTCAAACCTGTTCAACTACACTAACAAACATGGTGACGCCTACACACCTCTAAAAGAAAACAACAGCAACTACTGTATGTTATGGTCCAGAGTTTTTCCTGGTCAGGTGGGTCAGACAGTCAAAAAAAACGAAACGAGTACCACAACAAAGTCATAACGGTCTCCGAAATGAACTACAACAGCAAAAGTAACACACACCACAACAACATAAACTCTGACACACTTAGAGAAGACTATAAAAGAACAATTAGCGCATCTAAAAAATAGGTTGTTGTGGATGTGTGTTACTGTGTGTGATTAGACAGAAGAATATTACAATAGGCTAATTACACGCAGCTACGTGATCTGCATAAGCGACATGAGGCCTTTCTACTACGATAGCGTGAAAGCTGCTTATCAACTATAATAAATACACAACAGACTGTCATCAGTCAACAAGGGCAATACAAGGGTGACACACACAGAGACAGAGACAGACACAGACACAGACAGACACGCGCACACACACACAAACACACACGAACGACTGGACCTTTACAGCTCTCCTCCCAGGCTGTCCAGCTGAGTCACTAGTTAATTGGCATGTCTCAACATCTCCAATATGACATTTCTATAGCTGACCATCTGTGTCTGCCAACTGCCCCCCCCACACATAAAAACTAAATTATACACTCAAATATGACAAACCAAAAGATTAAGATATATACAATTCCAAATCATGTACAATTTTACAGTGGGATGTACTATGGCATTTTGTACTAAATACAAACTTTTGACATATACTGTAAGTAATCTGTGGACATGAGTATCATGTTGAGACCAGAGTAAAACATGGCCAATGTTCAGTGACATCGTCACTAATAGACATTGTTTATTATGGATGGATTGACAACACCTGTGGCCTCTGCTAGTCTGCCAGACAGGATTAGTAGGCTCTCGCTGTACTCTCAGGCTTAACTGCTGGCAGATGAGAAACCCGGGGAACCTTCCCTCTCTGCCCCTCATTCTCTCATAAATTCTCTCTCTTTGCCCACTCTCTCTTCTGCCTGCATGCCTCTCTCCACCTCCCCCCCTCTCTCTCCTTCCTTCTTTTTACCACCCTCCTCTCTCCTACAGTGACCTTTGCGTGCTGGATCATGTGGCTAATCATTATGATTCCAGATCCAATAAGAAGAGGACACATCCTCACTGACAAGACAAGCCAGTTCATTCTTTTTCCTCATTGTGGCTCACAATGACAGACACATTGTATGATGGACGGGCAGAGCCAGAGAGCCAGAGAGAGAGAGAGAGAGAGAGAGAGAGAGAGAGAGAGAGAGAGAGAAGTCCGCAAAGAACCACAAACATATCCCAATCAAATATCTCAAACTGCCATGAAATTGGCCCGTCCCGGGAGACCTTTAGTCCATGAGAGATATGGATCAATACATCTCTCATCCCCATCAGTCAATCCGACAACACTCTGAGTTCAGTTCACAACAACGTCTGTGTGTGTGTGTACTGTGCGTACGTGCATGCTTGTGTCTATGAGTCCGCTATAGGAGTGTGCCTGGGAGAGTCCGAGAGGAATCGAAGCTGGGATGTTGGCGGAACAGCATTTAGAGTCATCTCTACATGACAGGGTCTGAACAAAGAAAGAGGTACTGAGTGAGTGACAGGATTCATACCATATGAAAGGAAGAGGAATCATGCTGTCTCATTTGAGGGCTGGGCAGAGGACGAGTGCGTGACACAGACAGGTCTGAGTTGAACAGAGGATGAGGGACTGTCTCTCCATATACTCCTTAGCCAGCTGAGACAATCTGGGGCTGGGCAAGTAAAGAGCGAGTGTCTCTGTGTGACTGCCCTGAACCATTGTGACTCTCTGCTGCTGTTCTATCTGGGCTAGGGCTGGGGCTGGGGCTGGGGATGGGGCTAGGGCTAGGGCTGGGGCTAGGGCTGGGGCTAGGGATGGGGCTAGGGCTGGGGCTGGGGCTAGGGCTGGGGATGGGGCTAGGGCTAGGGCTGGGGCTGTTTTGGTGAGGAGTGAGTGACACATAGGCATGTGCCCCATGTCGGATCCCACTGAGGCAGACAACCCATCAACCTGATTTGTTGTCACTTGGCTGTCTCTGCCACCACCTGTGGCTTTACAAATTACCAGAGGGAGAAGTAAACACAGCAACGGACCAAAACACACGCTAGCTACCTTAACAGACTCACACACACGTAAAACCTTGGTTATCACCCACACGCACGTACGCACAAACACACGCTAGCACGCACGCACGCACACCAAACCAAACCGACACCCACGCACACCCACTATTCCTCTCAACTTGAATGGTTGCTTAGCAACAGCACATATCGCAAGATTGCTTACAATGCCCCAAATATGCTTGAGATCAGGGGGGATGAGAGAGAGCTAGACGATGCAATCTCACTTGAGATGGAAATAAAGACCCAATGGTTTACCCACCTTATAGGCATGAAGGAAATTCAGTGAGCGATTGACCCTGAAAAGTGCATAAAAGTGTATGAAGCATTAACAGTAATAGAAAAAGGGATGTGTTATGTGAAAGAATTTGATACACCCCAAAAATGTATAATGTAGGTTACCACTGTCAATTGTCAATTTTCTTCAGGCAAGGTTGCTTACCAATCACACAGGTGTGGCTCTGTGAACTATCTCCTTTACAGCACATGATAGTGTAGACCCTGCATGTAATTGTCCAACTGTTGACTGGATCATTGAACTGGTATTGGACATGATTCATAGGACCATGCAAGCCCACTAAGCTAAAGGCTATAGGCATGTTATCACTCACATGACGGTGTTGATCCTGTAAATATGAATGTACCTTAATCAAAACCATGTTACCTCACTTAGCTATAGCTGTTTTGTGCGAGCCGAAACGGCGCAGAGGAGACAGAGCATATCTCCTGTTTCTGTAGCGTGAGGCAGCTTGATGTACAAGTACATGCCCTGGACAGGACGCTAGTCTATAACAGGGCCTTACCCCTTAAATCAAAATCAAACTGTATTTGTCACATGCGCCAACTACAACAGGTGTAGACCTTACTGTGAAATTCTGACTTGCTCTTTCCAAACGATGCAGAGTTAAATAAGAAAAATCTCCTTAATGCGGAAACTCTGACCAACAAGTTTCAAAGTTATTCTCCATGTGTACAGGACACAACAGGTGTAAAACAGTACAGTGAAATGCTTACTTGTGAGCTCTTTCCCAACAATGAAGAAAAAATATATATAGATAATAAAAAGACAAATATAAAACACAAGGAATACGAAGATAAGATAAAGAAACATGAGAATGCAAGTATATACAGATCAGTGCCAGTACCAAATTCAATGTGCAGGGGCCACTCAGATACTAAAGCTTAGGCTGTGTACTCACATGACGGTGTTGATTCCAGAGAGCTGTTGGAACATCTGTAGTCCACATCCCACCAGGAGTGCTCTCCGCGTGGGGGGGTAGGTCAGCATCCTCCAGATCACAGGGCCATCTGGACGGACACACACACACACACACACACACACACACACACACACAAAGGAGCAGAGTTTGGAATAGACCTATTGATCATCCTCAGCCTATCAATGGACAAACACAACACACATGAAACAGGCCAACAGCGATACCAACAAGTGGCTGAGGTTTGTTCTGTTCTGTCTGAAAGTAAAGTTGTGTCTGAGGCAGCAGCAGAATCAGCAGGCTTACAGCTGAGACCTTCAAACAGAGACTCCAGGGAGAAGCAGTCATAATAGGACAGAACTTCTGGACAGGCATGCAGAGCTTTGATAACTCCACTGAGATATCAAACACACACAAGAATGGACAAATATGGACACACAGGAATGGACAAATATGGACACACACACACACACACACACACACACACACACACACACACACACACATGCTGACAAACATACACAAATGCTGACAAACACACACACGGATACACACAGTGTTGGCCTGGAGTAGCTCAGCTGTGAGGGGGTGGATGCTCACTGGGCTGGGAAGAGCTCATTTAACTCTCAGACAGGCTGAACACACACACACACACACAGCTACCGGACAGCGCCTCACTGAAACAGAAAACACTCTCTCCAGGACCAGTCACAGCAGGCTCTTCCGATAACCAATCAACACTGACCGGGCCACTCTGCACTCAGTCACACTCACTGGGGAGACCAATCAAATCATGCTGTTTTTCCCAGCACAACGCTTCCTGACTATTACTGCTGTCGTTATCTTTGAATGCATGTATGGATGTCTCATCTTATGCCTCATAAGCTTAGCTATGTTATTAATCAAAATATAGATCTGTTCATATCATGTGTATTACAAAATAATACAAAGATGCTATAAACATTCATGGAAGTTGACAGTCTCCAATTGTTACCGGTACACCTTACTATTACTAGCTGACGGAAGTGAATGTTGACTTGGACTGTGTGTGTGTGTTTATCGACTGCGTGAGTAAAGTGAGTGTGGACCAGAGCTGCCAGGTTACAAATGCAGCCATCAGAAACTGAGAGGAAGTGATGTGCTTATGAGAGTCAACTATTTGTAGAGTGCTAACATTGTAGAGGCAGGATTGAATGGGCCCAGGAGACAATACCAGAGGACAGAGAGCTGATTAGCTGCAGCTCAGATCCTGAGACATGGACAGACAGATTGCCGTGAACCAACCAACCTAGGTAATGGGTCTGTTAATGAAGGAATTGCTAACTTCACAGAGACGCACAAATACACACACAGACCAATAAACACAAACACTGCTTGTGCATACACTCACATTCCCCGCAAGAAAAGCAAAAATGTCACTCAAACAGAAGGGGGAATATAACAAAATGGGGGTTTCTGTCATTGACATCCACCTTTATGGGTTATAAGACTGGTGGAATCATTTTGAATTTGCATAAACACACAGGCTAATAAAATAAAAATAAAGCAATTGGAAGAAATTGTGGAAAACCCTACATGGGAGATGCTAGATACTGTAAATGTACAAAGGCGAATCTGTCATTTCAAAGCATTATGACATTAAGGTGGCATTTGGTGATCCAAAAAAGTAGTTAAAGAGTTGATCGGTACTGCTTTAGTGGAGGAAGAAATCCTTCTAGAGAAAGGCTGATGAATAGGGCGCTACTGGTAGTAGAGTACATCCCTTAGACATGCAACTAACAGAGTTAGAAGTAAAAGCAGAGTTCCAGCAACAAAAATGTGAGATTGAACAACAGAAATTAGAGCTTGAGGACAAGATAAGAGAATGTGAGGAGAGATTGGATCAAGATAAATGAAGAGTTGGAGCACAGGGCAAAACAAGATGAGCGTGCAGCCAAACAACAAGCATGAGATGGTGCAGCAAGACCAGAACAAGAAGAACATGTGCATGGCATTCGATTAAGAGAGATGGATCTGGAAGCGCTCCGAATCCAGTCAGAAAATTCTGCACCCTCAACAGAGTTTGAGCTTGGTCAGGACAGCCGGCTTGTACCGCCTTTCAATGAAAAGGAGGTAGCTGTACACTATCGGTCAAAACTTTTAGAACACCTACTCATTCAGGGTTTTTTCTTTATTTTTACTATTTTCTACATTGTCGAATAATAATGAAGACATAAAACCTATGAAATAACACATATGGAATCATGTAGTAACCAAAAAAGTGTTTAAACAAATCAAAATATATTTTATATTTGAGATTCTTCAAATAGCCACCCTTTGCCTTAATGACAGCTTTGCACACTCTTGGCATTCTCTCAACCAACTTCATGAGGTAGTCACCTGGAATGCATTTCAACTAACAGGTGTGACCTTGTAAAAAGTACATTTGTGGAATTTCTTTCCTTCTTAATGCATTTGAGCCAATCAGTTGTGTTGTGACAAGGTAGGGGGTATAGCCCTATTTGGTAAAAGACCAAGTCCATATTATGGCAAGAACAGCTCAAATAAGCAAAGAGAAACAACATTCCATCATTACTTTAAGACATGAAGGTCAGTCAATATGGAGCGCTATGATGAAACTGGCTCTCATGAGGACCGCCACAGGAATGGAAGACCCCGAGTTACCTCTGCTGCACAGGACAAGTTACCAGCCTCAGAAGACATCAAAACTATGAAATAACACATATGGAATCATGTAGTAACCAAAAAAGTGTTAAACAAATCTAAATATCTGTTAAATTTTAGATTCTTCAAAGTAGCCACCCTTTGCCTTGATGACAGCTTTGCACACTCTTGGCATTCTCTCAACCAGCTTCCCCTGGAATGCTTTTCCAACAGTCTTGAAGGAGTTCCCACATATACTGAGCACTTGTTGGCTGTTTTCCTTCACTCTGCTTTCCAACTCATCCCAAACCATCTCAATTGGGTTGAGGTCGGGTGATTGGGGAGGCCAGGTCATCTGATGCAGAATTCCATCACTCTCCTTCTTGGTCAAATAGTCCTTACACAGCCTGGAGGTGTGTTGGGTCATTGTCCTGTTGAAAAACAAATGATAGTCCCACTAAGCCCAAACCAGATGGGATGGCGTATCGATGCAGAAAGCTGTGGTAGCCATGCTAGTAAAGTGTGCCTTACATTCAAAATAAATCCCTGACAGTGTCACCAGCAAAGCACCCCCACACCATCACACCTCCTTCTCCATGCTTCATGGTGGAAACTACACATGCACAGATCATCCGTTCACCTACTCTGCGTCTCACAAATTCTCTGTGGTTGGAACCAAAAATCTATTTATTTTAACAGGGAAAACAGACTGAGACCTGGATCTCTTTTACGGCTGTGCCCTGTGTAAACATGTTGACATGTACAGTTCTAGGCATACAGACAAGAACATTTCAAAACATACAAAACAAAGACACATTCAACAGAAACAATCACAGACAACATCATATTGATCCTCCATCATATTTTTTAAATGGGCAAGGGACACCAGAGTGGCTAGCTTAAGTTTGATCTGCAGTTTGTTCCATAAATAAGGTGCAAAGGAACTGAAGGCAGTCCTTCCCAACTCTGTGGAGACCGCAGGAGTTTCTAACGTAATCCACATCTGTGATCTGGTCATAAAATTTGTATATCTAATTAAAATTAATGATGATATATATGGAGGTAGTATTAAAAGAAGTGCTTTATAAATAAACAAAAGAGCATGTTGCTCTCGCCTCACAGATAGAGAGGCCCAACCCACATGTTGATATAGGATACAGTGATGAGTTTTGTAACTATCACCGGTGATAAACCTGAGTGCACAATGGTAAATAGCATCCAGTGGTTTTAATATACAGTATTTGCCGATGCATGCATATAAATAATATCACCATAATCTAAAACGGACATAAAAGTAGCCTGCACAATTTGTTTCCTATTTACGGAGGACAGACAAGCCCTGTTTCTGTAAAGGAACCCTATCTTGAATTTGAGCTTTTTCCCAATTCAGTAACATGTTTTTAAAGAGAGCCTATCATCTAACCATACCCTAAATATTTATATGCAGAGACCTGTTTGATTTGAGTACCATCCAAGCCAGTGATTACAAAAGTGTTTCTAACTGAGAGGTTAGACCTAGAAAAAAGCATGACATTTGTTTTCTTAGCGTTTAAAACAAGTTTAAGCTGTAAAAGAGACTCCTGTAATATCCTAAAATCAGACTCCAACTGCATTAAAGCTTGGTCCGCTGTTGGAGCAAGAGTACATCACTGTCATCTGCATATAAATGGAAATTACAATATCTGACATCATCACCAATGTTGTTTATATATATTGAGAACAATAGTGGGCCAATTATTGAACCCTGAGAGACCCCTTTAAGTAACTGTAAGGGGTCAGACTTGACCCCGTCGACCTTGACGGCCTGAGTTCTATCTTTAAGATAGTCATAAAACCATCGGCAGGCATCAGTGCCCAGTCCTATAGATGACAGCTTACTCAAAAGGATGGCATGGTCTACAGTGTCGAAAGCTTTAGACAAATCTATAAACAACGCAGCACAATGCTTTCTATCATCTAAGGCATTTGCAATATCATTTACAACAAGCATAGTGGCCGATGTGGTACTGTGTTTAGATCTAAAACCAGATTGATTGGTGCTAAGAATACTGTTAGCAGAAAGAAAAGATTGTAACTGTTTGTTAACTAAAGATTCTAGGATCTTTGCCAGACAAGGAGCCTAGAGATGGGTCGATAGTTATCCAAATCACTACCGTCACCTCCCTTATGTAATGGCAGAACAAAGCTGCTTTCCACAGCTTAGGGATATTTCCTGTGCTTAATGTTAGATTAAAAATGTGTGTCACTGAACCAGCAATGATAGGTGCAGCACACTTAAGTAAGTATGGGTCTAAATTGTCCGCCCAGAGATTTCTTAGTATCAATGGCACACAGGGCAGCTAGAACCTCTGCTTCAGTTATTTTCTGGAAACTAAAAACAGGGTTACCATTTTTCAGAGTAACGGTTGAAAAGCAAGGCGAAAAATCAACTAACTGGCCAGTACCACAATGGCCACTTGTCCTTTCAAATAAAAAACCAGCAGAGATAAAATGCTTATTAAAAGCATCACAAATATCATTTTTACCACTTAAAATACAGGAGTCTGAGATAATTTGCTTAGGAAGAGAAACAGCAGAATTTCCCCGTTTCAGTGAATTAACGGTTTTCCAGAATTTTGCAGGATCTCCTGCAGAATCTGTCATAAGCGTTAAGGAAGTAATTCGATTTTGCCCTTTTGACAGCTGCAGTACATTTATTTCTCAATTGCCTAAAAAACAGCCAATCAGCTGGAGTACCTGTTTTCCTCGCCAAGGCCCAGGCCCGATTCTTTTGCAGGAAAAGACCTGACAATTCAGGAGAGAACCAAGAACTGGTTGGGTTTCTTACTCTGTGATTCTTAAGCGGGGCATGTTTATCAGACATAGAGGTACCAATAGAAGAGAAAAAGCAAAGGCTAAAACAGGGTCCAGAATGCAGCAAGTGGATAAAAGCTCAGAGTGATCTAAGTCAAGGATAAAAGCTTGCTGTGAGAAATGTTTATAATTTCTCTTAGAGATTATACAGGGATCACAGTGTTTCAGCCTGGTATCTCTAATACAAGCAATAGGGCAGTGGTCACTGATATCATTTGCAAAAACCCCACTGGCTGTGTATTTATGGGGGGTATTTGTTAGAATAATATCTAGTAGAGTAGATTTCACTGGGTTCTTAAAGTTGGGACAGGTTGGTTTAGTTATCAGCTGAGTTGGATTTAGTTCAGTACAAATGTCTTTTAATTTATTGGATACTGGGGAGAGCCAATCCAGGTTAAAATCTCCCAAAATCAGTAATTCAGAGTTTGCATAATTAGACAGTATATCAGATAATTTGCATAGAGTACAAGGAGGAGCTGAGGGGGGGCGATATACCCCTGCTAGAGTTAGCTGAGCGTTATGACCAAGTACCACATTTAAAACTAGACATTCATATTGCTTTGGGACAGAGGTTGATATTGACACAGAAGCATTCAAGCAGCATTTTACATAAATCGCAATACCACCACCTCTACCAACTCTATCAGCTCTATAAATATTGTACCCAATCAACTGAACATCTGAATCAGGCACAGAATCACACAGCCACGATTCAGATACAATCAGTATGTCAACATTTGATTGTGAGACCAAAATGTCAATAAAGTCCAACTTTTGGATCAGGCTTCTAGCGTTCAAATGAATTATTCCAATGCCATTGCCACGGGAATTCATATCAGATGGAGTATCCAAGGTAGCACCTGAAGCTGCACTGGATGAGCAATAAACCCTTTTCGAGTTATTGACAGAGCTCAATTTTATGGGGACAAGATACCTACTAACAATACCTCTCTGCATGTGAGTAGTATTCTCAATACGGTGACTGGACAATAATCTAGGAATTGCAAAAAGGTTGTTAACTGTAGTTTGTTCCATATTTGCAATTGGGGGACTCATCAGACCAAAGTACAGATTTCCACCGGTCTAATGTCCATTACTCGTGTTTCTTGGCCCAAGCAAGTCACTTATTATTATTGGTGTCCTTTAGTAGTGGTTTCTTTTCAGCAATTCAACCACGAAGGCCTGATTCACGCGGTCTCCTCTGAACAGTTGATGTTGAGATGTGTCTGTTACTTGAACTCTGTGAAGCATTTATTTGGGCTGCAATCTGAGGTGCAGTTAACTCTAACTTATCCTCTGCAGCAGAGGTAACTCTGGGTCTTCCTTTCCTGTGCCGGTCATCATGAAAACCACTTTCATCATAGCGCTTGATGGTTTTTGCGACTGCACTTGAAGAAACTTTCAAAGTTCTTGACATTTTCCGGATTGACTGACCTTCATGTCTTAAAATAATGATGGACTGTCGTTTATTTTTGCTTATTTGAGCTGTTCTTGCCATAATATGGACTTGGTCTATTACCAAATAGAACAATCTTCTGTATACCACCCCTACCTTGTCACAACACAACTGATTGGCTCAAACGCATTAAGAAGGAAAGAAATTAGACAAATGAACTTTTAACAAGGCACACCTGTTAATTGAAATGCATTGCAGGTCATTACCTCATGAAGCTGGTTGAGAGAATGCCAAGAGTTTGCAAAGCTGTCATCAAGGCAAAGGGTGGCTACTTTGAAGAATCTCAAATATAACATATATTTTGATTGTTTAACACTTTTTTGGTTACTACATGATTCCATATGTGTTATTTCATAGTTTTGATATCTTCGCCGTTATTCTAAAATGTAGAAAATAATACACATAAAGGAAAACCCTTGAATGAATAGGTGTGTCCAAACTTTTGACTGGTACTGTATATTTAAAAAAAATGAGTTATGTCTTATATTTAATTGTTGACACCCAGTAGATGCCATGCTTACATTGGAGAAGGCGATGCATTTAAGTAGCAACACATTTAAGTTGATCATGTTGTGAAATAGAAGTTGTTTTCTGTTGGTGGTGAGCAAACTTAGGATAGGATATATTTGTTGTCAAAAGGGGGAAGGTGTTACAGGCTTTTGTTTTTCCATTTATGTTTTGAGGTTGGACTTTAGCACGTACAATATAGCTCGTTAGCACGTAGTGTGTTACACCTGTGCTGGTTGCCATCTCGTTAGTGGGAAGGTGTTTCACCTGTGCTGGCCCAGGTGCTATTTAAGAGTGGCTGGCCTAATGCTCCAGTTGTCTTGATAGATGCAGTGGGTTAACACCTTTAGTTGGCACTCCCTATTTTGAGGTCTAGACAAGCAATCATTTATCTGATTTTGGTTTGCTTGTTGTCTTTAAGTTTTGTGGGAGGTTTCTTTTGTTTGCCTCTTATTGGGCAAGTTTAGTGGGTGCTCATGGGGGGTGGCTTTTAGGTTCCAGTTGTTGTTGCTAGTCAGGGGACACCCCCGTGAGTGTCTTCCTAAAACCCCACCTGTTTCGTTCTGGTTGTTGGTCAGTGACTGTTAGTTCCCCCTTCTGTTTGAGTGACATTTTTGGTTTTCTTGCCGGGGAACGTAACATACGCAGGCAGAGACATGCGTGCACACAAACACACACAGACACAGGCATGAACGGAGCTCCCCTCTAACCTAATCAGAGAATAGATGAGTTCAGCGAGAGACAGACCAAGAAGGGAGAAGGGGGGGGGTGATAGAGAAGGAGAGAGACAGATAGAGGGGAGATTGAGAGAATGATTGATGAGTGAGAGAGGAATAGGGGGGTGAGGGACAGAGAGATAAATTGGAAGCTAAACTCACTCAAATGAACACTACATTAGGATGGAAAGCAGGGAACAGGGATAGAATGTGCTTTCCATCTTAATGTAGTGTTCATTTGAGTGAGTTTAGCTTCCAATTGATCTCTATCTGTCCAGGGTTGGTTCACAGCGGTCTGTCTGTCCAAGTAATGTGTTCCGCTGTAACCATAAAAGCCGTTTTAGCCATTATACACGCACCACCTATCCTTTAAAAGTCTACCACAAAGACACTGCTCCTCTCTTTAATTTCATTCCATATTACTCATATCAAACCTAAAGAGTGCAGTAGCCATACAGTAAAAAGGAAACACAATACACACAATTAAAACCTAGTTAGTGTACAGTCAGATGAGGCCAGTGTTATGGGGTATCTTCTCCCCTTTGATATCCACCAATGGAATCCCCAATTATCTCATTTCCCCTTGGCAACCTTTGCCAGGGAAACACCCAAGCGACTCCAATTAGAGTGAATTTTTAATAATAATAATGTCATATGGGTTGTTATTTTGCGATGTCATTAAAAGTGTTATGAAGGAAATACTGTAACTTGAAAAGTATATACACTACATGTACGAAGTCTCCATCCTTTACGTTGTGCATGAAATATGAACAATTATGACAGTATTTGTGTTAAGATAGGAATGTGATTTTAGGAGCCATAAGAGATAGTTGTCTTCAATAAACTTTGCACAGTAAGTAGCCACGCTCTGAGTGAGGTCAGAGAGCGTGTCAGCCGGACATTTAGACCAGGAAAGACGGAAAGTTGCAGCCAACGTCTAAAGTGGTTTGTACTCTGAATCTCAAACGAGGTTGAGACAATAAAGTCACCTCCCGGACAATCACTGGTACGGCTGATTAGCTGTCCTAAGTAAAATCTCTTTGAAAGTGAATTTAAGTGGGAACCTTCTACTACTCTGTCAAATCACTGTAGTATGCTACTCTCATCAGCAAACTGGAACCATCGACACGTCTGGCTAGCCTATCTTCAAAGAAGCTTCAGGAGCGAATGAGAGGAGAACAACAGACAAACACATTTTGGACAATCAGAGCCTTACAAACGTGCAGAGGAAAGACCTAACACCCTTCCTAAGGAGGGCTGGTTCCGACAGAGATAAACGGCGAACGAAGGCATTCACACGTAAATACATTCATGATTTCTTACTCCATACGACCGGCGGTTCGTGTGCAAAGTATATGATTACTGTGAGAGTAGTTCCTAAAATGTATCAACGATATGTGTCTATTTCTCTCTCTAGCTCTCCCTCCCTGTCATACTCCTTGGTAACAAGCCGCCATAGGTTGTGCCAGTCCGCAGGGACCTTTTCTAATGTATTAAGTGTATGTTTATCCTGTGTTATCATTTAGTAGCTAGTAAATAAATAATTAAACCAATTTGTGTAGTACTGAATCATAAGTAAGGCTGGGGTTTTTGCAGATGCAGGAGGTTACGACTGTTCAGAATGATGAAATGATACGAGGTTATGATTAATACGTTGACTGTTTTATGGATGTGATAGGTAAAAGACCTTTAGAGTTAAATTCAGGAGCTGGTAACTCTTTAAACAACCGCTCTCGTGGTGCTCCAAATTCCTAATGAGTTAACTGTTACATGATTAATTGAATCGGGTAACATTTAAACATAGTTGATTTGATAAATAACAGTCATCAGAGTAAGGAAAGTAAAGTCACGACACAGTAGTTTAAGATTACATTCTGTATTCCCATCTCCCTTCATTCATGATCATTCATTCACTGAAATGATGATACTTTCCTCTAGCCCACCTGTGGACTGTTGTGTTTGGATTGACATTGAGCATTCCTATTGAGCATATAGCAGTGGGAGGGCAGACTGCATTTAGCATGACTGTATGTATGCGTATAGATGACGCATAGTCCAGCTCAGTTAGGGTTCCTCTATAAGATGAGAGTGAACTGACACATTAAGAGACGGGCAATGGCATTTCTATAACACAGATGAGCAGAGATACAGAGAGGGAGATAAGGAGGCAGCGAACTGAAGCATATTGTCCAACATCGGAGCCTTCCTGGCTGACAATGGAAGAGAGGAGAGAGAAGTAGAAGACAGGACACATGCACACATATGCACAATAACACACACATGCGCGCGCACACACACACACACACACACACACACAAAAGATGATAGATATGGGGAGTTACACGGACCTAAACAGTAAGTACAATGTAAAGGCTCACCATACTATACATCTAAGAGGAGTTCTACAATGTGCATAAGACAGCTTGAACAATCTGACCCTAGAAATGTGTAAACACAGTGTCTTTGTCTGTGTATATAGGTTTGCACCTACAGCAAATCCTTATCACATATTTACACAGTCAAAATACAGAACCCCAAAATACTCTCTGAATTTAGCAAACTGTCTTCTCTCTTCTCAAAATGCATAGATCACATCAAGGCCTTTGCACTAGCAGCCTTATTCAAAATTAATAAGCAGTTCAAACCTGCAGACGACTGGAAGTGTTGAAAGTTTTGATCTCCCTTGCTCTCTCTCTACCTCTCTTTCTCTTGCTCTCTTTCTCTCCTCTCTCATGCTCTCTCTCTCTATGCTCTTCGTATCTCCTTCTCTCCAGTTCTCTCTCTCTCTTTATTTTGCTCTCCTTCTCTCTCACACTCTTTCTCTCCTCATTCTCGTTCTGTCTCTCTCTAGCTCCCTCTCACTTTTTCTTTTACTCTCTCTATCCTTCGCTCTCTCATATCTGTCTCTCTTTTATCTCTCCTATCGCTCTCGCTGTCTTTTTCTCTCTCTCTCTCTTTCTCTTGTTCTCTTTTACTTTTGTTCTCTATTTCTCTCTCTCTCTCTCGCTTATGTCTCTTTCTATGTCCTCACTCCTCTCTCTCTTTATCATCCATAGAGATCATTTTAGTTTCAAGTAAATCAGGAATCTTTGGCAATGGAGAAATCTAATGGTGAATAGTTCTGTAGCTAAACAACAAAAGTCTAACAGGAAAAACTACTGATTAAGATAAGTGCCAACTGACTGTGCTACACGCAAGCACACACATACACATCTCTCTCTCTCAGTTCCTGCACCAAAAAAGAGCCTCACAACCCCCCAACCTTCTATGTCTTCCTCACAATATAAAACATCCATTCTCCTCTCTCACCACCCGACCACCTCCAGAGAATCAGGCTGACCAGAGCTCAGTGTGTGTTTGATAACATTAGAGTTGAAAGCATCAATGTAGGGCAGTATAGCAGGAACAGCTATAAACAGTGTGATAGCCACCTGGTACTATCACACTGTTTATGGAAAATAATGCCAACAACTTCCATTACTAATTTCTCTGAACAGACGAAAATAACCATCACTAGATTAACAGGTACAGATACATACATACAGCTTTTATTTCTTTCATCACATTCCCAGTGGGTCAGACGTTTACATACACTCAATTAGTATTTGGTAGCATTGCCTTTAAATTGTTTAACTTGGGTCAAACTTTTTGGGTAGCCTTCCACAAGCTTCCCACAATAAATTGGGTGAATTTGGCCCATTGCTCCTGACAGAGCTGGTGTAACTGAGTCAGGTTTGTAGGCCTCCTTGCTCGCACACGCTTTTTCAGTTCTGCCCACAAATTTTCTATAGGATTGAGGTCAGGGCTTGTGATGGCCACTCCAATACCTTGACTTTGTTGTCCTTAAGCCATTTTGTCCATTTGGAAGACCCATTTGCGACCAAGCTTTAACTTCCTGACTGATATCTTGAGATGTTGCTTTAATATATCCACATAATTTTCCTCCCTCATGATGCCATCTATTTTGTGATGTGCACCAGTCCCTCCAGCAGCAAAGCACCCCCCACAGCATGATGCTGCCGCTCCCCGTGCTTCACGGTTGGGATGGTGTTCTTCGGCTTGCAAGCCTCCGTCTTTATCCTCCAAACATAACGATGGTCATTATAGCCAAAAGGTTATATTTTTGTTTCATCAGACCAGAGGACATTTCTCCAAAAAGTACAATCTTTGTCCCAATGTGCAGTTGCAAACCGTAGTCTGGCTTTTTTTATGGCGGTTTTGGAGCAGTGGCTTCTTCCTTGCTGAGTGGCCTTTCAGGTTACGTCGATATAGGACTTGTTTTACTGTGGATATAGATACTTTTGTACCTGTTTCCTCCAGCATCTTCACAAGGTCCTTTGCTGTTATTCTGGGATTGATTTGCACTTCTCGCACCAAAGTACGTTCATCTCAAGGAGACAGAACGCGTCTCCTTCCTGAGCGATATGACGGCTGCGTGGTCCCATGGTATTTATACTTGTGTACTATTGTTTGTACTGATGAACGTGGTACCTTCAAGCATTTGGAAATGTCTCCCAAGGATGAACCAGACTTGTGGAGGTCTACAATTCTTTTCTGAGGTCTTGGCTGATTTCTTTTGATTTTCCAATGATTTCAAGCAAAGAGGCACTGAGTTTGAAGGTAGGCCTTGAAATACATCCACAGGTACAGATCCAATTGACTCAAATGATGTCAATTAGCCTATCAGAAGCTACTAAAGCCATGACATAATTTTCTGGAATTTTCCAAGCTGTTTAAAGGCACAGTCAACTTAGTGTATGTAAACTTCTGACCCACTGGAATTGTAGTACAGTGAATTATAAGCGAAGTCTGTAAACAATTGTTGGAAAATTACTTGTGTCATGCACAAAGTAGATGTCCTAACCGACTTGCCAAAACTATAGTTTGTTAACAAGATATTTGTGGAGTGGTTGAAAAACGAGTTTTAATGACTCCAACCTATACTCCAAGCCACAACTTCATACTACTTCTCAGACATAGAGAACTGATATTGTATACTGGCCGTTTTGGGTGGGATTGGTGTGAGGACTGTGGGGTTCATGGGATACATTTTAAATGTTTTGGGGATTGCATATGTCTTAATTATTATTAGGAAGGACTATGGTCCAAGTCGGATGTCGGGTACTATATTTATAAAATATTATATGAATCATAAACATTTTAATGGCCAATTTGGGTACAATCAAATAGCTTTATTTCTGAGATGGAATTATATTTCAACAAAGTAATGTTGCAGGAATACTTATCTTATCTGTTTCTAACTACTGCCTCTGTCTTTTAAGTGTGATGCCTCTGTCCTTGCTGGTGAATACAAAAACATAGCCTTTCTATCACAGCTTTTTTCCTCATGATTGAGTCCCCTCATTAAGTAGAAGCTTGAAACCTGACAAAAAGGCTTGTATGCCACCACAACAACATAATCTCTGTTGGATAGGATTCTAAAACCTTGCCAAACAATGTCTGCAACAAAGTCACTTTGGGCCCTTTAAAAGAAGGCATTCTGTGGTGCTTCAGAAGACAAAAAACAAAGCATTGTCTCCACAAAAATCAATGGTCAAACTGATCCATTCAATCAAAGCATGTATGGGGCTATCTCTGGGTACAGGAGGAAACTACAACGCACAGTACATACGTCACTCACCACCCTCACATACACGTGACAAACACTAACTATACAACGTCATAGGGTTCCGTCCCCATGTGAACCCTTACGGAAAAACCAGATGAATTTCACGTGATCACATGTGAACTGTTCCAAAAACACATGCGCAACACACACACACCTCCAGATACAACCAATCAACTCAGCCCCTAAGGTGTTGCTCTGGCTAGGAGCTGGGAGTCTAGAGGTTAATATCTGGGCCCATTATGTGGTTCGTCTGTAAAGAATGCATCACACATTGAGATTCATGGTTCCTAGGCTAAAACCTGCCCCAATGCAAATGTGAGAGAGAGCGAGAGAGCGAGAGAGCGAGATAGAGAGCATTTACAACTCTGGATATTACTACTCACACAATGTTCTCTTAGCAATAATGAATGTTGTGATGTAAGTGTGCTGAGATCACTGAAGAGCTAATAACCTGTGTGTTAGAGCCGATTTGTATAAAGGACAGAACATACAGAGCTCCATGTACGTTTGTGTAAATATGATTAAATATTGTATATGTATATAATGTATATGATGAAATATTAGGTACGTACCTTTATGATTTATATTTACCTGATTGAGATGTATTTATTTGTTGTTAGTGTAACTTAGTTTCTGGCCCCCCCTCTTGCCCATTCATTTGTACTGTGGTAAGTGTGTTAGGAAGTATGTTAGGAAGTTAGGAAGTATGTTAGGAAGTGTGTGAGGATAAAGGCAGGAAGTTGGGTCTTCAGGGGGAGTCCTAGCTAGACGTGGGAGCGGTATAGTTTTTTGACCATACAGACATACAAACAGATCATATGATGTATTTTTCCGTTTCAAGTAATATCTGCTTTAAGTTGATTGGAGAATAATTTTTGTTAGATACAAGAAGAATAAACCTTTTTTGTTGCACCATATCCCCGGATCTCAGTGAATGTTTTGGACGTTTGGAAACCTTGAGTGTGGACTGTATGCGTACGAACAACCCCGCTTCATGCTAGGGCAGTGGCTATGGTAAAACGAAAGGAAGCCACTACACTCAAGTCAAAAAACTCCGTAAAGGATTACTATCGGAAGGAAATCTCCGGTTCGGACACACGCTGGATACTGTTCAATTTGTCATTGCATTCGGACAATAAGGACAGCTTGCTTGGAAGGACTTAAACTCCTAGAATTCGCCAGCCGTGAGTAACCACTGCGAATGAATGAGCTGCTCTGTTCAATGCGATCGTTTGATCATGCATATTATTGAAGCGCAAATGTGCTTATAATTAGAACGCCTGATAAACTTGGGAATGGAATCCAAAACACAGCGCTGCGAAAACAATTTAAGAAGTTTAAGTTTGGAAAAACCGAGATCCTATGCACATTGTAGCCTAATCATATGTCTAATATTTGGCTTAACGTGGAAATGCAATGCGTCAAAAGAGCGCAACTAAAGGATCTAAAGATACTGCGTGTTTAAACTTCATTAAAGGGGACAAAACTTATGATGGGATGAACTGTTTAAAACGCATCTAAAATGCTGAACTTGCACATGTTCAATTCAAAATGGGTCAATATGCTGAAATGGATGACTGTGTTTAAAGGTCTAAAGGGGCATGGCGTTTAACAATCAAACCAACAACTGTGTTGAGTGAATTAAAAGTGAATGATGGCGGATGAAATCCCAAATAAGACCCCACTGGAGAGAGGGCAGAGGAGCATTTAAATTCACTCTATACAGCCCGGAGAGCAAACTTGGAGTGTGTACACGCAAAAATGAATGAAATAAAAGTCCTTCTGGTTGGAGGAGGAAACGTTGAAACTGTGAATGAGGGCCTCGCAGCATTTGATGAGGTTCTCAATGACTTTAAGAATGCTCATGAATCTGTGCTAGAGCTAGTCACAGAAGAGGAACAGGAAAATGAGAGCAACTATTATCAACCAAGAATGAGGACTTATAGACATTTCCTGAAAGAGGTGGAAATATGGAAAAAGGCTGACATTGAGCCTGGCAGCTCATTGAACCACACGACAGCATTTCCAATGTGTCAAATACATCAAGTAAAACAAAGTATTCTAAGGCTGCTTCCTCAGTGTCCTCTGCACGCCTAAAAATTGAGGCAGAACGAGCAGCTCTACTAGCTACTTAAGCATCATTACAGGACAAGCATGCATTGGAACTGGAGAAAGCTCAACTGGAACAACAGAAAGCTCAACTGAATGTTAGGATGGAAAAAATGGCACTGGAAACAGAAATAGCAGCATATAATGCCAAACTGAAGGTCCTGGAGAGTGTTGAGTCAACTTCTCAATCCCATGCCGTGGCAGCCCATTTACTAAGCCAAGAAGATGGAATGAACTCTTATTTTGAGAACCAGGAACCTGAGGTCTACGAGGAACCTGAACCATCACCTGTTGAGTTTGCTGCATTAGGTGCAGTTCCAAAGACCCCATTACAAAGAGTTTTACAACAACCGACAACAAAGTCATCAAAACCTATTCAGAAAACAGTTATAAACCACACCCTTCAGCAGCCAACAGTAAGGTCTAGCAATCAACACAGAATCAACACTGCGGGTATCAGCCATAATACCAGCCATGATAACCTCTCTACTGTCATGCAAAGGCAGAATGAAATTGCTGACCTCCTTGTACTACAGCACAAACAGGCCACACACTTCCTGTTAGGGGAGATACCTATGTTTGTGAGGATCCTCTAAACTTTAGGCCATTCATGCGTGCATTTGAGCATGGTATAGAAGAAAGACAAGCAGTCACCAGGATAGACTCTATTACCTGGAACAGTACACCTCTGGTCAGCCCAAGGATCTGGTCCGTAGTTGTCTGCATATGGAAGCCAGAAGAGGCTATGCAGAGGCTAAGAGGTTGTTAAAGGAATATTTTGGCAATGAAATCAAAGTCACCACTGCTTACATGGAAAAGGCTTGGAACTGGACAAACATCAAACCGGATGATGGAAAAGGACTGGGTGGCTATGCACTCTATCTAAGAGGTTGCTGTAGCAGCTGCAAGAACCTACAGAACATGGAAGAGCTTAATCTTCCCTCCAACATAAAGTTGATTATGTCAAACTTCCCTACAAACTAAGGGAAAAATGGAGGTCTACAGCATGTGATATCTTAGGCGAAGCCACCTGAGGAGCCCAGTTCAGTGACCTTGTGAAGTTCATGGAAAAACAGGCCAAAATACTACAGGATCCGTTGTATGGAGATATTCAAGATCCCCTGTCCAACAAAAGGTTTTTAAAAACCAAAACAGCAGCTGATTTTAAACAGCAGTTAAAGTCCAAGAGTAGGGAAGCAGCTTTGCCACTGCAGTAGCTGTAGTGGCAGATGCGACTCTGAAACCTCTAAGAGCAAACATCCAAGGTAAAGAGACCAGGCTCCTACCCTTCTGATGCTCCCAGTATCTCATGATTTTGTGCTGGTGAGCATTTATTGGTTGACTGCCAACAGGTGAAAGCACAGCCACATGAATCCAAGGTTGAGTTTCTGAGATCAAAAGGCCTTTGTTTTGGCTGTTTGACGAGAGGACACATAAGCAAAGAATGTAAAGAAGGATGACCTGTCAGCGCTGTCAAAAGAAAGCACCCACTATCCTGCACATTGAAGGAAGAGAGAGATTTATATCTCAAAGGCAGATATGAGTGGTGTAGCAGTAAAGCGGAGGAGACTGTCAGCAGTGCTCTTGTTTCACTGGAAACTGGTGAAGATACGGGCCGGTACAGATTGCGCACTTACAATTGTGCCAGTTCAAGTAAAGATGGCAAATGGAAACAAGTCTGTGTTAACCTATGCATTCTCGATTCTGGTAGCTCAGCAACATTTTGTACGGAGAGAGACTCATGAGGCAGCTGAAAGCTAAAGGCAGTGAGACTGAAATTCTGCCTACGCACAATGGGGCAGGAGAGTCCTACCAAGAGCTTTGAGATATCTGGATTAGAGATTGGCAATGTGGAAGGCGACACATTTCTTGCATTGCCAAAGGTCTACACCCAGAATAAGATCCCAGTGACAAGAGAGAACATTCCCACTCAGAAAGATCTCAAAAGGTGGCCATACCTGAAAGAGGTTCAGTTGAAGGAGATTGATGCGATGTCGAACTCCTGATTGGTGTAAATGCTCCAAAAGCAATGGAACCCTGGCAAATCATAAATAGCCAAGGCAGCGGACCGTATGCAGTGAAAACCCTCTTTGGATGGGTGATGAATGGTCCTCTTAACAATTGTACCTTGGCAGAAGAATTTAGGCGCCCTACGGTGATGGCCAATCGTATCACAATGGCTGACCTGGGGTTCTACTTGTAAATCAGTATAACCATGACTTCCCTGAGAGAGCGTATGAAGAGAGAAGTGAGATGTCAGCTGAGGATCGTAAGTTTATGGAGATCGTATCAAGCTCCATAACCCTCAAAGACTGTCACTACTACTTACCGTTGCCCTTCGCAACAAAGATGTAGTCCTGCCAAACAATCATGACATAGCAGAACAGCGGGCCCTAAATATTACCAGGAGGTTCAAGAAGGGCGAGAAGGTTACGCTGCAGAGTACAAAGGCTTCATGGAAGAGATGATTAGAAAAGGTTATGCCGAGAAGGTACCACAAGAACATCTCTCCAGAGAAAAGGGCAAGGTATGGTATATACCACACCATGGCGTTCACCATAAGCGCAAAAGGAACAATACGAGTGGTGTTTGACTGTTCATCATCCTATAAAGGTACATCTCAACAGTGAACTCCTTCAAGGCCTGACCTGGCAAACAGCTCATAGGAGTCTTGCTAAGATTTCGGCAAGGCACATTGCCATGATGGCAGATATCGAAGGAATGTTCCATCAAGCACGTGTCCATGAAAAAGACTTAGGCGATCCTGCGATCCCTATGGTGGCCAGATGGTGATACTAACAAAAGATTGGAGGAGTACAGAATGACGGTACATCTTTTTGGTGCTATATCCTCCAAGTTATTGCAAACTTTGCACTGCGAAAGACTACGAAGACAACTGTGAGAGGTACAATGAAGAGGTGATTCAAACAGTCAAGTCCAACTTCTATGTTGATGACTGCCTCAAGTCAGTGACCACAGAAGAACAAGTCATAGCTCTCACAAAAAACCTCAGGGATGTATTGCTCTCAGGGTGGGTTCAAATTGACCAAGTGGGTCAGCAACAGCAGCGCCGTGCTGGCTTCTATCCCTGATGAACACAAAGCCAAGCAGATAAAGAACTGGACCTGGACAGAGAAGCTGCCTGTTGAAAGGGCACTTGGAATCTGATGGAACATTGAAAGTGATGCGTTTACCTTCCGAGTCACTGTCAAGAACAGACCCCCTTACAAGAAGAGGTATTCTCTCAACTGTTAGCTCTATTTATGATCCATTAGGTTTCCTACGCCCCATTTGTATTAAAGGCAAAGCAAATTCTTCAAGCTCTCTGTAAGCTAAAGTGTGGATGGGATGAAGTCATCCCGAAGAACACTCTACTTCATGGAAGAGATGGCTCTCAGAACTGGACCAACTGTCCAGATTCCAGATTGACCCGATTGTATGATGCCTGAGAACTTTGGTCAAGTCAAGACTGCACAGCTGCATCACGGACATAAGTGAACAAGGTTATGTACGCGACAAGCTACCTAAGGTTCTAAGCGGTATGTGGAAAAGGTCCACATCGCATTCATACTGGGGAAATCAAGAGTGACTCCACTCAAGCAGATGGCGATCCCCAGACTGGAACTTGCAGCAACATTGGCAGTCTTGAGTGGACAGGATGTTAAGGTTGGAGCTCCAGATTGAACTTCTGAGAGTCAACTTTCTGGACAGACAGCCAGTCTGTCCTAAAATACATCCGCATAGCGATACCAAGAGATTCCATACCTTAAGTGGCTAATAGGGTTGCTGTGATCCGTGACCTATCGAAAGCAAAACAATGGAGGTATTTGAACTCCAAACACAACCCAGCCGACGATGCTTCAAGAGGATTACATGTTGAAACTTTCCTGAACTCGAAGAGATGGCGCAAAGGACCAGAATTCCTGGAGAAAGAAGAAATGCAATGGCGAAAAGTCCCAGAGGAGCTTGGCTCCATCCCTCGGATGATCAGAGGTGAGAAAAGACATAATCGTAAACAGTACAAGTGTGGAAGAAAAGATCCGACCAGCAAGCTGATTGAGTACTATTCAACATGGAACAGCTTGAAGAAAGCAGTTGCCTGGATGCTGAAACTGAAGAGACTTCTTCGACAGCTAAGCCAGAAAAGGAAAGTTCTCACACAAACTGATCCAGGATTCGATCAGAGTTTAACAAACTCACTGAAGGAACAAATTGACAAGTTCAAACTGACGTTTGGAAAGGAAAATTTGTCTGTGGATGACCTAGATGAAGCAGAAAAGGTCATTATTCAATTTGAGCAACGACAGCACTTTAAACAAGAAATTGCACTCGTTGTGAAAGGAAAACAATGTGCCAAGAGAAGTGGCTCAATCTGTAAGCTTGATCCAATTGTTGACAATGGCATTCTGAGAGTAGGAGGAAGGTTAAGCAAAGCTGCTATGCCTACGGAACTAAAGAATCCTATGATCCTGCCCAAAGACTCCTACATCTCCAGACTGATCTTACTCCACATCCATGAGCAGGTTGGCCACTCTGGGAGAGGTCACATGCTTTCTAGACCGCCAGCGATATTGGATACCCTGTGCCAACTCCTTAGCAAGGAAGATCCTTAAGAGCTGTGTGTTCTGCAGGCGGATGCAAGCTAGGGGAGCTGGAGAACAGAAGATGGCCGACCTGCCACAAGATCGGGTGTCACCTGATTTGCCGCCTTTCACCCATGTGGGCATAGATTACTTGGCCCCATAGAGGTGAAGCGAGGCGCGTTCATGTGAAGCGGTATGGTGTGATCTTTACTTGCCTTGTGAGTCGGGCTGTCCATCTAGAAGTTTCTAGTTATCTGAATACAGATTCCTGCATCAATGCCCTGCAGGAGTTCATCTGTCGAAGGGGCCCAGTAACAAGTATCAGAACAGACAATGGCACCAACTTTGTTGGAGCACACCGAGAAACTAGGAGAAGCTCTGAAAGAGCTGGATCACAACAAGATTCAAAATGAATTACTGAAGGAAGGAGTGACATGGTCATTCAACCCTCCCTCCGGAGCCCACCATGGGGGGGTATGGGAGAGGTTGATCCGACTGGTAAAAAAGATCCTCTATTCAGTCCTTAAAGAGCAAGTACTGGATGATGAGGCTTTGCAGACAGCCTTGTGTGAAGTTGAGGCGATTATGAATGACAGACCAATCACAACAGTAACAAATGACCTAATGATTTAGAACCCCTGACTCCGAACCATCTGCTTAATCTGAAAGCAAAGCCAGTCCTGCCACCAGGACTATTCCAGAGAAGTGACCTATACTCACGAAGGAGATGGAAGCAAGTACAATATATCACTGACCTCTTCTGGAAGAGATGGATCAGGAGTATCTTCCACTTATGCAGGAGGCGGAACAAGTGGAACAAAACTAAGAGAAACTTCAGTCCTGGTGACCTTGTTGTCATAGTCGATGACACCGCCCCAAGAAACTCTTTGGCTAATGGGGCGTGTGGTGGAGGCTTGCCAGGAGCTAATGGTCTTGTCGGGCGTCATGGTTAAGACCAAGACCAACGTCCTACAGAGACCTATCAATAAACTCTGTCTGCTCCTTGAGGCGGCAGAGTGAGGCGCTACTGATACATACATACATGCATGCATACATACATACATACATACACAGTGCTCCATCTTTGAATCACGTGCACCTCTGATTCGTTGATGTCGTGACTCTTACATTATTTTTCGTAGTCGCCTTACATTTTGAACGTCAAACTTTTTACATTTTTGGAAGTTGAACACCTGAACTCCGACTGAGATCTATGGACTCTTATCCTATATGGGACCTTGTATATTTGTATATAGCTATGAACTGTAATAGTGCTCTGGTATGGAATGTTTTGTGTATTGGCTCTATGTTTGAATATTAGGTAATTGTTATTGCATTCAGTGCAGTTAACAATTAGGGGCAGTATGTTAGAGCGATTTGTATAAAGGACAGAACATACAGAGCTCCATGTACGTTTTGTGTAAATATGATTAAATATTGTATATGTATATAATGTATATGATGAAATATTAGAGTGCGTACCTTTATGATTTATATTTACCTGATTGAGATGTATTTATTTGTTGTTAGTGTAACTTAGTTTCTGGCCCCCTCTTGCCCATTCATTTGTACTGTGGTAAGTGTGTTAGGAAGTATGTTAGGAAGTTAGGAAGTATGTTAGGGAAGTGTGTGAGGATAAAGGCAGGAAGTTGGGTCTTCAGGGGAGTCCTAGCTAGACGTGGGAGCGGTATAGTTTTTTTGACCATACAGACATACAAACAGATCATATGATGTATTTTCGTTTCAAGTAATATCTGCTTTAAGTTGATTGGAGAATAATTTTTGTTAGATACAAGAAGAATAAACCTTTTTTGTTGCACCATATCCCGGATCTCAGTGAATGTTTTGGGCGTTTGGAAACCTTGAGTGTGGACTGTATGCGTTTAACAACCCGCTTCATGCTAGGGCAGTGGCTATGGTAAAACGAAAGGAAGCCACTACACTGTGTTTACTAGGAGCCATTTGAGTACCGAGAGGTTTGTGCGTAGGTTGTTCTTCGATGGCTATTATTATGGGGACTTTGTACTGTTAAGGATGTAATATTTATTAAACAAATACTTTAATTGGAAAAGTGGATATGGGTGAATCAAGGCAAAACTCATTTCCAATCCACCAGCAACCCTGAGCTATGGGGTATGACTAATACAAATGTACAGGGTTGTGTTCCTGTGCTTCAGAGACCTCAAATAACAGAGGGGAAGACAGCTTATAAGTGGGCCAGTATCAGACTGGTGGAGAGTGAGAGTATAGCTCTGTCTTCATTCACATCTCAACACAAAAGGTCAGTCTCAATCTTCATTCATTATGCTTTCATCTGCTTTGACAGAGATCATCTGCCTTCCATTCTCCTCTAATGCTTCCATTACATCATGACATAATGACTTGATTGGGATCTTTGTTGAATTTAATGGCCCTCTCTGTACAATATCAAATCAAATGTTATTTGTCACATGCGCCGAATACAACAGGTATAGACCTTACAGTGAAATGCTTACTTACAAGCCCTTAACCAACAATGCAGTTTTAAGAAAATACCTAAAAGAAAGTAAGAGATAAGAATAACAAATGATTAAAGAGCAGCAGTAATTAACAATAGCGGGGCTATATGCAGGGGATAACGGTTCAGAGTCAATGTGAAGGGGCACCGGTGTCGCGGAAATTGAGGTAATATGTACATGTAGGTAGCGTTATTAAAGTGACTATGCATAGATAATAACAGTCTGGGAAGCCATTTGATTAGCTGTTCAGGAGTCTTATGGCTTGGGGGTAGAAGCTATTTAGGAGCCTCTTGGACCTAGACTTGGCGCTCCGGTACTGCTTGCAGTGCGGTAGCAGAGAGAACAGTCTATGACTAGGGTGGCTGGAGTCTTTGACAATTTTTAGGGCCTTCCTATGACACAGCCTGGTATAGAGGTCCTGGATGGCAGGAAGCTTGACCCCGGTGATGTACTGGGCCGTATGCACAACCCTCTGTAGTGCCTTGCGGTTGGAGGCCGAGCAGTTGCCATACCAGGCAGTGATACAACCCGTCAGTATGCTCTCGATGGTGCAGCTGTAAAAAAATGGAGGATCTGAGGACCCATGCCAAATCTTTTCAGTCTCCTGAGGGGGAACAGGTTTTGTCATGCCCTCTTCACGACTGTCTTGGTGTGCTTGGACCACGTTAGTTTGTTGGTGATGTGGGCGCCAAGGAACTTGAAGCTCTCAACAAGCTCCACACAGCCCTGTCGATGAAAATGGGGGCGTGCTCGGTCCTCCTTTTCCTGTAGTCCACAATCATTTCCATTGTCTTGATCACGTTGAGGGAGAGGTTGTTGTCCTGGCACCACACAGCCAGGTCTCTGACCTCCTCCATATAGGCTGTCTCATCGTTGTCGGTGATAAGGCCTACCACTGTTGTGTCATCAACAAACGTAATGATGGTGTTGGAGTCGTGCCTGGTCGTGCAGTCATGAGTAAACAGGGAGTACATGAAGGGACTGAGCATGCACCCCTGAAGGGCCCCCGTGTCAGGGATCGTGTGGCGGATGTGTTTTTACCTACTCTTACCATCTGGGGCGGACAACAGGAAGTCCAGGATCCAGTTGCAGAGGGAGGTGTTTAGTCCCAGGGTCCTTAGCTTAGAGCTTTGAGGGCACTATGGTGTTGAACGCTGAGCAGTAGTCAATGAATAGCATTCTCACATAGGTGTTCCTTTTGTCCAGGTGTGAAAGGGCAGTGTGGAGTGCAATAGAGATTGCATCATCTGTGGATCTGTTGGTGCGGTATGCAAATTGGAGTGGGTCCAGGGTTTCTGGGATAATGGTGTTGATGTGAGCCATGACCAGCCTTTCAAAGCACTTCATGGCTACAGACGTGAGTGCTACGGGTCGGTAGTCATTTAGGCATGTTACCTTAGTGTTCTTGAGCACAGGGACTATGGTGGTCTACTTGAAACATGTTGGTATTACATACTCAGACAGGGAGAGGTTGAAAATGTCAGTGAAGACACTTGCCAGTTGGTCAGCGCATGCTCGGAGTACACGTCCTGGTAATCCTTCTGGCCCTGCGGCCTTGTGAATGTTGACCTGTTTAAAGGTCTTACTCACATCGGCTGCGGAGAGCATGATAACATAGTCGTCCGGAACAGCTGATGCTCTCATGCATGTTTCAGTGTTACTTGCCTCGAAGCGAGCATAGAAGTTATTTAGCTGGTTTGGTAGGCTCGTGTCACTGGGCAGCTCTCGGCTGTGCTTCCCTTTGTAGTCTGTTATAGTTTGCAGGCCCTGCCACATATGATGAGCGCGGAGCTGGTGTAGTACAATTCGACCTTAGTTCTGTATTGACGCTTTGTCTGTTTGATGGTTCGTCGGAGGGCATAGCGGGATTTCTTATAAGCTCCTTAAAAGCGGCAGCTCTATCCTTTAGCTTAGTGTGAATGTTGCCTGCAATCCATGGCTTCTGGTTGGGGTATGTACGTACAGTCACTGTGGGGACGACGTCCTCGATGCACTTGTTGATAAAGCCAGTGACTGATGTGGTGTACTCCTCAATGCCATCGGAACAATCCCGGAATATATTTCAGTCTGTGCTAGCAAAACAGTCCTGTAGTTTAGCATCTGCTTCATCTGACTACTTTTTTTTCAGAAAATCTAATATCATAAAGTAGTTTATAGTTGATGTCTGTGAAAATTGTTGTTTGTATCCACGTGTCAAATATATTTACGGGTAAAATCTTTGAAAACATATTCAGCAAGATAAACTAACTCAGTTTGTTTCAAAATTGTTTCCTTGAGCTTAAAAATAAAAAAGAACAAATGACAGTGGAAGAAAAGGAATATTAATTCAAAACTCAATTAGCTGAACTGCATTAGAAGATAACCCCGCTAGCATGTTAATATGAAATAATCCCTTATTTCAAATAACAAAGCAAATCCCCTTGTGTCTCCAGATAACAAAGCTAGGAAATTAACATGGGTGTCATTCGACTGTAACATACCACGACACACCTCATACTAAATCCAAATGACAGAATAATAAGACAATAATACAACGGGTGAATGAGTTTGTCTGTGTACCAAATGTCACTCTATTCACAACATAGTGCAGTACTTTTGACCAGAGTCCTCAGGCCTGCAGGGAAGCCAAAGTAATTCCGCTACCCAAGAGTGGTAAAGCGGTCTTTACTGGTTCTAACAGCAGACCTTAAGCTTGCTGTCAGCTCTTAGCAAACTGTTGGAAAACTGTTTGACCAAATACAATGCTGTTTCTCTGTAAACACATGAATAACAGATTTTCAGCATGCTTATAGAGAAGGGCACTCAACATGTACTGCACTGACACAAATGACTAATGATTGGTTGAAAGAAATTGATAATAAGAAGATTGTGGGAGCTGTACTGTTAGATTTCAGTGCAGCCTTTGATATTATTGACCATAACCTGTTGTTAAAAAAACCTAAGTGCTATGGCTTTTCAACCTCTGCCGTATCGTAGATTCAGAGCTATCTATCCAATTGAAATCAGAGGGTTTTCATAACTGGAAGCTTCTTTAATGTCAAACATGTAAAGTGTGGTGTACCGCAGGGCAGCTCTCTAGGCCCTCTACTCTTTTCTATTTTTACCAATGACCTGCCACTGGCATTAAACAAAGCATGTGTGTCCATGTATGCTGATGATTCAACCATATACACATCAGAAACCACAGCTAATGAAGTCACTGAAACCCTTAACAAAGATGTGCAGTTTGTTTTGGAATGGGTGGCCAGTAATAAACTGGTCCTGAACATCTCTAAAACTAAGAGCATTGTATTTGGTACAAATCATTCCTTAACTTCTAGACCTCAGCTGAATCTGGTAATGAATGGTGTGGCTGTTGAACAAGTTGAGGAGACTAAATTACTTGGCATTACCTTAGATTGTAAACTGTCATGGTCAAAACATATAGTCAATGGTTGTAAAGATGGGGAGAGGTCTAGCTGTAATAAAGAGATGTTCTGCTTTTTTTGACACCACACTCCAAAAAGCTAGTCCTGCAGGCTCTAGATTTGTCGTGTGGTCTAGTGCTGCAAGGAAATACCTAGTTAAGCTGCAGCTGGCCCAGAACAGAGCAACACGTTTTTGCTCTTAATCAGAGGGCTAATATAAATACTCTGCATGCCAGTCTCTCTTGGCTAAGAGTTGAGGAGAGACTGACTGCATCACTTCTTCTTTTTATAAGAAACATGAATGTGTTGAAAATCCCAAATTGTTTGCATAGTCAACTTACTCACAGCTCTGACAAACACACTTATCCCCCAGACATGCCACCAGGGGTCTTTTCACAGTCCTCAATTATATAGAGCCCTTATAGCATGGAACTTCCTTCCATCTCATATTGCGCAAATAAACAGCAAACCTGGTTTCAAAAAACAGATAAAGCAACACCTCGCGGCACAGCACCAATCCCCTATTTGACCTAGACAGTTTTTGTGTACGCATTTATATGTATGTTTTTTTATGTAGTTCTGTCCTTGAGCTGTTCTTGTCTATTGATGTTCTGTATTATGTCATGCTGTATTATGTCATGCTGTATTATGTCATGTTTTGTGTGGACCCCAGGAAGAGTAGCTGCTGCTTTTGCAAAAGCTAATGGGGATCCTAATAAAATACCAAATACCTATGGGGCTATACAGTATAGGGTACCATTTGGGATGGATCCCATCTTCAGGCATTAGTGACTTAAGGAATATATTTGAACATCTACATTACATAAGTCCAAATGATCCTAGTTCAACAGATACAGGATTTAATCAGGCACCTACCAACAGGATTCCATAAAATGTTAAAATGGTCAATTATGAATTAAGCAGAAGAGGAGCAGGAGAAGAGGCATGACTTGTGCTACACTCTCTATCTCCGGGATTAATGTCTATCTGTGCAATATCTCATCTAAAATGTCTTATCTGCTTCTTTTGCCCATCTCTCAGTGAGCGAGAAAGAGAGAGAGAATGAGAAAGAGAGAAATAGAGAGAGAAAGAAAGAAAGAGAAATAGAGACAGAGAGAGAGAGAGAGAGAAAAGGGAGAAATATTGCATAAAACCTCATTGTACATTTGTACAGCGAGCAGATAACAAATATAATAGCATACAGTACCTTGTATTCATTATGAATGACATACTGCATCATTCAATTACCTGAAAGCACAGCAGCCATTGAGAGCAAAATGGCAATTATTAATCAAATTGGGAGATTATGCTGAGGGGAAATTGCCATGGATAGGTAAGCATAGGATAAAACACTTCTTCATGCCTGAAAAATATGGTTTAAAAAAATAAAAAGGGCTGTAACAATCATTTCTGAGGCCGTTAGTTGTGAGGTATCTCAGAACCTGTCAAGAAACCCTTGAAGATTAGTTAATTTTATAGTTGAAAGACAACGCCTTTGACAGCTGCAACATCTATACAGTATTGCAGGACAGAACATCCCCCTCTCCCACTCAGTTTCCAATCTGGGTGTTAAAACCTGATTCCTCCCTGACTTTTGACAGCCACATCAAACAACTGTGTAAAGCGTCATTCTATCACCTCAAGAACATTGCCAAACTCCGTCCTACCCTCACTCAGTCTGATGCAGATAATCTCGTCCATGCCTTATCTTCTCAATGCTGCACTACTGCAGTGCACTCTTCATCGGGATCCCTGGCAGGAGTCTCCAGAAGCTCCAATACATCTAGAACAGCGCTGCCAGGTTCCTGATGAGAGAGTGGAAACACCATCACATCACTCCCATCCTGGCATCTCTGCACTGGCTCCCCATCTCATTCCGGGTCGAATTCAAAACCCTCCTGCTGACTTCCAGTTTATGGAAAGTCATGGCAATGCCCCTCCTTATCTCAAAGAACTACTCTCCCTCTATAACCCCACCCGCACCCTCAGGTCAAGCAACAGCCTGCTCCTCAGGACCAAGCACTGCTCCTTGGGGGATCGAGCTTTCAGTCCGACCGCCCCCATCCTCTGGAATGCTCTCCCGGGCCACCTGAAGGCACCACAGACTCTGGGCTCCTTTAAAACGGGCCTAAAGACTTTTCTCCTTAGGAAGGTTTCTGTTGATCGCTGGGCTCCTTGGTGTCCTTGTCCCTTGTAGTGTCAGCTGTGTTCTTTCTGTCAGTTGCCCTGTCTATGCACTTTGAGATTATTCTGTATAATGAAAACCGCTTTACAAATGTAATAAATTATTAGTACTATATGCAGTACATACACTCTTATAAAAAAGTTTCTATCTAGAGCCTAAAATGGTGCTTTGGCTGTCCCCATAGTAGAACCCTTTACACAGAGGGTTCTACAAGGAGCTCAAAATAGTTCTACCTGGAAGCAAAACAGGTTCTACCTGGAACAAAAAAGTATTATCCTATGGGGACAGCCGTAGAACCCTTTCAGATGTCAAAGAAAGCTTTAGCTAAAAATAAAAGCCTCTAATTTCACTCCTCCTTGCCATCCCTCTCTCTCTAAACCTCACATTCTCTTTACGTTGCTTCTCTAATTCTCTCCCTAGCTGGAAGAGAATCTGTATTTGATCTCTCCCTCTGTTGTCTCTCTCTCCCTCTTTTTTCCTCCCCCTTTTCTATTTCTCTCCGTCTTTCACCTCCTGTCCCCCATACCCCCTCTCCGCCTACTCTCCCCTTTCTCCCCCTCTAAGAACACAGTAATCAGAGTCCATTGACTAGTGTGTTGTGTTGTTATTATCAGTCCTGTGATTAGTATCATTAGGGGCTCTAACAGCTCCTCTCCCTCTCTCTCCAAATCAACCTATAGTCTTGATCACACAGCCGCTGCACATCAAAACAGCACACACAAATGGAGACACACACAGAGACACATGGATATACTGTACACACACACAGAGAGAGAGAGACACAGACAGATGGATACACGCCTGTTAGTTCCATCCCCCAGCTCCTCCGCTCCGGTCGCCCTAAGGTGCTGCACTTAGGGCGACCGGAGGAGGGGCCATTCCCTGCACCATTTGTGGCCGTAGAGGGCACACTGCTGGTCGGTGCTGGGGGTTCCTCAGGGAGTCGAGGCAGCAGGCAGGGCACTATCGTGTCACCCCAGGTGAGTCGGCACCAGGCTCACCCAGAGCCCCCTGTTGTGTGTTTATACAATTTCCTTAGTTTTCCCCGCATTCCCAGCAAAAGGCGCTCGTAGATTCAGGCGCAGCTGGGAATTTTATTGACCGTTCATTTGCCCATAGTTTAGGGATCCCCATTGTTCCTGTGGATGTACCCTTTCCTGTGCACGCCCTAGATAGTCGACCATTAGGGTCGGGGCTGATTAGGGAGGCTACCGCTCCACTAGGCATGGTTACGCAGGAGGGTCACAGGGAGAGAATAAGTCTCTTCCTTATTGATTCTCCTGCATTTTCCGTGGTGCTGGGTCTACCCTGGTTGGCCTGTCATGACCCCACTATTTTGTGGCAACAGAGGGCTCTCAAGGGGTTGTCACAAAGTGCTCAGCGAGGTGTGTAGGAGTTTCCATCGGTGCGACTACGGTGGAAAGTCCAGACCAGGTCTCCACCGTGCGCATTTCCTCAGAATATGCCGATTTGGCTCTCGCCTCCTGTAAGAAGAGGGCGACTAAATTACCACCCCATCGACAGGGGGATTGTGCGATAAATCTGCTGGTAGACGCAGCACAACCCGGGAGTCACGTGTATCCTCTGTCCCAGGAGGAGACGGCTATGGAAACATGTCTCCGAATCCCTGGGGCAGGGATACATTCGGCCCTCCACTTCACCCGCCTCATCGAGTTTCTTTTTTGTGAAGAAGAAGGATGGAGGTCTGCGCCCGTGTATTGACTATCAGGGTATCAATGAGATCACTGTGAGGTACAGTTACCCGCTTCCTCTCATAGCCAGTGCGATCGAGTCAATGCACGGGGCGCGCTTCTTCACAAAATTGGATCTCAGGAGCGCTTACAACCTGGTGCGTATCCGGGAGGGGGACGAGTGGAAGACGACATTTAGTACCACCTCCGGGCACTATGAGTACCTCGTCATGCCGTACGGGTTGATGAATGCTCCATCAGTCTTCCAAGCCTTTGTTGATGAGATTTTCCGGGACCTGCACGGGCAGGGTGTAGTGGTGTATATCGTTGACATTCTGATATACTCCGCTACACGCGCTGAGCATGTGTCCCTGGTGCGCAGGGTGCTTGGTCGACTGTTGGAGCATGACCAGTACGTCAAGGCTGAGAAATGTCTGTTCTTCATACAGTCCGTCTCCTTCCTAGTGTACCGCATTTCCACGTCAGGGGTGGAGATGGAGAGTGACTGCATTTCAGCCGTTCGTAATTGGCCGACTCCCCACCACGGTAAAGGAAGTGCAGCGGTTCTTAGGGTTTGCCAACTACTACCGGAGGTTTATCCGGGGCTTTGGTCAGGTAGCGGCTCCAATTTTGGTCACCTGAAGGCTCTGTTTACCTCAGCTCCCGTGCTGGCTCATCCGGATCCCTCTTTGGCGTTCATAGTGGAGGTGGACGCGTCCGAGGCTGGGATAGGAGCCGTGCTCTCTCAGCGCTCGGGTACGCCACCGAAGCTCCGCCCCTGTGCCTTCTTCTCGAACTATGATGTGGGGGACCGGGAGCTGTTGGCTGTCGTCAAGGCTCTGAAGGCGTGGAGACGTTGGCTTGAGGGGGGGGCGAAACACCCTTTTCTCATCTGGACTGACCACCGCAATCTGGAGTACATCCGGGCGGCGAGGAGACTGAACCCTCGCCAGGCAAGGTGGGCCTTGTTTTTCACCCGTTTTGTTTTCACCCTTTCTTACAGACCAGGTTCCCAGAACATCAAGGCAGACGCACTGTCCCGGATGTATGACACAGAGGAGCGGTCCATGGATCACACTCCCATACTTCCGGGCCTCTTGCCTGGTGGCACCGGTAGTGTGGGAGCTGGACGCGGACATCGAGCGGGTGTTACGTACAGAGCCCACTCCCTCCCAGTGTCCAGCTGGGCGTCTGTACGTTCCGTCTGCTGTCCGTGACTAATACAGATATGACTATGTTGTGATGTTGTTATTGCCGTTGTGTTGCCCTGTCACTCTGTACAGCATGTGTCATTGTGTTTAGCATTGCTCTTGAATCCCGGCTGTGTATGGGTGGATGTGTGGCTGGCGGTTAGAGTGACACTCACTATCAGCACATCAGAGGTGATGGAGACAGGAAAGAAAGCGATGAGAAAACAGGTCAGGGAGCAAGGGGACAAAGGAAGCACCTGCTTTCCCAGGTGTGAGCCTACCCCCCCAACACCCAACAACTGTCAGAGTTGCAATTTATTGCCAGGTTTCTTTTTCTCTTGGATTGTGGCCCCACTGATCGCACTCTCCTTTCTTTTCAGGAGATGGCTTGGTGTCATTGGAACAATAAGAGTTCATACATGTGCTCAAGGCTGGACTGAGCTTACTGTATACAATGTCATTGACTTGAGAATGCAGTACAAAACACTCTTTCATCTTACCATTGGTTGTCCATATACTGTAGGCTACATTCAATACATGTGTATATCAGCTATTCATGTCAACAAGGGGATATTGCAGTTTATCATGTATGTTGGTTTCATTGCTTAGGTCTATGGTGACACGGTGACTACCATAATTAAGCTTATTTCAGAAAATGTGGTCTATTCGGTGTCTATTCTGAGTCGCCTGGCTCCAACAGACTGACGTTTAGTGCTGTTTTGTGATTCTCAGAAGAGGTCAATGTTCTCAGAAGAGGCTAACTGTTTTGTGTAACACAGAGATTATATAACAGCTGATAAAGTTCTCGTCTGAGCGCAGAGAGAGAGAGAGACAGGGGACACATGGGCCACTCCTCTCCCTGTGTGTGTGCGTGCAAGTTTGTTTGTGTGTGCGTGTTCGTTGATGCATTCATTGCTTTATTAATTTATTTATATGTGTGTGTGCTTCTCTTGCACCTCCTGCTCCCCTCTCACCTCCTCCGCAGTCTTTCTCCTCCTCCTCGATGCTGTTCTTGATGCTGTCGTACTCCTCGTCTATGTTCTGATTGCCTCTAATCTGGCTGAGCACGCGCCGGGCCTTCTGGGTAAGGCCTTTCTGGATCAGCCAGCGGGGGCTCTCTGGCAGGAACAGAAACCCCACGAACTGGAGCACCGCAGGGACCATCGACAGACCCAACATATACCTGGAGAAGAGGAGAAGAGGGGGAGAGAGGGGGAGGGGGGCGGTGAGAGAGAGAGAGAGAGAGAGAGAGAGAGAGAGAGAGAGAGAGAGAGAGAGAGAGAGAGAGAGAGAGAGAGAGAGAGAGAGAGAGAGAGAGAGAGAGAGAGAGAGAGAGAGATATTAGTTGTTTTGTAGTTGTTCTGGCAAAAGGAGGAACCCCATCAACCTGAATACAGCAGGGACCACTGGCAGGAGGGGATTGCGAGGTAGAGAGAAAATGTAATGTATTAGTTGTTTCATCTTTGAGAGGAGATACTCCATGAACTGCAGCACAGCAGGAACCACCAATAGACCCAACATAAAGTATACCTGGAGAGGGGGAGGAGGAGAGGATAGGGAGAGAGGGGGGAGATGCAGTGGAGGTGAGGGATGGAAAAAGGGAGGAGGACAGAGAGGGGAGCGACAGAGATAAATTAGCTGTTTCATCTGAGAGGGTGAGAGAGGAGAAACCCCATGAGCTGGAGCATAGCAGGGACCACTGATGGGTTGCCTCCCACAACGTAGCAATGTTCCAACATACATATCTGTAGCCTACTTAAACCTCACATTACCCATAAACACTCCGTTACGTTGCGCCGGATGTCATGCACTTCATGGGGAGGTCCACAACGGAGTGGAATGGCAATGCCCCCTTACAGTTTATACTTTAAATGTTTCAAACGTTGTGTCGTCTAGTTACCAAAAAAACACAGAAAATGTGTTTTCGGCGATGGCTTTATGGAATAGCTAGCAACTTTTAAACAATTATCTATTCCTATAAGTGAGAACTATTTTAAAATGTTAAATAATACACATTGGCTCATAAGCCAGTTATGTTATGACTGTTGCCCACTTTTAAGTTTATTGTGATGGTATGGTAATGACGGCCTACCCCGACCAAACCCTAACCCGGACAACTGTGCGCCGCACTATGTGACTCCCAATCACGTCCGGTTGTAATACAGTCTGGAATCGAACCAGGGTCTGTAGTGACACCTCTAGCACTGAGAAGCAGTGCCTTAGACTGCTGCGCCACTTGCACTTCAATGGGTAGGTCCACAACGGAGTGGAATGGAAATGCCCGATTGCAGTTGAAGGCTCTGTTGCGAGATGGACGCCACATACCTTGAAATGTTCTAAACCTTGTGTCGTCCAAGGAATTATTATCCTGATGATAAGGAAATAAGATACCAGCCCATGCTCTTTCTCCCACAATGCTTTGGTTCTGACTTCAAGTTGCAATTGGTGAGGAGCAACTGCAGAAATTCACAAGCCTTGTTTTGTATTTTTGTGATGGTTTTCTCAAAATATAACCAGGTAGGCTACTAGAGTGAGAACATACACTACCGGTCAAAGGTTTGGACACACCTACTCATTCAAGGGTTTTTCTTAATTTTTACTATTTTCTACATTGTAGAATAATAGTGAAGACATCAAAACGATGAAATAACACATATGGAATCATGTAGTAACCAAAAAAAAGTGTTAAACAAATCAAAATATATTTTATATTTGAGATGCTTCAAAGTAGCCACCCTTTGCCTTGATGACAGCTTTGCACATTGTTGGCATTCTCTCAACCAGCTTCATCAGGTAGTCACCTGGAATGCATTTCAATTAACAGGTGAGCCTTGTTAAAAGTTAATTTGTGGATTTTTTTTCCTTATTAATGCTTTTTAGCCAATTAGTTGTGTTGTGACAAGGTGGGGGGGGGGCTTCATGGTCGAATTGCTGCAAAGAAACCACTACTAAAGGACCACAGCATTCTGCAGAGATGCACCATCCCATCTGGTTTGGGACTATCATTTTGTTTTTCAACAGGACAATGACCCAACACACCTCCAGGCTGTGTAAGGACTATTTGACCAAGAAGGAGATTGATGGAGTGCTGCATCAGATGACCTGGTCTCCACAATCACCCGACCTCAACCCAATTGAGATGGTTTGGGATGAGTTGGACTGCAGAGTAAAGGAAAAGCAGCCAACAAGTGCTCAGCATACGTGGGAACTCCTTCAAGACTGTTGGAAAAGCATTTCAGGTGAAGCTTGTTAAGAGAATGCAAGAGTGCAAAGGATGGCTACTTTGAAGAATCTCAAATATAAAATATATTTTGAATTGTTTAACACTTTTGTTTGGTTACTACATTATTCCATATGTGTTATTTCATCATTTTGATGTCTTCACTATTATTCTACAATGTAGAAAAAATTAAGAAAAACCCTTGAATGAGTAGGTGTCCAAACTTTTGACTGGTACTGTATATATACAGTGTATATATATTTACCAACAATTATATGGGGGATTGGAAATTATGCTGACAATTATATTGATGGAATCTACAATCTATCTGAACTATTAAAGCTGATCTACCCCCCCCCCCAAAAAAATTCATATATAATAATTGGGTAAATGACGGACCATGTAAAATCATTGAGATATTCAAAGATGAGGCATGTAGAGCAATTGCGTGTGTGTGTGTGTGTGTGTGTGTGTGTATATGTGTGTCTCACCTCCATCCATTGTGTTGTAGGTAGCTGAAGGCCCCATCTATGATGCTGGCAGTGAACTGGCCTCCTGTGATAAACAGTGTGTTTACTGTCACCATCTGGCCTCTCAGGTGGGGGGGAGACGTCTCAGCTATGTACACTGGCACCGTCATGGACGCAATACCTACTCATGTGGGATGGGGCAGAGGAATAGGAAAGACACAATGAGGTGTGTAGAACTGTACAGTGTAGGGTGAAGATGCCCCTAGATGCTAATCTTGGATCAGTTTAGCATTTCCCTCACTAATGGTTAAGGTTAGGATTAGGGAAGGGGAAGCTGATACTAGATCTGCACCTAGGGGAAACTTCACCCCGAGCATACAATACAGTCAAAGTTTATGGATAAGTGCAAATTCAGCTTTTATGATCAGTTCAGTTCACTGGTTTACCTAATTCAAGGCATGAAACAACATATCCTCTCCACACTCCTCTACATCTGTCAATCAAGTGGAATCTGAGTGTCCTCAGTCACATCTCTCATCTAGAGAACCTGACCAATCAAAACACTCAACCACAGAGCTGGTGCACCAATCACACACTAGCTATTAGGGCAGTAAAGAGCCCTCAGCATTTCACACAACATCAATCATGTCTGACAGACTGAACAACGTCAACCACAACATCAGTCATCTCTGTAAGCAGATCTACAACATATATCTCAAGCGCATCCACTACATCAGAGATACCGTAGCCTGTACAGCATGTGTTGTTCTCAGCTGCCGCAGCCACAGACCATGCCAAAACGACTACGTATTTACACTGACTGCTAGAACAAACAACATGTGTTTGCCCGGATTCATCTGACAAGGGCCGTGACATCGCCGCTCCGCTCTGCGCCACACCGATAAAGGGACTATTAATAGCACCCAGAGTGCACTACTTCCTGTCTCTCCTCCAGTTATCCGGCAGACGACGTAGCTACATGTTGCCATGGGAACCGCTTGCTTCACCATGCAGCCACTCAATTATAAGACACCGGCTGGAGTTAATCAATATCTGGGAGACGTGAGACGTTTTGTTGGCATTTCATTCTTTTTATTTTAAACACAGGAGTGAGGGCTGGAGGGATGGGTCCTACTGTTAAAGGTAGGGGCCCTAGGGTTGTCGCACCCTAGAGGTGTGGTTGATAGAGTTGCCAACTACACCTGTAGAGCTACTAGGTGTGCAGATTTTTGCTCCAGCCCTGCAGTGACCTAACACACCTGATTCAGCTGATCATGGTCCAGACTCAGAGTGAGGTCCTTGATTAGTTTACTATTTCAATCCGTGTGTTAATGCAGGGCTGGAGCAAAAGCATGCATACCCATACATACTCCAGTGGGTAACACTACCAAGTAAACAACTAGAGCTGAGCATGCTGCAACATAGATAAAGGGTTCTACTCTGTTTGCTCTTCTGTCAAAGGCTGCTCCTCTACATATCACGTTTGTCATTTTATTTTCATCATACACATGCAGGGAGCAGAACAAATAACTGAACCAAACACGTGATAGTGAATGGAATTAACAGTAGAGAAGGGTATAATATAATAAAGGAGAAAGAGGCAGAAAGAGAGAAAGTTAATGTTTTTGGGATGTTATCCTAATGTTAGATAAAATTCTAACGCAGGACATACACTATATGATTTGCCCACAGATTTGCCATGTTTTTGCCATCCCAGACAAATTTTCATGAGCGGGGTGAAATCCTATGAACTTGGGATAGGATCAGTACGTTGGGACACGCCTAGTTTGAGCGGGTCAGGGACGCACCGATGATGGCTGTTCCGTTTTCCAGACCCCCGTTGGATCTTCTGACGTCAGGAATGTTGGTCGTGCACCTTGCACTATGAGAAGTACTATGACGCGATTGGGCAAGGATTACTGCGAATAGCCAATGAGCACTCAGCATGTGAGACCAAAACAATGATGGCGAAGTGGAAAGGAACAACAACACACACCATGTGGACCGAGGTGATGGAAGACAGATTGGTGGAGCTGTGGACAGAACGCAACTGCCTTCTCAATATTACATCTGCGTCCTACCGTGACAGAAACCAAGAAGATATTTTCATATTAAGTCAATATTCTGCATCTCTGTCTCTTTTGTTTATGTTTCTGCACATAATGTGCACAGTAATAAAGCAGCTCGCAGGGACCACTGATGGGTTGCCTCCCACAACGTAGCAATGCTGGCATTTTTTTCCTAAGACAACTGAGAAGCGCAGTGCAAGATCAATTATCAAATCATTGTGTAATGTGAGCCCCACCGTCCTGTGGTTGAGGATGGACGGAATTAAAGATTTGGGACAAAGAAATCTGGAAATGTGAGCAAGTTGTGTAGTATATGCCCAGCATAACTAAAACTTTATGTAAATCTTAACTAATGTTCTAGAAACATTCCCGGTTTGCTGGGTGGGTTCTGAGAGTGGGAGAGCCCTCCTTTCCTCCCCATCACTCCCTCCTTCTCTTGTTATCAGCGACAGCCTTTGGCCAGTCCCTCCGGTCTCCCCAGGCCTCTACTCAGACACATGTGGAGTCCACCACCACCAAGACTCATATTTTATTTAACCTTTCTTTTATCAGAGAGTCATACTGAGACCAAGGTCTCTTTTACAGATGAGCCCTGAATGACATAAATACACACATCAAAATATCAATACAAAATGCAAGCAGAAAGAAAAACACGGTGTGAACGAATCAGCTTGTCCGAAACACCCTAACACAGGCGGGAGGCACACAATGAACAGACGAGAGGCAGTGGTTGTGATTCCTTTTCTTGTGATTATTTACTAAACGGGTCTTCTTTCGCCCGACAAAATAACTCCAGTACAGGGTAACGTCCAACGCTGAAACACCAGCGTAACAAAACAAACAAACATAAACTAAGCTGTTGCCCGAAAGGCTTTGGCCAAAAAGGGAAAACAAAACAACAAACGGCTACTCCAAACAGCTACACATAATAGTGACAGGAGGAACACTTCTCTCTACCTATAGCCTGCCTTGGTTAACAGAGAGCCAAGGCCGCACAGTAAAAGAAGCTTTCCCGGAAAATCCAACATCCTAACAGGTCCCCATCTCTACTCCCAATCCCGCCTCCAGCTCCTCTCCTGGCACACCTATATAGAGGAAGACAAAAAACAATTAGTGGGCCCAGGTGTGTACTAATTGGCTTTACACTGAGTACCTATCCCCCGAGGAGGGTGCTGTCGTGTCGTCTTCCTCCGGCCGGTATATGAACTCTCACAATGGTCATAAAAAACAAACACATTCATCGGTAATAAGGTCCGCAATCAGTTTTCTGAATTGCTCTCAAGGCACAACAACCTCAAATGCAAGAACATTTTGAAGATCGTTCCACAAATAAGGAGCAAAACAACTAAAAGCTGATTTACCTAACTCAGTAGAGACCAAAGGAATTTCCAGTTAGCCATCCCGGAGACGGGGTGTGGTAACTCATATGTCTAAAGTTTAGTAATGATGTTAGGTACAAAAAGGGCTTTCTAAATAAAAACATAGCAATGTATCGTGCAATGTCACCTACGTGACATCAAAGAGGGCCAACCAACTTTCTGGTAGAGAATGCAGTGACGAGTACTAAAATTGTCACCCGTAATAAAGTGCAATGCTCTATGACGGCTTTAACCCTAGGATGCAAGGTAACCATGACGTGCCAAGAATGCATATGCCGGGTCAAAATGAGCCGATAATGTAATATCTGTGTTTTATTCATATGGGTCTTGATAGTATCACTGCTCTTTAATACGTCTTACGTATGGGCCTCACGGCCTTTGTCAGAGCGGGTTCCTTATTTTTTCTCATTTTATTCAACTGTTACCATGCACCTGCAAAAAAGATTGCTCAGATGTGCGAATGCCTTTTGAATTTATATGGGTCCAAAATATTATCCATTTTGTGGAACATAATTATTTTGAGTGATGATTTGGACCTTTCAATTATTATTTTATTGTTTGAAATGTTTTTAGTTGCATTTCAATGATAACCTAGTTTGAAAATTCATAACAGCTATTGAAAATATTTGCATATTTTTATTACAATCAATCTTACAATCAAAGTTTCACATTCAACCTTTTAGTGTGAATAACAAAATAAAACCACTTTCAGCACGTTTTATAACATTTCAAAACATTTATTTGAAAATCCAAAGTTCATCATCAATATAAACGACAACACTAACAATTGTGAATTTAGAAAACATGATCACTAAAAGGAACAGAGTGTGCATGTGTGTGATGCTTACTTACGCTGTCTTAGTCCATGTATTTGTTACAAACCACAAGCATGTGACTGTGCTCTTTGCAGACGGGTGAATTGCACTGAGAACACCAGCAGCTGACTTCTATCCTTTGCTCTTGGGCAGAGCTGGCACCTCTTTCTCTTTTGGCCCTGGCTGCTCTGAGTGGTGGGCAGAGCTGGCACCTCTTTCTCGTTTGGCCCTGGCTGCTCTGAGTGGTGGTGGCATGGCTCTCTTTCATCACCCCACATCTTTCCATTGCCTCAGTTCTTCTGTGGAGATGGGAGAACCTTCCAGAAGGACAACAATCTCTGCAGCACTCCAACAATCAGGCCTTTATGGTAGAGAGTGGCCAGACGGAAGCCACTCCTCAGAAAACAGCACATGACAGCCCGCTTGGAGTTTGCCAAAAGGCACCTAAAGGACTCTCAGACCATAAGAAACAAGATTCTCTGGTCTGATGAAACCAAGATTTAACTCTTTGGACGGAATGCCAAGCGTCACGTCTGGAGGAAAGCTGCTCATCCACTGTGACGCAGTCGCTGGGGATGAACCTTCCTCTACAGTTTGTTAGGAAAATGTCCCGCACATACCGGAAGGCTGCCAGGTGGTCCATTGCATCTCTGAATACTCTGGTCCTCTTGTCATCAAGCCTCAGGTAGCGACGGATATTCTCATATCTTCCGACCGACATGGTGGCCTTTTACATTGGATTCTGCAGTGGATTCAAAAATAGCTCCAGTGTGGAGACATCCCACCTTTTCTCTGTCTGTGTCATCTGAATTGGATACCTCAGATTCTGAGTCAGAGGCACCAATGGCTTCCTCATCCAGCATCTGTAAACCATTTTGGTTGTATAGCTGGCAACATTCTTATGAAACTCTTTTTACTCAGTGAGTTAAAAAGGAGAAATGAAAACGGTGATTAATGAACATTAAAAACAAGATATTTAATAAATATTTTATTATTTACTTTGATTTTATTGTTGTAGGAAAAAGACAGGTCAGCTTGACGAGTGCAATGCAGTGAATTCCATAGGAAATACATACGGATCATATTTGACCCACATATGAAAACTTGGGGTAGTGATGCAAAAACAATTTTTACTTAAAAGATAAGACATTAAAAAAAAAACTAGGATGTTACAATATTAAAGACCCATTTTTAAGGAATTCCTGGAATATTAGATTATGACATTTTTGGGGGGGATCAATACAGCAAAATAACCATTAGGCCGAGTAATTTTGCATCCTAGGGTTAATTAAGTGGCAGCTGCGTTCATATAGATGATGTCGCCATAGTCTAGGACCGATAGGAACGTCGACTGAATAATCTGCTTTCAACTATTTAGCGAGAGGCAGGACCGATTTCTATAGAAGACCATTTTTATTCTCAGCTTCTTAACTAATACATCAATATTGTCACGTCCAGGCCTGGGTTAGCAGGCTGGCGTGTTTAGTTTGTGTTTTGTTTAGGAGGGTTTGGGTTCTAGGTGTTATATTTATATGTTGGGTTGATGGTTCCCAATTAGAGAGAGCTGATTGTCGTTACCTCTAATTGGGAACCATATGTTTTGTGCTTTTCACTGGGGTTTTGTGGGTCATTGTTCATCTAGTATGTTTATTTGTATGTGTGCGCCTGTTTAGCCACACCGGAGTTACGATCTTTATTTGTTTATTGTTTTGCCAGTTACGTTACGTTTAAATAAAGTATGTATACTGGAAACCTCGCTGCATCTTGGTCCGTCCCTCAAGAAGATCGTGACAAATATGCAATATCCAAAGTACATATGTTAAAATCATCAAACTTATTTGTATGCGCTCTAGAGAACAACATATACTTAGTTTTACCTGCATTCAGTACTAATTACAGGTAAACAAAGTTTTTCTGTAATACAATGAAGTCAGACTGTACTTCAGATAGAGCCTGGTCAACTGTGGCCAATAGAATACACAACAGTATAATCAGCATACAAGTGCAGGTTAACATTTTTTACAGACAAGTCAATATTATTAATGTAAACAGAAAAATGTACAGTCCTCAGAATCGACCCCTGCAGGACACCTTTCGTAACATCCAGGAAACCTGATTTAACACCATTAGATATACATTGACTTCTATCTGTCAAGTAATTTTTAAATCAGTTACGATATGTTATGATTGAGATCAAATGAGGACCTTGACTTCAATGTTGTTGGTCGATACCTGTCCGTCAATAATAAATAGGGATGCACGATAGATTGGTGAACATATCGGAATCGGACAATATTAGGTAAAAATGCAGACATCGGTATCGGCCCAATGTCTAGTTTAATTCCGATGTGCAAAACCGATGTCAAAGCTGTATATATAACGTACACTACCGTTCAAAAGTTTGGGGTCACTTAGAAATGTCCTTGTTTTTGAAAGATAAGCTCATTTTTTGTCCATTACAAGAACATCAAATTGATCAGAAATACAGTGTAGACATTGGTAATGCTGTAAATGACTATTGAAGCTTGAAACGGTAGATTTTATATGGAATATCTACATAGGCGTACAGAGGCCCATTATCAGCAACCATCACTCCTGTGTTCCAATGGCACTCTGTGTTAGCTAATCCAAGTTTATCATTTTAAAAGGCTAATTGATTATTAGAAAACACTTTTGCAATTATGTTAGCACAGTCGAAAACTGTTGTACTCATTAAAGAAGCAATAAATCTGGCCTTCCTTAGACTAGTTGAGTATCTGGAGCATCAGCATTTGTGGGTTTGATTACAGGCTCCAAATGGCCAGAAACAAAGAACTTTCTTCTGAAACTCGTCAGTCTATTCTTGTTCTGAGAAATGAAGGCTATTCCATGCGAGAAATTGCCAAGAAACTGAAGATCTCATACAAGGCTGTGTACTACTCCCTTCACAGAACAGCGCAAACTGGCTCTAACCAGAATAGAAAGAGGAGTGGAAGGCCCTGGTGCACAACTGAGCAAGAGGACAAGAACATTAGTGTCTAGTTTGAGAAACAGACGTCTCACAAGTCCTCAACTGGCAGCTTCATTAAATAGTACCAGCAAAACACCAGTCCCAACGTCAACAGTGAAGAGGCGACTTCGGGATGCTGGCCTTCTAGGCAGAGTTGCAAAGAAAAAGCCATATCTCAGACTGGCCAATAAAAAGAAAAGATTAAGATGGGCAAAAAGAACACAGACACTGGACAGAGGAACTCTGCCTAGAAGGCCAGCATCCCGGAGTCGCCTCTTTACTGTTGACGTTGAGACTGGTGTTTTGCGTGTACTATTTAATGAAGCTGCCAGTTGAGGACTGTCATGGCTCAACAAAACTGCTGACACAGGCTGTGAACAAGCGATTCGATGGCGTTCTCTCTTTACTGTGTCGCCACCATGGTCGATGCTATGTACAAGAAGCGCTACTTCGATGCAGACAAGAAACAGGGTTTACGTGAAATGTTACATACACAGCTGGACAAGATGGAAACGAACACAGTGACAGTGCGCACCGAGGAAGAGAGGCCACGGACAGACAGAGCTGAAACTTCACTGCTTGACATGTGTGATGAAATCCTGGTTGAGAATGAAACGAATAAACAAATGAACAACGAAACAGCACAGCAAGTAAGTGAAAGAAATAGGTTTTGATTATGTTTATACTGGTAATGGGGACATACGTAAATGCCAACAAAATAACTTTTTGGTCTGTAACCAGGGACTGTAGTGACGCTTCTTGCACTGAGATGCAGTGCCTTAGACCGCTGCGTCCATGTGTGTGTGCTAACTATTTAACTGTACTAGAACGCTTAAAAGGCCGAAAATGTTTTAAATATCGGTTATCGGTATCAGTATCTGGGTTTTTTTGGAAAGGAAAATATTGGATATTGGTATCGGCCAAAAATGTCATATCAGTGCATCACTGATAATAAAACGGACAATATCCTTCATCAGAAACAGATCATAATCATTCTGTGCCTTATAGACATACCACAGAACAAGGATGCATCCCAAATGGCATCCTATTCCTTATTTAGTTCCCTATTGACCAGAGCCCTATAGGGCCTGGTCAAAAGTAGTGCACTATGAAGAGAATAGGGTGCCATTTGGGACTATGCACAGTTCACCCCCAGCTCTCCCATGTGCTCACCTAAAGGTCAGCTCACCAATAATTGGCCCGAGATGGTGAGATGGATCAAACCCCAGGCTTGTGTTAAAGACCAGTCAAAGGTATGCATTTCTGCCTCCTCCTGACAAACGGCAAGAATTTCCCCTCAGAAATGCTAAGCAATTTAAAGTTATGAAGAGCCCGGCCTGCCGTCATGTAAATGACATTGGACGTGTGACAGGGTAGGTTCGGAATACTGTTGGGTCCGAAATTATTGACAAACTTGATAAAGATGAGCAAAAATGACTATATAAAATACTGAGGTATATTGTATACAAAAAAAGAGTGAAATTATATTCTGTTATACTAATACACTTGCTCAGAGAAAGATTTTGTTTAACGAGTAATAATTGTTTTTCTCACACCCCTGTTTTCAATTCCTTACCGGCATTAATCCTTTTTCTAAAAAGGGAGGGATCGTAGACCATTTCTCCATACAGAATCCTTCCAGATCCTTAATACCCATATGGGAGAAAAACAGCTCCATAACATCAAAGGTCCACCACTATTTTTTTTACAATAGGTATGCAGCCTTATACTCATGCATTCTCATTTCAATGCTAAACCCACCACTGGTGTGTGTGACCAAAGAGCTCTATTTTCATGTCATCTGATCAAAGTACCGGTTCCAATCCAAGTGACAATGCTGTTTAGCAAACTCCAGGCATTTACATTTGTTGGATGACATGAAAATAGAGCTCTTTAGCCACACACACAACAGTTGTGGGTTTGGCATCAAAATGAGTAATGCATGAGCATAAATAAACCCCATGCCTAGAGATGGAGAGGCAAATGATGTAAACCCGTGTGACCTGATCAATTAACTATTTCGATGGCCGAATAAACTGCCTCTTTCAATCTTGGGAAAATACTTACAATTCAATGTTTTGAAAGATTGATGTGTCTGTGGGGTAATACTGAGAGAGAAGAGAGTTCACTGTGTGTGTGTGTGTGTGTGTGTGTGTGTGTGTGTGTGTGTGTGTGTGTGTGTGTGTGTGTGTGTGTGTGTGTGTGTGTGTGTGTGTGTGTGTGTGTGTGTGTGTGAGTGAGTGAGTGAGTGAGTGAGTGAGCAGTTTTTGTACTTGAAAGATAAAAGGCTGATTCATATTCTCACAGGCTTACTCACTGGGTCTATTAGCGTCCAAAACAAAAACAAAGATTGGCTAATGACTATGACTAGTACATTCAAACAGCAAAAACACACTTCGTCCATTCCTCCACTTATTGTGCTCAATGAAAGCAAGAATTAAGACAATGCTTAACAGTGATGACTTCCAAGCATGGCACACTACTTTACCACTACATGATTTTCCTGCCCAAAGTAATGTGCGTTTGACTCCATATTATGAACATTATTCTACTAAGCATGACACGCCAATCTTCATTCCCAATCAAAGGCAACCTCAAGACTATGAGTCACCAAGAAGTTGCTATCAATTCCTTTGGTACGTCGAATTCTCATTGAATGCCAAACAGCGTGAAATCTTGTATGAGCCTGCTACCTCCAAAAATACCACAGGCCTAGGCACTGAAGTCAAATATCAGTAACCCTGAAAACAAGCAGTCTCAAAGTAATGGGATGAAGTTAGCCATATTCCAAAACAATAATCAAACCAGAAGTTGCTAAATATAGTATTGACTGTCCTTTCAATTTAACATACATAGATTTGGGGCAAATTAACCCATCACATTCACAACTAGTTTGGCCCGCCCACGAGGATACTATTGGCACACGTCTCACTTATTTTTCATGTTAGATGACTCGATAGCCTAAGAAGTAAACTTAGCCAGTTTGCCAATTAGGTTTGCCAATCAAAATACTGCAGCCTACAAGGCATGTTTTGTCATGGCCTACCCGTACACAGATAACCTAGTCTAGGTGAACGAGATTAGCCGGAAGTGAAGAGTAAATTCAGCAACTCTCTGAAGACAGTGGAAGTTGATAAAGGAGCTTCTTTATTGATAAAAGTAAAACCCACGCATTTTGGTCCTTGGCCTTCATCAAGGTTTTACTCATCTCTCGTTGACAGACTAGATCTTCGGTTCTGGCCTTCTGTATTGGTTGTAGATGAAAAAGCAAGATGCTTTTATATAGTTCCAAATGGCCTCCTATAGGCTCGGGGATCAATCACAATCGGACACAAAACATGATGTGATTGGTTGCAAAAACCTGACTGATAGGCGGGCCATTAAATATACATAGCCTAGGCCCTACAGCTAAACACCTCCTCTAATATTTTACATGTAAAGCCCTGAGAACCCTTGGAAATGTGTTTCTATTATTAATGTAAGCCAATTTCAGGTGAATCTGTTGGTTATAAATCCTACAATATCTTAACGTGCAGAAATAAATCATACAATAGCTTTAGAAATGTTGATTTTGACTAGGAACGTGAGTTAGCTAGTCATTTAGCATGAGTTAGCATCTGCTGGGGGGGAAAGAAAAGTGTTAGGCCTACATAAAAACCTCATCATCATAAATTATTAATAGTGAGATGTGCAATGCCATTTTGTTTCGATATTTGATTGGTCTAATGAAAATGATAACTAGCTTTCAAGAGTAAATTACTCAAAAATGACTAAATGAAACTGATAAAATGGGTTTTATCACACTAATTGTCAGCGGACCTCTTTGTCAGCAAGACACTTTTCTATCATTTTTATTTGAATAACTAAAAAGTTGTCAACTGTGTCCACTTATTTTCTGTTACCATATACCTAATTCTTACCAAAGTTAGCTTTTTTGTGTCAGCAATTAAACCAAAAAATGTACCTTACCTATAAACAGGTAATCTCGTCCCAGGCTAATTGCGCATGGCGTCTTGTGAACGAGATAAGTAAACAAGTGAAAAGTTGCAGAAACCTTACCAAGTCCAATCCCGACAATGAGACGTCCGACCAGGAGAACCTCCTTATCGGGAGCTGCGCTAAGCACTATTCCCCCAGCTGTGAAGATAAAACTAGCCAGGAGGACGCAGACCCTGCGCCCGAAAACTCCGTTCAACAACCCGCCGGCCAACGCGGACAGCGCGGCGGCAGCCACAGTACTAGAGATCAGAACCTCCTGCCACAGGGCGCTGAGATTCATCTCCCTCTTGAGCAGGAGCATCGCTCCCGAGATCACCCCGGTGTCATAGCCGAACAGAAAGCCACCCAGCGCGGAGAACGCGACCAGAACATAAACAAACGCAGGTGTGACATCTTGCTGGAACTGTTTACGCGCCTCTCTCTCCAGGTCCCGGGTGGAGGTGGCGGCAGTGGCATTGCCATTGCCAGGGACATCGGCAGCCTGGCTGTTGATGCTCGCGTTGGACGAAGCTTTGATGAGGCTCCGCTCTCCGTCATCGTTCACTTTCTTCCTCCTCTCACCCATCAGGTTGCTCATACTACGAAGATTATAGTCATTGTCGCTCGATTGTCGGGACATAAGGGAAACAAACGCACCCACGAAATGTTCACAGGACTGTAGTCGGTTGGTTAATTGTTAAGAGGTGTTTGTTGTCCTCACAGTCGAGCAACCGGTCCAAAAACCGTTAATTATGAATAATTCGAGTTGACAGAAGTTGGTCTGTAGCCGTGGTCACAGACTACAGAAGTGTCATCGCAGTGGTACTGATGAGGGTTACTCTCTCTCGCTCTCTCTCTCTCTCGCTCTGACGTAAAAGGTATTGCTCTCCTGCAAGCTGCCATATAAGCACTGGCCGTGTTCCAGAGAATCAAAATGACTGCAGATGACCGCCTATTGACTGATTTACCAATCACCTTGCATCATAAATAACGTATAGTGCAGGGCTATTCACCTGGCGGCCCAAAGAACAAGTACTAGCGGTTTTTAGTGGTTTCTTGCACCTTTGTGACATATAGATTTTTTTTGTTTTCTTCATATGAATTTGGCTCTAGCATTTGAAAGCTACAAAATATTATGACCCCATTCCTGAAAGCTACCAGTCTTAACACATATGTGGCTTCTGTTTCCCTTTTTGGTACTCACAAGGACTTGTTTGAAGGGAGTGTGACAAAAAACGCGCCTAATGACTGAGGGAAACGAATTCAAAGCATACTTCTTTCAAAATGACACATTACTTTTAAAAAGCTTTTAAATTAAACAATGATGAACAAGCATTGTGCCTTTTCTATGATGATCATTGAATTTTAAGGAAAGTGCTTTATTTGCGCTTGGGTTTCGTTTTTTATGCTCACAATTCTTTGCATGTCTGTCACAATATTGTTTTGAACTGACCCCGACTGAGCATTCGTCAATGAGCACAGATGAAGGTTTCATAAAAAGTGCATTACAGTGGCGGGGAAATACTATGATATTCAAGAGGCTAATAATTGTCATAATTTGGATGTCTCCAGATTGACTTTAGATGCAGTATAACGTTAGCTAGTTAAAATTGAGGGGATGCCACCAGATTTTAGCTAGCTAATGTTAGCATTGCTAGCTATTTTTGACTAACTAATGACTAACTTTGCTAACTAATGACAACATTGCCATATGTCTGAAGTAAATTTGATGATATGATAATGCTGGCAAAGTTGTTTCCTACTAAATATTTGACTACTTTAGCAATGTCATTGTATTTCCAGGCACTATAGTGTGATTTAGACAATAGTAGTTAGCCTCCATCCAGATTGACTGGGTTTACCACTTTTTATTTTAATTGAACCTTTATTTTACTAGGCAGGTCAGTTAAGAACAAATTCTTATTTACATTGACGGCCTACCCCGGCCAAACCCTGTCCTTGACCTCGAGCCTGCCTGCCGACATGTACCGTTTTGGACCTGGTTATGAACTCTTGCCTGTCCCCAACCTGCCTTTTGTCTGCCCCTTGGACTGTAATAAATATCAGAGCTCAAACCATCTGCCTCCTGTGTCTGCATCTGGGTCTCGCCTTGTGTCGTTATAAGTGTGTTTACAGTTAGATTTTAGAGTTAAGGTTTAAAATCAGATTTTATGACTTTGTGGCTGTGTCAGCTAGTGACTACCCTGTGCATGAGTCATCCCAATAAATGCCAACCTGATGAAAAGTATTCTTTCATCTGTCATGCACGTGTTCAAGTTTGTTGTTTTTATCCATTGCAGAGAGCCACCACCACCACCACGAACGGATCAGGTACCTACAGCGCCGTGATGTTCCTATACAGTGACTCATCCTCTAGAGAATAGCAACCTGAATAGCAATCTCAACAGAGCCTTATTGATTTTAAAGATAAGATGTTACTATCCTCTTCAATGGGATGATTAACTATATCCAGCACAACCTTTCAATTATTTAATATTTCATTGACTTAACTATTAATGCTTAAATACAGTGGGCTAATATAGTCCAATTACGTGACCAAAAAATGTGATTTTGTGATAAAAGAATGTAAATAACAATCTAATCTGTCAATTTAAATTAAACTTGAATACAATATCTGCTAATTTCAAAGATTCCAAAGTAATTTCTTCACTTACTATTAAATCCAAGTAGGCGTTGAAATTCCCACTTAGTCTCATTTAGATAGTAATAGTTTTCTCCCTCTGTTTGGCAAATGGGAAGTGGAGAGGACAATGTGATTAAGATTCCTTCAATCCCTCCCCAGTGTACATTGCAAGATGTAGGCTAAAGGTTTTCTTCTTTCGTTTGTGAACAGGGAAGTGGTGAGGAAAATGGAACAATGACATACTTGCAGAGGTACATTAGGTAAACGCTAGGTGCTTAGAATCATTGGTTATGAAATATCAGAGTGGCCCATGTTGACTCCACTGCTTCCCACAGTTTTGTCAAGTTGGGTGGATATCCTTTGGCAGGTGGACCATTCTTGATACACATGAGAAACTGTTGAGCGTGAAAACCCCAGCAGCATTGCAGTTCTTGACACAAACCGATGTGCCTGGCACCTACTACCATACTCCGTTCAAAGGCACTTAAATACTTTTTCTTGCCCATTCACCCTCTGAATGGCATGCATACACAATCCATGTCTCAATTGTCTTAAGGCTTAAAAATCTTCTTCTTTAACCTGTCTCCTCCCATTCATCTACACTGATTAAAGTGGATTTAACAAGTGACCTCAATAAGGGATCATTGCTTTCACCTCGATTCACTTGATCAGGTTATGTGATGGAAAAAGCAGGTGTTCCTAATGTTTTGTACACTCAGGGTAGTAATGTCTATCTAAGCCAACTCATAATAGTAAGTGTTTAGAACTGATATCTATTCAGAAATAGCCAATCTCTGTTTTACTTTGAGTGTCGCCCCTTTTTACACCTTCCGAGAAAGTCCTTAGGGATTATCGCCACGGCTGTGTACATCACGCCCCAAGCCGACACCAAAGAGGCTCTCAAAGAGCTTCATTGGACCCTGAACAAACTGCAGACGGGTTTACTATCAACACATGAACTGTCCCACTCACAGAGATTTAACGCTGGACCACTGCTGCATGCCTTTTCGACCCGGGTATAAGGCAATCTCCCGTCCTCCTTTGGCAAATCTGACCATGATTCCATTTTTCTCCTTCCTGCTACAAAAAAAACTCAAGAGGGAAGTTCCAGTCGTCAGGTCTTTACAATGCTGGTCTGACATGTAGGGAAGGTAATCAGGGAAGTGATGGAGTCGAGGTGAGTCTGATGATTCCCAGGTGCGCGTAACGATGGTGACAGTCTGATGATTCGCAGGTGCCTGGTGACCTAGAGGCCGGAGAGGGAGCACACGTGACAGTACCCCTTCCCCGACTCGCGGCTCAAGCCGGAGGACGCCGACCAAAATGACAATCCCGGGGATCAGGAGCGGACCGATCACCTCTGCTGAGGCGCGGGAAACCTGTCAGTCCGCCTGAGACGCGGGAGCATGGCGACCTAGAGCGCCGGAGAGAGCATACGTGACGGTAACCCCTCCCCGGCGCGTTCAGTCAACTGACATTTACTCCTGAGGTGCTGACCTACAACCATTATTATTATTTGACCCTGCTGGTCATCTATGAACATTTGAACATCTTGGCCATGTTCTGTTATCATCTCCCCCCGGCACAGCCAGAAGAGGACTGGCCACCTCTCATAGTCTGGTTCCTCTCTAGGTTTCTTCCTAGGTTCCGGCCTTTCTAGGGAGTTTTTCCTAGCCACCGTTTCCTAGCCACTTCTACACCTGCTTTGCTTGCTGTTTGGGGTTTTAGGCTGGGTTTCTGTACAGCACTTTGTGACATCAGCTGATGTAAGAAGGGCTTATAAATACATTTGATTTGATTTGAATGTGAATACTTTGCACATGAACGACCGCAGTCTCTCTCTGTTGAAATCACCCGGTCCATCTATGGGGAGTTGTTTGACAGAAAGCTTCTGGTTGTGTAAGTCTCTGGTTGTCCACCAGAGGTCACAATGTCCTCAGTTGTGGAAGGCTTTCTTTGTTCTGGAAGTGTTTGTTAGAGTGGATACATCGGAAATATACCAATGGACATTTGCTGAGATCTTCCTTGTGTCTTTGGTCAAAGTTCTGGTATAGTCTTCGCCTTCACTCGTCAAGAGTTTGCCGCGTATTCTGGTCTGGTAGAGTCTAACCATTCGTGACGTCCAGCTCAACACCGTCCGCCTGCTTGCTCTAATGTACATTTTGTTAGCAGTCCTTTTTATGCACTCGGCTTGGAGGGCAGTTCCATCACGTTGCCACAATGTCTGTGCTCACGTGGGCATGGATACTGACTTGGCAAAAGTCTGTATAAAAAACAATTACCTAATTTAGAAGGCTAAAATCACATTTCATCTTCTCACAAATAGTTTTATATTTAATCATATAAGTTCCACAACATTTAGATGTACGTCTGATAACTGGGACATATACATTTGCGGAGTTACCGTTATATTGTTATACCATCTTTAATGACATCACAAAACAACTGATTTGACGTGATTATTGTTTGGAGCCACACCAACCTTTTCCCACATTATTTATGTGCAAATTTATGTGGATAACTACATGTACATTGGCAGCAATGTTCCCTCTAAGCTGCGATCAGCTCCCCTCGCCACACAGAAGAAATATAAGCCCCCTCATAGAAGCACGAGATTGAACTTCACTCAAGTTTTCCCCTTTAGTTAACACTAACAACAATTCACTCTAGTACTGCTCGAATCAATGCAATATTAGCCACTTTTAATGTAACATATCAAAACACAATGAACTATGCAAGCCTTAGTATGGAAAACTGTGAAAGAGATTTTCTTGTAGGCAGAGACCATTGGAGTAGGATTCTATTGCATTGACAGGCACGACAGGCACGGCTTAGGCCCGTACTCTACACAAACTGGTGCACCATCACAATCAGAGCTGCAGTAGACCTATATGCAAATAGACATTGCCACATACTGTATGGATCTGTGCCATTCCCTTTGAACTGGACTGTGTTTATAGTATGAGCGGTCGAGAGTAGATTCGCTTGTTTGGATATCAAAGCGAGAGCTGCATGTAGCCACCTGTGCACATTTGTTCATATTTTTTGCTAGTTAGTGAGTTATTTGCCCAGTTATAGCTCATTTCTAGTCAACAATGGGGGAGTGCTTGCTTCCATCTTTGAGAAGTGAGTCAGGTAAAGAGCTTTTTATGTCTTAAAGGGGCAGTGTTGTATTTCGAGACGCTCTTGAATAAACTAAGTAGCCAATAAGCAGAGGCCAGTATAATTTGTCTGTTTCTCTCTAATAATTATATGGGAATAATAATGAATTTTCTTTTGTAAATGTCACATGTGCTCCCTCTCCGGCCTCTAGGTCACCAGAATGCTCGTTATGACGCACCTCTGTCACCATCGTTATGCGCACCTACGCGTCATCAGACTCACCTGGACTCCATCACTTCCCTGATTACCTTCCCTACATATGTCACTCCCTTTGGTTCCTTCCCCAGGCGTCAGAAACAGAAACCCAGCCTAAAACCCCAAACAGCAAGCAATGCAGGTGTAGAAGTGGCTAGGAAACGGTGGCTAGGAAATACTCCCTAGAAAGGCCGGAACCTAGGAAGAAACCTAGAGAGGAACCAGACTATGAGAGGTGGCCAGTCCTCTTCTGGCTGTGCCGGGGGGAGATGATAACAGAACATGGCCAAGATGTTCAAATGTTCATAGATGACCAGCAGGGTCAAATAATAATAATGGTTGTAGGTCAGCACCTCAGGAGTAAATGTCAGTTGACTGAACGCGCCGGGGAGGGGTTCATAGCCGATCATTCAGAGTATATATTCCGCTCCTGCTGTCTATAGAGAGTTGAAAACAGCAAGTAGTCATCAGGCCAGGTAGTCCTGAGGCATGGTCCTAGGGCTCAGGTCCTCCGAGAGAGAGAGTGAAAAAAAGAGAGTGAGAGAGAGAGAGAGAGAGAGAGAGAGAGAGAGAGAGAGAGAGAGAGAGAGAGAGAGAGAGCATACTTAAATTCACACAGGACACCGGATAAGACAGGAGAAATACTCCAGATATAACAGACTGACCCTAGCCCCCCGACACAAACTATTGCAGCATAAATACTGGAGGCTGAGACAGGAGGGGTTGGGAGACACTGTAGCCCCGTCTGACGATACCCCCGGACAGGGCCAAACAGGCAGGATATAACCCCACCCACTTTTCCAAATAACAACCCCTACACCACTAGAGGGATATCTTCAACCACCAACTTACTATCCTGAGACAAGGCCGAGTTTAGCCCACGAAGATCTCCCCACTGCACGAACCCAAGGGGGGCGCCAACCCGGACAGAAATACCACTTCAGTGACTCAACCCACTCAAGTGGCGCACTCCTCCTAGGGACGGCATGGAACAGCATCTCTAAGTCAGTGACTCAGCCCCTGTAATAGAGAGGGGAACCAGCCAGGCAGAGACAGCAAGGGCGGTTCGTTGCTCCAGTGCCTTTCCATTCCTTCACACTCCTTGGCCAGACTACACTCAATCATATAACCTACTGAAGAGACGAGTCTTCAATAATTACTTAAAGGTCGAGAACGAGTCTGCGTCTCTCAAATGGATAGGTAGCCCATTCCATAAAAATTTAGCTCTATAGGAGAAAGCCCTGCCTCCGGCTGTTTGCTTAGAAATTCTAGGGACAGTAAGCAGGCCTGCGTCTTGTGACCGTAGCGTACGTGTAGGTAAGTACGGCTAGCAGTAAAACCTTGAAATCAGCCCTAGCCTTAACAGGAAGCCAGTGTAGAGAGGCTAGCACTGGAGTAATATGGTCAAATGTTTGGGTTCTAGTCAAGATTCTAGCAGCCATGTTTAGCACTAACTGTTTATTTATTTAGTTCTTTATCGAGGTAGCTGGAAAGTAGAGCATTGCAGTAGTCTAACCTAGACGTGACAAAAGCATGGATTCATTTTTCGGAATCATTTTTGGACAGAAAGTTTCTGATTTTTGCAATGTTACATAGATGGAAAAAAGCTGTTCTTGAAACAGTCTTGATATGTTCGTCAAAAGAGAGATCAGGTTCCAGAGTAACGCCACGGTCCTTCACAGTTTTATTTGAGATGACTGTACAACCATCAAGAATAACTGTCAGATTCAACAGAAGATCTCTTTGTTTCTTGGGACGTAGAACTAGCATCTCTGTTTTGTCCAAGTTTAAAAGTAGAACATTTTCCGCCATCCACTTCCTTATGTCTGAAACACAGGCTTCCAGGGAGGGCAATTTTGTGGTTTCACCATGTTTCATCAAAATGTACAGCTGTGTGTCGTCCACATAGCAGTGAAAGTTAACATTATTCTTCCGAATGAGGTAAAATATATAGTGAAAACAATAGTGGTCCTAAAACGGAGCCTTGAGGAACACCTACATTTACAGTTGATTTGTCAGAGGACAAACTATCCACAGAGAAAAACTGATATCTTTCCGGCAGATAATATCTAAACCAGGCCAGAACTTGTCCCTGTAGACAAATTTGGGTTTCCAATGATGGTGAGAATGTGGTGATCGATGGTATCAAAAGCAGCACTAAGGTCTAGGAGCACGAGGAAAGATGCAGAGCCTCGGTCTGACGCCATTAAAAGGTCATTTACCACCTTCACAAGTGCAGTCTCAGTGCTATGATGGGATCTAAAACCAGACTGAAGCGTTTTGTATAGATTGTTTGTCTTCAGGAAGGCAGTGAGTTGCTGCTCAACAGCTTTTTCTAAAATGTTTGAGAGAAATGGGAGATTCGATATAGGCCGATAGTTTTAAAACGTTTTCTGGGTCAAGGTTTGGCTTTTTCAGGAAAGGCTTTATTACTGCCACTTTTAGTGAGTTTTGTACACATCCGGTGGATAGAGAGCCATTTATTATGTTCAACATAGGAGGGCCAAGCACAAGAAGCAGCTCTTTCAGTAGTTTAATTGGAATAGGGTCCAGTATGCAGCTTGAAGGTTTAGAGGCCATTATTATTTTCATCAATGTGTCAAGAGATATAGTATTAAAAAACGTGACTGTCTCCCTTGATCCTAGGTCCTGGCAGTCTTGTGCAGACTCAGGACAACTGAGCTTTGCAGGAATACGCAGATTTAAAGAGGAGTCCGTAATTTGCTTTCTAATGATCATGATCTTTTTGTCAAAGAAGTTCATGAATTTATCACTGCTAAAGTGAAAGCCATCCTCTCTTGGGGAATGCTGCTTTTTAGTTAACTTTGCGATAGTATCATTCCCATGAGCGTAGTTTTCCAACTGTATGTACGATGGGTTCCCATCAGCATTGTTTTCCAACTATATGTACGATGGCTCTTTCTTTCCCCACCCCTTTCATTGTGTAACAAGCTGTCATATCAGGTTAGTCTACTAGGGACTTTTCATTACATTATGTTAGTAATCAATATATAATTGATCCTGTGTGTGTTTATGTAATTCTGTGTGATTATTTAGTTTATTAGTAAATAAATAATTAAGCCAATTTGTGTATTGCTGAATCATCATTTAGACTAGGGTTTGTGCAGATTTGAAGTCAACAACATTCAGAATGAGACTGATATGAGGTAAACAATTATTAATGGATGACTGGTATGATAACAATATATTCTTATATATTCTTGAGTTAATTCGGGAAACGGTAACTCATTAAACAAACTTTTTCCGTGGTGCCCCAAGATTGCTAATGAGTTAATTGTTCAATTATTAATTTAATCACCTAATAATTAAACATAGTTCATTGATTTGATAAAATAACCGTCATCACATTAATGATACTCACGTCACGACAAACCCTAAGCACACAGCCAAGACAATGCAGGAGTGTTTATAATGCCACCAGAGGAGATGGCCGTTTTTCGGTCCCCTAACCAATTGTGCTATCGTGTGTGTTTTTTCATGTTATCTTTTACTTATTTTGTACATAATGTCTCTGCTATTTAGAAGCTCTTATGACCGAAAAGAGTTTCTAAATATCAGGACCGCGATTACACAGACCGTACTGGAATATATTTTTTTCTTTAATGAGTTAGACGCAAAGGATTTACTCCAGACACCCGACAAGTCCCATATCCCCGTCATTCGCAGGACAAAGAGACGGAGATATCAGGGACGTAGGTCTGGGTGCTTTGTAAGGATCCGACAGCGAGTGGGTAATCTGCCTTTACCATCGATCATATTAGCCAACGTACAATCACAGGATAATAAAATAGACAAAATACGAGCACGTATATCCTACCAACGAGACATTAAAAACTGTAATATCTTATGTTTCACTGAGTCGTGGCTGAACGATGACATGAATAACATACAGCTGGCGGGTTTTACACTTTTTCGGCAGGATAGAACCGTGGCCTCTGGTGAGACAAGGGGTGGCGGTCGATGTATATTTGTAAACAACAGTTGGTGCACAAAATATAAGGAAGACTCAAGGTTTTGCTCACCAGAGGTAGAGTATCTCATGATAAGCTGTGGACTACACTATTTACCAAGAGAGTTTTCATCTATATTCTTCATAGCTGTTTATTTACCACCACAAACTGATGCTGGCACTAAGACTGTACTGTATACGGCCATAAGCAAAAAGGAAGACGCTCATCCAGAGGCGGCGCTCCTAGTGGCCGGGGACTTTAATGCAGGGAAATTTAAATCATTTCTACAAGCATTTTAAATGTGCAACCAGAGGGAAAAAAACTCTAGATCACCTTCACTCCACACACAGATACGTGTACAAAGCTCTCCCTCGCCCTCCATTTGGCAAATCTGACCATAATTATACAGTGGGGCAAAAAAGTATTTAGTCAGGCACCAATTGTGCAAGTTCTCTCACTTAAAAAGATGAGAGAGGCCTGTAATTTTCATCATAGGTACACTTCAACTATGACAGACAAAATGAGGGAAAAAAATCCAGAAAATCACATTGTAGGATTTTTTATGAATTTATTTGCAAATTATGGTGGAAAATAAGTATTTGGTCACATACAAACAAGCAAGATTTCTGGCTCTCACAGACCTGTGACTTCTTCTTTAAGAGGCTCCTCTGTCCTCCACTCGTTACCTGTATTAATGGCACCTGTTTGAACTTGTTATCAGTATAAAAGACACCTGTCCACAACCTCAAACAGTCACACTCCAAACTTCACTATGGCCAAGACCAAAGAGCTGTCAAAGGACACTAGAAACAAAATTGTAGACCTGCACCAGGTTGGGAAGACTGAATCTGCAATAGGTAAGCAGCTTGGTTTGAAGAAATCAACTGTGGGAGCAATTATTAGGAAATGGAAGACATACAAGACCACTGATAATCTTCCTCGATCTGGGGCTCCACGCAAGATCTCACCCGTGGGTCAAAATGATCACAAGAACGGTGAGCAAAAATCCCAGAACCACACGGGGGGACCTAGTGAATGACCTGCAGAGAGCTGGGACCAAAGTAACAAAGCCTACCATCAGCAAGGGCATTGAAGATGAAACGTGGCTGGGTCTTTCAGTATGACAATGATCCCAAACACACCGCCCGGGCAACGAAGGAGTGGCTTCGTAAGAAGCATTTCAAGGTCCTGGAGTGGCCTAGCCAGTCTCCAGATCTCAACCCCATAGAAAATCTTTGGAGGGAGTTGAAAGTCCGTGTTGCCCAGCGACAGCCCCAAAACATCACTGCTCTAGAGGAGATCTGCATGGAGGAATGGGCCAAAATACCAGCAACAGTGTGTGAAAACCTTGTGAAGACTTACAGAAAACGTTTGACCTCTGTCATTCCCAACAAAGGGTATGTAGCAAAGTATTGAGATACACTTTTGTTATTGACCAAATACTTATTTTCCACCATAATTTGCAAATAAATAAATTAAAAATCCTACAATGTGATTTTCTGGATTTCTTTTTCTCATTTTGTCTGTCATAGTTGAAGTGTACCTATGATGAAAATTACAGGCCTCTCTCATCTTTTTAAGTTGGAGAACTTGCACAATTGGTGGCTGACTAAATACTTTTTTGCCCCACTGTATCCTCCTGATTCGTACTTACAAGCAAAAACTAAAGCAGGAAGCACCAGTGACTTAGTCAATAAAAAAGTGGTCAGATGAAGCAGATGATAAGCTACAGGACTCCAGCTACAGACTGGAATATGTTCCGGGATTCTTCCGATGGCATTGATGAGTACACCACATCTGTCACTGGCTTCATCAATAAGCGCATCAATGACGTTGTCCCCACAGTGACTGTAAGTACATAACCCAACCAGAAGCCTTGGATTACAGGCAACATCCGCACTGAGCTAAAGGGTAGAGCTGCCCCTTTCAAAGAGGGGGACTCTAACCCGGAAGCGACGAACCGTCAAACAGGAAAAGCATCAATACAGGACTAAGATTGAATCGTACTACACCGGCTCCGGCACTCGTTGGATGTGGTAGAGCTTGCAAACTATTACAGACTACAAAGGGAAGCACAGCCGCGAGCGGCCGAGTGACACGAGCCTACCAGATGAGCTAAATTACTTCTATGCTCGCTTCGAGGCAATTAACACTGAAACATGCATGAGAGCATAAGCTGATCCGGACGTCTGTGTGATCATCCTCTCTGTAGCCGATGTGAGAAAGACCTTTAAACAGGTCAACATTCACAAGGCCGCAGGGCCAGACTAGACAGGACGTGTCATCTGAGCATGCGCTGACCAACTGGAAAGTGTCTTCACGGACATTTTCAACCTGTCCCTGACTGAGTCTGTAATACCCACATGTTTCAACCAGACCACCACAGTCCCTGTGCCCATGAACGCTAAGATAACCTGCCTAAATCACTACCAAGCCGTAGCACTCACGTCTGTAGCCATGAAGTGCTTTGAAAGGCTGGTCATGGCTCACATCAACAACATTATCCCAGAAACCCTAGACCCCCTCCAATTTCCGTACTGCCCCAACAGATCGACAGATTATGCAATCTCTATTGCACTCCACACTGCCCTTTCCCACTTGGACAAAAGGAACACCTATGTGAGAATGCTATTCATTGACTACAGCTCAGTGTTCAACACCATAGTGCCCTCAAAGCTCATCACTAAGCTAAGGACCCTGGGACTAAACACCTCCCTCTGCAACTCGATCCTGGACTTCCTGACGGCTGCCCCCAAGTGGAAAGGGTAGGTAACAACACACTGATCCTCAACACGGGCCCCTCAGGGGTGTGTGCTCAGTCCCCTCCTGTACTCTGTTCACTCATGACTGCATGGCCAGGCATGACTCCAACACCATCATTAAGTTTGCCAATGACACAACAGTGGTGGCCCTGATCACCGATTACTATGAGACAGCCTATAGGGAGGAGGTCAGTGAACTGGCTGTGTGGTGCCAGGACAACAACTTCTCCCTCAACGTGATCAAGACAAAGGAGATAATTGTGGACTACAGGAAAAGGAGGACCGAGCACGCCCCAATTCTCATCGACGGGGCTATAGTGGAGTTGAGAGCTTTAAGTTCCTTGGTGTCCACATCACCAACAAAGTTTAAAGGCCAAACACACAAGACATTTGTGAAGAGGGCACGACAAAGCCTATTCACCCTCAGGAGACTGAAAAGATTTGGCATGGGTCCTCAGATACTCAAAAAGTTCTACAGCTGCACCATCGAGAGCATCCTGACGGGTTGCATCACTCCCTGGTATGGCAACTGCTCGGCCTCCGACTGCAAGGCTCTTACAGACAGTAGTGCGAGCAGCCAAGGACATCACTGGGGCCAAGCCATCCAGGACCACTATACCAGGAGGTGTCAGAGGAAGATGCTAATTGTCAAAGACTCCAGCCACCCTAGTCATAGACTGTTCTCTCTGCTACCGCACGGCAAGCGGTACTAGGTCCAAAAGACTTCTTAACAGCTTCTAACCCCCAAGCCATAAGACTCCTGAACAACTAATCAAATGGCTACCCAGACTATTTGCATTGCCCCCTCCCCTCTTTTACGCGGCTGCTACTCTAAGTTTATTATCTATGCATAGTCACTTTAATTTGGTCTTCCACAACATCTCAAGCATTAAGACATCATTGTTTTGTGGTCTCATCATAAAGGGATTTTGTTCAAATGGGTTACCTTTCTCCCTGCTGGATATAATATATTCCTATGGGACTTTACATAGAGTAGCAGGTTTGTTGTTACATTTCTCAAAAGTGACAGGTTATATATCATTAAAAACAGTGGACTTCAGGGAACACTTACATCACTTTTTAGAGTGTAAAAGTTAACTGTGTATTTAATACACCACTTTGAAAGTGAGAATATCAACATTTTACAGCAATTTCTGAGTTTCTTTCATAATTGGAAAAAACAAAGGCGTGTGGTGTTGGTTGTTAACTAAATGTGTTCCCCAAACAAACATTTTAGACATGTTCTCTGGCAAGGGTACTCATTATAAGGGTAACATGTGACTGACTGGGTTAAGACTTTGTTAGCCTACTGAGCTAAAGCCGAGACGTTGGTCCTGTGACTTGGAGGGGTCTCTTCGAGGAGGAGGTCAAAGGGGGGTTAAGTGTAATACAGGTGGTTCGTTGACCACGCTCATATGATAAGTAACTTTTCGAGGAGACTTGAAAAGTGACATTGTCTGGTGCACGGAAGACCCAAGTTAGAACCCCATCAGTCAAACTAACACATGTCTTCAGGTCTCAGGCAAGGTTGCTCATCACATGGATGGATCACTAAGCCACCTCTTTTGCACTCTCATTAAATAGGGTGCACAGATTCTTCTGATTCTCTTTTTGTCATAGAAAGTGTTGTTGTTGTTGTGCAGTAGGCCTGATTTCGAACCCAGTCAGTTATGTTGGTGCCGTGATCTCTGAGTATGAGATCAAAGGGGGTGAAATGTAACTGAGGTGGTTCAATGAACCACGCTTTTTTGATGAGTAACCTTGCTGGAGACTTGAAGACTTGTGTTAGCTTCCTGAACTCACCCCTATGGGCTTTTGCTAAGTGGGCTAACACAGTCTTGTGACATGCAGGAGACGTGGTTCGAACCCAGTCAGAGCAAGTTCGAACCCAGTCAGAGCAAGATTAAATAGGGGTTGAAAAGGCTGTCCTTAGAAGTTGCGTTTTTTGTGAAACTCCCTTCTAACGTGTCCTGCGTGTCCTGCGCTGCCTGTGATCATCATAGCCAAAACAGTTCAAATGCTAGAGCCACAGTTATAGGAAGAAAATAAATTCAACATGCCACATTGGCTTCAGAAACCACCAGAAGCTTCTGTTGACCACAGAGAGGTTTTGATTCTATCTGTTCTCATCTACCTTTCCTGGCTGGCAAAGTACCAGGATGTTGTCTCTGGTTTTGAATCTGAATTTATAAAACTGAATCTGAATCTTCGAAGTTGCATTCAGAAAGTATTCACACCCCTTGACTTTTTCCACATTTTGTTGTGTTACATAATGCATTTAAACCCCTTTGTTATTGCAAGCCTGAATAATTTTTGGAATAAAAATGTGCTCAACAAGTCACATAATAAGCTGCATGGACTTGTTTCACATCATTTTTTAACGACTACCTCATCTCTGTACCCCACACATACAATTATCTGTAAGGTCCCTCAGTCGAGCAGTACATTTCAAATACAGATTCAACCACAAAAACCAGGGAGGTTTTCCAATCCCTAGCAAAGAAGGGCGCCTATTGGTAGATGGTTAAAAAAAAAAAATGTAATCAGCCATTGTGTAGTTGTTAATTACACTTTGGATGGTGTATAAATACACCCATTCACTACAAATATACAGGCATCCTCCTAACTCAGTTGCCGGAGAGGAAGGAAACCACTCAGGGATTTCACCATGAGGCCAATGGTGACTTTAAAACAGTTGCAGAGTTTATTGGCTGTGATAGGAGAAAACTGAGGATGGATAATCCACCTTGTAGTTACTCCACAATACTAACCTAAATGACATATTGAAAAGAATGGAGCCTGTACAGAATAAAACATTTGCAACCAGGCACTAAAGTTATACCGCAAATAATGAGGCAAAGCAATTCACTTTTTTTCCTGAATACAAAGCGTTACGTTTGGGGGAAATCCATTACAACACATTACTGAGAACCACTATCCATATGTATATTTAGTGGTGGCTGCATCATGTTATGGGTATGGTTGTAATCGTTAAGGACTGGGGAGTTTTTCAGGATAAAAAAATTAATGGAATGGAGCTAAACACAGGCATAATCCTAGATTAAATCCTTGTTGTCTGCTTTCCAACAGACACTGGGAGAGGAATTCACCTTTCAGCAGGACAATAACCTACAACACCAAATCTACACTGGGGTTGCTTACCAAGAAGACAGTTAATCTATGGCAAGACCTGAAAATGTTTGTTTAGCAATGATCAACAACCAATTTGACAGAACTTGAAGTATTTTGAAAAGAAAAATGGGCAAATGTTGCACAATCCGGGTGTCTAAAGTTCTTAAAGACCTACCCAGAAAGACTCACAGCTGTGATCGCTGCCAAAGGTGCTTCTACAAAGTATTGACTCAGGGGTGTGAATACTTATGTAAAATCGATATTTATGTATTTCATTGTTTTTTGAAACATTTTGAAAAACATGTTTTCACTTTGACCCTATGGGGTAAAAAACAACAATTTAATCAATTTCGAATTCAAGCTGTAACACAACAAAAAGTGGAATAAGTCAAGGGGTATGAATACTTTCTGAAGGCACTGTATGAAACCTTGATAAGCTTGAAATTATAGTTTGTAAACTTGATACACAGACAATTAATGCAATATCGACCATATGTAAATATATACACTACTGTTCAAAGGTTTGGGGTCACTTAGAAATTTCATTTTTTTTTTAAAGAAAAGTTTAAAAAAAAAAGTCCATTAAAATAACATCAAATTGATCAGAAATACAGTGTAGACATTGTTAATGTTGTAAATGACTATTGTGGCTGGAAACAGCAGATTATTTTATGGAATAGGCGTACAGAGGCCCGTTATCAGCAACCATCACTCCTGTGTTCCAATGGCACATTGTATTAGCTAATCCAAGTTGATCATTTTAAAAGGCTAATTGATCATTAGAAAACACTTTTGCAATTATCTTGGCACAGCTGAAAATGATTGTGCTAATTAAATATGCAATAAAACGGGCCTTCCTTAGACTAGTTGAGTATCTGGAGCATCAGTATTTGTGGGTTCGATAACAGGCTCAAAATGGCCAGAAACCAAGGACTTTCTTCAGAAACTCGTCAGTCTATTCTTGTTCTGAGAAATGAAGGCTATTCCATGCGAGAAATTGCCAATAAACTGAAGATCTCGAACAACGATGTGTGCTACTCCCTTCACAGAACAGCGCAAACTGGCTCTAACCAGAATAGAAAGAGTAGTGGGAGGCCTCGGTGCACCACTGAGCAGTCTGAGCTGAAGCAAAGATATTGTGTTATACGTACTGTCAGAAATTGAATCCAGAATTTGAATCCTAACCTCTACTTAAGTTGATTTTTCACTTAGTTTCCTATTAACATCAATACATGACTAAGCAAAAAATTATACTTAATTAAGTGGAAGTTTGGAATCGCCCCTCAAAGGTTTGTCTCCATTCACCTCCCAGCAGCTGCCGCCATGCCCAGTGGAGCTGTGTAGATGAATCATGCCCTGGTATGTATGGGAACGACACAATCAAACCTTCGGCTCTAAACGGTAACGCTACGATGGGAACTGTCAGTACACATTAGTGGAGGTGAGTCACAGAAGGCAATCTGATATCACCTTTTCATTGGGTTATTAAGCATTGTTGTTTATTTTGTTAGGGATATTTGTTTTGTTTTCTATTCTATACTGTTGTGAAATTAAGGTTACTGCTTCTTTAAAGAACCATCTACAATTCTGCTGTTTTCTTCCTTTTCTCGTATGATGGTTGTGGTGGTGGAGCTGGGTCGTTTTCTGTCAAAGTGGAGAGTGTCCCATGCTGTGACCAGGCTCTGATCTGTTCCCGGACCATCGTGTTAGACCTGCTGGTAATACACTTAGCTCACTTCTCTCCTCTGTCACGCCATGCTTTTGAAGTACATTATTATTAAATAGAACTACCCCTCAGTTTGTTTGGAAAGTGTTTTGCCAAGTAGGACTAAGCACCACTTGGTATCACCAGGTAGATACACATTTTATTGCATAATGTAAATAAGTATCAGAAAGTTTTTTTGCAAGTAATTTTCGACTGAATGTAATAGGACTGTAATATGGAGAGTTATTAACTTAATTAATGAGGTGTTTGTCTTTTCTCTCAGGGTAATGTCACTCTGACTGAATGAAATGAAGGTGGTGAGATGGCTCCAAGGGGGATGGGCTTCTCTGGAGGCGGAGCCTCTGTACTCCACCCACACTGTGGGGCTCTACATTATGATCTCAGTGCCTTTTAGACAGCTAATCCTCATCTGGGACAAACACCAGACTTACCATCATACTGGACGACCATTGAAGGGTGAGTTCTCTCTATCTAGACGTTAAATATGTAACCTGTAAGATTTTCCTATTGCTCGTTGATCATTTCAACTAATGAAAAAATATCATATGATCCTCAAGGGAGACACCTTTAAGGACTGCCTCTTGAAGGTACAGTTCCCTTAAAAGGACAGTTCACCCCAAACATTAAACACCTTTAATTAAGAACTGCCACAGAGGTATGCTTAAAAGGATAGTTCACCCCACAGTTGGTAGACCATGGTGCTTTCAATGCCAGGATGGTGGGTTTGATGCACCCATAAAAAGCATCTGCTAAATGGCATATATTATATTATTATGTAACACCTTTAAGGAGACATTCAGATATGATGTTCTGCTTTGTTCTCCAGGTGGACCCAGAGCCCTACTACCAAGCCTGTGTGTTGGAGTCGTGCTCCTGTGATTTTGAGGGGAAGTTCTTGGTGATTTTGAGGGGAAGTTCTTGGGTTTCTGTAAGGCAGTGGTGGCCTACGTGGAGGCCTGCAGTGACCAGGACGTGTGTGTCCACTGGAGAACGCCAGACATGTGCCGTACGTAATAGATCACAACTGACGCAAATATTCTCTAAAGTGTTTATTTAAATGTAATCCTAACACTTTAGCATTAATTACATGTGTAATGCTTTATTGTTATTTTTTAAGTATGCTACTTCCATGCATGTGTTATTAAAAGCGTTCCTTCAGATCTTCTATCCACGTATTTTGAAATCTTACCTTTTTACCGTTTTATTCCCAAGTTTGCTCCCCCCAAAAAAAATCTATACACTTGTACACGAACCCACAGAGTTCGTGTCCAAGCTCATTCCCAAGCTGCTGGGCGACTTCCCAAAGCCCCTCATCATTGACCGTGCACACCGTTCTCTACAGGCGAAGCCCTCACCAGGTGCCAAGCCGCGCACCATAATCGCAAGGGTAACGTTACATCACTTTTAGGAAAAGGAGCTCATTCTACAACATGGACGACAGTGAGCTATGGAATACAAAGTCCAAAAGGTTCTCATCTTACCCGGCTACACCATGGAGGTGATGGAGCAATGGCGCGCATTCCGAAATGTGATGCAGACCATGAGAGAGGCGGAGGTGAAATACATACAGTCTTCACCAAGGCCGAAGAGACTGCAAGCTACGTATCGAAACTTCAGCAAACCCCCTGAAAGGATGAAATCACTTGCCACAAATCTTTGGGATAGTGAATGAGAAAACAGTGGATTTTATGTTTATTCATAAACGGTAACTATTCATTTGTTTTCCAACAACCACGGAGAGGGCTGTTAGTTACTGTTGTTAGCTTGCTAGCGTAGTATTAGGTCTGTTCTAGCCATCATGCCCAGCGGGTCCTCATTTACGTGAGATGGGGAGAACAGTGCTTTATTTGGGGAAGCAGAGGGAAGGGCGGGTTTCTCTGGGGAAGCAGTGGGGAGGGCAGGTTTCTCTGGGGAAGCAGTGGGGAGGGCGGGTTTCTCTGGGGAAGCAGTGGGAGGGCGGGTTTCTCTGGGGAAGCAGAGGGGAGGGCGGGTTTCTCTGGGGAAGCAGTGGGGAGAACGGGTTTCTCTGGGGAAGCAGTGGGAGGGCGGGTTTCTCTGGGGAAGCAGAGGGAGGCGGGTTTCTCTGGGGAAGCAGTGGGGAGGCGGGTTTCTCTGGGGAAGCAGTGGGAGAACGGGTTTCTCTGGGGAAGCAGAGGGGAGGGCGGGTTTCTCTGGGGAAGCAGTGGGGAGAATGGGTTTCTCTGGGGAAGCAGTGGGGAGAACGGGTTTCTCTGGGGAAGTAGTGGGGAGAACGGGTTTCTCTGGGGAAGTAGTGGGGAGAACGGGTTTCTCTTGGGAAGCAGTGGGGAGAACGGGTTTCTCTGGGGAAGCAGTGGGGAGAACGGGTTTCTCTGGGGAAGCAGTGGGGAGAACGGGTTTCTCTGGGGAAGCAGTCGGGAGGCAGGTTTCTCTGGGGAAGCAGTGGGGAGAACGGGTTTCTCTGGGGAAGCAGTGGGGAGGGCGGGTTTCTCTGGGGAAGCAGAGGGGAGAACGGGTTTCTCTGGGGAAGCAGTGGGGAGAACGGGTTTCTCTGGGGAAGCAGTGGGGAGAACGGGTTTCTCTGGGGAAGCAGTGGGGAGAACGGGTTTCTCTGGGGAAGCAGTGGGGAGGGCGGGTTTCTCTGGGGAAGCAGTGGGGAGGGCGGGTTTCTCTGGGGAAGCAGAGGGAGGGCGGGTTTCTCTGGGGAAGCAGAGGGGAGGCGGGTTTCTCTGGGGAAGCAGTGGGGAGGGCGGGTTTCTCTGGGGAAGCAGAGGGGAGGGCGGGTTTCTCTGGGGAAGCAGTGGGGAGGCGGGTTTCTCTGGGGAAGCAGTGGGGAGGCGGGTTTCTCTGGGGAAGCAGAGGGGAGGCGGGTTTCTCTGGGGAAGCAGTGGGGAGGCGGGTTTCTCTGGGGAAGCAGTGGGGAGGCGGGTTTCTCTGGGGAAGCAGTGGGGAGAACGGGTTTCTCTGGGGAAGCAGAGGGGAGGGCGGGTTTCTCTGGGGAAGCAGTGGGGAGGGCGGGTTTCTCTGGGGAAGCAGTGGGGAGGGCGGGAGCCATACAAGCTAGAACCGCCACTGCCTCCCAAGGCTAGAGGTGTTGCTATTCTCTTTCACAAAAACATCCCTTTTCAACTCTCGTCCATGTCTACAGACCCACACGGTAGGTACATCATAGCATCAGGGAACATTAACTCTTTCCCTGTTAACCTACTGAACATCTATGGCCCAAACATTGACGACCAACATTTATTTAGTGGTGTTTTTGATTTACTCCCAGACCTTAGTACCACTAATCTAATAATCGGAGTCAATTTTAATTGTTACCTTAATTGTATCTTGACAGACTGCACACATTCTCCACCAAATATCACCTCTGTCCAGGTTCTAAATAATCTAATCAAATCCAGGAATCTAGTGGACATCTGGAGACTGCAACATCCCACAGACAAAGACTCACTCATTCTACTCTCATGTTCACAAGTCTTATTCTAGAATCGACTAATTCCTAATATATTCCAAATTGATACCCAATGTGCTCAATTTGAAATACCATAGCATCTTAATAAGTGACCACAGTCTAACTATGTTGTCCCTCAATCTTTCTTTACCAAACAGTTGGCGTTTTAACCCCTCCCTGCTCACAGACCAAGCATTAATTGACTGCATGACAGCCAAGTTGAACGAGTTCCTCAAGACTAATGACACACAAGTGGTATCTGATTCTGCACTATTGGAAACTTTTAGTGGTTATGAGAGGTCATATTACTTCATATGAGTCTGCCATAAAAAAAAAGAGAATCGCATGCGACTGGAGGAGATAGAAAAAAACCTCCCAACTTTGGAGGAGACATACAGAACTTCACTCTCTCAGGTTGACTACAACAATATTTAGAAATTAAAATACGAATACAATTCCATTCTTGGTTCTCAGGTCAGTAACCTCCTATTAAAAAACAATGTGAACTAGGGGACAAACCGGAAAAGTTGCTGGCTAGACAACAAAGGGTGACAGGCAAAATGAACAACCCATAAAATCCACCTTGCTTCCAGATCCTAAAGAGATAAACAACTGCTTCAAATAATTTCACTCAGTTTTTCCAGATCCGATGATGTTGTGTGAATAGTTTTTTTTACAATTTTTAATTTAACTAGGCAAGTCTTGGCCAGGTCGCAGTTGTAAATGAGATCTTGTTCTCAACTTGCCTACCTGGTTAAATAAAGGTGAAATAAAAAATAAATGAAATAAAGTCAGTTAAGAACAAATTCTTATTTACAATGACAGCCTAGGAACAGTTGGTTAACTGCCTGAACGACAGATTTTTACCTTGTCAGTTCTGAGATTTGATCTAGCAACCTTGCGGTTACTTCCCCAACGCTCTAACCACTAGGCTACAACGCTGCCCCAAAGTGAATCAGGCCTTCGTGGTTGAATTGCTGCAAAGAAACCACTACTAAAGGACACTAATAAGAAGAAGAGACTTGCTTGGCTAAGACACATGGGAAATGGACATTAGACTGGAGGAAATGTGTCTGGGGAAGCAGTGGGGAGGGCGGGTCCAAATTTGAGATTTTTGGTTCCAACCACCGTGTCTTTGTGAGACGCGGTGTAGGTGAACGGATGATCTCCACATGTGTATTTCCCACCGTAAAGCATGGAGGAGGAGGTGTTATGGTGTGGGGGGGCTTTGCTGGTGACACTGTCTGTGATTTATTTAGACACACTTGACCAGAATGGCTACCACAGCATTCTGCATCGATATGCCATCCCATCTGGTTTGGGCCTAGTGGGACTATCATTTGTTTTTCAACAGGACAATGACCCAACACACCTCCAGGCTGTGTAAGAGCTATATGACCAAGAAGCAGCACCCGTAGCACGCGCTCCAGCAGGTATATTTCACTGGTCATCCCCAAAGCCAACACCTGCTTTGGCCGCCTTTCCTTACAGTTCTCCTGCCAATGACTGGAACGAATTGCAAAAATCACTGAAGCTGGAGACTTATACCTCCCTCTCTAGCTTTAAGCATCAGCTGTCAGAGCAGCTTACCGATCAGTGTACCTGTACACAGCCCATCTGTAAATAGCACACCCAACTACCTCATCCCCATATTGTTATTTTTTTTGTTGCTCTTTTGCACCCCAGTATCTCTACTTACACATCATCTGCACATCCATCACTCCAGTGTTAATGCTAAATTGTAATTATTTCACCTCTATGGCCTATTTATTGCCTTATCTCCCTAATCTTACTACATTTGCGCACACTGTACATAGATTTTCCTAATGTGTTATTGACTGTACGTTTGTTTATCCCATGTGTAACTCTGTGTTGTTGTTTTTGCCACACTGCTTTGCTTTATCTTGGCCAGGTCGCAGTTGTAAATGAGAACTTGTTCTCAACTGACCTACCTGGTTAAATAAAGGTGAAATAAAAATAAAAAAAGAGTGATGGAGTGCTGCATCAGATGACCTGGCCTCCACAATCACCCGACCTCAACCCAATTGAGATGGTTTGGGATGAGTTGGTCCACAGAGTGAAGGAAAAGCAGCCAACAAGTGCTCAGCATATGTGGGAACTCCTTCAAGACTGTTCCAGGTGAAGCTGGTTGAGAGAATGCCAAGAGTGTGCAAAGCTATCATCAACGGTGGCTATTTGAATAGTCTCAAATATAAAAAAAAAATATATATTTGCTTAACACATTTTTGGTTACTACATGATTACACATGTGATATTTCATAGTTTTGATGTCTTCAATATTGTTCTTCAATGTAGAAAATAGCAAAAATAAATAAAAACCCTTGAACGAGTACTGTAGGTGTTCTAAAACCTTTGACCGGAGCTGTTATTTTGCTCGTTTTTTGTGTGCTATTGTTTTGTAATAAATTGCAAAAGAAAAGCCTTTAAAGTAAAATATACAACAAAATAAAAAGTTTACATGTATGTTTATATCTGTCATGAGAGATTAATTTACTCCTGACAGTGATGTTGATCGTAATGCTAACTTTGACATTGTCTCTGTGTGCAGGGTGCTACATGAGCTGTCCAGCAGAGGCTCCATACTATGATGAGAACACAGGAAGATACTGCACTTTGGACAACTGCACCTGTTATTCCAACGAGACTATGGTTAAACCTGGTAGTTATCAGGAAACACACTGGAAACTGGTGTCACATCTGCTCCTGCTACGCCCTCTGGTGTTCAGCCGGTGTCTTCGTAAACCTGCAGTTCTCACCCTGTACTCTCTCTCTCCCTCTCTGTTTGATTGTGTGGTTGGAGGCAGGTGTGCTGGAGTCAGAGCAGATCCCTACCAGCTGCAACTCATCCCATAAATCAAGACCTCTACAAAAACCCATTCCTGCCACTTCCAATCATAATCTCTGCTCAGTCAGTTATTATTCTAGACTTTTGTTAGTGCGCTAGATCCTGTTGCGCTGGCGTGCTTGTCTCCCTGCCTTACACCATTTTTGCCCTCTCCTTGCAGTTACCGCTCGGTCTCTGTCTCCTGTTCCACATCTCACCACCAACCACCTTGCTCTGAATATCACTCACCACCACTACCTTGGATTCCCCTCAGGACCTGTTTCCCTGTTCTACTCAGCCAACTCCAACCTCACTCCTGGTTTTTCTGCAACTTATCTGAGCTACCCCGGTTCTGCAATCCATATCTCTGTGTACAATAAACATTTTTGGTGCATTCATCCCGGCTTCCTCTTCTGATTCCACTCTTGGGTTCCGCTTTGCTCCTCGTAACAACTGGTGAGTCTACCTATTTACAGTGCATGTAGGCCTATGTGAGGAAATGAGACAGAGAAAATTAATTTAACATACAGGAGAATGGTTACAGTTCTGTCTACAGCACTTGTGAACAGGGGCGTACTAACTGTGGTAAGTGGATATACGTTAACTGAATTAATGTATTTCTAAATAAAAAAAATTAATACAACCACACCTACTTCTACACCTGACTATACAACCACACCTCAACAACCCACTACTACAACTGAATACAACCACACCTCAACAACCCACTACTACAACTGAATATACAACCTCACCTAAACAACCCAATACTACACCTGAATCGACAACCACAACTACAATTAGAACTACACCTGAACCTACAACTACACTGCTCAAAAAAATAAAGGGAACACTTAAACAACACAATGTAACTCCAAGTCAATCACACTTCTGTGAAATCAAACTGTCCACTTAGGAAGCAACACTGATTGACAATAAATTTCACATGCTGTTGTGCAAATGGAATAGACAACAGGTGGAAATTATAGGCAATTAGCAAGACACCCCCAATAAAGGAGTGGTTCTGAAGGTGGTGACCACAGACCACTTCTCAGTTCCTATGCTTCCTGGCTGATGTTTTGGTCACTTTTGAATGCTGGCGGTGCTTTCACTCTAGTGGTAGCATGAGGCGGAGTCTACAACCCACACAAGTGGCTCAGGTAGTGCAGCTCATCCAGGATGGCACATCAATGCGAGCTGTGGCAAGAAGGTTTGCTGTGTCTGTCAGCGTAGTGTCCAGAGCATGGAGGCGCTACCAGGAGACAGGCCAGTACATCAGGAGAAGTGGAGGAGGCCGTAGGAGGGCAACAACCCAGCAGCAGGACCACTACCTCCGCCTTTGTGCAAGGAGGAGCACTGCCAGAGCCCTGCAAAATGATCTCCAGCAGGCCACAAATGTGCATGTGTCTGCTCAAACGGTCAGAAACAGACTCCATGAGGGTGGTATGAGGGCCCAACGTCCACAGGTGGGGGTTGTGCTTACAGCCCAACACCGTGCAGGACGTTTGGCATTTGCCAGAGAACACCAAGATTGGCAAATTCGCCACTGGCGCCCTGTGCTCTTCACAGATGAAAGCAGGTTCACACTGAGCACGTGACAGACGTGACAGAGTCTGGAGACGCCCGTGGAGAACGTTCTGCTGCCTGCAACATCCTCCAGCATGACCGGTTTGGCGGTGGGTCAGTCATGGTGTGGGGTGGCATTTCTTTGGGGGCCACACAGCCCTCCATGTGCTCGCCAGAGGTAGCCTGACTGGCCATTAGGTACCGAGATGAGATCCTCAGACCCCTTGTGAGACCATATGCTGGTGCGGTTGGCCCTGGGTTCCTCCTAATGCAAGACAATGCTAGACCTCATGTGGCTGGAGTGTGTCAGCAGTTCCTGCAAGAGGAAGGCATTGATGCTAAGGACTGGCCTGCCCGTTCCCCAGACCTAAATCCAATTGAGCACATCTGGGACATCATGTCTCGCTCCATCCACCAACGCCACGTTGCACCACAGACTGTCCAGGAGTTGGCGGATGCTTTAGTCCAGGTCTGGGAGGAGATCCCTCAGGAGACCATCCGCCACCTCATCAGGAGCATGCCCAGGCGTTGTAGGGAGGTCATTCAGGCACGTGGAGGCCACACACACTACTGAGCCTCATTTTGACTTGTTTTAAGGACATTACATCAAAGTTGGATCAGGCTGTAGTGTGGTTTTCCACTTTAATTTTGAGTGTGACTCCAAATCCAGACCTCCATGGGTTGATAAATTTGATTTCCATTGATAATTTTTGTGTGATTTTGTTGTCAGCACATTCAACTATGTAAAGAAAAAAGTATTTAATAAGATTATTTCATTCATTCAGATCTATGATGTGTTATTTTAGTGTTCCCTTTATTTTTTTGAGCAGTGTATATTGAATACTACACCTGAATGTACAATCACACCTAAACAACCTACTACTACTACACTTGAATATACAACCTGAAGGACCATCGACTGAAGCTACAACCCTGTACACAAGTCGACCAACAACCTCTACACGATCTCCCACTACCTCTGAATCAACATCTACGGGTCCAACAACGATGTCAACAACAATATCTAAAGAGTCTACAATAGCTACAAGTAGGCCAACATATTTACATTTATTTATGGCAATTTTGATTGATATCTCTCAAATCTACACTAATGCTGACCTTACAAACATACTATACAAATAGATGTAGAAATTGTTCCACTATGTTTGAGTCAAATATTCACCTTGTTTGTGAGTGTAGAGACCTGAAGAGGAACCAGATATGGGCTTGTGGAGAGGAGTGGACAGAAGACTTCAATAAGACGTGGGAAGATGGATATGACTTCCGAATCCAGTTTGCCCCACCATGTGCCCCAGGGGACAGATGGTCAGAGTCTCAGACGGATGCTGGGACTACTGGAAGTATGATTGTGAATATGGCTGCCTGTCTGTCTTTCTGTTCCTTTGTTTGAAGAGTTTGTCTATCCTACTTGTATCTTGTTTTTGAAGAGGGTTTTACTTCCTGCACAGTCTGATGCTCGTATTATGTAGTAGATTGGTCTTCCTTATGGGAATTCACTTATTATAAGTCAGTTCTTCTCTTATTCCCTCTTCTCTTATTTCCCTTTTTTCCCCCTCTCCCCCTAGTTGTTGTGACCTTCTATGGAGACCCTCACTACATCTCCTTCCAGGGCGTGACCTTAGACTTCCTGGATAATTGTACTTACATCCTGGTCAAGGAGAAAACGCTGCGTCACCATCTGACTGTTGCTGTGGACAACTATTGCTGTGTTCCTGTGCCAAAGGCATCATCCTGCAGTACCAGAACAACACGGCCACTGTCAGCATCGTACCAAATGAGTACAGGCCGGGCTTCAACTTGATTTATTGATTGGTTTAATGATTAATTGATCCAGCAAGCACAGATTTTGTTGTGTGCCAAAAATAGTGTTAAACTATTGAGAAGGTGTACACTGTACAGTGTTTTCCTGTATGTTGATCAGTCCTTTTGTGTCATTAGAGTTTTTGCAGATTGCAGTGGGTGGGTGGATCTGAGCCAGCTTGAGAGGAACTGTAGGTTTGATTCGTGTGGGTGGAATGACATGGCTTGTTCTCCTCTGGAACAGGCTGCTAAAAGCAGACATCTGTGTGAACTGGAGACAACTCACCAACGTGGTAATTAAACTTTGTTTTTCATTCTTAAACTTCCTGAAATGTGTGTTGGTGCTTGGAAAATCAACTGAGACGTTGATAAAAAAATAAAGAAATTTATTTGTGTATTTTTAAAAAACAATCATTCATCCAACATGGTGTTCTGGTGCTGGGGAAATTCATTAAGATCCAAGGACAAGAAGGGAGAAAGAACATTTATTCACTAAATAACTTTTGTTAATTTTTTCAGTTGTCGGGTGCCCAACAGGGATGGTGTACATGGAGTGTCCAGGCCAATTGGATGACAACTGTCGCGGAGGGTGTCTGAATTCTGCTACCTTGCTCCTTATAATACTGTCTTGGTCCGTGTGTTGAGGGTACTGTACGGTACGTGCAGAACAACGGCTTGATGTTTCATTAGTATAATAGGTTTTTCAGCTGGTGCACATTGGTCGAAAGGCCTTTGTCTATATTGCATATACTCTGTTCCAGTGCAGAAAGGTGACCATTGTATGTAGCATATTGTTGATTGTATGTATTCCATAGATTTCACATAGGAAACCTTCTAATGATCAACACAGCACTTTTTAATCTAATTGACTGCAGCTCCAATTTTAAAATGATTTTCTAATTTTATTGAAATGTATATTTTAGTTGTACGAGTACTGTATGTTTGCCAAACGTTTCATGAACTGTAACCATGCTGATTTATCTAAAATAAAGTACTGATGCTTCTACATTGAATAACCATTTACTTAACACAATCAGTTGACTTTCATTGATTCATTTTCATAAGTATTTAAGATTCATCTTATACATTAACATCTGTATTTTATTAGCTGAATTCAGTGCTAATCCTATCAGAGATGTATAGGTACACTATTACCTACCGATCAGTTTCTATGGCTGCCAGAGGTTCTCAACCTTTCCTCTCCGGGGCCTACTGAGACACCCGTCAAATCTGGAGACCCCCTGTACAAATAATACAAATATTTTCTGAGAACGTTTTGAAGGGGAAACTCCACTGAAATTAAATGGCGCAATGTCACTAACACTAACCCGTTTAGTCTTCATATTAAACAAGAATAATCTACTCCCATTTAAAACAGTGCTCTTCCATTAAAACAAAAAAATCTTGTTTCTGATGTTTTTCTATTCATGTTGGCATGTCGTTAGTTTTTTCCATGCTATTCCATAAACCCGTCAGAACTCTGTAGGCTCCCCTGGTTGAACCATTGTTCCACAGAGTGCAGTCCCGTCCTCAGTTGAGGGAGAGTGGCATTGTTTGAAACTCTATCAAAGACCTGGAAGACTTTGAATTGGCATGGCTACACCCTGCCTTAGAAAAACATTCATGAGTTTCATGAAGGAGGAAAAAGGACCTTTATCACTGCAAGTCTGTAGAAGATTGATACTTTGACTCTACATGATAGGCTTGTAAAATAGGTTGTTTTTAGTAGTAAGACTCAAGGAGAGGATTTACAGCGTATCATGGCGAAACTCATACTCTCCATGAGTAGTGTGTGTGTAAATGTGTTTTGCATCTGCCATAGTGTTCTGTTAACCTTGCAGACTCTGCTCCAGGATTCCTATGAATGGTTCCTAACTCTCTCATGGACACTCACGTTTTTTAGGTGACGAACTGCATGTTGATCAAAGAGTTCACATGAGTGGTGGCCTGCGGTTACTGATTACTGTAGAATGGAAGTTATAAACTGCGTTTATTTTCAGCAAACTTAACATGTGTAAATATTTGTATGAACATAAGATTCAACAACTGAGACATAAACTGAACAAGTTCCACAGACATGTGACTAACAGAAATGGAGTAATGTGTCCCTGAACAAAGGGGGTCAGAATCAAAAGTAACTGAGTATCTGGTGTGGCCACCACCTGCATTAAGTACTGCGTTGCATCTCCTCCTCATGGACTGCACCAGATTTGCCAGTTCTTGCTGTGAGATGTTACCCCACTCTTCCACCAAGGCACCTGCAAGTTCCCAGACATTTCTGGGGGGAATGGCCCTAGCCCTCACCCTCCGATCCAACAGGTCCTAGACGTGCTCAATGGGATTGAGATCCGGGATCTTCGCTGGCCATGGCAGAACACTGACATTCCTGTCTTTCAGGAAATCACGTACAGAACGAGCAGTATGGCTGGTGGCATTGTCATGCTGGAGGGTCATGTCAGGATGAGCCTGCAGGAAGAGTACCACATGAGGGAGGAGGATGTCTTCCCTGTAACACACAGCGTTGAGATTGCCTGCAATGACATCAAGCTCAGTCCGATGATGCTGTGACACACCGCCCCAGGCCATGATGGACCCTCCACCTCCAAATCGATCCCGCTCCAAAGTACAGGCCTCAGTGTAACGCTCATTCCTTCGACGATAAACGCGAATCCGACCATCACCCCTGGTGAGACAAAACTGTGACTCGTCAGTGAAGAGCACTTTTTGCTAGTCCTGTCTGGTCCAGCGACGGTGGGTTTGTGCCCATAGGCGACGTTGTTGCTGGTGATGTCTGGTGAGGACTTTCCTTACAACAGGCCTACAAGCCCTCAGTCCAGCCTCTCTCAGCCTATTGCCGACAGTCTAAGCACTGATGGAGGGATTGTGCGTTCCTGGTATAACTCGGGCAGTTGTTGTTGCCATCCTGCACCTGTCCCGCAGGTGTGATGTTCGGATGTACCGATCCTGTGCAAGTGTTGTTACACATGGTCAGCCACTGCAAGGATGATCAGCTGTCCGTCCTGTCTCCCTGTAGCGCTGTCTTAGGCGTCTCAGTACGGACATTGCAATTTATTGCCCTGGCCACATCTGCAGTCCTCATGCCTCCTTGAAGCATGCCTAAGGCATGTTCACGTAGATGAGCAGGGACCCTGGGCATCTTTATTTTGGTGTTTTTCAGAGTTAGTAGAAAGACCTCTTTAGTGTCCTAAGTTTTCATAACTGTGACCTTAATGTCCGTTCCACAGGTGCATGTTCATTAATTGTTTATGGTTCATTGAACAAGCATTGGAAACAGTGTTTAAACCCTCTACAATGAAGACATGTGAAGTTATTTGGATTTGTTCAGGGTCCTGATAAAGGGTTTAGTTTCAGCCACTCAACATCCAGGATCCAAACTACCTGTGTTATAATACCTCTTTGAGATAAAGGTTTGCTCTTTGACCAAATTCCAGACAGTGAAATCCTCTGCCACTCTAACGCATCTCTCCATCTCCTCGTGGGATCTCTGCTGCCGTACTTGTAAAAACTGGTCTTTTAAAAAAATATGTATATCACAACATTCCTTGTGTTAGATAGTGTGTGTTGCCCACAGTATGTTGACTGATTTGTTTTATAAATTGTATAATGATTAGAGCAACAGCGAGATAAAAATATTATTTTTATCCTGGGGCAGGAGGGTAGCCTAGTGTTTAGAGCGTTGGACAAGTAACTGAAAGGTTGCAAGTTCAATTCCCTGAGCTGACACAGTACAAATCTGTTGTTCTGCCCCTGAACAGGCAGTTAACCCACTGTTCCTAGGCCATCATTGAAAATAAGAATTTGTTCTTAACTGACTTGCCTAGTAAAATAAAGGTAAAAATGCTTAATCTGCATAGCTGCAATGACATTTGTTGTACCTAAGAAAATTAGGTTCTCCAGGTTTTGATAATCGCAGTAGTCAACCTCAAATCATGCCATCTGTCTGTCTATAGGTCCGCTGGTTCATTCTACATTTACCTTTGTCAACTGCGGAGGTCATCATGAGTGTTGAAACTTTGGCACCCCGTTAGCTTTGCTGCTCCAAACTGAAGGTTGGTGTAATTCCTAATCTCATCACCCTGAATCTCTGGGATGGGTTAGTAAGGATGTATGCCTCCCGATGATGAGAAACAGTGAAATTAGATGTACTTGGAAAGAAACATTTGGAACTTAATAGTGGTCCACGGAGAACTTTCTGCTGTCTCTTTTGAAAAAGAATTTTCCTGGAAAGAGAAAAATAAAGGTTAAATAAGATGAAATAAGTCTTATTGAAGTATTGGCCAGACAGGCAGAAGCTAGGGAATAGTGGCATTATCTCGTGGAAGCCTTATGTTCCACATAGGAATGAAGACAATGTAAGTAAGTAAGTTAAGTATTGAAAGGTCGCCTGGATTTTATATTTGCTGCTGTTGACTATGGCAAATGGGATTGCAGTGATTGTGTAAACCTAGTCCATGGATAGCCTCTGACCCAGACCTTTACCGACAGCGCTTTAATTGTTTATTCTCTTTACAGCTCAGTTTGTCTTTTACAAAAAAACACCAATGGCAGATTGACTAATAAAAGAGCAAACAAACTCTTAGCTACGTGTATATCTGAAGTGAAGGAACTGTAGGGGAGGGAGGCCGAATAGGTAAATAGGTGAATAAGGTAGGAGGGCTGGTGAGGAGGGAGCAGATACAAGAGTCAATTTTTTTGATGTGTCATCCAACAGCCAGATCATGTAAAATGACAAAGCAGTTTTTCAACCTAAACATTTTGTTGAAGCACAGTGTTTGCATTTATTCAGCCATACATACTGTACACACACATACATTCACTTATAGATGCGTACACAAATTATTCCCTAGAACTGAGTGTTCTGATAGTCAATAACCTCTGTTTGTTATGACTCCATAACTCAGGCGACATGAGCACATGGCTGGATGAAAACACCTGTTCCAAATGGGTCAGAGTCTAGTTTTCTGTGTCTGGGTATTACTCGTTGTCTTGAACTACAGTAGATGTTCTGTCTCATTAACAGTCAACTGAATGTAGGACAGGGGAAGTGGTGTCAAACAAACCATACTCATGTTTTCCTGACCCTTCAAAGTTGTTTTGTGTGCTCTGGGGAGATTTAGGATATCAGTTTACCCTTCCCAAACCCCAAAATGAACCATAGTCTGGGCAACACAAATCTGGCCTCAGATTAACATCTAGACTCTAGGGACATTGCCTTCATCGAACTCTGCTTTGTGTTTATTTTCACAGCTGTTCCTGGTTTCCCTGTCCTGTGTACTTTGCCAAAGCCTTTGGGGGAAGCTACATGAAGAGTTCTATCACCCAGATAGAGAGAGGCTTCGACATCCCCAGCTCACTCATAGGAGTCATCGATGGCAGCTTTGAGATGGGTTGACCTAAATCCTAATTTCCTAAGTACTTAGTCCTAAGGCCTTGTTTGCCCAGGGCCCGAAATCAATAGAAGATGTTTATTGTTCTTCAGGAGGACATCAAACCCTGGCTCCTAGCCTTATATACTTGTACTGAACATCTGAAATGGTGTAAGCAGTACAGTTATAGAGCTCCACCTAACCATACCATGTTAATTTTTTGGTATTTTTAAGTGTGGTCTTGCTGCACAACCAACATTCCTCTGGGACTAATAAGGTTGAAAGTTAAAGCCCTGTGATGGGCTAGGTGGAATTTTCAACATTTTGCTCACAATCCTTTCAGATATACAATCCAAGAAGTATAGGGGTTGATTGGATTCTGAACAATAAAAGCCTTCTAACTTTAGCTCCATAAACATTACTCATTGGCTATACCATGGTTGTCTGTTCTCTCTCCTACCAGGTGATAGCGTTTGTGAGTTACTTTGGGGCGAAGCTCCACAGGCTCAGACTGATAGGGATTGTCTGTCTCATCATGGCTGCTGGGGCCTTCCTCACCGGTCTGCCACACTTCTCCCAGGGACAGTAAGTCTACCTCTTATTTGGTTTATTGACTCTAGACTGTGTATATTTGTGCATACTACAGTTGAAGTCGGAAGTTTACATACACTTAGGTTGGAGTCATTAAAACTCGTTTTTCAACCACCCCACAAATTTCTTGTTAACAAACTATAGTTTTGGCAAGTTGGTTAAGACATCGACTTTGTGCAGGACACAAGTAATTTTTCCAACAATTGTTTACAGACAGATTATTTCACGCATAATTCACTGTATCAGAATTCCAGTGGGTCAGAAGTTTACATACACTAAGTTGACTGTGCCTTTAAACATCTTGGACAATTCCTGAAAATTATGGCTAATTGACATAATTTGAGTCAATTGGAGGTGTACCTGTGAATGTATGTCAAGGCCTACCTTCAAACTCAGTGCCTCTTTGCTTGACATTATGGGAAAATCAAAAGAAATCAGCCAAGACCTCAGAAAAACTACTGTAGACCTCCACAAGTCTGGTTCTGAAGGTACCACGTTCATCTGTACAAACAATATTACGCAAGTAAAAACACCATGGGACCACACAGCCATCATACCACTCAAGAAGGAGACACATTCTGTCTCCTAGAGATGAATGTACTTTGGTGCGAGAAGTGCAAATCAATCCCAGAACAACAGCAAACGACCTTGTGAAGATGCTGGAAGAAACAGGTACAGAATTATCTATATCCACAGTAAAACGAGTCCTATCTCGACATAACCTGAAAGGCCGCTCAGCAAGGAAGACGCCACTGCTCCAAAACCACCATAAAAAAAAGTCAGACTACGGTTTGCAACTGCACATGGGAAAAAGATCTTACGTTTTGGAGAAATTACCTCTGGTCTGATGAAGCAAAAATATAACTGTTTGGCCATAATGACCATTTATGTTTGGAGGAAAAAAGGGGAGACTTGCAAGCCGAAGAATACCATCCCAACCGTGAAGCACGGGGGTGGCAGCATCATGTTTTGGGGGTGCTTTGCTGCAGGAGGGACCGGTGCACTTCACAAAATAGATGGCATCTTAAGGGAGGAAAATTATGTGGATATATTGAAGCAACATCTCAAGACATCAGTCAGGAAGTTAAAGCTTGGTCGCAAATGGGTCTTCCAAATGGACAATGACCCCAAGCATACTTCCAAAGTTGTGGCAAAATGCCATCAGGACAACAAAGTCAAGGTATTGGAGTGGCCATCAAAGCCCTGACCTCAATCCTATAGAAAATTTGTGGGCAGAACTGAAAAAGCGTGCAAACCTGACTCCGTTACACCAGTTCTGTCAGGAGGAATGGGCCAAAATTCACCCAACTTATTGTGGGAAGCTTGTGGAAGGCCAACCGAAACGTTAGACCCAAGTTAAACAATTTAAAGGCAATGCTACCAAATACTAATTGAGTGTATGTAAACTTCTGACCCACTGGGAATGTGATGAAAGAAATAAAAGCTGAAATAAATCATCCTCTCTACTATTATTCTGACATTTCACATTCTTAAAATAAAGTGGTGATCCTAACTGACCTAAGACAGAGAATTTTTACTAGGATTAAATGTCAGGAATTGTGAAAAACTGAGTTTAAATGTATTTGGCTAAGGTGTATGTAAACTTCCGACTTCAACTGTACATACACTCGTACATGTAAGGGATAAACATAGAAGCTTTGTTCATGATATGGAAATAATGGACGACTTGGTACTGCCCGAGTTGATTATTTCCAGATAGTGTACAGAGCGGAGGCGTTTATCCCTCTTAAACCACAGCTGCCAAAGAAAACAAGCACTCATTTACTGGTAAAAATGACATGTTTTCATTGAGATTTAAATTTTGATAAGTAAATTCATACTATTTCATCCTTCCACTAAACCTGGTTGTTAGTTTGATTGGTAAACTTTGTTAACCCTCAATTGTATCTTTGTTCTAAATGTTGTAATCTATCTATTGCAATTGAAGGATATTAGTTCGAGAACATATTAGTGGCGATGGAATGTTGTTGGTTGTACTATTTTTTACCTTTTAAGCGATCTTGTGAATTAATATAAATAATTCTTGCCAATATTGAGAATGCTGTATATACAGTACTGTAGTCAGTGATTAGGACATGTAAATACTGTAATGGTGATATTTTGTTGTGACGTTGTTAAACTTGCATGTTCTTGTCATTTTCAATTATTCCCAATGATTTGTAGTGTATAAATCCTAGTAAATAATTTGTGTGGGGATTGTGCTTTACTCTCAACCATTGAAATGGCTTCAACAACTGGTGAAAATAAGTAGCAACCAATATCACCAGTAGGCTGCACTGTCTACAGAAAGTATAACATCTGTTTTGCACTGATATTCTGATGGACAGTACAGTGAAAGGAAAGGAATGAAGGTCAACTAGACCTTGAGTCTGCACATGCATTGTAGTACAAACAACGCAAAATCCACCTGTGTTAAACCTGTGTGTCCAATATATATCATTACCTGCAGTACCTTCCTAACATCACCCGCTGGCACTTCTATTACCTACAGTACGGAGCTTAGACATACAAATTTGTCTCTGCCATGCCATTTGACAAAAGCGTGAAGCAATAGTAAGGTCTCAACACAAAGAGCACTTTCCCTTGGTTGGTGCCCAGGAATGTGTCAGGTTCTTAACTGTTAATCCCTAAAACTCCTGTTGGGGCAAAGCTGCTTTCAGGGCGACCTGTCTGCACCCCATGCATGCTGGGTAAACATGCTAATAACACATTCCCCTGACTCAGACCCAGCTGGGTCCACCCATTGGGACACATTGGGCCGGGCTGGTTTTGTAACCAGCAATGTTGCTTTCTTATAGTCCTCTTTGACAGATGAAATGCTTAACAAGTGCAGCTGAAGTTTTGTAGTGGTGTACAAAACCTGCAACCGTCACTTACAGGTGCCCCCAAGGGCCCTTAGGGGTGCTTGATGTTTGGCATCCAGATAGTTTAGTTTTGAGGAAAGCAGGCTGTGTGAAAAAGGGAGATGCTGTGCAGCCTCTCAGGAGGTAACTAAGTCGATTTGTCAATGTCTCTCTCTCTCGCTCTAGCTCTATCTCCACACTCTCTCCACTTGTTTCTATATATGCATGTGTGTGGAATAGAAATGTGCCAGGCCTTTTGTTAGGCCGGTCCTCAGTACCTCCACTGCCACCCGCTCATAGAATAGGTGCTCAGGCTCAGGGGGCAGAGAGTAGGAGGGGAAAAAAGGTCTGCCTCCAGAGACAAAGAGGAGGGAGACTCAGCTGTTTGTCTAGGATACACAGGAAAAGAGAGGAGCCCCAACTCAGGTCTAGGTACTTTAACAGTTATCCAGTCTGTGTGTGTGTGTGTGTGTGTGTGTGTGTGTGTGTGTGTGTGTGTGTGTGTGTGTGTGTGTGTGTGTGTGTGTGTGTGTGTGTGTGTGTGTGTGTGTGTGTGTGTGTGTGTGTGTGTGTGTGTGTGTGTGTGTGTGTGTGTGTGTGTGTGTGTGTGTGTGTGTGTGTGTGTGTGAGTGAGTTTTGGGGGTACTTGATTGATTCTGACTCTGCTATTATGAGACTTCAGGTTGGAATGCTGAGAATTAGGAGGGGAGAAAGAATTAGCCAGGCTAAATCTGGGGGGGATTATCAGAAAACAGAAAAAGTGCTAGTGCCTTTGTCCAGCTATGCTCCCTGCTTCCACCATCTAACTCATGTACATATTTGCATTGTGTTGGCCTGTGTTTCCTATTGTTACTAGCGTTCAAATGAAGTCAGAATCATCTTAGTCATCTCAGAACATGGATTTGATTTCCAGTACCTGACAGTAACTGTGCCGAGGTGTTTGTGAATAGCCACTTTTGGATTCTCATACTCCAGAGGTAAGAGTTATTAAGTCAGTATTTTCTTACTCATATTAATAGGCTACCATGCTCAGTTTGGGGCCAATTACGGTCCTGTAGGTTCTTAATGTGTGTGTAAAGAATCAAGAGTGTTTAGTTGGGTCTACTCTACCTTTATTAAACTATTTGTTGGTGGCTCTGAATAAATCTTGACTGACACATAGCTTGTTTTGCCGAGGAAAGTGAAAAAGACAGAGGGAAAGTAAAATGGAAGGTACATAGAAGAACCTCAAAGAACATTACCTTTTCAAGATCATGTAACACCAAACATCAAAATGCATCTTATATTCCTGCCCTTAGAGAAAAAACACATTATTTCACATGTTGAAATGTTACATTTTATGTGAAATCATGTAAAACATGTCTTGGAACACTTCAAGTGATCACGTTTTCACATGTGTAGTTTAGTGTAATCACATGTTGCTTTACATGTTATCACATTTACTTCACACAAGAACACGTGATCACATGAAAACATGTTTTTGGGAACACTTCACATGTTCACGTGTGAAATTCATGTGTTTTTTTTTGTAAGGGTGAGCTAGCTGAGAGGCAGTGTGCTATCCGGTATCTGACTGGATAGGATGGGTGATCCAGCGGAGGACAGAGGGAAGCTAACCAGCCAACAGGAACTGTGTGTCTCTGACAAGCAGGCCACCAAACGCCCCTGCTGTTCTACACTCAAGGTGCTTATTAAGGCTTTAAAATGCACACAAAGGAATGTGCATGCACTCTGTCTGCACACGCATCCACGCATCCACACACGTGCGAAACCTATGCACTCACATCGTTCCCACACGTACACATTGGCACACACATAAGAATGCACGCACACACACACACGTTGACAAACAACCATTGGCAAGCACATACACACAGACAAACACTCACTAATGTTCTCTCCCTTGTGTTTTTCAGCTGTTCATCGTGGCCCTGTCGTTTGCCTACTTCTCCAAGGCTCTGTCAGGGACCTACATGAAGAGTGCCATCACTCAGATAGAGAGACGCTTTGACCTGTCCAGCTCTCTCATCGGAATCATAGACGGCAGCTTTGAGATGGGTATCAACAATAACATTGAGTTGCTTGAGAATTCATGTAGTAAAAACTAGATATTCACTACAGACTACAGTGTGGTCCATTTTTGTTGTGATTCAATCAGTCTGCTCTCAATACTGTTCAGTGTTGTAGTTGTTCCTATTAATTGATTGACTGGCAGTTTGTCCATAACTCTACTGTCAAACCCCTAACATTGTTTTATGTGCTGCTCTGTAATAGGTAGCCTGGAACCCAAACTGTAATGCTATTTTTAGTAAAAAAAGAAAACTGAGATTCAATTTGTGTTTCCAGGCTACTGTAGTGTTGTGGTTTCTTGCAGGTAACCTGCTGTTCCTGGCTGTGGTCAGCCATTTTGGGGCGAAGCTGCACCGGCCCAGGCTCATCGCTGTGGGCTGTTTCCTCATGGCTGTAGGATCATTCCTCACAGGCCTGCCACACTTTTTCATGGGACGGTAAAACAATTGAAATACTGGTTAAACTTATCCTTGTAGAGATACTCCTATATGGATGATAGTTTCACTTTAGAAATAAAGAAATGTATGCAGTAGTTGATTCATCTCGGGTTAACTTAGAACTAAAGTCTTGCGTAATTGGTCAGCTGCTTGATTATGTTATGGGGCTATACATGTTAACAGATGGGATTAAGAGATGCTATAAGAAGGAGTGTAATCAGAATGAGGAGCTCCACCTTCTCTCTTTACAAGTTACGGACAAGTCCATGGGCCAAATGTCCCCTCCCCTTTGGAAATTCGAAACCTGCTAACACACAAAATAACCAGTAACAAAAAAAACACAGAAACTACTGCTGCTCGTTAGCCTACGCATCCCATTCCTTCCTAACAGACTCTACATAATCAGTTATGTTTACGTAGATCTGTCCACTAAAAATTTGTTGTTGATCAATGTCTCATCTCAACGAATCATATCTTTGTTACGCTTTAACTTGAATCCTTATTCATCATAAGGCCTACAGAACATGACATGACAACTAACTGGTCAGTGTCTTCTACAGCTACACATTTGACACAGTCATCCAAGGCTCAATGAATGACAGTGTCAGTTTAACTCCATGTCTGGACCTTCTAAAGCAGACAGACATCCCAGAGATCCAGAGGGAGACATCTTCAGACATCAACACAGGTACCAATCACAGAGACACATCTTCACCTGTCTCTACCACTATAATCGTACGTTCCTGCAGTAGTCTCGCTTGGCCTGGCTTGTCAAAGGCTGAACTAGCATGAGACTTTACTTACAATACTATTTCTGCAGGCCCTACAGATGCCTATTGGCTTCATAGGGAACCATGGTGCAGCATACAAGTTGTACAGTATATACATCGTCCCTGATAAAGGAGGTATACTGTGCACCCGTGTGTCTCTGTATGATTCCCTCTGTAGACTGTGTGAGGGGACTCCAGCTCCCACATGTGGATCTATGTGTTTCTGGGGAACGCTCTGAGGGGGATAGGAGAGACCCCCGTCACCCCACTAGGCATCTCCTACATCGACGACTTTGCTAAAGCGGAAAACTCTGCTTTTTACATTGGTGAGTTAATTCCACTCGCAGCAGAGCGGAAGCCACTGTGTATGTGCGTGTGTGTGTGTTTGTTTGTTAACCGTACAACGAGTGTCATGTATTGTAAATATGTCATGAATAGGTTTTGCATTTATTGAAAGTTCCAGAAATGTTGCTACCCTAGTCATGCCATATGTACAGTAATTGAGTAGATAGGGCTGTAGGCCTAACTGTGTGTTTTATGATTGACAGCATGTCTACAGACCATCACACTGCTAGGTCCCATGTTTGGTTTCCTGCTGGGGTCGTTGTGTGCCAGTCTCTATGTAGACATTGGATATGTCAATCTGGGTAAGAGAATCACATACTGTACACTTTATTGTGTTAGGGTCCTTTCTACTAAGCAATGCATATTAATTTTGGATCCAAATGAATTCAAAACCACTCAAAAATACTCAAATAATTCCCTTTATGTTATTTGTATTCTCAGTATAGTATGTGTATCAGTGCTTATAATAGAGATGTCTCTCACATCTTTCAGAGACTGTGACCATCACTCCCAAGGATGCCCGCTGGGTGGGGGCCTGGTGGCTGGGTTTCCTGGTCTCCTCTGTCATCATGCTCCTGTCAGGCATCCCCTTCTGGTTTCTGCCCCGCTCGCTGCCCAAGCAGGGAGAGGAGAGCAAGCTGCCCCCGTGCACCCCTACTCAGGATGGGACAGAGAACAGCAACGCCACCCCACATCAGGCCATGACGCTGGCTGAAATTGCAAAAGGTGGTCAGACTTTCATTGGAGATTTTCAGATAACTTCCGAATAGAGCCCAAAGTTTTTCTCAGTCACTCAGGTCATGTGAACAAGAAAAATGCCTGGCCGTATTTATGATGTACCGAAAATAGAATCCTGTGCCCATCATTTATGATGGACATTTATATTCTATTTATATTATATACAGAGCCCTCTAACTGTAAATAATAAAGACTCAAAGCATTCGCATAGCCCAAACCAGTAACTGTGTTACATGTTTTTCTCGTAAATCTTCAGGTTTCATACCGTCACTGAAGAAGCTGCTGAGCACACCAGCATACTTTCTGCTTCTGTGTGGCAGCCTCCTGAAGTTCAACTCCTTCATTGGCCTGCTCACGTTCAAAGCCAAGTACATGGAACAGCAGTTTGGCCAATCAGCAGCCAGAGCCAACTTCCTCATTGGTTAGATACTGTAGCTACATGTTTCTCGATCAGCTACCGTCTTTATAAACTAACTATGACCCCTCCATCACGTTTCTTTCTGCTTCTTTTCCATTTGGGCGGATTGTACCTGAGGTTTGGGTCAGAGACAGAGAGGCAAGGGCTGCGTTTAGACAGGCAGCCCAAATTATTATATTTTTCCACCAATTGGTCTTTTGACCAATCACATCAGATATTTTCACATCAGCTCTTTTTCAGATCTGATCTGACAGGTCAGAAGACCAATTACTCAAAAAAATATCTGAAATGGGCTGCCTGTCTAAACAAAGCCGAAGAAACCGGGACATGCTCCAACTGAAATGTTCCCTCCTGTCAGCATTGATGTTGAATGGCATTAAATAAATAAAGAATGTTCTCTCTTGTCCACTGTAGGTTTGTTGAAACTGAGTAGAAATGAAACTCCAGGACACTTAGATGCAGTATATTTTTCTGGTAACACTATAGATGTGTGAGTATTACTTTTCCAGGTGTGTTGAACCTGCCTGTGGTTGCCGTGGGGATATTCCTGGGTGGTCTACTGATGAAGAGGTATAAGCTTGGCGTTGTGTCTGGAGCCCAGCTGTCTTTCGTCACCTCCTTCATGGCCTACCTCCTCCTCCTTCTGCAGTTTGGCACTAAGTGTGACAACGTTCAGGTGGCTGGGCTGACCGTGTCCTACAATGGGTAAATATGACATCTGGTTGGTTGATGGGTTTATTCATTCATTCAATCATTGAGTTCATTCGTTTACATAAAAACTAAAAAAGTTTTGATCAGTGGAATATGAGGGAGAGTAAGACCAAAACACACATGGGCTTGTGCTGGGGCTCCCTCTTGTGGGAATATACAGTATGGTTGTTACTGAGCCAGGATCCCTGGCTGTTTTGTCACTGTGCCTATGTCATTGATAGTTCAGCAACAACTATTTAAACAGCATTATGATTGCCAGCCATTTTCTCTGTCCCCCAGGACCCCTGGTGTGATGTACAACGGCAACCTGTGGTCAGAGTGTAACAGAGACTGCTCCTGCTTGGCTGGGGAGTGGGACCCTGTGTGTTCAGACAACGGCATCACCTACACCTCCCCCTGCCTCGCAGGCTGCTCCAGCTCTACAGGATACGGCAAGAACACGGTACAAATACTATTCATGTACTGAGTGTACAAAACATTCACAGGGATGCTGGCCCATGTTGACTCCAATGCGTCCCACAGTTGGGTCAAGTTGGCTGTATGTCTTGTTGAGCGTAAAAAAACCCAGCAGCGTGTCAGTTGACAAAAACTGGTGCCCGTAGCACCTACTACCATACCCCGTTGAAAGGCACTTAAATATGTTGTCTTGCCCATTCACCCTCTGAATGGCGCACATACGCAATCCATGTCTCAATTGTCTCAAGGCTTAAAAATCCTTCTTTAACCTGTCTCCTCCTCTTCATCTACACTGATTGAAGTGGATTTAACAATGACATCCATAAAGGAGTATAGCTATCAGCTGGATTCACATGGTCAGTATATGTCTGGGAAAGACCTGGCGGTCTTAATGTTTTGTACACTCAGTGTAACTCATTGGCACTGAAATAAGTTATTTTCAACAATTACCTGGGGCCTTGTTGGGGCCTTATCTCACACCCGGGACAAAGAGGACTAAGTAAGTAATTGCTGATTGGCAATCAAGTATTATTTTGATGTATGGAAAAAAAATATGGTATGCAATTCCCATGTAGAGAAGGTTCTGTCTGGTAGTTCAATATGACTTCGACATCAACACAAACACAGGATATGGGGTAAACATGGTATTACATCATTACATAGTAGGCCCTACAGCATCTGCCCTGAGACAAAGCTGTAGACTCTTGTGGCTTCTAACAGTAGACAGTCATGTCATAGAGCAAATACTTCACCAGATCAGAGCAGCGGAAGTCCCTCAGGATAACCCATAGACATGGGTTTGCTGAGTCTACAGCACAGGAGGTTGGTGGCACCTTAATTGAGGAGGACGGGCTCCTGGTAATTCCATTCCATTCGCTCCGTTCAAGACATTATGAGCCGTCCTCCCCTCAGCTGCCTCCTTTGGTTTACAGCCATGTTTTGTCTATTGTTGAACTACAAGGTGTAAATAATTGACAGTGTGTGCTCTTATCTCCACTGAACTATGTTGACACTGTGAAACAGTAGAAAAGTATGTGATATGTGCACTCTCATAATTGCAATAAGAGTATATCGTCAATCATCTAACGTCGAAATTATCCACAAACTGTAAAGATAAAAAATTGGTTGCAAAATAGTGAAAAAAACAGCTATATACTGTATATATAGAGAGAGATGATAGACCATAACAGAGAAACTATAACTACTGTATTTGTTGTTGTTCTACAAGGTATTCCACAACTGTAGCTGTGTGTTGTCCTCCTCTGCACCAGAGGGCAGTATGTCAGTAATATTAGGCCAGTGTCCTCGCAGCAGAGAGTGCAGCCGTAGCTTCACTTCCTACATGGCTGTGTCCGTACTCAGCTCCTTTATCAACTCCCTTGGGACCACGCCTGGATACATGGTCATCATACGGTCAGTCGCCATGTTCCAATACTTGTGTGACCAACCGGGGTTGGAACCTGGGACACCTGCTGCCACAAGACTGTGTTAGACCGTGTATGTGATGTGTGTTTGTAGGTGCATCAAGCCCGAGCTAAAATCCCTGGCGTTAGGTATCCAAACGTTGGTGATGAGAACCCTAGGTAAGTCAACATTTTCTCTGTTGTACGTAAAGACCCCTTGATATCATAGAGGTCCTTAATACAGCGTACTGAACTCTGGTCTCTTTGTAGGGGGGTATTCCAGCACCAGTGTACTTCGGGGCTTTGATTGACTCAACATGTTTGAGGTGGGGGATCAAGAAATGTGGGGGCAGAGGTGCCTGTCGAATGTATGACTCTGATATGTATAGGTAAGTTCATTGTGTGTGTGGGCTCGCGCCAATGTGTGCGTGCGTGCGTCCATGTGTGTGCGTACTCTGAGGTGTGTTTGAATATGAACGAGCAGCAGTGTTGTGATGTGTCTTATCCCGTCCTTGCAGGGTGATCTTCCTTGGCCTCATCACATGTCTCAGTGGCTCCTCCTACTTTTTCATCATCGCAGTCATTGTCCTGCTGAGGATACAGTTTAGGAGGGAGGGGGACACCACCACGGGACAGCCCCCACACTCATCGCTAGATATCGAACTTCAGACTCCCCCCCAAAACCACTGAACCCCTCAACACACCGAAAGAAATTGAGGTGCACACCCCTAAAGAGGGAGAAAGAGAGGGAGAGCCGGAACAGGATAACTCCCTCCAAACTCAAAAAGACGGAGGAGGAGGAACTATCCAACACCCAGGGAGAGAGAACGAGTGACCTCAGTCGAACTCACAGCCAGAAAGAGGAGGTGGAAGAGGTGTTCGATAGAAGAGAGGAGGTTACTCCAGATGCCATCCCTCCTGCTCCTGTGAGCAAGGAAGAAGAGAAGCCTTCTGATCAGGCCAACGAGCAGGCAGAGGGAGAGGTCATAGTGATTCACACCCACAGAGAGAAAGACAACCCACACAACCTCTTGGCTGAGATGAACCACACAGAGGTAGAGGCAGAGGGCCTTCAGGGCTAGCCAGTCAGCCTGCCTGCTCTGATCCTCAAGTCAATTGTATTTAAATTCATGTTCATTAAAGATTTGTACTCAAGAATTGAAATGTGCCATTTACTTAAAATTATACTTTTTCACTGTCTGCAACCCTCAAGAACCAGGGTGAGTCTGGGTCTCCTTTTTACTGGGCAAACACAACTTGCATATCGTTATAGACTAGGCCAAAACGTTAATCTTTTAACCTTGCTTGAATAAAACAATGCATTTTGATTAAAGTTTTTGGTTGCACCTCAACTCAACGTCGGTTGAGCGCCCTCCATTTTTTTGGTCAAATAATACTGTAATAAATAAAAATGTAATAAGTAAATTATTAAAAGCATTAAAATTGCAATTGGGATGTTTCCCAATTATTTACACAACCTACTCCATACTTGCAAAGTGAAAGTTTATAGACATTTTTTTAAATTAATTAAGTAGTAAACAGAAGAAAAGCAGAATTGAAGCCAATTATAATGCAAATAATTGAATGGTCTATGGATCAATTCCATTTCTGAAAGTCTGATGAATAATTAATATTGTTCCTCCTCTTTCTTGTGGCAGGCGCAGAATCACACTGCCCTCCAAAACCTGCAAAACAAAAATTGCCGGACTGCCCCTTCCTCGCTCTGCATGGAAAATCCAGGGCCACATCCTTGGTGACATCCGGGGTGACCACAGCAACAGAAATGGAAAAAAAAGGGACAGAATGTAAACAAATGCAAACTGTAGGTTCTAAATTCTGGCCAGTTGAAAGGTTCTACCAAGATGTCATGACAAACGGCACCTGTCAGAGTGCTCTCTATACGTGTTACTCATCTGCTTGGATGTCAGCTGGCAGAGTGGCGAAGACAGCCATCGTGAGAGTCTTTTCTTCAGGTGTGACGTCCACAACCTCCAAGAGGGAAGAGATGGGCTCTGCCTCTGTGTTAGGGGTGATGTCCACAACCTTTAGGTGGGAACAAGCCGGGTCTGCCTCTGTGTTAGGGGTGATGTCCACAACCTTTAGGTGGGAACAAGCCGGGTCTGCCTCTGTGTTAGGGGTGATGTCCACAACCTTTAGGTGGGAACAAGCCAGGTCTGCCTCTGTGTTAGGGGTGATGTCCACAACCTTTAGGTGGGAACAAGCCGGGTCTGCCTCTGTGTTAGGGGTGATGTCCACAACCTTTAGGTGGGAACAAGCCAGGTCTGCCTCTGTGTTAGGGGTGATGTCCACAACCTTTAGGTGGGAACAAGCCAGGTCTGTCTCTGTGTTAGGGGTGATGTCCACAACCTTTAGGTGGGAACAAGCCAGGTCTGCCTCTGTGTTAGGGGTGATGTCCACAACCTCCAGGTGGGAACAAGCCAGGTCTGCCTCTGTGTTAGGGGTGATGTCCACAACCTCCAGGTGGGAACAAGCCTGTTCTGCCTCTGTGTTAGGGGTGATGTCCACAACCTCCAGGTGGGAACAAGCCAGGTCTGCCTCTGTGTTAGGGGTGATGTCCACAACCTCCAGGTGGGAACAAGCCTGTTCTGCCTCTGTGTTAGGGGTGATGTCCACAACCTCCAGGTGGGAAGAAGCTGGATCTGCTTCTGTGTTAGGGGTGATGTCCACAACCTCCAGGTGGGAAGAAGCTGGATCTGCTTCTGTGTTAGGGGTGATGTCCACAACCTCCAGGTGGGAAGAAGCTGGATCTGCTTCTGTGTTAGGGGTGATGTCCACAACCTCCAGGTGGGAAGAAGCTGGATCTGCTTCTGTGTTAGGGGTGATGTCCACAACCTCCAGGTGGGAAGAAGACTGGTTTGCCTCTGTGTTAGGAAATATGTCCACAAGCTCCAGTTGGGAAGAAGCTGGGTCTGCCTCTGTGTTAGGGGTGATGTCTACAACCTCTAGGTGGGAAGAAAACGGGTCTGCCACTGTGTTAGGGGTTACGTCCAAAACCTCCAGGTGGGAAGAAGCTGGATCTGCTTCTGTGTTAGGGGTGATGTCTACAACCTCCAGGTGGGAAGAAAACGGGTCTGCCACTGTGTTAGGGGTTACGTCCAAAACCTCCAGGTGGGAAGAAGCTGGATCTGCCTCTGTGTTAGGGGTGACAACAACAATCTTGATAGGCATCTGTCAGTGTGCTCTCTATCAGTGCTACTCACCTGCTTGGATGTCAGCTGGTAGTGTGGCGGAGACGTCCACCGCGAGGACAGGGGGGACTGGTAGGGTGGCGAGCAGTGAGCTGGAAGCAGCTCTGCACCTCGTCCACCACAAAGGCACAGACAGAGCTTATAAAAAAAGGGTAGGGGCCTTCAACATGCTGGAGAGCTTCTCCCCTACGGCCGCCACTGTTCACATGGCCATCCTGCTTAGGAGGATAGGGTGTCTGAATGGCCTTCTTCTGGAAGCCACAGGGCCAGGACGAGATGGGCTGAGCAGGTTGCTACGGGGCTCATTGGACAGCTCGCACAGAATGCTCCTCACAGCTCTCTCCACAATGCTGTGGACCTTAAGGTCGCTGAAATCAACAAAAAGGAGAAGACAAAGCTAAATGACGTGCAATGTGCACACAGAGAACACTGCCCTAGTCTTTTGCTGCATAGCTCCAGATGTGTAGATGAATGGAGCAAGCCGTTTGCAGGGCAGTACATGGAACACATGTCAGCTGGAGAGGTGGGGTGCATGGAGCGGTGGAGCTTGCAGAAAGCATCGTGCCCTATATTCATAATTCTTAGGCAAGTGTTTACTTCCCAGGCCTGCCGTAGGAAACAGGAAGTCCCATTAGTGCAGTTTCACAACAGATCTATTCTGCTGTAATAACTAGTTGTTGAAAGGCTAGTAAAGAGCTCACCGACTTGTAGTATGTCTCTAACTCTCATTCTCTTACCAGTCGAGCAAGGTCGTTCACCTCCTCCAGGGTTTCCTTCCACACCATTTAAATAAAACACAGAGCAATTCAACTTTCCTGGCTTCCAATTTTTCTGTTGTTCATTTTGGCACTGAGGGTGAGTGCTGATGTGGTACTCACCACTCCCCAAGGGATTTTTTTGCCCTGAGACACCAGCCAGTCGCTCATGTGCTCCGTGGTGACATGGGGCGGGACCTGGCATTGACTCTGGAGCAGCAGATAGTGGACCATAAGCTTCTTCTGTAAGATGAGGTAAGGTGTGAGACCGTATCAAAAAATAACATATAATGTGCTTTCAGAAGGGCCTCTCACAACATTTCACAACTGCTCATGCCTCACAATTTGCAAGTGATATTTAGAACTCTTATGACCACCTTCTCTAAACTGTCTTGAAATAAAACTCGTTTTGGGATGAAATCTCTCAAAAACAATTCTGTTGTTCCTGTTTTTGTGGGATGAATCTTACCTGTTTATTGTAAAATGTTTCCTCCCAGCAGGCCTGCAGAGTCTGAAAATAAACGCTGCTTCTACAGAATCCTTTGAAGAGAATGAAAACTATTATGCTTTATTAGGCACATTATGCAGAGACATTTACAGTATGCTAAAATGAATATCTCCTAAGATTACCTTTGTGGGACCATCCGGAATGCTCCCACCCCTATCCATGGTCAGATGGGGAAGAAATGCAGCGCTATAGATACAGTTGAAGTCAGAAGTTTACATACACCTTAGCCAAACACATTCCTGACATTTAATCCTAGTAAAAAGTCCCTGTCTTATGTCAGTTAGGATCACCACTTTATTTTAAGAATGTGTAGAATGATTTATTTCAGCTTTTAATTCTTTCATCACATTCCCAGTGGGTCAGAAGTTTACATACACTCAATTAGTATTTGGTAGAATTGCATTTAAATTGTTTAACTTGGGTCAAACGTTTCAGGTAGCCTTCCACAAGCTTCCCACAATAAGTTGGGTGAATTTTGGCCCATTCCTCCTGACAGAGCTGATGTAACTGAGACAAGTTTGTAGGCCTCCTTGCTCGCACACGCTTTTTCAGTTCTGCCCACAAAGTCTCTATAGGATTGAGGTCAGGTCTTTGTGATGGCCACTCCAATACCTTGACTTTGTTGTCCTTAAGGCATTTTTCCACAACTTTGGAAGTATGCTTGGGGTCATTGTCCATTTGGAAGACCCATTTGCGACCAAGCTTTAACTTCCTGACTGATGTCTTCAGATGTTGCTTCAATATATACACATAATTTTCCTTCCTCATGATGCCATCTATTTTGTGAAGTCCACCAGGCCCTCCTGCAGCAAAGCACCCCCACAACATGATGCTGCCACCCCCGTGCTTCACGGTTGGGATGGTGTTCTTCAGCTTGCAAGCCTCCCCCTTTTTCCTCCAAACATAACGATGGTCATTATGGACGAACAGTTCTAATTTTAATTTCATCAAACATTTCTCCAAAAAGTACGATCTTTGTCCCCATGCAGTTGCAAACCGTAGTCTGGCTTTTTTATGGCGGTTTTGGAGGAGTGGCTTCTTCCTTGCTGAGCGGCCTTTCAGGTTATGTCGATATAGGACTCATTTTATTGTGGATAAAGATACTTTTGTACCTGTTTCCTCCAGCATCTTCACAAGGTACTTTGCTGTTGTTCTGGGATTGATTTGCACTTTTTGCACCAAAGTACGTTAATCTCTAGGAGACAGAACGCGTCTCCTTCCTGAGCGGTATGACGGCTGCGTGGTCCCAAGGTGTTTATACTTGCGTACTATTGTTTGTACAGGTGAACGTGGTACCTTCAGGCGTTTGGAAATTGCTCCCAAGGATAAACCAGACTTGTGGAGGTCTACGATTTTTTTTGAAGTCTTGGCTGATTTCTTTTGATTTTCCCATGATGTCAAGCAAAGAGGCACTGAGTTTGAAGGTAGGCCTTGAAATACATCCACAGGTACACCTCCAATTGACTCAAATGATGTCAATTAGCCTATCCGAAGCTTCTAAAGCCATGACATAATTTTCTGGAATTTTCCAAGCTGTTTTAAAGGCACAGTCAACTTAGTGCATGTAAACTTCTGACCCACTGGAATTGTGATGCAGTGAATTATAAGTGAAATAATCTGTCTGTAAACAATTGTTGGAAAAATTACTAAATTAAGTAGATGTCCTAACTGAATTGCCAAAACTATAGTTTGTTAACAAGAGATTTGTGGAGTGGTTGAAAAACTAGTTTTAATGACTCCAACCTAAGCGTATGTAAACTTTCAACTTCAACTGTATACGGGATGCTCTAGAGATAAAAATAATTACTTAAAGTTGCGAATGATCAATGACTGTGGAGTTGTCCAATATGCTACACTGAGAATTGAGTTGTAGACGATGTTTGGCGCAAAATATGATTACATTCTATTATTATGGAGAAATTGAATATGTAGAGCTTGTATAAATGGGTTTGCTTCTGAAAGATTAAGCCGTTTATTTTGTCCTAATGTGTGTCGGTCGTAACGCGACTTATTCATTAAATGTGAAGACTTATTATATCAAATCAATTCTCTGTGTAATTATTCTGTGATTAAACTAATCACAGAATAGTAATTAACTAGGAAGAAGGGGGAACCACGGGAAAATGTTTTTTATAGAGTTACAATTTACCGAATAGAACTCGCAACGTTTGGGTTGCTAGACATTTGCGTTATATGCCAACCCATCCACCCCGACCAAGCACCTTACTTATGTTTCTGCCTTAAGTAACCATCGGTCTTGTGTAACCATACCAAAACGTAACATATAATACAAATTAGTAGTGTCCCGGTCCCCGGATTTACATTTACTATGGTACGTCTAGTCTATGAGACCAGGCTGGCTAGCGAGTCACAGATCAGCCCAAATGGAGTCTCTCTCTTTCATTCTTAGGTGTGGTGCTGGCTCTGGATGCATGTGCCTTCGTGCTACTGGGCCTTGTCATCCTGCTGATTAAGAGGAAGCTAGTCTAGTGCAAAACTACTTTTAACAATAACCATGTGCTAGGTTAAAGCTTATTTGTCTCAACAACTGTTGTTTTAAGGAGTTGGTGTTGTTTTCCTCTCTTGTTTTCCTGTATTTCCATTATTATTATGATATGATATTACTATTACTGTAATGAACATTAGTCACCACTTGGTGACAGCACAGAGCTAATGTGTCATGTCTGTCAAAATACTTTATCAAATAAAGCCTCACACATCTTTTTTTGGACCAAAGACTAATTGTTACATGAGACACTCAGAATGTGCTTGGTGTCCTTTTTCATATTTGCATGCCTGTCTCTTTCCTCAGTTCTTGTTTTAAGCACTAAATATGAACACAATATTGTTAGCTCATCCCAACATTTGATAGACTCCTTAAATTATACAATACAAGTATTTTCTCTCGTTGCTCCTCTGTCATCGTCGTCTCTCCACCTCCCACTCGTTCACGCCCCAGACTCTTTCATCACCTCTTTCTCTCCTTATCCAATCTCCTTAATCCACCCTTTCACTGTCTCTCAATACACCAGATCGTCAGTAACACTATCAACAGTCTAATTTTCATCCATTAGGCATCAGAAAACGTCTCACGTTAACCATTGTGTATGAGGGTGCTGGGATTAAAAATAAAAATTTAGGACAAAACACACATTACGACAATAGAGACACCACAACACTACATAAAGAGAGAACTAAGAGAACAACACAACATGACAATAACACGGTAGCAACACAACATGGCAGCAGCACAACATGGTAGCAGCACAAAACCTGGTACAAAAAGCACAAAGGGCAAGAAGGTAGAAACAACAATACATTACACAAAGCAGCCACAAGTGTCAGTAAGATTGATTGAGTCTTTATATGAAGAGATGGAGATAAAACTGTCCAGTTTGAGTGTTTTTTGCAGCTTGTTCCAGTCGCTAGCTGCAGCGAACTGAAAAGAGGAGCAACCCAGGGATGTGTGTGCTTTGGGGACCTTTAACAGAATGTGACTGGCAGAACGGGTGTTGTATGTGGAGGATGAGGGTTGCATTAGGTATCTCAGATAGGGGGGAGTGAGGCCTAAAAGGGTTTTATAAATAAGCATCAACCAGTGGGTCTTGTGGCGAGTATGCAGAGATGACCAGTTTACAGAGGATTATGGAGTGCAGTGATGTGTCCTATAAGGAGCATTGGTGGCAAATTTGATGACCGAATAGTAAAGAACATCTAGCCGCTCGAGAGCACCCTACCTGCCGATCTATAAATAACATCTCCGTAATCTAGCATGGGTAAGATGGCCATCTAAATCAGGGTTAGTTTGGCAGCTGGGGTAAAAGAGGAGCGATTACGATGGAGGAAACCAAGTTTATAGTAACCTTAGCCTGCAGCTTTGAAATGTGCTGAGAGAAGGACAGTGTATCGTCTAGCCATACATTGTCTTATAATAAAACACATGTCATGTAAGATTGTCTGAGAGAGAAATCATATTATCTCATGGAATTTTAGAATTAGATGAACATAAGGGCATCATGGTAGAACAGTTTTGGGTCAAATGCTTCCATAAATGGGGTGAGTGTGTATGTGTTAGAGGATCACTGGAGAGACTGGGGGAGAATCTTGCATCCAACAGGCCTAGCTAAACCACAACTCAGGTCTGTGGGTAAAACTCTGCACTTGACTAGGACCATGTCTCTGTCTGTCTCTGTCTACAGACCACCTACAGGGCCTGTATGTGGTGGTGTAGGCAGAGTCTTTGAGGGGAGGATTCTGGGTAATCAGGGTGTGTGTGAGCGCAAAACAACCTCAGAGATAGCCATGCTAGCAACTTCCATGGAATTTTACTTGAACTATACTGAACAAAAATATAAACGCAACATGCAACAATTTCAAAGGTTTTACTGAGTTACAGTTCATATAAGGAAATCAGTCAATTGAAATGAATTAAATAGGCCCTAATCTATGGACTTCACATGACTGGGCAGGGGCGCAGTCATATGTGGGCCTGGGAGGGCATAGGCGCACCCTCTGGGGAGCCAGGCCCAGCCAATAAGAATGAGTTTTTCAGACAGAAATATTCCTCAGTTTCATCAGCTGTCCGGGTGGCTGATCTCAGACGATTCCGCAGATGAAGAATCCGGATGTGGAGGTCCTGGGCTGGAGTGGTTACATGTGGTCTGCGGTTGTGAGGCCGGGTGGACGTACTGCCAAAATCTTTAAAAAGACATTGGAGGACGTTTATGGTAGAGAAATTAACATTCAATTCTCTGGCAACAGTTCTGGTGGACATTCCTACAGTCATTATGCCAATTGTGCGCTCCCTCAAAACTTGAGGCATCTGTGGCATTGTTTTGTGTGACTAAACTGCACATTTTAGAGTGGTCTTTTGTCTCCAGCACAAAGTGCATCTGTGTAATGATAATGCTGTTTAATCAGCTTCTTGATATGCTACACCTGTCAGGCGGATGGATTATCTTGGCAATGGGGAAATGCTAACAGGGATGTAAATAAATTTGTGCACAACATTTTAGAGAAATAAGCTGTTTGTGTGCATGGACAATATCTGGGATCTTTAATTTCAGCTCATGAAACATGGGACCAACACTTCAGATGTTGCGTTTATATTTTTGTTCAGTATAGTTACTGTGGAATTCCCTTTTTCCTACTACCTTCATTTCACTGCTTAAATCATTCCCCGTCTCACCAGAGTGGGTTGTGGAGCGTGTGGACTATAGGTACTGCAGACTAGGTAGTGGGATGGAAGAGAAGTGGGTGACATGATGAGGTATTGATAGTACATACTAATTCCTAAAGAAATCCCCATACACTCACCAGTAACTACATTTGAAAATGAACTGGGGGTGAAACCAAGCTCCTGAACCCTTTATCCGCAATATTGTGGTTGTTATCCCATAACTTTTCCAAGCGATTACCTCCATTATTGGAGCCACCTAAAAATACTTCCTGCCCTAAGAACTTAATGCAATAGTTGATGTAAAAATTTATTTGTGGTTTCCGCCCCCGGCTTTGTTGTCTCCCCCAGTGTGAGTTTACAGCAGACCAGTCCAACCACAGTTCGATGACGCTGATGATGAGAATGACGAAGATGATGACGCGTGTGTGTGCGTGTGTGGAGTAGGTGACTCTTGCTGTGGATTCGAGTTTCTTTAAGTGAACCTCATCCCTGATAATGGAAACGCAGGACTATATTTGTGTGTGTGTGGGGGGGTGATGTCACAAGTGGTTGACGGTGAAGCCTATATCTGTGTGAGAGTGTGTGTGTGACAGTCTAAGAAACCACTGACAGTAGCAGTGTCTGTCTTTGGAACCACTGGCGATTGGGTTTAACTACTGAGGGTGAGTTAACCAGACCATTAGGATGCATGTTTGATCTGAGGGAGACCAGGACACTATACACTATACTGTCCCAAGTATTTTTCTCTCTTTTCCCTGTGTGGTTGAGGGTAGGCTGTTGAGTGGCTTGTCTGTTTGGTGGTCTTTGGTTTGCATGGTTCGTTGTTCTACAGAACTTTTACTGTTTCTGCTGTCATTCTATTCTAAAGTGTTCTAGTAGCATAGACTGAATATTTGATGGGTGTGGGTTACATTATTCACAGGCATGTGCATCCCTCTACTTGTGTAATTCAACAGCGTGTGTGTTTATTGACTTACCATCTTTTGTTTTCATGCAGGGATCCTGCGTGCACGATGTATTACCTGAAGTTCCTTCTCGTGCCTCTCGTGCTGCTGCCATGTGTCGCCACCCTCCCTAGCAACAGGTGAGAGCGCAAAGCTGCCTCAGTTATTTCCGTTATTTCTGAGTGTCACTTCTGTGATGTACAATTACAAGTGTCGTGCAGTGTCGCCCAAAGTTCAATTGTCACAAGGAAGTGGGTTTAATTTTGCAGGTGAATTAATCACTCAACTGATATAGCACCGGTTTTAAGTTGTACATAATTTGGCACGTCCATCTTGAACCGTAAGAAATCAATTAACGACGTGGGCAGTCTAACTCTAAAATCGGCTAATGACATTGATGAGATCATTGAGATGAATATCCATTGCGATCGTGACATCCGAGAGGTCGGATTTTGTCCTGCCAAGGCAGAGACAGGAATATGTGAATCGCGTAAAAGTGATCAAGTGCGCACTGGAGGGGGACTAGTGGCCACTCCATTGCGCCCTCGAGAATTGAGCTGATGTTTTGAAGTGGGCATCAGCCACAGGTCGGAGTGACGGTTTGGCTCTTTCCTCATCCTGATTCAGGTACTTCACCTCATCTAGCGAGCAGGAAAGCGCGCTCCCGGACAATGAAGGCTGGCTCGTTCCCGGGATCGTCTCCAACCACTACCTCGGCCTCATTGGCGCGCGGCTCCAGAGAGGCCTCACATCTGTCAACAGGTAAGGTTGCACCTTATTATATAAGTCATACCTCATTTATTAATTTGTTGATTGAGGGCAAATGTTGATAATTTTGCGGACAAAACAATGTACAATAATCGAGTTGATTAAACGAATTATTATTTAGTAAATGGATCCACAGCCTTTTTTTATTTACTCAACTCGTCACTCAAAATATGCTGAAATATTATCTGAACTGAACATTTTAGTTGGCCCAAAATTTGCTCCGATTTAAGAATCATCTAGGTTAGGGACACCCACACATTCAAATAGTGCTTTTAACATACAATGTTTTCAACCTACATATTTGACATAAACATGATTACATTGTGCATGTTCATTTTATACAGTAATTATTATTCAACATGTCCTCACCTGAGATTTGAACTTACAACCTCTTGGTTCACGGAATTCCTATCTTCCTGCAATGCCGCCATCTATAAATGAACATGCACAATGCCATCGTGTATGTCAACATGTGTGAAATATGTATGTTTAAAGCACTGTGTGTGTGGGTGTCCCTAACCACATTTTTGCCTAAGTTTTCTCAAGTTGGAGCTCAGTTTGGGCAAACCATTTTTTTTTAGTTTAGGTAACACTTTGACTGAAAGTTCAGTAAATAAAACAAAAGGCTGTGGAACCAGTTACTAAATAATTATTTTTTACAGTGAAGATTCCTGTGGCTCGACCAACTAAGCTGAAATTTGTGGGGGGGAGGAAATTACATCATATTTAAATGTATAGTGATAATAATATTATAAATCAAATAATAGTGATCTTAATAATAATAATAGTTTATTGCTATTACTATTATTGTTACTAGTAGCTGCAGTAGTGATATCATATTAGTATCATATGGTAGCTATTTTTATCCACTTACTATACAGTATGTCTGGTAGGCCAATAACTTTACTATATTTTTCTGATCTATACCACTCTATAAATGTTTAGATAAGTAATGCATAATTTGTTCGACATATTGGATTCATTGATTGCTGTCCTCCTATATCCCATCAGCCACCACATAGAGAAAAGGAAGTGCAACACGGCTACCTGTGTAACCCAGCGACTGGCTGACTTCCTGACCCGCTCCAGCAACACCATCGGCACGGTGTACGCCCCCACCAACGTAGGCTCCAGCACCTACGGGAAACGGGATCTACTGCAGCCTCCCAGCTATATGCCTCTCTAGTGATGCATGGGTTCAAGCCCACTGATGTAGGATATGCTCAGCTGAAATGACCACACCACCATGTAAACAGCAATGATGGTTATGTATCATTAACTTGAGTTTTTTGTTTCTTTTATAAACTTCAGAAAAAAACAGTGCCTTTTGGTATAGAATAATAATAAAGAAGTATTTGTTACACAAATCAGACTAGAGGCTGATGAGATACTAGTCTCTGTTCTGTGAGCCTAACTGGTTCAACTCAACAATAACCCCACAATGGCATGTGAATAAAATGGAATGTAAAAAAAAAAGTAAAACGTTTTTAAAAAAGTAAACGGGTGCATAAGGCATATAAAAAACAAGTTTTGTCCTTCTGTTTGACTGTTGTGTAGGTTATTTGTTTTTTTGTAATAAAGTTGAAAGATTTTTAAAAGCGGTTGGTTTCACTGCACATCATTAATAGTTTCAGTCATGCAGACACAATGTTGAGCTCTTTTATAACTTAAATAAAGCATTAACTTATCATGAACAAACCATTATGCTTATGAATATTTATAAATGCTTTATAAATTATAATTAAATGGTATGCTCATGAATGAAAGGCAACTTGTAGACTCAATGAGGCATACTGTCAGGTCGGTGTGTGTAGCTGGTGCATAAAGTCAGGCGCAGGAGAGCAGAGATGAGTGAACAACGTATTTTACTAATACGGCACAAAGTAAACAATTTACAACGTGCCAAACAATAACGGTACCCAATACACACGGGCAAAAATACCAGCCGGAAAAACACTGACAATGAACAAGAAACAATCACGCACACAAACATGGGGGAACCAGAGGGTTAAATACATTAACAAGTAATTGGGGAATGAAAACCAGGTGTGTGGAAAACAAAGACAAAACAAATGGAAAAATGAAAAGTGGATTGTCGATGGCTAGAAGACCGGTGACGACGACCGCCGAACGGAAGTCGTGACAGTACCCCCCCTTGACACCGGCCTCGGGGACGACCCAGGGGGGTGAGGCACATGGCGATCCGGCCGGCGACGGTGGAACTCCCGCAGCATCAAAGGGTCCAATACGTCCTCCACCGGCACCCAGCATCTCTCCTTCGGAACGTACCCCTCCCACTCCACGAGGTACTGAAGGCCCCTAGACCGACGCCTTGAGTTTAGAATGGACCGAACTGCATACGCCGGGGCCCCCTCGATGTCCAGAGGGGGCGGAGGAACCTCACGCACCTCAGACTCCTGGAGTGGACCAGCCACACCCGGCCTGAGGAGAGACACATGGAACGAGGGGTTAAGCTGTAACCTGTAACTAACCTCGTTCAGTCTCCTCAGGACTTTAAATGGTCCCACAAACCGCAGGCCCAGCTTCCGGCAGGGCAGGCGGAGGGGCAGGTTTCTGGTCGAGAGCCAGACCCAGTCCCCTGGTGCGAACACCGGGGCCTCACTACTGTGACGGTCTGCGCTGGCTTTCTGGCGCATCACGGCCCGCTGAAGGTGAACATGAGCGGCGTCCCATGTCTCCTCCGCGCGTCTAAACCAGTCGTCCACCGCAGGAGCCTCGATCTGGCTCTGATGCCAAGGCGCCAGAACCGGCTGGTACCCCAGTACGCATTGGAAGGGGGAGAGGTTAGTGGAGGAGTGGCGGAGTGGCGGAGTGAGTTCTGGGCTATCTCTGCCCAGGGCACGAACGCCGCCCACTCCCCCGGCCGGTCCTGGCAATAAGACCTCAGAAACCTACCCACATCCTGGTTCACTCTCTCCACCTGCCCATTACTCTCGGGGTTAAAACCCAAGGTAAGGCTGACCAAGACCCCCAGACGTTCCATGAACGCCCTCCAGACCCTCGACGTGAACTGGGGACCTCGATCAGACACTATGTCCTCAGGCATCCCGGAAGACGTGTGTAAATAGGGCCTCCGCAGTCTGTAGGGCCAGAGGGAGACCGGGCAAAGGGAGGAGATGACAGGACTTAGAAAACCGATCCACAACAACCAGGATCGTGGTGTTACCCTGTGAGGGAGGAAGATCGGTTATGAAATCCACCGACAGGTGAGACCACGGCCGTTGTGGAACGGGTAAGGGTTGTAACTTCCCTCTGGGCAAGTGCCTAGGAGCCTTGCACTGGGTGCACACCGAGCAGGAGGAAACATAAACCCTCACATCCTTAGCTAAAGTGGGCCACCAGTACTTCCCACTAAGACAGCGCACCGTCCAACCGATGCCAGGATAACCAGAGGAGGGTGACGTGTGGGCACAATAGATCAAATGGTCGCGGACAGCAGACGGAACGTACAGACGCCCAGCTGGACACTGGATGGGAGTGGGCTCTGCACGTAGCGCCCGCTCGATGTCCGCGTCCAGCTCCCACACTACCGGTGCCACCAGGCAGGAGGCCAGGAGTATGGGGTCGTGATCCATGGGCCCGCTCCTCTGTGTCATACGTCCGGGACAGTGTGTCTGCCTTCACGTTCTGGGAACCTGGTCTGTAAGACAGGGTGAAAACAAAACGGGTAGAAAACATGGCCCACCTTGCCTGGCGAGGGTTCAGTCTCCTCGCCGCCCAGATGTACTCCACGATGCGGTGGTCAGTCCAGATGAGAAAAGGGTGTTTAGCCCCCTCAAGCCAATGTCTCCACGCCTTCAAGGCCTTGACGACAGCCAACAACTCCCGGTCCCCTACGTCATAGTTTTGCTCCGCCGGGCTGAGCTTCTTCGAGAAGAAGGCACAGGGGCGGAGCTTTGGTGGAGTACCCGAGCGCTGAGAGAGCACGGCTCCTATCCTAGCCTCGGACGCGTTCATCTCCACTATGAACGCTAAAGAGGGATCCGGATGAGCCAGCACGGGAGCCGAGGTAAACGGAGCCCTCAGGTGACCAAAAGCCCTGTCCGCCTCAGCCGACCACTGCAAACACACCGGTCCCCCCTTCAGCAGTGAGGTAATGGGAGCTGCTACCTGACCAAAACCCCCGGATAAACCTCCGGTAGTAGTTAGCAAACCCTAGAAACCGCTGCACCTCCTTTACCGTGGTGAGAGTCAGCCAATTACGCACGGCTGAAATGCGGTCACTCTCCATCTCCATCCCTGAAGTGGAAATGCGGTACCCTAGGAAGGAGACGGACTATTGAAAGAATAGACATTTCTCAGCCTTGACGTACAGATCATGCTCCAACAGTCGACCAAGCACCTTGCGCACCAGGGACACATGCTCGGCTCGTGTAGCGGAGTATATCAGAATGTCATCAATATACACCACTACACCCTGCCCGTGCAGGTGTCTGAAAATGTTGTCTACAAAGGCCTGGAAGACTGATGGAGCATTCATCAACCCGTACGACATGACGAGGTACTCATGGTGCCCTGAGGTGGTACTGAAAGCTGTCTTCCACTCGTCTCCCTCCTGGATACGCACCAGGTTGTAAGCGCTCCTGAGATTCTTTTTACAGAAGGCGAGAGCCAAAGCGGCATATTCGGAGGGAATGTGCACGGTGGAGACCTGGTCTGGACTTTCCACCATAGTAGCACCGACGTAAACCCCTAAACACCTCCCCGAGCACTCTCGTGACCACCCCGTGAGAGCCCTCCGTTGCCACGAAATAGTGGGGTTATGACAAGCCAACCAGGGTAGGCCCAGCACCACAGGAAATGCAGGAGAATCAATAAGGAAGAGACTGATTCTCTCCTTGTGACCCTCCTGCGTCACCATGACCAGTGGAGCGGTGGCCTCCCTAACTAACCCTGACCCTAATGGTCGACTATCTAGGGTGTGAACTGGGAAGGGCATATCCACTGGAACAATGGGGATCCCTAAACTATGGGCAAATGATCTGTCAATGAAATTCCCAGCTGCGCCTAAATCTACGAGCGCCTTATGCTGGGAATGCGGGGAAAACTCAGGAAAATGTATGTACAGTCGTGGCTAAAGGTTTTGAGAATGACACAAATATTAATTTCCACAAAGTTTGCTGCTTCAGTGCTTTTAGATATTTTTGTCAGATGTTACTATGGAATACTGAAGTATAATTACAAGCATTTCATAAGTGTCAAAGGCTTTTATTGACAATTACATGAAGTTGACACATGAATGGTCTCAGGATGCTTTACTGTTGGCATGACACAGGACTGATGGTAGCGCTCAGCTTGTCTTTTCCGGACAAGCTTTTTTCCGGATGCCCCAAACAATCGGAAAGGGGATTCATCAGAGAAAATGACTTTACCCCAGTCCTCAACAGTCCAATTCCTGTACCTTTTGCAGAATATCAGTCTGTCCCTGATGTTTCTCCTGGAGAGAAGTGGCTTCTTTGCTGCCCTTCTTGACACCAGGCCATTCCTTGCAGGTAACCATGGTTGACCAAGGAAGAACAATGATTCCAAGCACCACCCTCCTTTTGAAGCTTCCAGTTTGTTATTCAAACTCAATCAGCATGACAGAGTGATCTCCAGCCTTGTCCTCGTCAACACTCACACCTGTGTTAACGAGAGAATCACTGACATGATGTCAGCTGGTCCTTTTGTGGCAGGGCTGAAATGCAGTGGAAATGTTTTTTGGGGATTCAGTTCATTTGGATGGCAAAGAGGGACTGCAATTAATTGCAATTCATCTGATCACTCTTCATGACATTCTAGAGTATATGCAAATTGCCATCATACAAACTGAGGCAGCAGACTTTGTGAACATTGATATTTATATTCATTCTCAAAACCTTTGGCCATGACTGTACAAAAACATGTGTGCAACAGATGCTCTGGGTGAGCATGGTGCCGACTCACCTGGGGTGCATGATTCTGTCAGGTCGGTGTGTGTAGCTGGTGCATAAAGTCAGGCGCAGGAGAGCAGAGATGAGTGAACAACGTATTTTACTAATACGGCACAAAGTAAACAATTTACCACGTGCCCAACAATAACGGTACCCAATACACACAGGCGAAAATACCAGCCGGAAAAACACTGACAATGAACAAGAAACAATGGGGGAACCAGAGGGTTAAATACATTAACAAGTAATTGGGGAATGAAAACCAGGTGTGTGGAAAACAAAGACAAAACAAATGGAAAAATGAAAAGTGGATTGTCGATGGCTAGAAGACCGGTGACGTCGACCGCCGAACGCCTCACGAACAAGGAGAGGGACCGACTTCGGCGGAAGTCGTGACACATACAGTATAATACATGAGTTACTCAACAGATACATGTAATTTCAGGTATTGGAGGGGAAAGGTGTGACGCACTATATTAACCTGTGTTTGATTAATACCATTCCCAGTGCGAGCAGAAAATTACACCTGTATTCCACTGCTTTTTTACCCAGACATGAGAGGATATAAAAAAATATTGCAGAAGTTAATTTAGCTGATGATGCCATACACAAACCAGCCATTAAGCCCCCAAACATGTCTGACGCTGTGGGATAAGGATCAGAGGTGGGTCAAGCTATTCATATGAATAACAAGCATATAGCCTACCTCTAGGATAATGTACATCAAGAGTAGTCAATTAGACAGGGGTAATTCACATCGACGGAGATGTTGTTGATGCACTGCAGTACTGATTGCTGATTGTCTATCTGTGACAATATCACAGATGACACTTTGAACTACTCTATTATACCTCTCTCTCTCTCTCTCTCTCTCTCTCTCTCTCTCTCTCTCTCTCTCTCTCTCTCTCTCTCTCTCTCTCTCTCTCTCTCTCTCTCTCTCTCTCTCTCTCCAGCCAGCTCAGCAGTCAAACAGGCTGCCATCTCTCACACCACATCACCATATTCCTTCCATTTAGAGATTGCTGCTGACAACAAGTTGGACATGTCTTTTAACAGCACTCCAGAAGAAAAATAATAGGCCCTTCCGAACAGCTCATAGAAATGTTGTAAATAGGTATGAGGTCCAGAAATGAATAAAATACATCAATATCACAGCAGGGAGGGATAGAGTATGCATGAGTGAAATAACCAATTCAGTGTGGCTATAGCACCTTCAGACACCACAGGTTGAGCATTTGTTTGTCAAATATAACCATAAGTGTCTGCATGATTAAAAATTTAAAAGTACAGAGATGACAAGTACAACCTTTCCTTTTCAGGCCATCTTCGGTCATTTGCCTCAATGGCCATTTAATATACAGGCAATTCAAGTTGCGAATTTTCATAGACAGAACTCTTACACTGGATATGTTATTATATTGAAACAGCAAGCTCTGAATCTGAAGTGCACTGCAGACCTTATAAGCATTGCATCACATAGACATGTTTTTTAAGGGTTCATAATATAATGAGAACATCAAGACCTTCAACCTAAAGTATACAGATATTGATTTATGATTTTTATTCAGATCCCCATTAACTGTTGAAGAAGCAGCAGGTGTTCATCCTGGGTTCCACACAAAACATAGAATTATGACAAAATACAGAACACTAATGGACAGGAATAGGAACACAAATTTAAACTAAGAACACTACGACTAAAGAACAATACGACTTCTTAAAAAAATTAAAAAAAGAAGAAGAAAAATAAATAGTACTAAGAATAATGTGTGTGTGTGTGTTTCTTGGGGTGTTGTTTTATCTGTTTTTTTTAAACAGATTTTATTGCTTGCCTGAGTTACCTGAGGTGAAAAAGAGAATTCCATGTTGATCTGTTTCACCTGTCTTTGTGAATGTCTCCTCCCCCCTCCAGGTGTCGCCCATCTTACCCATTATACCTTTGTTCTCTGTTTGTCTGTTGCCAGTTTGTTTGTTCATAAAACCTACCAGCGGTTTTCTCATTGCGCCTGTCTTGGCTATAGTTCCTGTTTTTCTAGTTTCCCCAGTTTTGATCTTTCTGCCTGCCCTGAGCCTACCTGCCATCCTGTACCTTTGCCTGCCCATGTTCGATTTAATAAACTTTTGTTACTTCGACTGTCTGCACCTGGGTCTTACCTTTAAACCTGATACATGTAGTCATTGCTCTATACAGTACTGTGCATCTCCCAGCCTCTGTTCTGGACTTGGGGACTTTGAAGAGGCCAATGATTGTGTGTGTTGTGGGGCATGTATTGTTTTTTGAGCTGTGTGTTAACTTGCTGAACAGACAATTCAGTACTTTCAGCACATCAATACTTCTTACAAAGACCAACATTGAGTGATGCAGTCAATCTCTCCTCCACTCTGAACCAGAAGAGACTGACATGCATGTTATTGACATTGGCCTTTCATGTACATTTGAGGGCCAGATGTGCTGCTCTGTTCTGGGACAGCTGAAGCTTTTCTAGGTCCTTTTTTTCCATACCTGCCCATACAACTGGGCAATAGTCAAGATACGATAAAATCAGAGCTTACAGGACTTGTTTGGTTGCATATGACGTAAAAAAAAGCAGAGCATCTCTTCAGCACAGACAAACCTCTCCCCATCTTTACAACAATATACTCAATATGCCTTGACTATGACAGTTTACAATCTAAGGTAACACCAAGAAGTTTAGTCTCTTCTACTTGCTCCACAGCCACATTATTCATAACCAGATTCAACTGAGGTCCAGTACCTAGAAAGTGATTTGTGCCAAATGCAATGCTTTTGGTTTTAAATACTGTATGTTCAGGACAAGTTGATTCCTAACCACCCATTCTAAAACTGACTGCAGCTATTTGTTTAGGGTTTTCACTATCTGTGGGTGCTGACATGTATAGTATTGAATCATCTGCGTACATAGACACACAGGTTTTGTTTAACGTTAATGGTAGATTATTTATAAAAATAGAGAACAGTAAAGGGTCAAGACAACAGCCTTTGTCGAATACCACACTTTACTGTTTTACGTTAGAGAAGCTTCCACTATAGAAAACCCTCTGTGTTCTATTAGGTAGATAGCTCTCTATCCATGATAAGGCAGATGAAAAAAAAAACTAGAACAAATGACAGTCAATATCTTATTATCGATGTCTTTCAGCCAATCATCAGTCATTTTTGTCAGTGCAGTACATGTTGAGTGTCCTTCCCTATAAACATGCTAAAAGTCAGTTAGATTGTTCAAAGAGATAGCATTGTATCTGGTCAAACACAATCTTTTCAATGAGTTTGCTAAGAACTGGCAGCAAGTTGATTGGTCGGTTGTTAAAGCCAGCAAAGGGAGCTTTACACATTTTGGGGTAGCGGAATGACTGTAGCTTCCCTAAAGGTCTGTGGACAAACTTTTCTCCAGGCTTAGATTAAAGATGTGGCAATACAGTCCACTATCAACCTCAGTAGCTTTCCATCTAGGTTGTCATTACCAGGTGGTTTCTCATTATTGATTGACAGCAATTATTTTTCCACCTCTCCCACACTAACTTTATAAAAGTCTAAATTACAATGCTTTTCTTTCATTATTATGTATTTTATGCACGAATATGATGGTCACAGTTTGTTGTTGACATTTCATGCCTAAATTTGCCAACTTTGCCTTAGTTTCTTAATAAAATTCCTTATCAATCCAGGGGGCCTTAACCGTTTTAACAGTCAGTTTTCTAATAGGTGCATGCTTATTGATAACTGAAAGTAACAATTTCATGAATGCATCAAGTGCAGCGCCGGAATGCTCCTCATTTGTCACGACTTCGACTGAAGTCGGTTCCCCTCCTCATTCGGGCAGCATTCGGCGGTCGACGTCACCGGTCTCTAATCATCACCTATCCATTTTTCATAATCCATATGTCTTGTCTTGTTTTTCACACACCTGGTTTGCATTCCCCATCATTATCTGTTGTGTATTTAACCCTCTGTTTTTCCCCATGTCTTTGTGTGTGATTGTTTATTGTTAAGCTGTTTTAGTTCCGGCTGGTACGTTTTATTTATGCCTCGCTTGTTTGCGTTTGGCAAAGTGTTTTGTATTACGCGGTTAGCCTTTATCTTCGTTTGATTCATTGAGCTTTGCTCACTCAGTCCTGTTCTCCTGCGCCTGACTATTCATGCACCAGCTACACACGAACCTTGACAGAATCACACACCAACATGGAGTCAGCAGGAGCAGATACCCTGGTCAGAAGAGTCGAGGAACGCGTCCAGGAACACGTGGCAATGCTACATCATCTCGGTGACAGGAAGTCTCTCCAGCGCCTCGACCAATGCAACCGGGGTTACCTCTACCCGTCTCGTCCGGATCCTGCTCCAGTGGGATGTGTCTCTCCCTTCCCATGGAGTATGATGGGACAGCTGCACAGTGCCAGGGGTTCCTTTTACAACTGGACCTATACCTGGCCACCGTTCACCCAGCTCTCTCAGGAAGGGAGATAGCCTCCACCCTCGTCTCATGCCTCTTGGGGAGAGCTCTGGAGTGGGCCAACGCTGTGTGGGAAGAAGAAGACGCGGTGTTGGACCACTTCGAGGATTTCACCCGTCGCTTTCGGGCCATAGTTGATCATCCGCCCGAAGGTAGAGTGGCGGGGGAACGACTTTTCCAATTGAGGCAGGGGACAAGGAGCGCACAGGAGTTCACTCTGGAATTCCGGACCTTGGCCGCCGGAGCAGGATGGAACGACAGGGCACTCATCGACCACTATCGATGCAGCCTGCGTGAGGAGGTCCGACGGGTGTTGGCCTGCAGGGATGCCACCTTCACCATTGACCAACTGGTGGATCTGTCCATCCGGTTGGATAACCTGCTGGTTACCCATGGACGTCCTGAGGGGGCTCTGTCGGTTCCATCTCCCAGCACTCCTGCTCCGGTGCCCATGGAGTTGGGAGGGGCTGCGCGTAGGGAGGCTGGAGGAGGGGCTCTCACGTGCACCATCTGTGGCCGCAGAGGACACACTGCCGGTCGGTGCCAGGTTGGTCCTTCTGGGAGTCGAGGCAGCAGGCCGGGCACTCTGGCGTCACCCCAGGTGTCTGCACCACTCTCATTCAGAGTCCTCTGTTGTTCACCTGTTTGTACCTGTTTGTTTCCCTGAGTTTTCCCCGCATTCCCAGCATAAGGCGCTCGTCAATTCAGCAGCTGGGAATTTTATCGACAGAACGTTAGCTCTTAGTTTAGGGATCCCCATTATTCCTGTGGTTAGACCTTTCCCGGTTCACGCTCTGGATAGTCGACCATTAGGGTCTGGGCTAATCAGGGAAGCCACCATCTCCTATTCCATGGAGACGCAGGGGGGTCACGAGGAGAAAATCAGTCTCTTTCTCATTGATTCTCCTGCATTTCCAGGTGGTACTGGGTCTTCTTTGGTTGGCTCGTCATAACCCCACCATTTCCTGGCAACAGAGGGCTCTCACGGGGTGGTCGTCAGAGTGCTCAGGGAGGCGTGTAGGAGTTTCCATTGGTGCTACCACGGTGGAAAGTCCAGACCAGGTCTCCACCGTGCACATCCCCCCAGAATATTTTTAAGGTTTGCCAATTACTACCAGAGATTTATCCGGGGTTTTGGCCAGGTGGCTGCTCCCATTACCTGCTGAAGGGGGGTCCTGTACGTCTTCAGTGGTCGGTTGAGGAGGACAGGGCTTTTTGGCACCTAAGAGCTCTGTTTATCTCGGCTCCCGTGCTGGCCCATCCAGATCCCTCTTTGGCATTCATAGTGGAGGTGGACGCGTCCGAGGCTGGGATCGGAGCCATTCTCTCTCAGCGCTCGAGCACGCCGCCGAAGCTCCACCCCTGAGTTTCCTTCTGGAAGAAGCTCAGCCCGGCGGAGCGGAACTATGATGTGGGGGACCGGGAGTTGTTGGCTGTGGTTAAGGCTTTGAAGGCGTGGAGACATTGGCTTGAGGGGTCTAAACACCCTCTCCTGCGCCTGACTATTCATGCACCAGCTACACACGAACCTTGACATCATTAGACACATCAGGCTACCAAATCTTCTTTACATTCAAGATAGGAATCATTACAAAACCTTGTTTATGATCTTTTATACAATATTTTAAGCTCAGCCTTTGGATCCTTGGCTTTTCTGGATATAGCCACTTTATTATTGTCACTACATCAAATGGGTGTGGATACAGCTTCAGAGCAAAGTTCTGCAGCATTAGTAAAGATATGATCAATACACTTGTATGATGTAGTTCCTGTACTTTTTGTAAACACACTGGTACGTTGACAATAGCTTTATCTCTATGGATTGTTTGAGCTAATTCCATCAATACTGTTGATAGTGTAGCCTATTACTCAAATAGCTGGATAGAGCTATTATAACGTACCAGAGCATTTAAAAAAACAGTACAGGAGCTATATCTTCCAAGTTTATTGATCATATCTTTACTAATGCTGCATAACTTTGTTCTAAAAATAGTTTGGATGGAGCAGAGAGGAGAGGCCCATTCATTGTAATGTCACATCAGTAGCACTTCACCTGTGATATACTCCCACAGCGTAATTATACCAGACAGCTAATGGAAATGTGTTTTCCCATCTAATGTCAGATCACTTCTCTTTTAATAATCCCAGCATTTAAACAACACCCCAGCCTCTGACGTTAGCCCTTAAAAGAACATGTAGCAGCAGTCATGGATATCTGGTTGGCTATTATATCTCACACACTGTTATATATCTCTCACACTGAAGTGCGTGTCTACACAATTCTATATTAGGAGGGTTAAGTCGATTCTACTCTGTCTGGATGTAGAAACATGAGTCTGTTTAACTCTGATTAGTAGCACTAATTGACACATGGGCACACTCATAAGAGTATGACATCTGATTGGTGATGAAATCTGGTGAGATCTTTCTTTCTGTCTGAACTCTGTAACTGTTTCCAAGAAAAACACTTAAACAGAAGGGGAGTAAAATCTAAATTCTAAGGATTTTTCCCCCTATAGCCTACTGTACATGAATGATTTCACGCACAATTTTAACTTTCCTTTATGGAAAAAACACATGATTTCACATGGGGGGTCCTCATGGGAGCCAGTATCATCATAGAGCTTGATGTTTTTTTGTGACTCCACTTGAAGAAACGTTCAAATTTCTTGAAACTTTACGGATTGACTGGCCTTCATGTCTTAAAGTAATGATGGCTGTCTTTTCTCTTTGCTTATTTGAGCTGTTCTTGCCATAATCTTCTGTATACCACCCCTACCTGGTCACAACACAACTGACCGGCTCAAACTCATTAAGGAAAGAAATTCCACAAATTAACCTTTAACAAGGCACACCTGTTAATTGAAATGCATACCAGGTGACTACCTCATGAAGCTGGTTGAGAGAATGCCAAGATTGTTCAAAGCTGTCATCAAGGCAAAGGGTGGCTACTTTGAAGAATATCAAATATCAAATATATTTTGATTTGTTTAACACTTTTTGGTTATTACATGATTCCATATGTGTTTTTTCATAGTTTCCAGCTATTCCATCTTCAACTTCGACTTCGACTCATTTGCTCTTTCTGTAATTCCGACCCAATTTTTGGGGAGCCCAAGAGGAAACGCAGATGTTACAAAGGCAAGAGAAGGGGGATCCTGGTGAGATTAAGGCAAAGGGAGAACCGGCCACCTCTTCCCTCCATTCTACTGGCCAGTCACTTGATAATAAGATGGATGACCTCCGATTGTGGATTTGCTACCAACAGGACTCTCAAAACTGAAATATCCTCTGCTTTTCTGAAACATGTTTCTCGGATAAGATACCCTCCATGGCTGTTCAATTTTATGGATTTTCCATTCACTGTGCAGACAAGACAGTGGAGTCGGGGAAATTGAGGGTAGAGGGGTTTGCCTCTTCATCAACAACAACTGGTGTGCTGACTCAAACACAGTGGAAGTGTCGACCCATTGTTCACCCATCTTGGAATAGTCAAATGCCGACCCTTTTACCTCCCACGGTTTTCAGCTGTGACTGTTCTATACATTCCAACTCAAGAGAAGAAAAATAACAAGCTGGCACTTAACATACTGCACGAGGCTAAAGCCAAGTAGGAACAATTACATCCAGAGGTTGCTTTTCTGATTGCCTACGATTTTAATTCCACGTCATTAAGACACGTAATGCCCAACTGCCGTCAACGCGTCTCTCTCGCCACTAGGGGTGATAAAGTCCTAGACCACTGTTATTCTACCCACAAGCAAGCATACTCTGTACTCCTGCTTCCTATTTACAAGCAGAAGCTCAAACAGGAATTACCCATGACTCGCTCCATTGAGAAATTGTCTCCAGAATGAGAGATTATGCTACAGAACTGCTTTGCTAGCGCTGTTTCGGTACACCGCTGGTAACATCGACAGACAACAAGCTAACCACCTCCATCACCGGCTTCATTAGGAAATGCATTGGCACGTTTTCCCCACAGTAACGGTTCGCTGCTTCCCCATTCAAAAGCCCTGGATTACCACTGAGGTTGGTGCTAAACTAAAGGATAGGGCTACCGCACACAGGGCTATCGCATACAACCCTGAGGCTACAGCTGAGGACAGGAACTAGTAAAAAAGTCCCGCTATGACCTCCACAGCGAGCAAAAGCACAATATAGGAATAAGGTGGAACCATATTACACAGGCTCCGCCGCCCACCGCATATGGCAAGGGCTACAGTCCATTACGGATTACAAAGGACGACACAGCTGTGATCTGCCCAACGATGCCTCTCTACCAGACGAACTCCAAGCATTTTATGCACGATTGTATTCCAGGGCACGTTCTCAGAACATGCGCAGAACAGCTGGCAAGTATATTCACGGTAACAGGGGTGTGTGCTTAGTCCCCTCCTGTCCTTCCTGTTCACCAACAACAGTGTGGCCACCAATAACTCCAACAATATCATCAAGTTTTCTGACGACCCGACGGTGATCACCGGCACAATGAGACAGCCTACAGGTTGGAGGTAAGTGACCTGTCATTGTGGGGACGGAACAACAACCTCTCCCTCAACGTCAGTAAGACCAAGGAGCTGATCGTGGACTACAGGAAACGGGAGGGTGAGCACGCGCCCATCCACATTGACCGGGCTGCAGTGGAGAGGGACGAGAGCTTCACACTACACACTACGCACACTAATACTCACTGATATTCACATATACAAACACATTCCATAATTTGCACATACATTTATAATACTGACTCTACATACACCCACTCACATACAATTATCATATACACTCCTGCTGCTCTGTTTATCATATATCCTGATGCCTTGTCACCATACCCTTATACATATCAATCCAGTATCCCTGCACATTGTAAATGTGCTGACCCTGTATATTGTATGCTTAGTTACTTTATCATGTTCTTCTTATTTATTTTTATATCTCATGTTTTTGTTCTACCTTGTTATTTTTTGTATTACATTGTTATTGATAACTGCATTGTTTGGGTTAGAGTTTGAAAGAAAGGCATTTCACTGTACTTGCGCATGTAACATTCAAAAATGTCACATGTGAAGAGTTCCAAAAACATGTTTTCATATTTGAAATGTCACATGTGAAGTGTTCCAAAAACACATTTTCACATGATTTCACATGTTTTTTTCCATAAGGGGGATGCCAACAACCTGAATTTCTTGCTACGCCACCAGGTGATTGTCCATTAAAACCTTTTTTAAACCTTCACATGTGACATTTCACATGTGAAATCATGTGATTTTCCACGTGAAATCTTGTTTTTTCCGTAAAGGGAATGCTAGCAACCTGAACTTCTTACCACGCCACCAGGTCTGTGGCCACAGACTTATTGGCCAGAATACATTTCTGCACTGCTAAAGGTTGCCTAGAATCAAGTCAATAATTGTGTGAATATCTGACAACACCAACGAAAAAGTAGAAGTGCGGAGGAGGAAACGCCGTCCAACTGACGTCAGCTTGCAGGCACATGGCCCGCCACAAGGACTAGCAAGAGCACAATGAGCCAAACCATCCCCTAAACCGGACAGCACAATTGTGTGCCTTCCTACAACGCTTTCGGTCAGCTGTGACCCAGGCTGTAGTGGCACCTCAGCACTGTGCCACTTGGTCAGTACCATTAAGGGTACATACGTGCAGATAATCTGGTATAAAGGTACATTTTCTACCCAATATATTCAATATAAGGTACAATCATTTCTGCACTTTGAAATGTAGGTGGGGGCAATGTACTGGTGGGGCTCATTAGCATTTTTGTCTAAAATATGTTTGTGCCATCCGTCAGTGGAAATGTTGTACCAGTTTAACGGGTGTATCGTTATGTTGATGAAAGTTGAGCACATCTTTCGACACATCAGTTCTTCAATTGGTGTAAGTACTTGTGACAATCCAGAGTTGCACTGTTAAGAAGTTACTATGCATTTTCCTGTAGCTTAACTACTTAGGGAGCAGTGGAGTGCCCCACTCCCGACACTACCCGGTGAAATAATGCGCCAAATTCAAAATCCAAAAGTTGATTTATTAAACATTCATCAATATACAAGTGTTGCATAGTCATCAAAAGCTCTGCTTCTTGGCAATATCACAGCGGATTTCAGATTTCAGATTGTCAGATTTCAAAAAGGCTTTACGGCGAAAGCACATTTGATTGTTTGAGGATAGCACCTACAATATTTATCCATTAGCATCAATTCATAAACCAGCGCGGTTCACACAAAACCCATTTCACAGCGAAAACAAATCCCTTACCAAAACCGTCACCTCTGCTGCCGCTCCCTAAGAAGTTAATGTCAGCTGGTACACACAAATATAATGTTTAGTTTTAAATAACTTATTTTCTAATAGTTACAGGTGTGTTATTGTAGAATTCACAGTAATTTACTGTAGCTAATCTGTCACTCACTGACCTGATGGTGTAGCTGAGAAGTGGTTATTACAATGACATGGTAACTATCCATAAATGAAATATTGTATGGGTCTTTGGGATCACATGCACTTATGTCAGCCTTTAGGAGAACTAACCACGTTCAAGCTTAATGTTAATGAACAGAATACAACAGCAGATTAACTTGGACAAAATTCCCTCTCATGGGAGACCAAAAAGAGCCAGCTGAATGCCACTTTAATAAGCCACACCTGCAATCTACTGATAGGCTGTTGCTGCTACACTGTAATTCCCAAGGTATTTTGAACTCTACCGCGGGTAGATTTTTTCAGAATAGTTCTTCATGTCTGTTTTTGCATGTACAGTGGGGGAAAAAAGTATTTAGTCAGCCACCAACTGTGCAAGTTCTCTCACTTAAAAAGATGAGAGAGGCCTGTAATTTTCATCATAGGTACACTTCAACTATGACAGACGAAATGAGGAAAAGAAATCCAGAAAATCACATTGTAGGATTTTTTATGAATTTATTTGCAAATTATGGTGGAAAATAAGTATTTGGTCAATAACAAAAGTTTATCTCAATACTTTGTTATATACCCTTTGTTGGCAATGACAGAGGTCAAACGTTTTCTGTAAGTCTTCACAAGGTTTTCACACACTGTTGCTGGTATTTTGGCCCATTCCTCCATGCAGATCTCCTCTAGAGAAGTGATGTTTTGGGGCTGTCGCTGGGCAACACGGACTTTCAAAGATTCCTGCACCCGTTACTGAAATGGTTGTTTCAAATCCAATCAAATTGTATTGGTCACATACACATGGTTAGCAGATGTTAATGCGAGTGTAGCGAAATGCTTGTGCTTCTAGTTCCAATAATGCAGTAATATCTAACAAGTAATCTAACAAATTCACAACAACTACCTTATACACACAAAAGTAAGGGATGAATAAGAATATGTACATATAAATATATGGATGAGCGATGGCCGTGCGGCATAGGCATAGGCAAGATGCAGTAGATGGTATGGAGCAGTATATACATATGAGATGAGTGATGTAGGATATTTAAACATTATTAAAGTGGCATTATTTAAAGTGACTAATGATAGGCATAGGCAAGATGCAGTAGATGGTATAGAACAGTATATCCATACGAGATGAGTAATGTAGGATATTGTTATGTCTGCTCCTGCTCTTCCCTTCCCCTGGCGCCAGATTACCCTGCATCACACGCTCCTGCCAAACATCACTCACACCTGCCCTCCCTCGTCACTCGTATCAGCGTTATTGGACTCACCTGGACTCACTTATCACCTGTTATTTCCTCCCCTATATTAGTCAGTTCCCCAGCTCTGTTCCCCGCTGCTGCATTGATTGGTTTTTGTCTTTAGTTTTAGTTCTTGACGCTGTTCCTGTCTCGTGTTATGTCAGTTATTTATTAAATGTTTACTCCCCGTACCTGCTTCATCTCTCCAGCGTCATCCTCATGTGACAGATATGTAAACATTATTAAAGTGGCGTTATTTAAAGTGAATAATGATAGGCATAGGCAATATGCAGTAGATGGTATAGAACAGTATATACATATGGCAGTTAGGAAAGCCAAGGCTAGCTTTTTCAAGCAGAAATTTGCTTCCTGTAACACAAATTCAAAAAGTTCTGGGACACTGTAAAGTCCATGGAGAATAAGAGCACCTCCTCCCAGCTGCCCACTGCACTGAGGATAGGAAACGCTGTCACCACCGATAAACCCACAATAATTGAGAATTTCAATAAACATTTTTCTACGGCTGGCCATGCTTTCCACCTGGCTACCCTTACCCCGGTCAACAGCCCTGCACCACCCACAGTAACTCGCCAAAGCCTCCCCCATTTCTCCTTCTCCCAAATCCAGTTAGCTGATGTTCTGAAAGAGCTGCAAAAATCTGGACCCCTAGAAATCAGCCGAGCTAGACAATCTGGACCTTTTCTTTCTAAAATTATCTGCCGAAATTGTTGCAACCCCTATTACTAGCCTGTTCAACCTCTCTTTCGTGACGTCTGAGATTCCCAAAGACTGGAAAGCAGCTGCGGTCATCCCCCTCTTCAAAGGGAGAGACACTCTTGACCCAAACTGCTACAGACCTATATCTATCCTACCCTGCCTTTCTAAGGTCTTTGAAAGCCAAGTCAACAAACAAATTACCGACCATTTCGAATCCCACCGCACCTTCTACGCTATGCAATCTGGTTTCAGGGCTGGTCATGGGTGCACCTCAGCCACGCTCAAGGTCCTAAATGACATCATAACCGCCATCGATAAGAGACATTACTGTGCAGCCGTATTCATTGATCTGGCCTTTCGACTGTCAATCACCACATCCTTATCGGCAGACTCGACAGCCTTGGTTTCTCAAATGATTGCCTCGCATGGTTCACTAACTACTTCTCCGATAGAGTTCAGTGTGTCAAATCAGAGGGCCTGTTGTCCGGGCCTCTGGCAGTCTCTATGGGGGTGCCACAAGGTTCAATTCTTGGGCCGACTCTCTTCTCTGTATACATCAATGATGTCGCTCTTGCTGCTGGTGAGTCTCTGATCCACCTCTACGCAGACGACACCATTCTGTATACTTCTGGCCCCTCTTTGGATACTGTGTTAACTACCCTCCAGACAAGCTTCAATGCCATACAACTCTCCTTCCGTGGCCTACAACTGCTCTTAAACGCAAGTAAAACTAAATGCATGCTCTTCAACCGATCGTTGCCCGCACCTGTCCCCCCGTCCAGCATCACTATTCTGGACGGTTCTGTCTTAGATTATGTGGACAGCTACAAATATCTAGGTGTCTGGTTAGACTGTAAACTCTCCTTCCAGACTCACATCAAACATCTCCAATGTAAAATTAAATCTAGAATTGACTTCCTATTTCGCAACAAAGCATCCTTCACTCATGCTGCCAAACATACCCTCGTAAAACTGACCATCATACCGATCCTCGACTTCGGTGATGTCATTTTCAAAATAGCCTCCAATACTCTACTCAACAAATTGGATGCAGTCTATCACAGTGCCATCTGTTTTGTTACCAAAGCCCCATATACCACCCACCACTGCGACCTGTACGCTCTCGTTGGCTGGCCCTCGCTTTACACTCGTCGCCATACCCACTGGCTCCAGGTCATCGACAAGTCCCTGCTAGGTAAAGTCTCGCCTTATCTCAGCTCGCTGGTCACCATAGCAGCACCAACCCGTAGCACTCGCTCCAGCAGGTATATCTCACTGGTCACCCCCAAAGCCAATTCCTCCTTTGGCCGACTCTCCTTCCAGTTCTCTGCTGCCAATGACTGGAATGAACTACAAAAATCTCTGAAACTGGAGACACTTATCTCCCTCACCAGCTTTAAGCACCAGCTGTCAGAGCAGTTCAGTGACCCCTCCATCTGTAAATAGCCCAACCAACTACCTCATCCCCTACCGTATTTATTTATTTATCTTGTTCCTTTGCACCCCAGTTTTTTTCTACATTGCACATTCATCTACTGCACATCTACCATTCCAGTGTTTAAATGCTATATTGTAATTACTTTGCCACCATGGCCTATTTATTGCCTTACCTTCCTTATCCTACCTCATTTGCACTCTTTGTATATAGATGTGTTTTTTTCTACTGTATTATTGACTGTGTGTTTGTTTTACTCCATGTGTAACTCTGTGTTGTTGTAGGTGTCGAACTGCTCTGCTTTATCTTGGCCAGGTCGTAGTTGTAAATGAGAACTTGTTCTCAACTTGCCTACCTGGTTAAATAAAGGTGAAAGAAATAAATAAATATTAAATGAGTAACGTAGGATATGTAAACATTATTAGAGTGCCGTTATTTAAGGTGACTAGTGATACCTTTATCTAGTCCGTTTATTAAAGTGGCCAGAGATTTTAGTCTGTATGTTGACAGCAGACATCTCGATGTTAGTGGTGGCTGTTTAACAGTCTGATGGCCTTGAGATAGAAGCTGTTTTTCAGTCTCTCGGTTCCAGCTTTGATGCACCTGTACTGACCTCGCCTTCTGGATGATAGCTGGGTGTACAGGCAGTGGCTCGGTGGTTGTTGTCCTTGATGATCTTTTTGGCCTTCATATATAGCCTTATGACATACAGTTGAAGTTGGAAGTTTACATACACCTTAGCCAAATACATTTAAACTCAGTTTTTCACAATTCCTGACATTTAATCCTAGTAAGAAATCCCTGTCTAAGGTCAGTTAGGATCACCATTTTATTTTAAGAATGTGAAATGTCAGAATAATAGTAGAGAATGATTTATTTCAGCTTTTATTTCTTTCATCACATTCCCAGTGGGTCAGAAGTTTACATACACTCAATTAGTATTTGGTAGCATTGCCTTTAAATTGTTTAACTTGGGTCAAACATTTCTGGTAGCCTTCCACAAGCTTCCCACAATAAGTTGGGTGAATTTTGGCCCATTCCTCCTAACAGAGCTGGTGTAACTGAGTCAGGTTTGTAGGCCTCCTTGCTCGCACACGCTTTTTCAGTTCTGCCCACACATTTTCTATAAGATTGAGGTCAGGGCTTTGTGATGGCCACTCCAATACCTTGACTTTGTTGTCCTTAAGGCATTTTGCCACAAATTTGGAAGTATGCTTGGGGTCGTTGTCCATTTGGAAGACTCATTTGCATCCAAGCTTTAACTTCCTGACTGATGTCTTGAGATGTTGCTTCAATATATCCACATCATTTTCCTCCTCATGATGCCATCTATTTTGTGAAGTGCACCAGTCCCTCCTGCAGCAAAGCACCCCCACAACATGATGCTGCCACCCCCATGCTTCACGGTTGGGATGGTGTTCTTCGGCTTGCCAGCCTCCCCCTTTTTCACCTCCAAACATAACGACGGTCATTATGGCCAAACAGTTCTATTATTGTTTCATCAGACCAGAGGACATTCTCCAAAAAGTTTTGGAGCAGTGGCTTCTTCCTTGCTGAGCGGCCTTTCAGGTTATGTCGATATAGGAGTCGTTTTACTGTGGATATAGATACTTTTGTACCTGTTTCCTCCAGCATCTTCACAAGGTCCTTTGCTGTTGTTCTGGGATTGATTTGCACTTTTCTCACCTAAGTACGTTCATCTCTAGGAGACAGAACGCGTCTCCTTCCTGAGCGGTATGACGGCTGCGTGGCCCCATGGTGTTTATACTTGCGTACTATTGTTTGTACAGATGAACGTGGTACCTTCAGGAAATTGCTCCCAAGGATGAACCAGACTTGTGGAGGTCTACAAATCTTTTTCTGTGGTTTTGGCTGATTTCTTTTTGATTTTCCCATGATGTCAAGCAAAGAGGCACTGAGTTTAAAGGTAGGCCTTAAAATACATCCACAGATACACCTCCAATTGACTCAAATGATGTCAATTAGCCTAAGATCATTTTCTGGAATTTTCCAAGCTGTTTAAAGGCACAGTCAACTTAGTGTATGTACATTTCTGACCCACTGGAATTGTGAAACAGTGAAATAATCTGTCTGTAAACAATTGTTGGAAAAAATACTTGTGTCATGCACAAAGTAGATGTCCTAACCGACTGCATTTGTATTGCTCATATGAAGGTAGTACATCAGCTTTTTAAGTTTCTTAACTTTTTAGGTAAACGATTTCCTTAAAATGTTTGAGTAGCCAGAACTTATCCGGTTTTACAGTGTACTAGTGATTGGACGATTGATACCGGAGCTCCAATGTAGTTTTCTGAGCCGACACAATGTACCGATGCTCGTTTCAAAAGTATCATCATCACGTGATCAATGACGTTCAAAGCCTCATTTGATCACGTGGTCAAATCTTGTGTTGAAAAATGCAAGATCCCATTGATTTAGCCGTTGTTCCGGTGCTTCGATTCCACGTTGGTTTCAAACACCGACCTCTACTTGACACTGTAATTACAATGTATAGTTAGGACTTTTTTATGCAGAGTCATCTGAGTGGTAGCTCAGCAGGTAGAGTCAGGGTCTTGGGGACCAGAACACTCACAGACGACAGGGAAAGGTGTATTATTTAGAAAAATAGTTGTGACACCACACTTTCTGCACATTATTGTTCAAAACAATTTGTTTTATTTAGTAAAGTATAAGCTTCTATCCTAAATAATAACATAGATTCACAGTTTATTTACAGCAAAAAAAAAGGAGGATTGGGATTCACAGCAAAAAAGGGACACATCAAGGAAGGTGCAAACCTGTAACATATAGTAGGCTACTAAGACCCATGATTAACCACTGCGTGATTTGATATACTGTGGAATAAACTTCTTTATGAACGTCAACTGCTTTTCATTGCTGACCAGCAGATGTCACTAATGTGCATTGTGTTTAAAGCTCAGAGTAATAAACCTTTTTCCGGCACAATTTGGTAAAAGCCCATCACTAGCTGCCATAGTATGCATGTTGTCAACAGAAGATTCAGTGAAAGCGATAGGTTACTGGCATGTATTGCCAGTTGCAATAAGTTGCCTGTAAGTTATTGGAAATATTTTGTCAGTAACGTATTTTTAATTTTACAATAACTTGCTGACAAATGGTTTCCAGTTAAGAAATGACTAATTCACACTAACTTCTGGCAACAAGTTGCCATTAAATTACTGGAACATCTTTAAAGTACAGCTCACCAGTGACACATCCTCTTAAAACATTTAGACGGCAATAAAGGAGGCGCTCAACTTATATTGGCATAACCATAACACTTAAACTGCTACAACACTTCCACTGACAGTTGGCACAAATACACTGACCACGCCCCAAATATGCTAATAGCCCCACCAGTAAATTGCCCCCACCTACCAAAGTGCAGAGATGATCGTACCTTATATTCAAAATATTGGGTGGAAAATCATCCCATTATACCTACGAGGTACCAAACTATAATATGTGAGTTTTCTGGGTAGGAAGTCCGGGACAGGAGTGGAACAGCTGCCTAATGCTGGTTATTCAGTAGTGATGTGGAAATTGAGCATTTCCAGCCAATTGTGTCGAAAATAGGTTCATTACTCAAGGCTTTAATCAACACATTGTACACTAGTGGCACCTGCTGGTCAAAATAATTTAGAACAGACAAATTATTATAGATGACATCGCACACACCATAGTCCACGTGATCAAAACAGTCTTCAAGCATGGATTCTGATTGGTCAGACCTGCGTTGTACAGATCTGACCACCGGAACGTCCCTCTTGAGTCTTTGTTTATAGGCGGGAAGGAGCAAAATGGAGTCGTAGTCAGATTTGCCGAAAGGAGGACGAGAGATGGCCTTATATCCTTGTCAAGAAAGGCGTGTAGCAGTGGTCAAGAGTGACATTTCCACGAGTTGGACAGTCAATGTGTTGATAGTAATTCGGGAGCAGGAACTTAAAATGACTTTTGTTAAAGTCCCCCGCGACAATGAACTCTGCATCCGGGTATGCAGTCTACAGTTTGTTTAGGGTCCAATGAAGATCTTTGAGAGCGTTTTTGGTGTCGACTTTGGGCGGGATTTAAACAGCCATGGCAATAATGCCTGAGAACTCTCTTGGAAAGTAAAAAGAGCAGCATTTGATGATCAAGTATTCCAAGTCAAGAGAGCACAAGCTCGAAGTTCCTGTACGTTTCTCCAATCGCACTCGTAATTGATAATTGATAATGAAGCTGACGCCTTTGTTCTTGCCAGAGAGAGTCCGCTTCCAATTCAGCTCCGGTGCATCCTTTTTCCATTTGTCATCCCTGCGATGTTTCTACAACTTGATTGGAGTCAACCTGCAGTAAATTCAAATGATTGGAAATGAGGCACACACCTGTCTATATAAAGTCCCACATTTGACAGTACATGTCAGAACAAAAACCAAGCCATGGGGTCGAAGGAATTGTCCGTAGAGCTCAGAGATAGGATTGTGTCGAGGCACAGACCTGGAGAAAGAAATGTATGAGATATTGGTCCCCAGGTCCCCAAGAACACAGTGGCCACCATTATTCTTAAATGGAAGAAGTTTGGAACCACCAAGACTCTTCCTAGAGCTGGCCGCCCGGCCAAACTGAGCAATTGGGGGAGAAGGGCCTTGGTCAGGGAAGTGACCAAAACCTGATGGTCACTCTGACAGAGCTCTAGAGTTTCTCTGTGGAGAAAGGAGAACCTTCCAGAAGGACAACCATCTCTGCAGCTCTCTACCAATCTGGCATTTAGGGTAGAGTGGCCAGACGGAAGCCACTCCTCAGTAAAAGGCACATGACAGACCACTTGGAGTTTGCCAAAAGGCACCTAAAGGACTCTCAGACCATGAGATGGACCTCGCTTTGAGCACGGGAGCATTGTCATGCTGAAACAGGAAAGGAACTTCCCGAAACTGTTGCCACAAAGTTGGAAGCGAAGAATCGTCTAGAATGTCATTGTATGCTGTAGCGTTAAGATTTACCTTCACTGGAACAATGAAACACAGCCCCAGACCATTATTCCTCCTCCACCAAACTTTACAGTTGGCACTATGCATTCGGGCAGGTAGCGTTTCTCCTGGCATCCGCCAAACCCATATTTGTACGTCAGACTGCCAGATGGTGAAGCGTGATTCATCACTCCAGAGAGTGCGTATCCACAGCTCCAGAGTCCAATGGGGGCGAGCTTTACACCACTCCAGCCGACGCTTGACATTGCACATGGTAATCTTATGCTTGTGTGCGGCTGCTCGGCCATGGAAACCCATTTCATGAAGGTCCCAACGAACAGTTTTTCTGCTGATGTTACTTCCAGAGGCAGTTTGGAACTGAGTGTTGGAACAGACCATTTTTACATGCTTCAGCACTCCGTGGTCACGTTCTGTGAGCTTGTGTGGCCTACCACTTCGTGGCTGAGCGGTTGTTGCTCCTAGACGTTTCCACTTCACAATTCCAACACTTACAGTTGACCGGGGCAACTCTAGCAGGGCAGACATTTGACTAACTGACTTGTTGGAAAGGTGGCATCCTATGACGGTGCCAGATTGAAAGTCACTGAGCTCTTCAGTAAAGCCATTCTACTGCCAATGTTTGTCTATGGAGATTGCATGGCTGTTTGCTCGATTTAAGAAAATAGCCGAATCCACTAATTTGAAGGGATGTCCACATACTGAAATAGCCAAATCCACTAATTTGAAGGGATGTCCACATACGTATGTATATATAGTGTACCATTAGGTCCCAAGCATAAATCCCTATCCAACACTACCACCTTGTGGATGTCTTTTCATGAATTACTGTGTCACCTGTTGTCATACAGAGCAAGCATACAGTACAGTACGTGATATTAAAATGCAAGCATAATGGGATCTTCCTTCTCTCAGGCTGCACACAGTGGATGGTCTGGAGATCCACTATGAGAAGCTGTGTATCTGTAGTCGGGGCAGACCCAAACTCCTTACCCAGGATAACCCCTATGAGCTGGGCATACGAGACACAAACTGTGCCCAGGTACTTGACAATGGCTTCCTAGTACAGATGTTCTTGTTTAGCACCCATTCACTTCAGTTAATCTAGTACTCATGATGTATTTTGTGCTGGCAGGAGTTTTAGAGGCGGTTATCCAAAGCCAAGCGAATTGTAGTTGTTGGAAATGTAGGGATTGCCTTGGAACTATTGTGAGTATATCGCCATTCTGCCATTCTTTTGTCTGAATTGGTCTTGTTCTAAAATCTCAAATATGTATATATTATAGTTAAATGTACTGTATATTTTGTGTTCAGGTATGAGGTGGAAGGTTGTGAGGTGATCTGGGCAGTGAAAGACAAGGCCATAGGAAACACCTTCTTTGACACGGGAGCCGACCAGTTCCTCATCCCCCCTTGGACACAGACAAACCAGAGAGAGCTGCTACCTGTAAGAGGGCTCGCTACACCATAGAGGGGCCTGCAGCTACGCAGGGCCTTGCTGTAGGTGGCAACAGACAAGGCGAGAGTAGAGGGTTGGTAGAGCCAGGCAGTGCCCAGGGACCAGACTGGCATGAAGGCATCAGTCTGAGAGGAGCAGAGGAGGTAAGTGTGCCTCTTTGTGTTGACAGTTATAGAATACAACTTTAATATTATATTGTTTAGTAAAGCAATTTTATTAGTTTATAGATGGTTTATAAATCTGTTAGAAACAGATAACACGTTGGTTGAAATGTATCCATCCAGAGATGGGAATTTGTCTGGAACGAGGAAAGAAAGGTCACCCTGGATAGTAATTCATAGTAACCTAAGTTGTTTTAACTCTTGCTGTGGCCAGGTGTCTCACGGGGTGTCAGTGGAGTACCAGTCAGATCTACACTCACCAGGACTTCCTGCTGTCACCACTTGCCTCACAGACAGCAGACACTGGTGAGAGGAACCTATGACAGTGGAACATACCAGTATGTGAGAGATGGAAATAAGTGACTGAATATGATGCGCTGAAAATGTGTTCATTTCCATTAATCAAATAATCAATTATACTGAACAAAAATATGAATGCAACAATTTCAAAGATTTTACTGAGTTACAGGTCATATAAGAAAATCAGTCAATTGAAATAAATTCATTAGGCCCTAATCTATTGAATTCACATATGATTACAGATATGCATCTTTTGGTCACAGATACCTTTAAAAAAAAGTAGGGGTGTGGATCAGAACCACGTCCTTCGCATAGAGTTGATCAGGCTGTTGATTGGGGCCTGGGGAATGTTATGTCCCACTCCTCTTCAATGGCTGTGCAAAGTTGTTGGATATTGGCGGGAACAGGAACACGCCGTCGTACATGACGATCCAGAGAATCCCCAACATGCTCAATGGGTGCCATGTCTGGTGAGTATGCAGGCCATGGAAGAACTTGGACATTTTCAGCTTGCAGGAATTGTGTACAGAACCTTGCGACATGGGGCCGTGCATTATCATGCTGAAACATGAGGTTATGGGGGCAGATGAATGGCTTGACAAGGATCCAGTCACGGTATCTGTACATTCAAATTGCCATCGATAAAATGCAATTGTGTTCGCTGTCCATAGTTTGGGGCACTCTGTTCACAACATTGACATCAGCAAATCGCTCGACCACACAACGCCATACACATAGTCTGCGGTTGTGAGGCCGGTGGATATACTGTCGAATTCAATTCTCTGGCAACAGCTCTGGTAGACATTTGCAGTCAAAACTTGAGACATCTGTGGCATTGTGTTGTGTGACAAAACTGCACATTTTAGAGTGGCCTTTTATTGTCCCCAGCACAATGTGCACCTGTGTAATGATCATGCTGTTTAATCAGCTTCTTGATATGCCACACCTGTCAGGTAGATGGATTATCTTGGCAAAGGAGAAATTCTCACTAACAAGGATGTAAATAAATTTGTGCCAAAAATTTGAGAGATATGGAACATTTCTGGGATCTTTTATTTTAGCTCATGAAACATGGGACCAACACTTTACATGTTGCGTTCATATTTTTGTTTGTTTAGTTGATTTATCTTTTCATCCACTGTGCTGTTTTCCCCTACTATAGGCTCTTGGTCAGTGTACGCTCAGCTGACCAATCGGAAGACGTTTGGCTGTGACTTCATCGTCAGTGCCACAGGAGTTGTGCCAAACACCGAACCTTTTCTCCATGGAAACAACGTATGGAAATTAAGTAAAACATTTGCTAGATGTTTCATATAATCCATTACTTCATGACAACTCATGCCACTTCTACACAGAAGCAATATTTACCAATATTTGTTTATACATATTCTGTTCAGTTTGCGTTGGCTGAGGACTCTGGGTGGAGAGTGGACGACCACATGATGACAGAATCAGAAATTTACGCTGCTGGAGACCTATGTACAGCAGGCTGGGAGCCAAGCCATCTCTGGCAGCAGGTACACAAACCACACTGAATCTCTTCTAATCACGTTATGCTGCGTCTGACTATTCCTTTGGGTATGAGGCCTTTGGATTTTTTGGTGAACTATCCTGGAAACCATATATCCTGAGGCTGCATTTATTGTAGCTGGGGATTTTAACAAAGCTAATTTGAGAACAAGGCTACCTAAATTCTAGCAGCACATTGACTGTAGCACGCACGCGGGCAATACACTGGACCACTGCTACTCTAACTTCCTCAATGCATACAAGGCCCTCCCCCGCCTTCCCTTTGGTAAATCCGACCACGACTCTATTTTGCTCCTACCGTCCTACCGCCAGAAACTCAAACAGAATGTAGCCCGTGACTAGAACCATTCAACGCTGGTCTGACCAATTGAAATCCACGCTTCAAGATTGTTTTGATCACATGGACCGGGAAATGTTCCGGGAAGCATCAGAGATTGACATCGATCTATATGCTGACTAGGTGAGAGATGTTGTGTCCATTGTGACTATTAAAACCTACCCTAACCAGAAACCGTGGATAGATGAAATGTCGGTATAGGGACAAAGTGGAGTCGCAATTCAACGGCTCAGACAGGGTCTACAGGAAATGACGGAATACAAAAAGAAAACCGTCCATGTCACGGACACTGACGTCTTGCTTACAGACAAACTAAACACTTTCTTTGCCCGCTTTGAGCATAATATAGTGCCACTGACGCGGCCCGCTACCAAGGACTGCGGGCCCCCCCTCTCCTTCTCCCTGGCCGATGTAAGACAATTAAACGTGTTAACCCCCAGCTGGCTGGACATATTCAATCGCTCCATATCCCAATCTGCTGTCCCCACATGCTTCAAGATGGCCACCATTGTTCCTGTACCCAAGAAGGCAAAGATAACTGAACTAAATGACTATCACCCCATAGCACTTACTTCTGTCATCATGAAGTGCTTTGAGAGACTAGTCAAGGATCATATCACCTCCACCTTACCTGCCACCCTAGACCCACTTCAATTTCCATACCACCCGAACAGGTCCACAGACGATGCAATCGCCATCACACTGCACACTGCCCTATCCCATCTGGAAAAGAGAAATACCTATTTAAGAATGCTGTTCATTGACTTCAGCTCAGCATTCAACACCATAGTTCCTTCCAAGCTCATCATTAAGCTTGAGGCCCTGGGTCTCAACACTGCCCTGTGCAATTGGGTCCTGGACTTTGACGGGCCACCCCCAGGTGGTGAAGGTCGGAAACAACATCTCCACTTCGTTGACCCTCAACACTGGGGCCCCACATGGTGCATGCTCATCCCCCTCCTGTACTCCCTGTTCACCCATGACTGTGTGGCCATGCATGCCTCCAACTTAATAATCAAGTTTGCAGACGACACAACAGTAGTGGACTTGATTACCAACAACGACGAGACAGCCTACAGGGAGGAGGTGAGGGCACTAGGAGTGTGGTGTCAGGAAAACAACCTATCATCCTGTCATCAATTCAGTTGTGATATGACATCCTGTATGCTTCTCTCCTCTGTAGATGCGTCTAGACGCAGGCTCGTCAGATGGGCTGGTACGCAGGGCGATGTATGGCTGCTGATGTTCTGTCTGAAACCATAGAGCTGGACTTACGCTTTAAACTCTTCTCTCACTTTTTTTTTATCCCCAATTTCATAGTATCCAATTGGTAGTTAGTCTTGTCTCGTCGCTGCAACTCCCATACGGACTCGGGAGAGGCGAAGGTCGAGAGCTGTGCGTCCTCTGAAACACAACCCAACCAAGCCACACTGCTTCTTGACACAACGCTTAACCCAGAAGCCAGCCGCACCAATGTGTCGGAGGAAGCACTGCACACCTGGCAACCATGTCAGCATGCACTGCGCCCGGCCCGCCACAGGAGTCGCTAGTGCGCGATGAGACAAGGACATCCCTGCCGGCCAAACCCTCCCCTAACCCGGACAACGCCGGACCAATTGTGCGCCACCACATGGGTCTCCCGGTCGCGGCCAGCTGCGACAGTGCCTGGACTCAAACCCAGAATCTCTAGTGCCTTAGACCACTGCGCCACTCGGGAGGCTCTCTTCTCTCACATTACAAAGTTCTTAAACTACAAGGTGTGTGAAGGCGAAGTTGCTATGCCTTTCTGCGTCAGATGTTGATACGTGTTAAATCTGCTTTTATGGTGTGTTCCCTGCAACTAGATGAATTTCCTGTCACGTTGTAATAATACATCATCACTTGACTTGAAATGCTAAATAAGGTGTGTCCACTTGCTATGCTGTTTTTCCTTCAGGTGGTTCTGCTGGGGAAGTTTAACAGCCAGGGTCTGGGTCTGAACCAGGAGTTGTTGGTGCGCTGTATTAAGAGACATGAGTACGTCAAGGTGGTGCTGAGAGGAGGGAGGATGTTTGGAGCAGTCTTTATTGGAGAGACTGACCTGGAGGAGACCTTTGAGAACCTCATCCTCAACCAAATGGACAGCCTACTAAACCCCAACATAGATGACTACTTTGACTGAGCGTGTGTGTGTGTGTACCTAACACCCTACGGAGGGTTACTACTCAACCCCAACATAGAGGATTACTTTGACTGAGGGGCCAAGAACGTCCTCGTAAATCAATACGGTCTGCTTTAACCCCGTTTATATCTGGTGCTGTCCTGATCTTGCCCACATTTTTAGACCGGTGTAGTCGATTAAAAAAACTGATCGTGATCAGATCTTCCTGACCACCTCCGGAGGTCGTCAGGGACACATTGTATCTGGATAGTGTAAATAGATCTGGATTATCAAACCGTCCCTCTAAAATCCCTCAATGTGTCAGTATTTGTTAACATAAAACATTATTTTGAAATAATTTGCATACAGGGAGGGACCAGGTCATCTGGTAACAATGCAGATACAGCAGATAGAAAGTATTGTTCACACTGCAGCCCTTAATGCTCAAATCAGTTTTATTTTTCAAATCCATTTTGGAACACTGACTGTCCAAACAGCAAGTTACAAGTGACCAAATCGGATGTGTTCAGACAACAGTAATTTGCTAACACGGCTATGCTAGTTGTATAGTAACAACGGGTGTGTGCGCAGTGGTGCAGGCTGATTGGTGGTCATGCTCGTTTCCTAGCACTCAAAGCTATGTACTGTAGCAAGCGAAACTGACAACAATGCCTGCCATGGACATTTCCCAGTTGCTTTGAATGTTAAAAATTATAGTGTAAGAACAGAAGCTAGCTAGCTAGCTAGGTAGCCATTTAGCTTTCTAGCACATTCACTAATTTGTTTGTAAACAATTAACAAGATCGTTAGCTACCACATGCTACTCGTATCGTATCACTTAAGGTGTTTTGAAATATCAGATTCCATGTGCTTTTTGGCTGTTCAGACTGCAAGAAAAATAACAGTTTAAAATCGGATATGCTATTTGTTTATTTATTTGGAGTTACTTTAAACTGCCAATGTGAACAAGGCTTAAGCTGCAAATGCGTAGACTAGTGATGTGCGGGTCAGCTGTTTAATCACCAGCACCCACCAGCAATTGCTAATAGCCCATCCACAACCACCCGACTATATGTGATAGTGAAAATCTGAGGCCCACAGCCGACTCTAACCAGCAAATATAGAGAATGCGCTTTTTACAGTTCCCTTTCTGCCTTAGTGGATAGATGTTAACTTTTTACCAAAAGCATTTGACGAGTGTACAGTTAGGCCCTAAAGCTTCGGCCTACGCACTAATGCCAGATACAAATAATGAAAGAAAAATCGCAATGTAGCCTATAGATATGAATTGCACAATAATTATCAATTTATGGATTTTTTTTTATACATTGTTTTCTCTTTAGTCAACCTGCACACAGCCCACTCCCCCAATCATCCACACTACTTCATGACCCTAAACCCGGATATAACAGCAGATTGCGGGTTATGAGTCAACCCGCTTGTGTGTGATCCATGTGTTTGATCACGAAAATCACATCAATGCAAGGTGTAACCAGGGCTATAAATATACCTTTGTTATTCAAATGTACACAAAGTCCAGGGAAATAAGAATAGCTGTAATATGAATGAGATGTACTTCATTTTATGATGAGTTACTTTCAGTGATGGTGTTTTTGTTACAGTGTACAGCAGATGAATCATCATAACCCTTGGCTTGTAAACAATGTTAACTTGGGGCTTGATATTTATACGCAAATCTGTTCTTAGCCATGCAGGATTCAGTCAAGAGCCCTGTTTATACCTGGTGCTAACAAGTGTCCTAATCTTGTCCACATTTCTCAACGATTAAAAGAACTGATTGTGATTAGATATTCCGGACTGTTTCCATATTACGGACTGTTTAATTGATTGATTGGATGAAAGCTCGATGGACAGGTCAAAGGGTTAAGTGTACAGGTGAGAGTCAAATAAAGGGAGGTAGGGTTGAACACACAAGTTTGCCAGTTCGAATGCCAATGCATCTTTTGTTTTCCAACCTTACTAATCACAATTCTACCGGACTGAACAGCTTTATATATAATGTGTGTGTGTAAAATAAATGTGTTGTGGCCTCCCAATTGCTTGCGCAGTACACTAGGCATTGGGATAGGGACCAGAACGTCCCAGGTTCTAAACTTGCCAATGCCCTTTCTCAACTTATTGAAGTGCCTTTATTCAAAAACAAAGGTAATTGCATCTACTCAATAATATTGTGTAAATTGATGCCTAAATTTGTTTAAGCAGATTCCACATTTTTTTTTACAGCGTATATAGATTCAATATTATTGTTTTAATTTAATTATTTTCCTGACAAGTGCTCTTACTGTGTTTTTTTTTTGGGGGGGGGGGGTTTATTAATGATAGCTAAAGATTATACTGTGTTCCACAAATGTGAATGGACCTTCTCAAAGCTGCAGTGCAGTATTATAAAACGTATTAGAGCAAATCAAATTCACTAGCTTGCACATTGTGGCTGGTAGATTAGGGAATGCTCAAATATTTTAAAAATAAGTTACAAATAATACATTGTGAAAACATTCTTCAGTTCAACAAACCTTTCAGTTCATGTGTGGTAGTTTATCCAAAACAAAGCCAACTCTTCATTCTTTATTAGGCTAACAAGTGGTATTGATCCAACCGTAAAATATTACAATCTCAAACTAACTTGGATGGGGATATTCTCTCAGTCAAAGCCCTTCCAGAAAAAAAATAGAACATCAGTTACAAAAACAAACGTAGACTTGTCTGCCCCAGGGCTCTAGGTCTGGCAACGTGAGACCTGAAAAAGTGAGATACAGTAGTGTCCACATCTGAACGTCAACTGTCCCAGGGAAGGTCAAGGGTCATCTTTGCCTGAGTTTCCTTCTGGAGCTGACTCTGGTCCACAGGTTGCGTGCCGTCCGGGCGATGGTGGAGCCACGGGGGAGGCGCAGGCTCTTTAGTGGCTCTCTGATACAGGCCAGCACCCCTGAGTCTGAGCACCTCTGATTCTGTAAGTACTCATGGGAAATGTAGTTTATCTGCCTCAGCTGTTTGCTGTAGTAGTTCCTCAGGTCACAGAGCTCCTCCACTGCAGCCTCGGAGATAATGGAGACCTGGGAGGGAGAGTTGACCAATGCTGGCCTCTGGTGTTCAGAGTCTGTAACCGCACCTTCTGAGGGAGCTAGGACCGCAGCAGTACAGGGTTTCCTCTGCTTCTTTTGAGGGGTTTTTGATTTAGGTTTAGAATTTAGTTTTAATGGCGGAAATGGGGATTCGCTGTCATTAACTTTCTCTATAATATTGATCTCTACGTCTACTTCAATGGCAGTGGGCTGGGCAGCAGCAGGATCATTCTGGTCCTCCCGTGTCTGGCTTTCTGTCTGGTCATGGTCCTTGTCTTGTTTCCTGGCCAGATTCTGCTGCTCTTTATGCATATTGATCAGTTTGTGGTGTCTGGGAGGGGGAGTGCTGCTGTCGTTAGGGGCAACGGGAGGAGAGGACTGGGAGGTCATCACCACCTCTTTAGCTCCACCAGCTAATTGGTCCTCCTGTGGAAGACAAAAGAAAGTGTCAGTGACCCCGAACTTTACTGAAGAACCAATCACAAATCGAAGATGGTTGACTTGGGATTGGGCATGCTGTTATACAGAACCATGTTAGTGTAGCATAGCGTGAGTTAGTGAAAGCATGCTCTATAATGAATCTACAGCCATGTGTGTAGACATTGACAGGACATACACACAGGTCTGAGTTACAACACAAACCATGAAAGCTGTAACAAATGGTTGAGTGAAATACAGTAACAGTCAAAAGTTGAGACAAAAACTTGAATGAGTAGGTGTTTCTCAAATTTTACTATTTTCTACATTGTAGATTAATAGTGAAGACAACCTATGAAATAACACATATGGAATCATGTATTAACCAAAAAATATATATTAAAATATATATATATTTTTTCAAAGTAGCCACCCTTTGCCTTGATGACTGCTTTGCACACTCTTGGCATTCTCTCAACCAGCTTCATGAGGAATGCTTTTCCAATAGTCTTGAAGGAGTTCTCACATATTCTGAGCACTTGTCAGCTGTTTTTCCTTCACTCTACGGTCCAACTCATCCAAAACCATGTCAATTGGGTTGAGGTTGGTGATTGTGGAGGCCAGGTCATCTGATGCAGCACTCCATCACTCTCATTGGTCAAATAGCCCTTACACAGCCTAGAGGTGTGTTTTTGGTCATTGTCCTGTTGAAAAACAAATGATAGTGGGACTAAGCGCAAACCAGATGGGATGGCGTATTGCTGCAGAAAGCTGTGGTAGCCATGCTGGTTAAGTGTGCCTTGAATTCTAAATAAATCACTGACCGTGTAACCAGCAAAGCACTCCCACCCCACCTCCATGTTTCACAGGGGGAACCACACATGCGATGTTCATCCGTTCACCGACTGCGCCTCACAAAGACAAGTCGGTTGGAATCAAAAATCTCCAATTTGGACTCATCGAACCAACGGATAGTTTTCCACCAGTCTAATGTCCATTGCTCGTGTTTCTTGGCCCAAGCAAGTCTCTTCTTCTTGTTGGTGTACTTTAATACTGGTTTCTTTGCAGTAATTCGACCATGAAGGCCTGATTCATGCAGTCTCCTCTGAACAGTTGATGTTGAGATGTGTCTGTTACTTGAACTCTGAAGCATTTATTTTGGCTGCAATCGGAGGTGCAGTTAACTCTAAGGAACGTATCCTCTGCAGCAGAGGTAACGCAGAGGTAACTCTTATTGTGGCGGTCCTCATGAGAGCCAGTTTCATCATAGCGCTTGGTTGTTTTTGCGACTGCACTTGAAGAAAGTTTACGCATTGACTGACCTTCATGCCTTAAAGTAATGATCGACTGTCGTTTCTCTTTGCTTATTTGAACTGTTCTTGCCATAATATGGACTTGGTCTTTTACCAAATAGGGCTATGTTATGTATACCAACCCTACCTTGACACAACACAACTGATCGGCTCAAACGCATTAAGAAGGAAAGAAATTCCACAAATTAACTTGACAAGGCACACCTGTTAATCGAAATGCATTCCAGGTGACTACCTCATTAAGCTGGTTGAGAGAATGCCAAGCGTGTGCAAATCTGTCATCAAGACAAAGGGTGGCTACTTTGAAGAATCTCAAATATATTTTGATTGAACAATTTTTTGGTTACTACATGATTCCTGATGTGTTATTTCATAGTTTTGATGTCTTCACTATTATTCTACAATGTAGAAAATAGTAAAAATAAAGAAAAACCCTGTAATGAGTAGGTGTGTCCAAACTTTTGACTGATACTGTATGACATCATGCATATTTAGTTATTATGCATTCTGTAAGGAATTCAGGACCAAACATTACATATGTCTTTAACCTGATTGACATACACATGGTTGCCCAGACAGTGCCATGCCATAGATGCAGTGGGTTGAATAGAGAATCAGGGAACTGTACTTTTTCTTTGGTCTCTTCAGGGCACTAGAGGCCTTCCTTGACTTTCTTGCTGACAGGGGAGTTTGTAGCATTGTCACCAGATCTCTTTCCTTTGGTCTTTACCTGGGACACTTTTACCTGTAGGTCATCAATAACAGCTTTAACCTGCCTGCCTCTCTCACACTCACTCACACTCACTCACACACACACACACACCTAAGCTAGGTGTGGGTAATAACGTAAGCAGAGAAGGGTTTAAGAATTGACATGAGAACCAGAAACATGAATCATTCCCTTATCAATGTTTTAGGATTGATTGTGATCAACCATTACCGGCACCTTGGTCACATTTAGCAAATATCAACATGGATTAGATAAGATCTCAGCAACACCCAAAGCCACAGCTGTTGTACTGCACTTGGAGCCCTGATATCAGCGCCTGTCTGGTATTACGCGGCGCTACATTGTTTAGAAAACCTACAGCATTTACATATACAGTGATTAGGGAAATCTCTGTTTTGTTTACAGTAAGTGTGCTAATGACAATCAAGGGTGATGGTGGTAAGAATAATTCTACTCAATATTTAAAATAATTAACATTGATAAAAGGGAACTGCTCTGATTTTGTTGGTGATTGAATAATACAATAAATCAAAATGATGAAGAAAAAAAAATCCAGATCTTCATCCGATGGCCTGAAAGGAAAAGAAACTGACAACATAGTTCACTTACCTGCAGGTAAGTAGACTAGTTAGCAATAGAGGAACACAGAGCAGACAAAAACAGATTGAAAGAGCAGTGAAGATGGGGCAAAGACATACAAGGAGATGAGGATTGAGACGGTGAGAAATAGGTTGAGTAAAGTACTACTTTAAACAGGGAAATAATTACGTTACACTGAAACATTTCAGTCAGAAGTGCAGAAGGAGAAAAATAAAATGTGATAAGCAGAACAGATAAGACATCCCAGGATGATGCATTTCAGACAAAAGTGGCTTCCTAGCCTTAGTCTGCACGGACTAGGAAAAATTACAAAGGAAAAGTTATTACCGGGTCGTCATTTATCATATCGATTCCGTGCAGATGAAGGAGGCCACTTTAGTCTATTGAGATGCACCCAAAGGCTTTCCTGAATGATTTCTGTACCGTTTGCTGTGTAGTACTGACCGTGTTTGCTTCCAGGCCTGTCCTCCTCATCTTCATGGTGATGGAGTGACTCTGGTTCTTCAGCATTGGGGCCTTACGACCCAGCTTCAGGTAGAAGTAGGTGGTGTACGGAGTAAAACTGAAGTCTTCACTGTGGAGAAAAAAAAAGAAGGGAATAAACAAAGATCAACATTCTAAAAGCAACCAGCTGTGCAGTAGTACAAGTCCATTTTGACCTGCTCACAATTCACTCCAGCCTCCACTATTTGTTCTTAGTCAGTACCTGGTGTAAGACAAGGTGTGTTCAGTTTTTTTATGCAAAAGTTTTTTCTATGATGTGCCCCACTGAACATGCCCTAGGTCATAGGCCTACCTGAAGTAGCCCTGCAGCAGTAAGCATATTGAACTGGTAAAGGGTTTAAAGTTAAGTCAGTCAGTACCCGAGGTATCCCTGCAGCAGTAGACTTGTGATGATGGCCTCCACCTCCAGGCGAGACAGGGTGGTGGTCTGGATCATCTTCCTGCGTTTGGCCGGACCCTTCCCCATCCACGCCTCGGTCACCTTCAGGGGGGTCAGCTTCTCGTCCAGAGAGCCCGCCAGCTCCAAAATCTGGACCACATCTTTAGCATGCTGCGTGATGTCCACCGTGATGTAGTCTGGATGGAAACAAGTATACTAGGTATGAAGACAACATAAATTATGCCAGATCTTTCGATTAGATGGGAGAGGAACTCATATGCCCAATTCCAAATCTACCCCTATGCCCCTAGCACGCCATGCATGTTGGATTTGAAAAGTGGTATGTTCACCATATTGTACACATACCATTGCCACGGCGACAGACATCACACATCTTGTTGCATCCTTCATTGTCCCAAACCTCATCAAAGTGAACAGCGATCACTGAGCGCCGACACCTTAAACAATAGAGATACACGCGTACTGTACCCTTGAGATCCTCAAACAGCTATCTACAACTGAAATTGTCACAAGTAATCTAGTGATGTCAATGAGAGCGTTGTGATTGGTCAAGCTCAGTACCGGTCTACGTTCTGACAGTAGTCGACCATGGTCAGCAGCTTCTGTTGTCCTACATTCTCCATGACAACCATGGTGCTGATCCTGAAGATGTCGTTGAAGCCAAAGTACACAATGCAGTCAGCCGGCTTATCGTCTCTGCCTGGAGGAACGGAGAGAGAACCATGTTAAAGATAAGGGGAAAATAAGTTAGGAGTTAAGAGGAAAAGAGTTTAAAAACAAACTATCTTCTCCCATGGCTGCGGTAGAAGTGCAATTGGAATATCAGAGGGGGAAAGATAAAACTTTAAAATGTAGAAATAGTATTCCTCCTTTTCTGAAGTCAAGGCATCAGGTGTTGTTCCTAAATTATCACATTTTTGTCTACCTGCTCGTCCGCTCTCCTGATAGTAGTTCTCTATGGACTTGCTGATGGTGTGATGGATGACAAATCTGACGTCAGGCTTGTCGATCCCCATCCCGAACGCCACAGTAGCTACCACCACCTGGATCTTGTTGTTGGCCCATTTGCGGTGAACCCGTGACTTGTCCTCTGGATTCATGTTAGCGTGGTATGGATATGCATTGATGCCTTTCTTCTGTAGGTCTGCTGACACCGTCTCTGCATCCTTCTGGGAAAACACGTACACTATCCCTGCCAAAAGCAGAAGCATAATACCTCAAGTCTGAATAACAAGCTGCTGATGTTTGTCACATTTCTTTGTTTTTCCTTTCAAAGTACCTGACTGGTCCTTATATCTCTCCTTGATCAGTGCTGAGATGTCACGGATTGAATCATCACTGTTCGAGTCTTTAAGGAGTACCTGAGAGACACAAAAACAGTACAGATCCTCAATACCTCAGTGCAGAGACACAGCGGGAATCTAACAAGCATCCCGTTTAGTAAAACAAGTGTGTGTATTTTTAAAGGTCAAAAGATCAACAGGTGTTTGCCAAGCAGGTGGCGGCCAGGTGTGTATGGTTGCCATGACGCCCACCTCGTAGTAGAGGTTTGTGCGGTTGAAGGAGGCGGTGAGTGTGATTGGCTCAGGGACACACAGGATCTTCTGACAGTCCTTTAGAACACTGCTGGTTGCCGTGGCCGTCAGCCCTAGCAACGGAACCTTTGGGAATTGCCTCTTCAGGATTCCCAGGAGCTTGTAGTCTGGTGGGAGAGGAGGGGTAGATGGCTAGCAGCCCCACACAAACCTCACAACTTACTACTTAGAATGAAGCAATCTATTAGGCATGCATTCTAATTGGTATGCATAGAGATACATTGAAGTGTTCTGTTTAATTATATGGTGATATCCTTGTTTGAGTATTGTAACATAAAACAGAGTTATTAGAATTCTACTTGAGTGATTTGTTGGAGTAGCCCGTTACCTTCCACAACAAAGTAAGGAGACTAATAAAAAGTAAGTAGTCCATATACAGTACAGTTGTACGTCTCTCACCAGGTCTAAAGTCGTGTCCCCACTGGCTGCAGCAGTGCACCTCGTCCACAGCAATACGGCTAAGCCTGCCTGCATTGTAGGCCTTCTCCAGCCTCGACATCAGCAGCTTGCTCTTCGCGATCTTCTCTGGAGTCACATACAGCAGCTTGAATAGCGATTTGGTGTCCGTCATCCCCGCTAGGACCATTTTAGCATGTTCCTGAGGTACATAGCAGAAGTCTAATAAAATAAATCCTACAGCTATAATCAATACCAGCCAAGTATCAATAATATGTAGAAAGTGTTTCTGTTGGTTATTACCTTACTGCTGGATGCGTTGAGAGAGACGGCTTCAACGCCGATGGACTTTAAGTACATGAGCTGATCCTCCATCAGAGAAACTAGAGGAGTTACGACCAGAGTGAAACCTGGCAGCACACAAACACATGTTAAAATAACCCTGCAGTGAGTAATAGCTGCAACCATCTGCGATCACAGCTTTAAAGTCAGACCAATTTAGTCGCATATGTGACCAAATATTTTGCTGTGCGACCAGGAGTTTTATTTTGGGAGCACAGTGTGCCCAGGGGGGAATAAAATCTCCCTGATAATAATAGCTGTAATAAGGCTTCGCCGTACTGTTGTTTCCCCAATTCCCTAGAGAAAAAGTGAGCGCAGATTCGTTAGTATCATGGTTGCTCCATTACTACAGCGAAAATGGCTTACTTCTAGAACAACCAGGTCAAAAGATCTGACCCATATTACCGGTGCAACATTTTTAGAGGGGGAAGGGGGGGTTGACACCTCCACACCCGGTCGTAAATTTAAGCAGGAGAGAAGTCTCTCTACCCTTTAGTATCAACCAAAGGAATTACTTTGTTCACAGACACTTGGGGAATGGTCAGTGGCTAAATGTAAAAAACTAATGTCATATTGTTTTTCACTTTGTGATGTTATTAAAAAAAAAAAAAAAACTGTTTGGACCAAATACTGTAACTTGTAAAGGATACCCTCTTTATCTGTCAAGTTTCCATCCAATACATTGTGCAAATGATATCAAAAAAAGATTAAAGTATTTTTGTTAAGATCGGAATGTGATTTTAGGAGTCGTCATAGAACTTCTAATCATATCCTTTGCACATTAAGTAGCCACGCCCCGAGGGAGGTCAGAGAGCTTGTCAGCATGACGGAACGCCCCTTTTTACCAAGAGTGCATAAAGGCTTGGAAGAGGAATCAACCTTTAGACCAGGAAACGTGAGGCGGAGAGCTACATGTTTGAAATGGTTGAAACTTCAACACGAGGTGAAGGAAATGAACTCACCTACCAGACCAGGACACCGCCAATCTGCAGCTGTGTGTAAAGTGATTTGAAACTGACTATCTACCCGAGGTGGAGAGAGGAGAACTCCCCTCCCAGACAATCACTGGTACAGCTAAGAGGAAGAAGTTCTGAGGAAACACCCCATAGAGACTGGAAAACTAAGAAGGACATTGTGACCTCTGGTGGACAATCAGAGCATGTACAAGTGGCCCACAGGAAAGGCCCGCCAAACCCTTTCCAAGAAGGCTTGGATCCGACAGAGATAAACAACGAACAAAGGCATTTCACATGCAAATACATTCATGATTTCTTACTCCAAACAGGAGGCGGTTCGTGAGCAAACTATATGATTAACGTTACTGTGAGAATCGTTCTGAAATGTCTCAACGATAAGTGTGCCTTTTTCCTCTCTCTCTCTCTCTGTCCCCACCACTCTCCATCTATGTTGTAACAAGCCGTCATATCTTGTCAGTTCACTAGGGACTTTTGTCTCATGTAAGTGTGTGTGTATTCTGTGTTATTATTTAGTTAGCTAGTAAATAAATGATTCAACCAATTTGTGTAGTACTGAATAACGCTGGGGTTTTTGCAGATCCAAGAAGGTTACGATCGTTCAGAATGAGTATTTGATAAGAGGTAGGGATTAACAAGATGACTGTTTATCGATGTTATAGGTAAAAACCTTATAGAGTTTAATTCAGGAGATGGTAACTCTGTAAACAACTTATTCCGTGGTGCCCCAAAACCTAACGAGTTAATTGTTACATTACTAATTATTAAAATCTGGTAACAATTAAACATAGTTAGTGGATTAAATAAATAATGAAAGTAAAAAAGTCACAACACACAATTATTCAATGAACTATAACAGTGTTTTCAGTATATGCACGTCACCTGGTGTGTGTGTGTGTGTGTCTGCATCTATATACGCATGTATGAATTTTGTGTGTGTTTGTGCATTCTCCCCTTACCCTCAGAGCAGACTGCAGGTAGCTGATAACAGAGGCTTTTCCCTCGTCCAGTAGGCATCACTAGGAAGAGGTCTTTACCAGACATACTAAGGTTGATGGCCTTCAGCTGGAGAGGACGGAACTTAGAGAGCTGGAACGCATCCTTCAGACTCTGTTCCAGCTTTGTAGACCACGAGAAATCTAGGTTTGGAAAGAAAACATTCAAGCATGTCAAAATACAGTACAGCAATATATTCAGCCTTCAAGATTGTAGCCTACCTAATAAAATAGCACTTTGGACACAACCCACACATTTATTTTCGCTTTAATTTAACTGTTTGCTCAATTCAGCTCCTTGAAAGATAGCCTATCTTATTGGATGTGAACATATGAGACCCGAGTTAAAATACATGTGTATTTGATTATTTAAATACTTATTTTCTAAATAAATATGGGCCAAATCAACTACTTCTATTGGAAGTATTTTACTTTCCTATAAATAAATATTTTTCTAAAATATCTATTAATTTAACAAACCTTATTTTTTTATATACAGTGCCATAGGAAAGTATTCAAACCCAATTACTTTTTCCACTGTTACATTACAGCCTTAATTCTAAAATTGATTAAATTGTTATTTTCCCCTCATCAATACCCCATAATGACAAAAAGTAGTATCCCAGTCCCTGCTGCTGAAAAACATCCCAACAGCATGGTGCTGCGACCCCCATGCTTCACCGTAGGGATAGTGCCAGGTTTTCAGCAGACGTGAATTCAATCTTCGTTTCATCAGACCAGAGAATATTGTTTCTCACGGTCTGAGAGTCTTTAGGTGCCTTTTGGCAAACTCCCGCCGGGCTGTCATGTGCCTTTTACTGAGGAATGGCTTCCGTCTGGCCACTCTACCACAAAGGCCTGATTGGTGGAGTGCTGCAGAGATGGTTGTCCTTTTGAAAGGTTCTCCCATCTCCACAGAGGAACTCTGGTGCTCTGTCAGAGTGACCATTGGGTTCTAGGTTACCTCCCTGACCAAGGCCCTTCTCCCACGATTGCTCAGTTTGGCCGGGCAGCAAAGTCTAGGAAGAGTCTTGGTGGTTCCAAACTTCTTCCATTTAAGAATGATGGAGGCCACTATGTTCTTGGGAACCTTCAATGTTGCAGAAATGTTTTGGTACCCTTCCCAGAGCTGTGCCTCAACACAATCCTGTCTCGGAGCTCTACGGACAATTCCTTCAACCTCATGGCTTGGTTTTTGCTCTGACATGCACTGTCAACTTATATAGACAGGTGTGTGCCTTTCCAAACCATGTACAATCAATTGAATTTACCACAGGTCGACTCCAATTAATATTTAAAGTTCAGTGAACACCCCTTTAAATTAGTGGATTCGGCTATTTCAGCCACACCTGTTGCTGACAGGTGTATAAAATTGAGCACACAGCTATGCAATCTCTATAGACAAACATTGGCAGTAGAATGGCCTTACTGAAGAGCTCAGTGACTTTCAATGTGGCACCATCATAGGATGCCACTTTTCCAACAAGTCAGTTCGTCACATTTCTGCCCTACTAGAGCTGCGCCGGTCAACTGTAAGTGCTGTTATTGTGAAGTGGAAACGTCTAGGAGCAACAACGGCTCAGTCACGTAGTGGTAGGCCACACAAGCTCACAGAATGGGACCCTCCTCATTAATGCTCTTGTGGCTGAATGGAAGCAAGTCCCCGCAGCAATGTTCCAACATCTAGTGGAAAGCCTTCCCAGAAGAGTGGAGGCAGTTATGTCAGCAAAAGGGGAACCAACTCCATATCAATGCCCATGATTTTGGAAGAGATGTTCGACGAGTAGGTGTCCACATACTTTTGGTCATGCGCACTGTACTACATAGAGCCATGGCTACATGGCAACTGCTGCAAGCAGTAGAATCAGATTTAAAAAAAAACGTAAAATACACCTTATGGAACAGCAGGGACTGTAAAGAGACAGGCACAGACACGATAAAACATATGGATGTTGTATTGTAAATATGTGATACTAGAGAAGTGGCCTGAGGGAAGACACTAAATATATTAAGTGTTATGAATTGTAATATTTTAAATTGTATATAACTGCCTTAATGTTGCTGGACCCCAGAAAGAGTAGCTGGTGCCTTGGCAGGAGCGAATGGGGGATCCTTAATAAATTCACAAATGTAGTGTGTGTGTGTGTGTGTGTGTGTGTGTGTGTGTGTGTGTGTGTGTGTGAGAGAGATAAATCTCTCTCACACACACACACACACACACAAAAGTTTGGGGTCCTTGTTTTTGAAAGAAAAGCTCCTTTTTGTTCCATTAAAATAACATCAAATTGATCAGAAATACAGTGTAGACATTGTTAATGACTATTGTAGCTGGAAACGGCAGATTTTTTATGTAATATCTACGTAGGCATACAGAGGCCCATTATCAGCAACCATCACTCCTGTGTTCCAATGGCACGTTGTGTTAGCTAATCCAAGTTTATCATTTTAAAAGTCCAATTGATCATTAGAAAACCCTTTTGCAATTATGTTAGCACAGCTGAAAACTGTTGTCCTGATTTAAAAAGCAATACAACTGACCTTCTTTAGACTAGTTGAGTATCTGGAGCATCAGCATTTGTGGGTTCGATTACAGGCTCAAAATGGCCAGAAACAAAGAACTTTCTTCTGAAACTCGTCAGTCTATTCTTGTTTTGAGAAATGAAGGCTATTCCATGCAAGAAATTGCCAAGAAGCTGAAGATCTCGTACAACGCTGTGTACTACTCCCTTCACAGAACAGCGCAAACTGGCTCTAACCAGAATTAGAAAGAGTGGGAGGCCCCGGTGCACAACTGAGCAAGAGGACTAGTACACTAGAGTGTCTAGTTTGAGAAACAGACACCTCACAAGTCCTCAACTGGCAGTTTCATTAAATAGTACCCGCAAAACACCAGTCTCAACGTCAACAGTGAAGAGGCGACTCTGGGATGCTGGCCTTCTAGGCAGAGTTCCTCTGTTCCAGTGGCTGTGTTCTTTTGCCCATCTTAAGCTTTTCTTTTTATTGGCCAGTCTGAGATATGGCTTTTTCTTTGCAACTCTTTGAACACAGGAGTGATGGTTGCTGATAATGGGCCTCTGTACGCCTATGTAGATATCCCATTAAAAAAAAGTCTGTCATTCACAACATTAACAATGTCTACACTGTATTTCTGATCAATTAGATGTTATTTTAAAATGGACAAAAAAATGCTTTTCTTTCAAAAACAAGGACACTTCTAAACGACCCCAAACGTTTGAACGGTTGTGTACACACAGTATACAAAACATTAGGAACACCTGCTCTTTCCATGACTAGGGATGTTAAGGTTATTCAGTTAGCCAAAAATACATTTGACCGGTCATGCTTCTCGGTCTATAGGTTAATTAGCATAATTTGGTGGAATTCAATTTGCCGCGTGTATATTTTCGTTAGTTGTCATGCATTTTATTTATCACACGTGCACAGCATACAGAGCCTAGTTTGAGGAGCAGAATAGCCTACCACCTGTCAGAAAGAGTTGCTCCTCAAAAAGCCTGTAGTCTACTGGAGTGAAACCTACTTTTGTAAACCCAGTCATTGCGCAACAAATAATTCTAAATGCAATCACGTGTTCATTTGTGGCCACGACTAAAAAAGGAGCTATTTTTATTTCTCAATCAAGTCGTAAAGCGTGCCTCCCATTCGGATGCATACTGTAGGCTGTAGCATGCCAACCATTGAAAACGTTGTTTTATTAGGTGCTTCTTTACAGGAGTTGCATGTTAAATCGCCTTTTGACTGTAAGACAATAGGCTTGTTATTGTTGCATGTTTCCACTAAGCTCTTAATGAAAAATGTCCAGCCCTTGTATGCATGCATAGTATCAGAGAGGAAAAGGCGACGAAGCAAGAGGTTTCACTCTAGCCGAAATCTGTCCAAAATTGATATGGGATTATTTTGGGCCTAAACTTGTCGCCTGCCTTCCCGCCTTGGGACGACTCCCATTGTTAGGGCGGAAACACAGTTATCTCTGATTGTATTTTCTGTTGGTCACGTTATTTTACTGTTTTGATTTTTTTTTACAGTTTGTCAACCAACTAATGAGGGTCAGTTAGCCGGCAGCAAAATTGACCAACATTTGCATCCCTAACATCCAGGTAAACGCTATCATCTTTTATTGATGTCACTTGTTAAATCCACTTCAAATCAGTGTAGATGAAGGGGAGGAGACAGGTTAAAGAAGGATTTTTAAACCTTGGAGACAATTGAGGCATGGATTGTGCATGTGTGCCATTCAGAGGGTGAATGGGCAAGACAAACGATTGAAGTGCCTTTGAATGGAGTATGTTAGTATATGCCAGGCACACCAGTTTGAGTGTGTCAAGAACTGCAACGCTGCTGGGTTTTTCACACTCAACAGTTTCCCGTGTGTATCAAGAATGGTCCACCAACCAAAGGACATTCAGAAAAGTTGACAACATTCGCCAGCATCCCTTTTGAATGCTTTAGACACCTTGCAGAGTCCATGCCCTGACAATTTGAGGCTGTTCTGAGGGCAAAAGGGAGTGCAACTCAATATTAGGAAGGTGTTCTTAATGTTTTGTACACTCAGTGTATATTGTACGCATGTGCCACATCCTATACATTGTAGCCTCTACTGTACCCTCATTCTCATAGCGCAGCAGCTCCTGCTTGGTCATTGCAGGTCCAGATCCAGAGCCTGAGGAGGATCCAGAGGGCTGGGCGGAGTCGCATGCCTCCTCCAGCTTGCGGAGCAGCCGCTTCCTCCTGGAGGTCAGGCTAGCCTGCTTCTCCAGCAGCTCAGCTATCTGCAGCTCCACCACCTCCAGCTCTGCCTCCACAGAGTCCAGCTCTGCCTGCACATCTGGGGAGGAGAATATTAACAAAAAAATAAAACAATTATTTAACAAAGATTTTGTTTATATGCTTACGGCAGAGCAATCATGTAACACACATGCCCCTCTGGTAGGGAGGAGAACAACAGGCTAATCTCCATTTTCATCTTTTAATGACTTTTTCCTTACACCGCAGTCCAAGTTCTCTACGGTATCTAGGCCCTACATAGAAATAATATAGAATATGCATTTAACACACACATGCGCAAAGACAAGAGTGATACCATGAATCAGAAATGGAAAACGAGCACACTTCTCTTTTAAATGCTGTGCTAAATCCTTGTAGATAAACACCGTAAATATATGTTGGCCAGAGCCTAATATCAATCCATTTCAAAGTTTGGCACAATCTGCCCTGGTTAGCTTTCCTCTGGGACCAATGTCATGTAATCCTACACAAGGAGACTGTCAAGTCTGACACCTCCAAGTCACTAACAACCTATGTTTCACAGGTAGGGCGCTAATGATGTCAGACACACATCAGTCAGTCATCTCACAGTCACCACTACACCCCTTGGGGGAGGATAGAGTAGCACCTGTCCCTGTGGACTCAGCTGCTCAGCTCAGTTCTCAAAAACAATAACATATCCAATACCTTGGATGATAAGATCCAAACTCAGCTCTGTCTGTTTCTCTATGGGGTTTGTACCATACTTTTGAAAAAGGGGGATAGAAATGTGAGATCACAGTCGCTTACCATTGGCACTGTCACTGTCCATTTCCAAGGCAAATCTACAATGCAATCAACCACCTTGCAGACTTATCACTCTGTTGAAAAAGGGGGAAAATGTCTGTGTTATGCAATGTAGCAAGCAAGATCATTCTTTCTGAAGGCACTACCACCCCTTAATTTCTTCCTGATTTTGTTGTGTTACAGGCAGCCTGAATTTAAAATGGATTAAAATGAGATTGTGTGTCACTGGCCTACACACAATACCCCATAATGTCAAAGTGGAATTATATTTAGAAATGTTTACACATTAAAAGCTGAAATGGCTTGTCAATAAGTATTCAAACCCTTTGCAATGGCAAGCCTAAATAAGTTCAGAAATAAAAATGTGTTTATCAAGTCACATAATAAGTTGCATGGACTCACTGTGTGCAATAATAGTGTTTAACATGATCTTTTGAATGACTACCTCATCTCTGTACCCCACACATACAATTATCTGTAAGGTGCCTCAGTCGAGAAGTGAATTTCAAAAACAGATTCAACCAAAGAACAGGGAGGTTTTCCAATGCCTCTCAAAGAAGGGCACCTATCGGTAGATGGTCTCGTTTCCTTCGCTCCTCTATGCACCTTCCCATTTACACCACAGATCTGTATATAATAACGAGATGCACGTCTCCGCCCTAACAATGGGAGTCGTTGTCCCAAACGCGGGAATGCAGGCGATAAGCTTAGGTCCAAAATAAGCCCATAGAAACACATTGGCCTTATTTTTTGACAGATTTTAGCGGAAGTCAACCCTCTCGCTTTGTGTCTTCCTCTATGGTTTCACACACACCAAGACCCTGCCTTTCACGCCAACAAAGTTGAGAGATCACATCTTCCACATGGTTGTGGAAGGCTTATATTTAGCCTAGGTGTAACGTCACAAGCCCTGAATTCAGTAGATTATTGCTGACTGTTTGAAATGCTGTGTATTTGACCTTTAATAGTGCAACAACCCTTATTTAGAGAAAACGTAATTTGTTTTAACGAGAATCACCCATAAGTTAGAAAAAAAATTGAGATATGATTTTTAGGCCATATCGCCGAGTCCTACATGAGGCCAATGGTGACTTTAAAACAGTTAGAGTTTAATGGTTTTGATATGAGAAAGCTGAGGATGGATCAACAACACTGTAGTTACTCCACAATACTAACCTAAATGTCAGAGTGAAAAGAAGGAAGCTTGTACAGAATAGAATATGCATCCTGTTTGCATAAAATTGCATAAAAAGGACTTTATGTCCTGAATACAAAGTGTTATGTTTGGGGCAAATCCAACACAACACATTTGAGTAGAACTCTCCATATTTTCAAGCATGTTGGTGGCTGAATGTTATGGGTATGCTTGTCATCGGCAAGGACTAGGGAGTTTTTTAAGATAAAAGAAACGGAATAGAGCTAAGCACAGGCAAAATCCTAGAGGAAACCCTGGTTCAGTCTGCTTTCCAAATGACAAATTCACCTTTCAGCTGGACAATAACCTAAAACACAAGGCCAAATATACACTGGAGTTGCTTACCAAGACAACATTGAATGTTCCTGAGTGGCCTAGTTCCAGTTTTGACAAAATGGCTTGAAAATCTATGGCAAGGCTGGAAAAAGGCTGTCTACCAATGATCAACAATCTACATGACAGGGCTTGAAGAAATCTTAAAATAATAATAATAATAATGTGCAAATATTGTACAATACAGGTGTTCAAAGACTCAGCTGTAATTGCTGTCAACAGTGATTACAAATGTTAGATTTTTGTGTGTAGATATTACAGTATTTTGTGTAGATATTTGACAAAGAAAGGACAATTAAAATCCATTTTAATCTCACATTGTGACAACAAATTGTCAAGGGGTGTTCATACTTTCTGAAGGCACAGAGAACGCATAGCCCCTTGTTGATTGTAAGATTGTAAGCAATGCTTTACATGTTATTTACACTGCCTTCTGAAAGTATAACGAGTCCAGGTTGAAGATCCCTTTTATAGCATGGCTATAATTTAACACATTTGTGTTCAACATCCACTGAAGTAGCCAGCAAGCTTACTACATAGCTATAGTAGTTGCTGTGGTTACCAACCAAACAGACCTGCTAGTTTAGCTAACCAAACCATCAGTCCTAGCTTTCCATTACGAAAATCCAATTCAACAATGCCAATCATGTTTTCAATTCGACTATTGCTTTCAAAAGCAGCCCAAACACAGTTCGTTATTACATGTTATATTGCCATTGAATTCTAGCGTGCAAATATACTGTGCATTGTTTAAGCAATAAGGCCCGAAAAGGTGTGCTATATGGCCAATATACCACGGCTAAAGGCTGTTGTTAACTACGACTAAAGGTATGTTCTTACCACTGCACGACGCAACGCGGTGTAGCCGTGGTATATTGTCCATATATCACAAACCCCCGAGGTTCCTTATTGCTATTATAACTGGTTACCAATGGAATTAGAGCAGTACAACTAAATGTTGTCATACCCGTGGTAGATGGTCTGATATACCATGCATAAAATACACTTTGAATCTACCCATACATGGACAAGTGGTTTCCTTGAGCTTTGACAAGCAGTCCGGAATGTGAACATGTATTGTGTAACGTAAACGCACATGTGTGAACCGGGAAAGTCCTCACCCTTCCTCTTCCTCCATGAGGCTTTACTCTTTTTCTTCAGCACATTAAATAGCTAGCCGAGGATAGTTAGATCGCTAATAGATGACCAACAATCAACCACCCTAGCAGTACGTTAACAAGCCTCCATCAGGAGTCAGCCACCTGCTCCAAACAGCTAACGGTCATGTTAGCCAACCTAGCTGACCAGCTAGCAAATTAGACTTCATCTTTTTGACAGCTACATATTTGGCTAGCCATGAATGATACTAACTGTGTAACGAAATTATGGCAAAGGAAGGGGAAATGAATTGAAAGAGCAAAGCAACACTCACCGTTGACCATTCCCTCGCCCCACTTCTTGAGTTTGCACAGTTTATTTGCACTCCCGTTTGTCTTGACCGTTGCTAGACAGCTCCTGCCAGTGGAGAAAACATGTGTTGTGAAGACCAATCGAATTGCGCGGTACATTCAACAAATCAACGCTGAATCAATGTTTTATTTTCTTTTACCTTTATTTTACAGTACAATACAACCTAGAAAACATTTTCCATCCGGAAAATGGACAAGTGTATGTAGGCAGGGCAGACATTTGACCTAGTTATAACTACCTGGTTGTATTCAGCAGAGAAGTGCTCTCCTGAACCGTTTCACCAACGTTTTGATACAACCCTGTAGAATGTTGAACGCACCCCTGGTTTCGGCCGGAAGAATAACCTGTCTAATGTAACCGAGAAGGCGTGTTTCCGGAAGACGTGGCTAGTGCTACAGTGGCAGCTGTTGTAACAGTACTTGCACTCGTATTTTAGTACAATACAATTAACCGTGTCGACTTGTGCATTTTACAAGCTGTTGAGTCATTGCCAAAATGATCTCTCTAACGGACTCGCAGAGTAAGTCGATTTCTATTTTATCTAACGGTTGTTGCTGCTGGCCAACTTGTTCCAGCTAACGTTAGCAAGCTAGCCTCTCTCGGCGACGTTACTAGCTAAATGAAGCCAGGCTGTTGTCTTCTGTGAGGAAACCAGCTAGAAATAGCTAGCTGGCTAAATAGTATTCTTTGCTAGATAAGAGTGACCATTGACAGCTAACGTTAAGCTAGCTAATTAGTGACGTTCGTTCTGAGCCAGATGGCTGACTAGGGAGCAGGGACGTCAATTGAAACCACAGGAGGTTGGTGGCACCTAATTGGGGAGGACAGGCTCGTGGAATGGTATGTTGGATGCCATCCATTCGCTCCGTTCCGGCCATTATTATGAGCCGTCCTCCCCTCAGCAGCCTCCTGTGATTGAAACGTATTGACGTTAGTGTGTTGGGATACTGGAAATAATGTGATTCCTCTTTCTTGCAGAGATCGGAATGGGACTTACAGGCTTCGGCGTGTTTTTCCTCTTCTTTGGAATGATCCTGTTTTTTGACAAAGCCCTCCTTGCAATAGGAAATGTGAGCGATTTCATCATCACCGTCCACAGTTCATATTCAGAATGTTTGCCTTACCGTCTGCAGCTACATACACGAGGCTTAGTCGAGAGGTGTAGGGTTTAATTGTGAAGTACTCTGTCATTGTCAATAAACATTGACATTGTCCGTTCCCTGCCCCTTCTATCTCTCTCTATAGATCCTGTTTGTGGCTGGCCTGTCGTTTGTGATCGGTCTGGAGAGAACGTTCCGCTTCTTCTTCCAGAAACACAAGATGAAGGCCACCAGCTTCTTCCTGGGTGGAGTGTTGATCGTTCTTATAGGCTGGCCCATTGTGGGAGTGGTCCTGGAGGTCTATGGCTTTTTCCTTTTATTCAGGTGGGTACAGTACAGGCACCAGGCTCAGTTTGCTAGTCTGGAGGGAATCAAGCCAAACTTAGTTTTTTCCAGTCAACTTTGTCTCGCCTTGGTGAGTGCAGCCCCCATTTGATGCAAGGGCTTGCTGCGTAGTCCGTCGTCATGTGCTTGCTGTTGTCAACTCACTAACTCTCTCTCTTTCTCTGCCCCCTCTCTCTCTTTCTCTTCTCCAGGGGTTTCTTCCCAGTGGCAGTAGGCTTCATCAGAAGGATACCCATCCTGGGCTCCCTGCTAAACCTCCCATTCATCAGTGGGGTGAGTACAGTGATGTAGTGGTAAAAATTGTTGGGTAAATTCTAATCGCCGGTCGTGGTGAAAAAGTAACGCTCCTATAGTTTCAATGTATTTTTCCCGGTGGGTAAACTGTGTTTACTTGCATTTACCCTCCACTACACCACTGGGTGAGTGAGAGTATGGGAACAGGAGCTACAATGCAGTGGGTGCTGTGTGGGCTGAGGTGGTTACACTAAAGACAACACAGGGTCCACTCGGTTTCTGACAGTGGTTCTGGAAGGCTGTAGTGTCTCATACAGTGTCACTCAATCTTTTCATATAAGAGCGTGTGTGTGTGTGTGCGTGTATGTTTTGAGGTGTATGTTCGTGGAGTCACTTGTTTTGAGGAGAATGTGTCTCTGTCTCTTTAAAGCCTTCGTAATTAACTCTGAGGACAATCCGCAGTCTTGGTCAGTCACTGCAGATTTTCCCTTGCATGTGAGCATGATTCACATCTGTTTATAATGTATGTTATACTGTAATGTTGCCTTATTCCTGACCAGAGTAGGGAACCATTGGTATTGGAAATAATTTATACTAGGACACCAGCAACAGCATTTATCCTTCACACCGTTTTGTATAGTCTACTCAGTCACGTCAAGCAAACATTTCATTGCCCGTGTACAACTATGCACTAAACGTTTTAGTGAAGCTTGAATATGTCATCTATTTTGCTCTACTTTGCAAAGGGGACGGTAGACTGTTGACTTATATTTGTTTTCTCTCTCTCTTTCAGTTTGTGGACAAAGTGGGAGAGAGCAACACCATGGTATAACAGTGACTTTTTGTTTATGAAGAAAATAAATCTCTATTATATTTATGATACAGTAGTTCTCATAAAGCCACTTAACCCCCATTGGTCAATTGCTTACTTAGCTAGGTAGCTAGGTGATTTTCATGAGACTTTGTATATGAAGACCTCTTCCCATTTAAAGGGAAAACTGTCTGCTTTTTTGTATCTTGATTCTGCAATTTTAAGGTCCGTACCAGTCAAGGGTACCAGTTCTGGTTGCTACGGGCGACTGCTACTAATGAATCTGGAGTTAGTTACGATGGCTACCCCAGAATGTTTTACATGTCGTTGTTGAATGCTGCTCTCCTCTACTGGACAACTCCCCACGAGGAGGAGAGTCCCTCTAACGGACTGAAGAGAATCATTTTGGCTCTCTTACTCTACTATTGAATGTACAGACAAACTCACCATGTCATCGCCTCTGAAGATAGCCTCTGGACGACCTCAGAAGAGTTGTGGCGGAGGAGAGCTGGTCCTATTGTTACATTATAGATGGGGCCAGGGGGGTTTTCCTTGTGCTGTCTTGCCAAAAATTAACTATGGGTTAGCAAGATGGCACAAACATATCTTAGACCATGTTAGGGTTTCCTGACCATATGACCAGACCAGGGAAAGCTCGAAGCCATAGTTATAAGTGGTTTCCTGGTCAGGTATTGGAAAGACTCCTGGACCTACTTATGGTGCCTGTGCTTTCTCGCACTGGATTAAAACTTGAGTCCTGTGGAAGAAAATAGCTTTGCTTTCCTTTTCTCTCATGCCTGTTATGAGTACCAGATCTGGCAGTTGCATATTTACCCTTTATTTTTCTGTGATTTCTGTGTATGACTGGATGAGAACTTCTGTATATTCGTGTTTTTTTTTTAAGAGCAACATTTGAGTTGGAATTGTATCAATCTAAACTATAGGAATGGAGGGTAGTGAATGTAATGGTTACATGTGAAATGACAATGCTTTGACAATGTTTTGTCTGACACTTTTGTAATTACACTTTAAAAAAAAAAAAAACTTCCGTTGTGCCGTTGTCTGTCATTCATTGTGTTTTTATTGTGACAAATTGCAAATATACTGAACAAAAACATAAATGCAACATCTGAGGTGTTGGTCCAATGTTTCATGAGCTGAAATAAAAGATCACAGAAATGTTCCATACGTGCACAAATCTTATTTCTCTCAAATTATGTGCACACATTTGTTTACATCCCTGTTAGTCAATATTTCTAATTTGCCTAGATCATCCATCCATCTGACAGATGTGGCATATCAAGAAGCTAATTAAACAGCATGATCATTACACAGGTGCACCTTGTGCTGGGGACAATAAAAGACCACTTTAAAATGTGCAGTTTTGCCACACACAATGCCACAGATGTCTCAAGTTTTGAGGGAGTGTGCAATTGGTATGCTGACTGCAGGAATGTCCACCAGAGCTGTTGCCAGATCATGTAATGTTCATTTCCCTACCATAAGCTGCCTCCAACATTGTTTTAATGAATTTGGCAGTACGTCCAACCGGCCTCACAACCGCAGACCAACCCTAACCCAGACCACGCCAGCCTAGGACCTCCATGTCCGGCTTCTTCACCTGCGGGATCGTCTGAGACCAGCCACCCGAACAGCTGATGAAACGGAGTATTTCTGTCTCTAATAAAGCCCTTTTGTGGAGAAAAACTCATTCTGATTGGCTGGGGCTGGCTCCCCAGTGGGTGGGTCTAGCACCCAAGTGGGTGGGCCTATGCCCACCTGCCCAGTCATGTGAAATCCATAGATTAGGGCCTAATTAATTTATTTCAATTGACTGATTTCCTTATATGACTTGTAACTCAGTAAAATTGTTGCATGTTGCGTTTATATTTTTGTTCTGAAATCCCTTGACTTTTTCCACATTTTGTTACACTACAGCCTTATTCTAAAATTGATTCAATAGTTTTTTATCCTCATCAATCTACACACTGGCATAGGCCAAACAAGGCACTTGTTTACACTATGGTAATAGTATGAAAGGGTCAAAAACATGACATCACTACTCACATGAATGGACTTTTTGATGTAATCTTTATTTAACTAGGCAAGTCAGTTAAGAACAAATTCTTATTTTTCAATAACAGCCTACACTGGCAAACCTGGACGACAGTGGGCAAATTGTGCACAGCCCTATGGGACTCCCAAAATTGGCCTGGATTTGAACCAGGGTGTCTGTAGTGATGCCTCTAGCACTCAGATGCAGTGCCTTAGGCCACAGTGCCACTTGTGACCCCCCAAAATGAAAATGGAACACATTATAATGGCAGGCTTTTTTATCCCAACATTTATCCACATAAAATGTAAGATTGTAGTGCTTTTCTTTGTATTTTTTTATTTAACTTTTATTTAACTATCACAAGTCCAGATGGTCCTACTATTATTTTGTTCATTTTTAATGTATGAATAACTTTTGGAAGAATGTATTCTTTGTCTCCATACACATTACATTGTAGGCATATGCTAGGCCTACTGCTCCACTTCTCTGCAATTGTTTAGTTCTAGTTGTGGATTGTTTACCAGCATTAGGCTAGATATAATAATTGATGGTAATGTCAATGAGAATCGCAGGGAACCCATCACCTCCAGCTTCCCTGAGTCTATCCCAATCAAACACTCCTACATTCATTGGGAGACTGTCAGCTGTTCATTCATAAAAATGACCGGGCATCTATTCATGAACCGCTTCACTGCACAAGATGTAAACATATCAATATTTCCAAAGCAATTACTTTCATTTTTACAACAGTATGAATACTGATAGTGTCTCAGCATTTTGAATTAAATGGCTTCTTTCTTTACTTTTGATAAAAGATGACCTTATACAGTACCTTTAGAAAATAGTCACACCCCTTGACTTTTCCAAAATGTTGTTGTTGTTACAGCCTGAATTTAAAATATTTTTTTTGTCACTGGCCTACATACAATACCCCATAATGTCAAAGTGGAATTGCAGTACCAGACAAAAGTTTGGACACACCTACTCATTCAAGGGTTTTTCTTTATTCTGACTATATTCTACATTGTAGAATAATAGTGAAGACATCAAAACTATGAAATAACACTTGGAATCATGTAGTAACCACAAAAGTGTTAAACAAATCAAAATATATTTTATATTTGAGAATCTTTAAAGTAGCCACCCTTTGCCTTGATGACAGCTTTGCACACTCTTGGCAATCTCTCAACCAGCTTCATGAGGAATGCTTTTCCAACAGTTTTGAAGAAGTTCCCACATATGCTGAGCACTTGTTGGCTGCATTTCCTTCACTCTGCAGTCCAACTCATCCCAAACCATCTCACTTGGGTTGAGGTCGGGTTATTGTGGAGGCCAGGTCATCTGATGCAGCACTCCATCACTCTCCTTCTTTATCAAAAAGCCCTTATACAGACTGGAGGTGTGTTTTGGGTCAGTGTCCTGTTGAAAAACAAATGATAGTCCTACTAAGCGCAAACCAGATGGGATGGCGTATAGCTTCAGAATGCTGTTGTAGCCGTGCTGATTAAGTGTGCCTTCAATTCTAAATAAATCACAGACAGTGTAACCAACAAAGCACCCCCACACCTCCTCTTCCATGCTTCATGGTGGGAACCACACATACGGAGATCATCAGTTCACCTACTCTGCGTCTCACAAAGACATCTGAGGTGCAGTTAACTCTAATGAACTTATCCTCTGCAGCAGAGGTAACTCTGGGTCTTCGTTTCCAGTGGCGGTCCTCATGAGAGCCAGTTTCATCATAACGTATGCCATAATACGGACATGGTCTTTTACCAAATAGGGCTATCTTCTGTACACCACCCCTACCTTGTCACAACACAACTGATTGGCTCAAACGCATTAAGAAGGAAAGAAATTCCACAAAATATATTTTAACAAGGCACACCTGTTAATTGAAATGCATTCCAGGTGACTACCTCATGAAGCTGGTTGAGAGAATGCCAAGAGTGTGCAAAGCTGTCATCAAGGTAAAGGGTGGCTACTTTAAAGATTCTCAAATATAAAATATATTTTGATTTGTTTAACACTTTTTTGGTTACTACATGATTCCATATGTGTTATTTCATAGGTTTGATGTCTTCACTATTATTCTACAATGTAGAAAATAGTGAAATTATAGAAGAACCCTTGAATGAGTGAGTAGTGGTGTCCAAACGTTTGACTGGTGCTGTATATTTTTTGACATTTTTACAAATTATTTTAAAAAGAAAAGCTGAAATGTCTTGAGTCAATAAGTATTCAACCCCTTTGTTATGGCAAGCCTAAATAGGTTCAGGAGTAAAAATGTGCCTAACAAGTCACATATTAAGTTGCATGGACTCACTCTGTTTGCAATAATAGATTTTTCTGAACGAATACCTCATCTCTGTACCCCACACATTCAATTCATTATCTGTAAGGTCCCTCAGTCAAGCAGTGAATTTTTAACACAGATACAACCACAAAGACCAGGAAGGTTTATCTAAGAAGGGCATCTTTTGGTAGATGGGATTTTTTTTCTCATAAAAGCAAACATTGAATATCCCTTTGAGCATGGTGAAGTTATTAATTACAATTTGAATGGTATATCAATATACCCAATCACTACAAAGATGAAGGCGTCCTTCCTAACAAAAAAAAAGCCATTCTCCGCCCTCCTTTCGGCAAGTCTGACCATGACTCCATTTTGTTGCTACAGACAGAAACTAAAACAGGAAACGCCCGTGCTCAAGTCTGTTCAACGCTGGTCCGACCAATCTGATTCCACGCTGCAAGATTGCTTCGAGCACGTGGACTGGGATATGTTCCGGACAGCATCAGACAACAACATTGATGTATATGCTGATTCGGTGAGCAAGTTTATTAGCAAGTGCATCAGTGATGTTGTACCCATAGCAACTATTAAAACCTTCCCCAACCAGAAACCGTGGATTGATGGCAGCATTCGCCAGAAACTGAAAGCGAACCACTGCTTTTAACCAGGTAAGGCGACCGGAAACATGACTGAATACAAACAGTGTAGCTATTCCCTCCGCAAGGCAATCAAACAAGCTAAGCGTCAATATAGAGTCAAAGTAGAGTCACAATTCAACGGATCAGACACGAGAGGAATGTGGCAGGGTCTACAGTCAATCACGGACTACAAAAAGAAAAACAGCGGACCACGATGTCCTGCTCCCAGACAAACTAAACAACTTCTTTGCTCACTTTGAGGACAATACAGTGCCACCGACAAGTCCCGCTACCAAAACCTGCGGGCTCACCTTCACCACAGCCAATGTGAGTAAAACATGTGTTAACCCTCGCAAGGCTGCTGGCCCAGATGGCATCCCTGGCCGTGTCCTCAGAGCATGCGCAGACCAGCTGGCTGGTGTGTTTACGGACATATTCAATCAATCCTTATCCCAGTCTGCTGTTCCCACATGCTTCAAGAGGGCCACCATTGTTCCTGTTCCCAAGAAAGTAAAGGTAACTGAGCTAAATGACTATCGGCCCGTATCACTCACTTCCGTCATCATGAAGTGCTTTGAGAGACTAGTCAAGGATCATATCACCTCCATCCTACCAGACACCCTAGACCCACTCCAATTTGCTTACCGTCCCAATAGGTCCACAGACGACGCAATCGCAATCATACTGCACACTGCCCTAACCCATCTGGACAAGAGGAGTACCTATGTAAGAATGCTGTTCATTGACTACAGCTCAGCATTTAACACCATAGTACCCTCCAAGCTCATCATTAAGCTCGAGACCCTAGGTCTCGACCCAGCCCTGTGCAACTGGACTTCAGGAAACAGCAAAGGGAGCACCCCCCTATCCACATCGACGGGACAGTAGTGGAGAAGGTGGAAAGTTTTAAGTTCCTCTGCGTACATATCACGGACAAACTGAAATGGTCCATCCACACAGACAGCGTGGTGAAGAAGGCGCAACAGCGCCTCTTCAACCTCAGGAGGCTGAAGAAATTCGGCTTTTCACCAAAAACACTCACAAACTTCTACAGATGCACAATCGAGAGCATCCTGTCGGGCTGTATCACCGCCTGGTACGGCAACTGCTCCGCCCACAACCGTAAGGCTCTCCAGAGGGTAGTGAGGACTGCACAACGCATCACCGGGGGTAAACTCCCTGCCCTCCAGGACACCAACACCACCCGATGTCACAGGAAGGCCAAAAAGATCATCAAGGACAACAACCACCCGAGCCTCTGCCTGTTCACCCCGCTATCATCCAGAAGGCGAGGTCAGTACAAGTGCATCAAAGCTGGGACCGAGAGACTGAAAAACAGCTTCTATCTCAAGGCCATCAGACTGTTAAACAGCCACCACTAACATTGAGTGGCTGCTGCCAACATACTGACTTAAATCTCTAGCCACTTTAAATAATAGAAAATTGGATGTAACAAATGTATTACTAGCCACTTTAAAAAATGTTGTATATAATGTTTACATATCCGACATTACTCATATCAAATGTATACACTGTACTCTATACCATCTACTGAATCTTGCCTATGCCGTTCGGCCATCGACTCAAATCTCTAGCCACTTTAATAATTAAAAAGTGGATGTAATAAATGTATCACTAGCCACTTTAAACGATGCCATTTATATAATGTTTACATATCCTACACTACTCATCTCACATGTATATATTGTACTATATACCATCTACTGCATCTTGCCTATGCCAGTCAGCCATCGCTCATCCATATATTTATATGTACATACAGTACTTGTTTTCATTCCTTTACACTGTGTGTATAAGGTAGTTGTTGTGAAATTGTTAGATTACTTGTTAGATACTACTGCATGGTCGGAACTAGAAGCACAAGCATTTCGCTACACTCGCATTAACATCTGCTAACCATATGTATGTGACAAATAAAATTTGATTTGATTTGAGTACCACTATTCATATTTTCAAGCACGGTTGTGGCTGAATGTTATGGATATGCTTTTCATCGACAAGGACTAGGAATTTTTTTAGGATAAGAATATATGAAATAGAGCTAAGCACCAGCAAAATCCTATAGGAAAACCTGGTTCAGTCTTCTGACAAATTCACCTTTCAGCAGGACAATAACCTAAAACACAAGGCCAAATATACACTGGAGTTGCTTATCAAGACAACATCTAATGTTCCTACAGTTTTGACTTAAATCGTCTTGAAAATATATGGCAAGACTTGAAAATGGCTGTCTAACAAAGATCAACAACTAACTTGACAGAGCTTGAAGAATTTAAAGATATGAATATGCAAATATTGTACAATCCAGGTGTTGAAAGCTCTTAGAGACCCAGAAAGACTCGCAGCTGTAATCGCTAACACTTATTGACTCAGTGGGTCGAATACTTATGTAATGAAGATATACTGTATTACTGTTATATTTTTCATACATTTTTTACAAACTTTAGAATTTTTTTCAACTTTGTCATTACAGGGTATTTTGTGTAGATCATTAACAAAAAATTACATTTAAATCCATTGTAATTTCACCTTGTAACACAATAAATGTGTAAAAAGTCAAGGGGTGTGAAAAATGTCTGAAGGCACTGTAGATCTATGATTGCCTTTGGCAGCTAATTGTATACATAAAATGTGTATTGTGTACATTCAAATGTGAGTAATTGATTTGAATGGTTCCTCTCTGCATTCCCTCTCTGCGCTTGGAGTCCACCTCTCTTTCATCAAATTGACATGACCTATCGCTGTTGACATCCATAACGCGTTGCGCTATGGGCTACGAGGTCTCCTTCACCAGTCCAATATAAATACAGGGATAACATTTGCCAAGGCACACAACTCCTGCCTATTTCCACTTGAAACGGATCTCTACGTGCATTACAGGGATCTAATATCCTCCGTCGCAATGAAAGTAAGTTGCCTGTTGGAGGTACAATTTGATCTTTGCGTTTTTATGAATGGAGATGAGCATGACACAAATGATTACCTAGTTGTCATTTATTTTGAACGCATATTTGTTTAACATTGTCTGCTTGTTCATATAGCATAACTCTAATTTTAACTGTTTCAGGGTGTGAGGACTATTACAGCTTATGCACTTGCTCTTTTACTTCTGGTAACGCTCGTCTCCCATTCGTGGAGCGCACCGAAGGGCAGTTTCCAGAGGAGAAATTGGTCACCTCAGGCAATGCTGTACCTCAAGGGCACCCGTATGTCTACTACCTATATCAGCCTAATAATACTTTGCATTCCTTTGACATACCTTTTAAATGTATTTTGGCATTTATGTCCTCCACAGAGAATAACTGGAAATAATATGCATTTATTAACTGTTTTTATGGCTACAATGATCTTTAATGTAAAGAGATTAACATTGTAATTTAAATCTGAAGTTGTCCTATTATTTCCTTATTATGTATGTTTATTTATGAATGAAAAAAATATATTGTATTTCATAACTGTGTGTGACTGTGTGTATGTTGTTATTACAGAGGGACGGCGGTTTATCAGCGAGGACAGAAAAGAGGGAGACGTGTATGACACATTACATTTAGGTAAATACAATACACTTGTATTTGGCAGTATGCACATATTCTTCTTTTGTATGGCTCTGCTACCGTATGGCTCTGTAAAGTAGTGCACTGTATGGGGAATAGGGGGATTGGAGATTTTACCATCATCTTTTACTTTGACCTATCATTACTCTGTATAACATCCTCTTTTCAGAGACTCGGAGTCAAAACACAGAGAAACTCAGCGTGAACCAGGCAGCCACAGTCCTGCTCAACTTCCTGCAGCAAGCCAAGGAGGACGGTGAGTTGGGTCGTATTGGAGCCTACAGTAATGGTTAAGGATACATCAAATCTAGCTAGGAAGCCCATCTCAGTAGGCGCTAATTCAGGCATCGGGTTCCTATAACTACATCCAAGCTATAGGTTTGAAATTGCCATGAAGTTAATTGCACCTATCTTTTTCGTTTCAGGAGAAGAAAATCCTGAACAACTGTACTTTCAAGACTTGCCGGCATGGAAAAGAGAGTACTTCTGATGTATTTTATAATGTATTTATTATTGTTGATAACATTCTAATCTATTGCATCTGTTGATTTCTTGTTGTTGGATGTAGACTATTTAATGCGAAGTGAGAAAAACACTGGACTCTAAGTATGGCTACACTGAAAATGTTTCAATGTATTATTTAATAAAACGTTTAATAAAATGATTTTGAATTCATAGCAACACTTGTTTAAGGGAATATCTGATCATAGAAGTAATGTGTTCAGGACTAGAGTTGGTCATCCCAGGCTATAGAGATAGAGATCTCTCAATGCAATTCCTGATATATAACTACTGATTATACTATTCATGTCTCATTTCTTATGGGTGTGAGGGGACTTTTATCATCAAAAGAATAGGCATTTTCTCTTAGAAAATATACATACAGTTGAAGTCGGAAGTTTATATACACATACAGCTTTGGCACAAATGAGGTTGGCACCCAATGCACGACATACCATGGCCTTGTTAATAACATTTCATTCACAGGCAGGCATGTCTCTTTTTTTCCCATCCTAATGAATGACATAATTATTGGAATTCCAAAAGAACTGTTATCATCATAGCCACACCAAAATTAAAATGCAAGACAATTGGAGGATTACCTGCGAACATTGCATTTAATTTGAGGACATGTATTTCTTTTTGTCGGGATTCGGAAGTCTTTGGGCGCAGTTTTTGCTGCTGGCATTACATTATTCGCCACCCATAATAGAAAGAGGGTTCGTCTTTGTATCTGTGCCATAATGGCTTCTGTGACCTCATGGCAGCAGCTATCACCGTTTTCAAGTAACATTTATTCTTATTTAGTGTTTGAAAAAAGCGTGAAGCTAATATCGGGGATTTAACGCCACCTGCAGTGCTGGAGTCCCCAGTGGCGATCCATCATTCACGGAAGGCGGAGCAGAGCCCAACCTGTTTGAACCCCACCTGTTCAGCTAAAAAATAGTGTGAAGTTTACATACACTTAGGTTGGAGTCATTAAAACACGTTTTTCAACCACTCCACACATTTCTTGTTAACAAACTATAGTTTTGGCAAAGTTTTGGACATCTACTTTGTGCATGACACAAGTCCTTTTTCCAACAATTGTTTACAGGCAGATTATTTCACTTATAATTCACTGTATCACAATTCCAGTGGGTCAGAAGTTACATACTCTAAGTTGACTGTGCCTTTAAACAGCTTAGTTTCCAGAAATTTCCAGAAAATGATGTCATGAATTTAGAAGCTTCTGATAGGCTAATTGACATAATTTGTATTTCAAGGCCTACCTTCAAACTCAGTGTGTCACAACTTCCGCCGAAGTCGGTCCCTCTCCTTGTTCGGGCGGCGTTCGGCGGTCGACATCGCCGGTCTACTAGCCCCCATGTTTCCCCCATGTTTGTGTGCGTGATTGTTTATGTTCTGGCATTTCTGACGGCTGGTTTCGTTTGTTATCGGGTTTTGTTATATTTACGCCCGTAGTGTTTTTGTGACATGTATTCTTCCCGCACCTGATTAGATTGTATTTTTGGTACTGGCGCGTCTCTATTAAAATACCTTGTACACGCATTTCTGCTCTCCTGCGCCTGACTCCTTTCACCAGTCACACTTAGCCTGACACAGTGCCTCTTTGCTTGACATCATGAGAAAATCCAAAGAAATCAGCCAAGACCTCAGAAAAATATTGTAGACCTCCACAAGTCTGGTTCATCCTTGGGAGCAAATTCCAAATGCGTGAAGGTACCACGTTCATCTGTACAAACAATAGTACGCAAGTATAAACACCATGGGACCACGCAACCGTCATACCGCTCCTAGAGATGAACGTACTTAGGTGCGAAAAGTGCAAATTAAACCCAGAACAACAGCAAATGACCCTGTGAAGATGCTGGAGGAAACAGGTACAAAAGTATCTATATCCACAGTAAACGAGTCCTATATCAACATAACCTGAAAGGCCGCTCAGCAAGGAAGAAGCTAATGCTCCAAAACTGCCATAAAAAAGCCAGACTACAGTTTGCAACTGCACATGGGGACAAAGACCGTACTTTTTGGAGAAATGTCCTCTGATCTGATGAAACAAAAATAGAACTGTTTGGCCATAATGACCATCGTTATGTTTGGAGGAAAAAGGGGGAGGCTCGCAAGCCAAAGAACACCATCCCAACCGTGAAGCACGGGGGTGGCAGCATCATGTTGTGGGGGTGCTTTGCTGCAGAAGGGACTGGTGCACTTCACAAAATAGATGGCATCCTGAGGAAAGAACATTATGTGGATATATTGAAGCAACATCTCAAGACATCAGTCAGGAAGTTAAAGCTTGGTTGCAAATGGGTCTTCCAAATGGACAATGACCCCAAGCATAGTTCCAAAGTTGTGGCAAAATGGCATAAGGACAATAAAGTCAAGGTATTGGAGTTGCCATCACAAAGCCCTGACCTCAATCTTATAGAAAATGTGTGGGCAGAACTGAAAAAGCGTGTGCGAGCAAGGAGGTCTACAAACCTGACTCAGTTACACCAGCTCTGTCAGGAGGAATGGGCCAAAATTCACCCAACTTATTGTGGGAAGCTTGTGGAAGGCTACCCAAAACATTTGACTCAGGTTAAACATTTGAAAAGCAATGCTACCAAGTACTAATTGAGTGTATGTAAACTTCTGACGCACTGGGAATGTGATGAAATAAATAAAAGCTGAAATAAATCATTCTCTCTGCTATTATTCTGACATATCACATTCTTACAATGAAGTGGTGATCCTAACTGACCTAAGACAGGGAATCTTTACTATTATTAAATGTCAGTAATTGTGATAAACTGAGTTTAAATGTATTTGGCTAAGGTGTATGTAAACTTCCGACTTCAACTGTAGGTAGTATGTGTAACAACGGCTTAAGGCTCAGTGTCCTTACAAAAGATCTAATATTGTACGTTCTGGGCTGGAACAAAACTTGGACATACTGCAGCTCCTATGGACCAGGGTTGGCCATCCCAGGCTAGTAGCGAGAGATTTCTCAGTTGGCAGTCTCTCCTGGGTGTGTCTTCTTGCCCTCAGGAATGGCACCCAGAGTGAAGGGGGCTTTGACGTTCTGCCTGTCCCTCTCCGCCTCCTTATCTTCATCATATGGCTCTTCATCATCATCCTCTTCATCACTGTGGTGGGGGGTAGAGTGCACTGACGCTGAGGCGGAGGGGGGCACAGAGAGAGAGAGGAGAGACAAATTATTCACGTCTCTGGAAAAACCACAGTGCAACTGCACCTGTACAATACATACAACATACAAACCGTGAACACATGAGCAGAGAGAGAGAGAGAAACAGGGAGAGGTTGTTTTACTCAAGAAGGAAGTGCTCAGAAAACAGTAGTAACCGATTGGACAAATACAAAAGGATGTCTTGTCATTTACTAAAATGTTAGGTTGTCACTTCAAGCTCATGGAATGGATGAACTCTGAGTCTCTGACGAATCTATAGTGTCAATCAATAGAGTCAGAGGAAGACAGATTCTCCTCTCACATGTGGCGGGGCCAGCGGCTCCATTTTGAACTTGTCAGGGAAAGCCCTGCTGAGAGCCAAGCTCCTGGCGTGCATGTAGAACTGCAAGCATAAATCAACTGAATCAATTGAACCCCAACTAAAACACAACTGAACCAATCACAAATCAACTGAACCAGTCTGAACAAGGAACAATAAAAGACTTCTCCAAGGAAAGAAGGGACATTGTTTTACATGTTACATGGGGCGGCAGGTAGCCTAGTGGTTAGAGCGTTGGACTAGTAGCTGGAAGGTTGCAAGATCGAATCCCTGAGCTGACAAGGTAATAAATCTGTCGTTCTGCCCCTGAACAAGGCAGTTAACCCACTGTTCCTAGGCCGTCATTGAAAATAAGAATTTGTTCTTAACTGACTTGCCTAGTTAAATAAATAAAAAAAGTCCATAGGAAGTGGAGGACAGGAACTCTGGGCGTAACACTATCTGATAGTATCAGGAAACATGTCTGTTAGTACCATTTAGAATAAAATATAGATCAGCGCTATACTGTATGAAAGAAAATGTTGCAATTTTAAAGCCAATCTCCTGAAATTCTATACAGTTTGTCATGGTTAGAGAACATTTAGCAGTTTATATGCTAATTTCCTACAATTCTACGCATTTTGACATGGCTAATGCTGTGTTCTTATGCTCATTATAGCAAAATCAATGGGGGCCTAATTGTCTAGCTTTTATTTTGTTGATTGTAAATTATCAATGTCATCCAGACCAACAGTTTGGGAACCACTGCTCTAATGGAAAAAATAACACTGATAGTACTTTACATAAAAGCAATAGGTATTACTTATCATAAGCACATAGAGCCTTTATGATATATAATATATTGTCAAGGTCTCAGCTGCCAGACCTTCTCCAGACAATTCTTCAACTGGTTTAACACAATAAACGAGGCAAAACATGATCATAAACAAACATGGACATCAAACAAACATCCTGCATACCTTGACTCGGTCAGTGCAAGCGAGGCCGATGCGTCTCACGTTGGCCAGGATGGGGTCAGAGGTGTCATCCCGCATGTTGTGAGTGGTCACTGGAGGAAGGGGGTGTCTCTGCAGAGAGAGAGATAGACCGAGTACAGTGTGTGTGGGTCTGTGTATGTGCATGCATGTGCACGTGTTGTGACTGCGTCATCAATGTGCACGTGCCTTGAACAGCAAACATGGCGCGTATCAACATCTATAAGTCACTGATCCATGGCTAATAACCTTTACGGGTAGACATCAGGAATATGGATCTGAAGAAGAGTATCTAACCATTGGCCTAATGATATTTAATGATTCTCTTCTCTTGGGATTACCCTCAAAAGAAACACAAGCCTTTCTCTCAGAATATATTCACTTGCATGTAAAAGAGTTGCTGATTAGACAGTAATGCTAAAAACATGTCACAAGTGAACAGGCTGCTACATCTCACATCAGCTTTGAGGCGTAAGAACTTAGCAGGACATGCAAAGCCATTTGTCACCCTAACCACTGTGTGAGTGCAGCGAAGGTGCAGACAGACCAGTCATTCTGTACTGGCACATCTAACACAAATGGGACTCAGGGTCAATACAAATGGCAGTGAGAGTAACAACGGCCACAATATGGCCACCAATCAAACACCTGTCATTTTACGCCTAAACACAATCTTACGCCCAAACACATGTGACATGAATAAATCTAAGGGACAACACCATTTTTATTGACACTTTGCTATTAAATACTGCAACACCACCCAATCTATTGACCCATGGCCTGGTGTTATGGCGGTTCAATGATTCACGCTGGGCTGTATAACTGCAGGGACCATTCATTCATGGTCTTAGCACCAGAAATCCCCCAGTCCCATTCTGAATTGATCACCTTACAGGGTCATACCTCACATTGACCCTATAGGCCCATTCTACCACATCAATGTTTAGTTACTCCATTCATAAAACAGCAGGGTACAGTGTATGGGGATTCTCTGGACGATACATCACTATATTACCTTGTTGTCCAGTTGTCTCTGTCTTTCTGCCACTCTGGTTGTCTCACACCCCAACTCTGTTTTATTTGATGTTCATCATACAAATGTCTATACGCCGGTCTTTTAATCATAATGTAGACCTGACCCAATCTACAATATGGAGACTGTTAACATTGTCAACAACCTAACACAACGGCTTTATTACTGTGTATAATGCACTTCTTACAACTGTTCTATTCTATAATCTTTACCTCAGTATATTTCATACATTATCTGCCTCTTCAACTCCTACCTGTGTGGCAGAGATGGCTCTCTTCATGATGTTGAAGTCGTCTCTGTCCAGGATGTCGTCCATATCAGGGATGTCTCCTCTGAAGACGTCATGAGGTCATCAGCAGGTCAGAAAAGCAACACTCAAGTAATCACATTAGAACCTGCATGGACAAGCCCTTCATTAACACGGAAGCTCGTTCCACACTTTGGTAATGTGGAAGACCCAAAGGTCACACACCATCCACATGAATTGTAAGTAAGTATTTCACGGTAAGGTCTACACTTGTTGTATTCGGCGCGTGTGACAAATAACATTTGATTTGATTTGATTTGAAGTGCAGCCTTAGTTCATTTATAACAAAAGCCTGCTACGGATTTCCTGGTTAAATGGCAGGGTTGTCAAATAGAAGGGTGTTACACTGCTTTGACATACAGTACAGATCTGGTGAATACACTGGTGGAAGAGAGCCTCTATATATATATATATATATATATATATTTTTTTATTGACTTACTTTAACAAAGCCTCGTAAAGCCTCTTGCCAAACTTATCTTTCACAGTGTCCCTGTCAGAGAGAGATACATACAGTAGATAATGAGCAAACTGTTTTAGCTCTAACATGTTATTAGGAACCATGTTGACAACACGAGTTCCAAGGCAACATTCTAAGAAGAAGGCAAATTAGAATGTTATTTTCATTAAATGTTTGGTGCTAACATTGCAGACATTTTGCAGAACTTCATGAGGTGTACCATTGGGGGTTGCAGAGATGTACCAGAGCTGTTTGCGTACCGCCTGTCCCTTCAGCATCTCCACGTTAAAGTTGTTGGTCTTGGCTGGCATGATGAAGCAAACCACCACTGTGACGACATTCTTATGCACCTGAGATAGAAGGAAAAAAAAGCTTAAATGAGATTAAGAATTAAGGATTAAACTGTCATTTTCTTTTGAGAGAGACCTGTAGATGTGCAGTATTGATTAGAGGCCCATTATTTTTACTAATTTCTACATTGTAGAATAATAGTGAAGACATCAAAACTATAAAATAACACATATGGGATCACGTAGTAACCAAAAAAGTGTTAAACAAATCAAAATATATTTTATATTGGAGATTCTTCAAAGTAGCCACCCTTTGCCTTGATGACAGCTTTGCACACTCTTGGCATTCTCTCAACCAGCTTCATGAGGTAAAAATCCGGAATGCATTTAAATTAACAGGTGTTAAAAGTTAAAAGTTAATTTCTGGAATTTCTTTCCTTCTTAATGCGTTTGAGCCAATCAGTTGTGTTGTGACAAGGTAGGGGTGATATACAGAAGATAGCCCTATTTGGTAAAAGACCAAGTCCATATTATGGCAAGAAGCGCTCAAATAAGCAAAGAGAAACGACAGTCCGTCATTACTTTAAGGCATGAAGGTCATTCCATATGGAAAATGTCAAGAACTTTGAACGTTTCTTCAAGTGCAGTCGCAAAAAACATCAGGCACTAAGATGAAACTGGCTCTCATGAGGACTGCCACTGGAAAGTAAGACCCAGAGTTACCTCTGCTGCAGGATAAGTTCATTAGAGTTGCAACCCATGTAAATGCTTCAGAGTTCAAGTAACAGACACATCTCAACATCAACTGTTCAGAGGAGACTGCGTGAATCAGGCCTTCATTTCTTTTACCTTTATTTAACTAGGCAAGTCAGTTAAGAACAAATTCTTATTTTCAATGACGGCCTAGGAACAATGGGTTAACTGCCTTGTTCAGGAGCAGAACGACAGATTTTTTTACCTTGTGAGCTCGGGAATTTGATCTTGCAACCTTTCGGTTACTAGTCCAACGCTCTAACCATTAGGCTACCTGCCGCCAAAGAATCTCATGGACAAATTTCTGCAAAGAAACCACTACTAAAGGACACCAATAAGAAGAAGAGACTTGCTTTGGCCAAGGAACACGAGCAATGGGAATTAGACCGGTGTAAATCTTTCCTTTGGTCTAATGAGTCAAAATTAGAGATTTTTGGTTACAACAGCCGTGTCTTTGTGAGACGCAGAGTAGGTGAACGGATGATCTCCGCATGTGTGGTTCCCACCATGAAGCATGGAGGAGGAGGTGTAATGGTGTGGGGGTGTTTGCGGGTGACACTGTTAGTGATTTATTTATAATTCAAGGCACACTTAACCAGCATGGCTACCGCAGCATTCTGCAGCAATACGTCAACAGGACAATGACCCAAAACACACATACATGCTGTGTAAGGGCTATTTCACCAAGAAGGAGTGATGGAGTAATGCATCGAATGACCTGGCCTCCAAAATCACCCAACTTCAACCCAATTGAGATGGTTTGGGATGAGTTGATGGCAGAGTGAAGGAAAAGCAGCCAACAAGTGGGAACTCCTTCAAGACTGTTGGGAAAGCATTACAGGTGAAGCTGGAATGCCAAGAGTGTGCAAGCTATCATCAAGGCAAAGCGTGGCTACTTTGAAAAATCTCAAATATAAAATATATTTTGATTTGTTTAACACTTTTTTGGTTACTACATGATTCCATATGTGTTATTTCATTGTTTTGATGTCTTCACTATTATTCTACAATGTAAAAAATTTTGAAAATAAAGAAAAACCCTTGAATGAGTAGGTGTGTCTAAACTTTTGACTGGTACTGTAGTTAGTAGTAAATTGGATAACAAACTTGAAAACATAATAAAGACTTAATTATTACCCATAGAAGTGTCCCCTGATAAATTCATGAATCCGACCCTTGTTAGTGGAGTGAAGGTTCTGGAACTCGTGCATGGCTGAGAACTTCTTGATGTTCAATCCGTTCGGCATCACCACATCTGTACAGTAGATAGAGAGAAACCCAGCCTACTTCAATATCAAATATCCATGCTCTGTCACTTTACATTCAATAGGAGTACAGTTGCAAAGACATGGGTACAGTGGACAGCAGCTCTCTCCAGACAGTAGCGATGGTAGATCTGCCTCTCACCAGCCTCCTGGTCTATGTTGAACTGACAGGGGCACATAAGAAATCAACACAAGAGTCATGCAAAGGTCATTATTAAGAGATAACTATTGTGTAATTACCAATTGTCATGCACATTCTAAGTATATATCAGTTGAATAGTGAATGAAACCTGTGAATAAAACTCTTTCAAATGTTCTACACTAACTATTATTGGGGCTATGGGGTTCATTTTGAGTTTGACAAATGTTTGAAGTAGGATCTCCCTTGAGTCTCCTGTCTGCCAGCGAGGAGGAGGCTTCCTCTTCCTCTCCATAACGAGAAGCTGCTGTCAATTACCCAGCCTGCCCAGTGAATGACCTTTAGGTCCACAATGACCTTTTTACACTTAGCCTGAGGGCCAATTACAGTACCATACACCAGCACAAACACAACACAGACCCATAGCTTACTGACACACAAGGGAGACACTGGGAGAAACTCTAAATCTAACAAAAACACCTGACTCTGTGAAGAGCATAACGTTTTGTTTGAATTTGGGCATTTGTTTGTTTCTGATCCTGGAGATGGTGTTTGTCTGCCAACTTGTGGATTCGTCATCTCTATCTAACTCCATTGGCGTTAACGGTGTAGGCCTACTTCTGTAGAAGTGCATGTCTGCCCTCTTCTGGACAGAAAGTACTACTTCAGGATTGTGTACTCTCCACTTGCATGTCACACCTATGGCTTTCTTGATGGCTGGGTTGGGGGTGTTCACACTGCTCCACCTGGGTCTTGAAATTGTGTTTGTAAAACGGCCCCATCATGAATAAGTTCTCCCCCCATTCATCCACTGTTATCTTGGCCTTGGTCTGGATCACTATGTAAATCCCACCAACTGGAGGAAATATGTACATGAGATTCAAACTTTCTAACTTGTGACTTGTTATGACACACATAAGGGGAGGTGAGTGTGTCCACATATTAAGATATAGTTCTGCATGATATTGCGTATTTTGCACGATTACTAGTCTGGAATTCACAAAAACAAAGACCATGATATAAATAACAAAAGAAACTTGAAAATGCTGCGGTAAAGATAAGCTACAGTCAAATATTTGTGAAGAGGACCATCAACAATCAGAAACCCCTGTATTACGTTTGCACACCATGATAGGTGCATAAGACATTTCCCTGATGCTAAATACATATACATGATAAGCAGTGTTGGGGAAGCTACTCTTAAAATATACTTTACCAAGCTACCAATTACTTCACTCTGGAATAATTTCAGCTAGACAAAAGCTACCCTTAAGAACAAAATAGTTTACTTAACTAAATTTACTTTGAAAAAGCATTTCACTACGTCCAAACTACTTTGTGAAACATTATCATATCTATGTCTGAAATGTCACAGACTACAAATTGCAATAGCAGATCACTTTGGGGTCATATGTTAACAGAATGCGTCATTTAGCCTTTTAAATACAAAAACAATGTTTCAAGTAAGAATTAGGCAGGTCTGATGCCGAAAAATGAACTAAATTCTTGCCTACTTCACCCCTATTTTATTTCCTTTTTGCAAAAAAAGTAGTGTAAGGTTTCAGGAGTTAGCTAAACCACTACGTGAAAAAAAACACTACCAATATTTGAATTCAGTTCAACTACCACCAAGCTGTTGCAAAATGTAGCTACATTCTAATTTTATTTGTCACATGCGGCAAATACAAATGGTGTAGACCTTACCGTGAAATGCTTACTTAACCAACAATGCAGTTTTAAGAAAATAGAGTTAAGAAAATATTTACTAAATAAACTAAAGTAAAAAATTAAAAAGTAACAAAATAAAATATCAAGAATGAGGCTATATACAGGGGGTACCGGTATAGAGTCAATGTGGGGGTTACAGGTTAGTAGAGGTAATTTGTACATGTAGGAAGGGGAGAAGTGACTATGCATAGATAATGAACAGCGAGTAGCTGCAGTGTACAAAACAAAGGGAGGGGGGTGTCAATGTAAATAGTCCGGTGGCCCTTTAATGAATTGTTCAACAGTCTTATAGCTTGGGGGTAGAAGCTGTTAAGGAGCCTTTTGGACCTAGACTTGGCGCTCCGGTACCGCTTGCCATGTGGCAGCAGAGAGAACAGTCTATGACTAGGGTGACTGGAGTCTGACAATTTTTAGGGCCTTCCTCTGACACCGTCTGGTATAGAGGTCCTGGATGACAGGAAGCTTGGCCCCAGTGATGTACTGGGCTGTACTCACTACACTGTAGCGCCTTACGGTCGGATGCCGAGCAGTTGCTATACCAGGCAGTGATGCAACGGTCTTATTGAGGATCTAGGGACCCATGCCAAATCTTCTCAGTCTCCTGAAAGGGAAAAGGCGTTGTCGTGCCCTCTTCACAACTTTCTTGGTGTGTTTGGACCATGATAGTTTGTTGGTGATGTGGACACCAAGGAACTTGAAACTCTCGACCCGCTCAACTACAGCCCCTTCGATGTGAATGGGGAGTGTTCGGCACTCCTTTTCCTGTCTTGCTAACGCTGAGGGAGAGGTTGTTGTCCTTGCACCACACTGCCAGGTCTCTGGCCTCCTCCCTATAGGCTGTCTCACCACGCAGTCGTGGGTAAACAGGGAGTGCAGGAGGGGATTAAGCACCACCCCTGAGTGGCCCCGTGTTGAGGATCAGCGTGGCAGATGTGTTGTTACCTACCCTTACCACCCGGGGGCGGCCTGTCAGGAAGTCCCGGATCCAGTTGCAGAGGGAGGTGTTTGGTCCTAGGGTCCTTAGCTTAGTGATGAGCTTTGTGGGTTGAACTAGTTGACTACAAATACAGTAGTTCACTAATCCCCAACACTGCATAAGTGATGACCTCTGAACTCTTCACAACAACAGGATAGACACAGACAACAGATCCGTCCGTATACAGTACACAGAACTGAAGAGCCCCATACTACAAAAAGTACATTATGTTTCTATGATCATTGGGACTCTCATGTCTAGTTCAGTCTATTTTCCAGGAACACACGTTTCCTTTGCCAGTAAGGTTAAGGTTTATATTGTTTATATAACCATAGTTCATATGGTTCACACATCCTGTTACACAAACAACATTAAGCCATATGTATTTGACAGAGATTGTGTATTTATCTTCAATTACATGTCTAACAGTTCAGACAGTGAGACAGTTAATATTCTCCAATCACACTGTATTTTCAATGTATTTCAATATTTGCTCTTTTGGGGCCAAAGATTCAAAGATGACCATATTTAGCAAAAAGAGATGACAGGTGACACTGGCATTAAGCTAAACTGTCACAGCTCCAGAGGAGTTTTAAGATGATCCTCTCAATCATGATGGTATCCCATATCTGACCAAGAGTTAAGAGTTGCTCCATATTTGTACACTTAACCGCAAACCCATCTTTACACAAAAGTAGTAACATTGCCTCAAATAAGTGATGTACTATTAACATTGCAAGATCATCAATGGCATCTGTAGACAATGCATACAACATTGCATCCACTGTCACTATTACATTTACTGAGGAGGGACACAAAACAGTTATACTCCAAGAAACAAGACCATTAGAAGAGACTTTACAGTGAATTGTCTGTCTCCATGCAGATAATTCTCGGTCAGGTAATATTTATTAGTAACCTCCCAGGCTACCTCCAACAGCAGCAGGCTGTCTATAGGTAGATCTTCCTCATCCCACAGAGGCAGACCGCTCAGGCATGTTGCTATCAACAAGTAGAGTTTTGAAGTTAAGAAAAGGTAAGTGCCACTGATGCTCTCTCAGCTTGTTGGTCCTCTCCTCTGTAGGTTCAGCTGAAAACTGTCTATCTTCTCACATCCGAATATCCCACTGGAGTTCACTTGGACTCAGAAGAGGATGCAACACACATCCCATGGTCCCAGTTCGTCACTCCTAGCAGTCCACTGTCCAGCCCGCCTACTTTTTGTGATTGAATCTGACCCTTGTCTTTGAACAGAAAGTCAGCATTCCCTGGCTACATGCACGGGACTGAAGTCCACACACAGACATCAAGAGTAATGTTTTGACAAAGCCAATAGTGAGCAAAAGTGGAGAATATACCGATGAAGGATCTTAATTTGAGCCAGTTTTCTACAGCAGGAAAATAATCCTGCAGCAACAAGAAATAAGAATTATTATGTGGATTATAATGAACGGACATTTTTATGGGGGTTGATACGTTTTTCGTTACTGGAAATTACAAACTTCAGAAGCCTTTTTAAAACTCAAATACACCACAAGTTTGCATTTCCTGTTGTGCAGGACAATTCTCGGCAACAAATGTGTGATCAAACGAAGATCCTACATAAATTATAAATCAAAGTTTTACAGTCGTTATTCTGTGATTTCCCTAGCCTTGAACAGTAAGCAAATTTATGATATAAAAAATACTCATTCACATTTGGATATTGTATTTTTTACATAAAAATGCAAATGTTTCTTATTTATATCATGAATTTGGCCCGACTATTTATAGGGCTACGGTTCCTTATTTAGGCGATGTAGACTATATTAGGCCTACTGGAGTCTTATTATCATGAATATCATATGTCTGCAATTGAGGGACCTCGACATTAATTACAATAGACTAAATAATTACACAAATTACACTTTGTTTTGAAACAATAGTTTATGTTAGGGAAAAAACTGTTATTGCGACAAAAACAAAACCTAGGTAGACTCTGCTGATGATCACGCAGAACGCTATACGTGACGCAATGTTCGCTTATTTGATATTCTTAATATCAAATAATAAAAGAGCAGTAGTAAATAACAATAGTGTGGCTATATACAGGGGGTACCGGTACAGAGTCAATGTGGAGGCTATATACAGGGGGTAACGGTTCAGAGTCAATGTGGAGACTATATACAGGGGGTACCGGTACAGAGTCAATGTGGAGGCTATATACAGGGGGTACCGGTACAGAGTCAATGTGGAGGCTATATACAGGGGGTACCGGTACAGTCAATGTGGAGGCTATATACAGGGGGTACTGCACAGAGTCAATGTGGAGACTATATACAGGGGGTACCGGTACAGAGTCAATGTGGAGGCTATATACAGGGGGTACCGGTACAGAGTCAATGTGGAGGCTATATACAGGGGGTACCGGTACAGTCAATGTGGAGGCTATATACAGGGGGTACCGGTACAGAGTCAATGTGGAGACTATATACAGGGGGTACCGGTACAGAGTCAATGTGGAGGCTATATACAGGGGGTACCGGTACAGAGTCAATGTGGAGGCTATATACAGGGGGTACCGGTACAGAGTCAATGTGGAGGTTATATACAGGGGGTACCGGTACAGAGTCAATGTGGAGGCTATATACAGGGGGTACCGTACAGAGTCAATGTGGAGGCTATATACAGGGGGTACCGGTACAGAGTCAATGTGGAGGCTATATACAGGGGTACCGGTACAGAGTCAATGTGGAGGCTATATACAGGGGGTACCGGTACAGAGTCAATGTGGAGGTTATATACAGGGGGTACTGGTACAGAGTCAATGTGGAGGCTATATACACTGGGGTACCGGTACAGAGTCAATGTGGATGCTATATACAGGGGGTACCGGTACAGAGTCAATGTGGAGGCTATATACAGTGGGGTACCAGTACAGAGTCAATGTGGAGGCTATATACAGGGGGTACAGGTACAGAGTCAATGTGGAGGCTATATACAGGGGGTACCAGTACAGAGTCAATGTGGAGGCTATATACAGGGGGTACTGCACAGAGTCAATGTGGAGGCTATATACAGGGGGTACCGGTACAGAGTCAATGTGGAGGCTATATACAGGGGGTACCGGTACAGAGTCAATGTGGAGGCTATATACAGGGGTACCGGTACAGAGTCAATGTGGAGGCTATATACAGGGTACTGTACAGAGTCAATGTGGAGGCTATATACAGGGGGTACCGGTACAGAGTCAATGTGGAGGCTATATACAGGGGTACCGGTACAGAGTCAATGTGGATGCTATATACAGGGGGTACCGGTACAGAGTCAATGTGGAGGCTATATACAGGGGGTACCGGTACAGAGTCAATGTGGAGGCTATATACAGGGGGTACTGGTACAGAGTCAATGTGGATGCTATATACAGGGGGTACCGGTACAGAGTCAATGTGGAGGCTATATACAGGGGTACTGTACAGAGTCAATGTGGAGGCTATATACAGGGGGTACTGTACAGAGTCAATGTGGAGGCTATATACAGGGGGTACCGGTACAGAGTCAATGTGGAGGCTATATACAGGGGGTACCGGTACAGAGTCAATGTGGAGGCTATATACAGGGGGTACTGCACAGAGTCAATGTGGAGGTTATATACAGGGGGTACTGCACAGAGTCAATGTGGAGGCTATATACAGGGGGTACCGGTACAGAGTCAATGGGGAGGCTATATACAGGGGGTACTGCACAGAGTCAATGTGGAGGCTATATACAGGGGGTACCGGTACAGAGTCAATGTGGAGGCTATATACAGGGGGTACCGGTACAGAGTCAATGTGGAGGTTATATACAGGGGGTACTGGTACAGAGTCAATGTGGAGGCTATATACAGGGGGTACCGGTACAGAGTCAATGTGGAGACTATATACAGTGGGTACCGGTACAGAGTCAATGTGGAGGCTATATACAGGGGGTACCGGTACAGAGTCAATGTGGAGGCTATATACAGGGGGTACCGGTACAGAGTCAATGTGGAGACTATATACACTGGGTACCGGTACAGAGTCAATGTGGAGGCTATATACAGGGGGTACCGGTACAGAGTCAATGTGGAGGCTATATACAGGGGGTACCGGTACAGAGTCAATGTGTCTGTGCGGGGGCACCGCTGTCGAAGTAATTGAGGTAATTATGTACATGTAGGTAGAGTTATTAAAGTGGCTATGCATAGATAATAACAGAGTAGCAGCAGCGTAAGGGGGGGGGGCAAGGCAAGTAGTCTGGGTAGCCATTTGATTAGCTGTTCAGGAGTCGTATGGCTTGGGGGTAGAAGCTGTTTAGAAGCCTCTTGGACCAAGACTTGGCGCTCTGGTACCGCTTGCCGAGCGGTAGCAGAGAGAACAGTCTATGACTAGAGTGGCTGGAGTCTTTGAAAATGTTTAGGGCCTTCCTCTGACACCGCCTGGTATAGAGGTCCTGGATGGCATGAAGCTTGGCCCTGGTGATGTACTGGGCCGTACGCCTTACCCTCTGTAGTGCCTTGCGGTCGGAGGGCGAGCAGTTGCCATACCAGGCAGTGATGCAACCAGTCAGGATACTCTCAATGGTGCAGCTGTAAAACCTTTTGAGGATCTGAGGACACATGCCAAATCTTTTCAGTCTCCTGAGGGGGAATAGGTTTTGTCGTGCCCTCTTCACGACTGTCTTGGTGTGCTTGGACCATGTTAGTTTGTTAGTGATGTGGACGCCAAGGAACTTGTTGTCCACAATCATCCCCTTTGTCTTGATCACGTTGAGGGAGAGGTTGTTGTCCTCGCACCATAAGGTCCCTGACCTCCTCCCTATAGGCTGTCTCATCGTTGTCGGTGATCAGGCCTACCACTGTTGTGTCATCAGCAAACTTAATGATAGTGTTGGAGTCGTACCTGGCCGTGCAGTCATGAGTGAACAGGGAGTACAGGAGGGGACTGAGCACGCACCCCTGAGGGACCTCCGTGTTGAGGATCAGCGTGGTGGATGTGTTGTTACCTTCCCTTACCACCTGGGGGCGGCCCATCAGGAAGTCCAGGATATAGTTGCAGAGGGAGGTGTTTAGTCCCAGGGTGATGAGCTTTGAGGGCTTTGTTGGTGCAGTATGCAAATTGGAGTGGGTCAAGGGTTTCTGGGATAATGGTGTGAGCAATGACCAGCTTTTCAAAGCATTTCATGGCTACAGACGTGAGTGCTACGGATCGGTAGTCATTTAGGCAGGTTACCTTAGTGTTGAACACTGGTCTGCTTGAAACATGTTGGTATTACAGACTCAGACAGGGAAAGGTTGAAAATGTGAAGACACTTGCCAGTTGGTCAGCATATGCACGGAGTACACGTCCTGGTAAACCGTCTGGCCCAGCGGCCTTGTGAATGTTGACCTGTTTAAAGGTCTTACTCACATCGGCTGCGGAGAGCTTGTTCACACAATTGCCTGGAACAGCTGATGCTCTCATGCATGTTTCAGTGTTACTTGCCTCGAAGCGAGCATCAAAGTTATTTAGCTCTTCTGGTAGGCTTGTGTCACTGGGCAGCTCTCGGCTGTGCTTCCCTTTGTAGTCTGTAATAGTTTGCAAGCCCTGCACATCTGACGAGTGTCGGAGTACGCTTTGCCTGTTTGATGGTTCGTCGGAAGGCATAGCGGGATTTCTTGTAAGCTTCCGGGTTAGAGTCCCGCTCCTTTAGCTCAGTGCAAATGTTGCCTGTAATCCATGGCTTCAGGTTGGGGTATGTACGTACAGTCACTGTGGGGACAGCGTCCTCAATGCATTTATTGATAAAGCCAGTGACTGATGTGGTGTACTCCTCAATGGCATCAGAAGAATCCCGGAACATATTCCAGTCTGTGCTACAAAACAGTCCTGTAGTTTAGCATCTGCTTCATCTGATCACTTTTTTATAGACCGAGTTACTGGTGCTTCCCGCTTTCATTTTAGCTTGGCACCCTCATAGTCCTATTTCTCAATATTGCCTAGCCTATAGGTGGTTTAGCCTATAGGTAGGCATATTGGTGGTATATGGCATCATTTCTCATTAAATAATCTGGGTTTCATTCCCAGCACTTGGCACCCCCATGCGTCCTGAATGAGTTGTGTTTTAAGCATGGGGTTGAATGATGGTCAAATAGAATGCATCCACTTCTGATGGCCCAACATTACAAGAATCAATCATGGGTGAAGTAATTTATATGGATGTCAACCAAACGCATAATTGATATTTGGCTGATGTCTAAACTGCTGCCCAAAATCTTCCCATATCCCTCAAACCTCTCATGCACTCCAGCAAACTGCATCAATTCAACAATGACCACATCTGACAGTCAAGAAAAGTTTGCGCAGATTGTCAACATTTCCTAGAAGGTAATGAATTATTCATTTCAGCACTGCTAAGCAGTGGAAATTGCCGCGAACGCGACTCATCCGCTGTCGTCTCGCTCCTAAAATCCGGTGCATACAGACGGAAATATAAAAGGCAGAGTAATACACGTCATGCATCAAAGACAGACAGTTTAGTGTAGATGACCACATATTGTTCATTTCTGCATTGGTTGGATGTGAAGTGTGATCACTTTTTTTTGACAGAATGAGAATGCTGGCATTTTTCCTGGTTTGTGCGATAATTCGCCAGTATGGAACATGGGGGACTCCAACTCATGGATTTGGGTGGACGGATATCCCAGGTAATTTCTTGATTTGATATATTCTAATTACTTTTTGATTTCTTAAAAGTTAATTTTCTTCTCATAATGTCCTGAGACAAATTTTTTAATATGCAAAAGTAATAAGCTAAGAAAATTCGATTTTATAATTTGATGCTCTCTCTTTTCTCAGGATATACACCTGCTAAGGCGCAAGAGGGGCACTCTGTGGTGATGAGAAGCAAGGTTGTCAGTTCGAATTTACCTGACAATGCGAATCTTTGTTACCTTTTGAAAGAGGGTGATGAAGACCAGCGACAAATTATCTGCAAACATCGTTTGACTCGGACCAGCAAATTCAACTTCAACCCGTTTGGGCTCCGATTTGGAAAGCGCGACATATTTAACCCATCCAAGGCCAACCTCATAAGATCCAGGATAAGCAAACTGTTGCCTATTCTACTTTACTTCCAAGAACTAGAAGTTCCTGCCTAAATTGGTTCCTTCTGTTAGAACAATGGCGACGGTCAATTTCTTATGTTATAGCAGTTATATAGCAGCTTAGACACCTGGTTAAATAAAGGTGAAATATAGCAGCATCATTATAACCATTCACTCATGAGATAGAGTTTGTGTGTCATTGTCTGCTTATACGGTGGGTTTGGGGAAATACAAGTCTGCTGAATAAAAGTTTTGTACATGTCTTATGTGATGTAATTATTTCACCTTGTAATGACAATATGGAAAATACAATAAATCGCCAAAAAGTACACTACATGACCAAAGGTATGTGGACACCTGCTAGTCGAACCTCTCATTCCAAAATCATGGGCATTAATATGTATTTGGTCCTTCCTTTGCTGCTATAACAGCCTCCACTCTTCTGGAAAGGCATTCCACTAGATGTTGGAACATTGCTGCAGGGAATTGCTTCCATTCAGCCACAAGAGCATTAATGAGGTCAGGCACTGATTTTGGGGGAGATTAGGCCTGGCTCACAGTCAGCGTTCCAATTTATCCCAAAGGTGTCCTATGGGGTTTAGGTTAGGGCTCTGTGCAGGCCAGTAAAGTTCTTCCACGCTGATCTCAAACCATTTCTGTATGGACCTCGCTTTGTGCACGGGGGCATTGTCATGCTGAAAGAGGAAAGGGCCTTCCCAAAACTGTTGCCTCAAAGTTGGAAGCACAGAATTGTCTAGAATGCTGTAGCATTAAGATTTCCCTTCACTGGAACTAAGGGGCCTAGCCAGAACCATGAAAACCAGACCAGATCATTATTTCTCCTCCACCAAACTTTACAGTTGGCACTATGCAGTCGGGCAGGGAGTTCTCCTGGCATCCACCATACCCAGATATGTCCGTCGGACCTCCAGATGGTGAAGCATCACTCCAGAGAACACGTTTCCACTGCTCCAGAGTCCAAAGGCGGCAAGCTTTACACCACTCCAGCCGACACTTGGCATTGAGCACGGGGATCTTAGGCTTGTGTGCGGCTGCTCGGCCATGGAAATCCATTTCATGAAGCTCCCGTCGAACAGTGGGTGCGGACGTTGCTTCCAGGGTCAGTTTGGAACTCGGTAGTGAGTATTGCAACCGAGGACAGACAGCTTTGTTGACAGGTGTGGCTGAAATAGCCAAATAGTGGACAGGGCCTTACTTTGTTGGTTGTGGAAGAAAAGCAATGTTAACATGCAGTACTGTTAGCTACTTAACAGAATGTTTCTTTACTGAAAATTTCAATATTGTCCAAATGAATTTAAAGGTTTACGTGACTAAAAGTAGGACAAGGGACCTGGATTTCCTTCTACACTTCACTCATTTTTTAAATGTCAGATTACTATATCTAACCGCATGGAGGCATTGTGTAGCCTAGTTTATTGAGGAACATTTAAGCCATTGACACAATAACATGCTTCATAGGGTTAAAGTATTTATTAAGTTACTCATTGGTTGTCGTCATTCATTACAAACATGGGTGTTACAGTATGTAAAAAAAAAAAACTAAAAGTAGGCTGTTTTGATTGATTCCACCTCTGCCCTCTCTCCACTCCACCCCCCCCCACTTTCTTTCTTTCTGGCAATCAATGTCAGACTGAACATCTCACACAATAACCAACACCACTGCTCCCCGACAGGAGGAGACCCAGTTATAGGGTCTTTGTTCACTTCCTGTTGGGAGCGCAGAAACAGTGCTTCAAGAAAGTGCAAATGGAGGATAAAGCCAACACTTTTTTTGATCGTAGTACAATAGCGTCAACGCATGAATCTAATGAGGGTACATAGTCACTGGTTCACACAGTACCTAGCACGGAAACACAGTAACCTCATCCTACAAAAGGAAAGGGGGGTGAAAGGAAGAATGTGTGTCAGTAGATTAAGATGAAAGGGAGATGGATACAGTAGATCGGAGGACGGGTGGAACTAGGTCAGGGATTGACTGCATCGGGGACAGAGGGAGGAAGGGTAGATGTGTCTCTAGATGTCCTTGAGGTCCTTCTGGATGCCCCAGAGTGTGTCTGCACTTTTCTTCAGCTGTCCCACCTCAGCGTCGGTCAGGGTCATGTTGATCACGCTGCCCACTCCGTTACCGTTCAGCACGCACGGCAGGGACAGGAACACCTCCTCGCCAATACCATACATGTCCTGGGGAAACAAAACACAGCTGTCAGTCATTATCACATAGAAATGTGTGCGTTTTGCTCTCGCTCCGTGTGTGTGTGTGTGTTTACATGCACATAATGTGTGTTTAACTGTGCCCGTGTCTGCACGCATGCGTGTTATCCCGTCACCTTGACCATGGTGGAGACAGGGTGGATCCTGCTCATGTTCTTGATGATGCTCTCAGTGAGATCAGCCACACTCAGGCCGATGGCCCAGTTGGTATAGCCCTTCAGCTTGATCACCTCATAGGCACTGGAGGAGCACACAAAACAATCACTGTCAGTCAGCATCTACGTCCAACTGTTGCCATCTTGAGCAGGTCTCGCTCTCTCAAATGAAGTGAATCTGAACGAACGTTAACGCGAATAAAAGGTTAACGCAAAATATAAATGTGAGGGTGGGCTTTGATACTTATTCTAGTATACAATGTCAGTTACTCTTGTTATATTAATTATACCAAAATGAGCCCAGCCTGATCTCATCCTTAGCCCTTACACCTTGACAGCTCCAGTAGATATGAATGAATCAGAAGGTGGTGAGCAATATGGTGGAAACTCTAGCTGTACCTACGAGGGCTAGGTGGAGTCAGAGGCACATATTTAGACTCTGGATGGAGCTGGGGATAGGTTTAGGGTGTTTACCTGTCGACCACTTCCTTATGGGTGGCTTTCCAGTCCTCCTTGTCTCCGTCAAGGCCAAACTGTGGGTTCAGCTGCTGCAGGTTGACTCCAGCCACGCTGACACCGCTCCACACAGGGACTAAACACACACACTTATTATTTTACCCAGAAAATATTCAGATTTCCAATATTTTTATTTTTTTTTAAACACAAGCAGACTCAACTCACTCATTATTTCTGACAGATAACTGCACGTGCAGAGTGACGTAACAATGCCAAAACAAGTAGTGTTTTAAAAGCCGTTAAAGCTGCCAACTGGGTGTGGCTTACTGGGTGTGACAAGAAGTTCACACATGCGCTCAGATTCCCACTAAAGTATGCACTCCACTGACATCATCCTCCCCACCGATGGTGTCTCTGTGCTCTACCCGGACCAATCATCATCCCTACCCACCGCTGGTATCGCCGTGTTCTCCCAGCACCCATCCGTTGAAGCTGGCGGCATGGATGCCCAGGCGCTCGGCCATCAGGAAACGGAAGCGGGCGGAGTCCAGGTTGGTGCCGCTGCCGATGACACGGTGTTTGGGCAGGCCGCTCAACTTCCATGTCACATAGGTCAGCACATCCACTAGGGGGTGGGGAGAGACAGGGATATGGTGAAACACACCCTTGAAAACGTTAATGACTGACTGCCCATCCCTGCCACCCACTGTTGTTACAGTGCCCTCTCTTATCTTGAATTGTGGAGTGGTGTGATACTGTAGCAGTTGGTAAGGGTGGAATGTTGGACCTGGGTTGGGCAATGCAATCTAGGGGATAATGGGAAAAAAAATTATCCCTTGTGTCCAAGATTTAAATTGTCAGTGTGTACCTGGGTTGGACACCACGATTAGGGTGCAGTTGGGGGAGTGTTTGACGATCTGGGGGATGATGTGTTTGAAGATGTTGACGTTCCTCTGGACCAGGTTGAGCCTGCTCTCTCCCTCCTGCTGACGCACGCCAGCGGTCACAACCACGATGCGGGAGTTAGCCGTCACGGCATAGTCTGGACAGAGATGGGGAAAGAGCAATTGAATGACGTAGAATTTCCCCACTTAGCAGGAAGGAAAGAAAAGTCTAAATGGCAATCAATGTAATGCAAGCTGCATTACACTTTCAATGGCAAAATACATACATATTCCGCCTTTTTTGCTCTGAACTACTCCAGTGGCATACACCCAAGGGGGGATTCTCTTACCTTTGTCAGCGACTATCTTAGATGTCTTTAGGAAGAGGCTCCCGTGCTGCAGGTCCATCATCTCTCCCTTCAGCTTATCCTCCATCACGTCAACCAGAGCCAGCTCATCAGCCAAGTCCTGCAGGAAGGAGGAGGGAGAAGGTAGGGGTGGAGAAAAGGATAGTTTGGTCATGAATACCTGGTATTTACTTAGAAATCATATGGTCAAATCCACAATTACAACTAGCCTACATAATAACTGAGTAGTAACTATTTGTTGGTATCACAATAGTAGTAGTAATTCAGAGGTCAAGTAAATTAGGACTAATGTACTTGTAAAGTACTAATAACACACAATAGTAAGAGTAGCAATGCAGTTGTAAAGCAGCAGTAAGACAGTGATCTAGTCAGACTTACCCTGAGGAGGATGCTGACGGCACAGGCCATGCCCACCATGCCCACCCCCACCACGGTCACCTTGTTCCTGGGGGGCTCAGCAGGGCCGCTGGCCATGGGGGTGATCAACTTCTGCATCACAGACGACATGATCCACGCTGGAGGAGGGAGAGAAGGAAGGCGATAGTTTAACCTTTAGTCTAGTGATCAAGGTTAGTCTACTGAGAGAAAAGACATATTCAAAGGGAAACCTGGTCCAAGATTACAGTGTGTCAATTTGTGTGAGGTAATCATGCCTTTGCCTCAACAATGAGCACGCTCTTTAGTCCAGGCATAGGCTTAATCTGTGTCTGGAAATCTAGCCCAAGGAATGCATTTCTTAAGCCAATCAAACAAACACTGCTGTATTTCATTGATTTACTCCAGACTGAGTTAAAACCAATATCCTAATCAGCTACTTTTGAAATATTTGAAAGTATTTTCAAATAAACTTATGATAAATAGCCTAAACTACTAACTTCCTAATACATTATTTCAAATACACCTAGGACCAAACAGACCTGGGTTCAAATGCATGACGTACTTTTGAAAATGCATTCCAATATTCAACTACTTGTAGCCTAATTTCTAAGAAAGCATGTTTTTGGATATGTTTCAAAATGTCCTTGAAAGTAATTGAAATAGCATCTTAACCTAGGTCTGTTCCTAGTGTTTGAGGCCAAGGGTCAGAGAAAACCCTATCCAGGTCTTGTTTTGACACGCATTTCCTAACCATTTGGAAACCATTTTGCATAGTGGGTTAAAGGTCACGTTTCTAAAATGTCCTGCTATGGTTTTCCATAGCGCAGTTAGTGTATATTGCTTGATATACTGTAGCCCAATTTAAGATTAGCAAACTGGCATTGCTTCAAACCATTATTGGTCAACTTAAGTCATGCTGCTTGGCACGCAACTAACCGCAGCACTCACTTGCAGCATGTAGGCTACGCCCAAACACAAACCATTGCCAGCTGCCTACACAGGTTAAACCTCAGCAGGAGACCAAGAGTACAATACAGCTTCAAACATTTATAGGACAGGATCTTTGGAATCAAAATCCTGGACATCCTACCGCAGTCCCTACCAAGTAAACACACGACTAATAAGTTAACTATCAAAACCAAAGGACAATAATTATGTCCTTTCGTCATATTACTACAATATCCTGACTAGACATACGGAACAATATAAAGCAACAACTAAGCCAGGGTGATTTCATAAGGCAATCACAATGACCGGACATTGCCTGGTTATCAAACTAACAATCTTGATCAAACAGGATACTTGCTTTGTCTGGCAAGGTTCCTTGCCGCCAGATACAGGCACCACCAAGTAGTGATCATGCCAGGCTAGGATAAAGCAGAGCAGGCCAATGCAAGGCCTACCACGGATCAAAGGAAGCAGGGAGCCATCCTACTTCCACAGCCCCAGATGTGGCTACTGTATCACCCACTTGTCCAACCAGGAGGTCCCCCTGAGGTCCAATATGAGGCACACCAGAGAATATGCAGTAACGGTCCTTCCCAAAAAAAGGGTCCAACACAAACACGCACCTTTGAGGTCACCCTAATCCTCCCTCCTAACCCATCTATAGGCCCGAGACAAAATTATAATCCACAAACACACTGCCCCTTCCATCTGCTGCGGCGTGCAAACACTTGTGCGATATGTGACGTCAGTAGGAGTTGCTCTGTTGACATAGTCGCAAATATCTAGGCTATTGCATGTCCATGAGAGAGGCAGTTACTACAGTTGGCAAAAAATTATAATATTATTTGTCACATGCTTCTTAAACAACAGGTGTAGACTAAGTAAGCATTTCACTTTTATTCTACACCGGTTGTTTACAAAGCATATGACAAATAACATTTGATTTGTGTTGTTTGCCAACAGTAGCCTTAATCCTCCATCAGAAGCTAAAAAGGATACTGGAGTCCAGAGGCAGGACAGTGACAAAGTACAATTTGACCTGAATAGAATTTCAGCTGAAGACACCCGTTCTAACATATGCTACTCACTATAGGGCTGACCCAAAATGTTGTAGTACCTACAGATGCTACAAAGCTTTATCGCTTGCTCTGTAATTAGTAGTAGGTTTATTTCAATAACAGGTCTGACATTTATGCCTACAGAAAAATAAAACATGAATTTTGAAAAGATGCAATTTTAGATTTGGCAAATGTTGTAATATATTGTTGAACATAATATACTCTACCGGCATATGGAAGTTCCGGAGTGGTATCTCTGCTAGTTGTAAAGTTAAGGCCCATTGTATACAGAGACATTGACATAGTAGGCAATCACAGACCTCCTTTTGCTTGCATCATTGCACATCCTGCAAGTCACCAGCAGAGGACAACCATTTTGAATCCATTTTCCCATTCACTCTTTTGGTAATGCTTCCAAATGGGATCATAACTAAAAGTAGCAGACACCCCACTCTGAAACCTTGATATAAATATTCCAACTTCAATTAAAACTTCTCAAATATGCCTTAAGATACAAATGTGTCAACACCCTTCCTCCGGAAGACCCTTCTATGGATTACATTTTGAACAATATTAAAAAAAATCTGAACAAGGTCGACAGGACATGGAAGATAGAGGTCGTGTCTACACTTGTCACTTGCATGCAACAAAAGTCACCTGTGGTCTGTGTTCAGATCTGGTCTACTGCCATCAGCTCGTGTAATAATATTTATCCTATTCCACCATTTGTAGAATGCATACTAGCATTTGAATATAGCGTGGGAAAAGGGAATCCGGACACAATCTGGTCACGGTAGACATTTAAATGTAGATGTAGACGCATGACTCGGTCAGAATTCCATGATCAGAACTATGATCAGAATACTAGAGCTGCATGAACAGTCAAGTCTAGACACGGCGAGAGGGAATCAGAGGCTTGTCCATTAAGCACAACGTGTTCACCTTGTCAGTCAGTCGCAGAACAGTACTATAGAAATTGGCTAACAAAATACTTTACAAAATGGGTGGATAACAGCCCTATGGCTGGTGTCAGAGGCTGCCTATTCACAGTGGACTGTGTCACAGTGGACTGTGAAGGGGCAATTCTGAGACATTGTGTAGCTATAACATAGCATTTCAAATACGGGATGTTCTAGTAGCTTTTTATAGAGGCCTATAGGGCGATTGCACACCAGGAAGACCCAAATAAAAAAAAATGACATTTGTTTGTTCTGGCAATTATCACATAGAAAATTTCATTGGGAGGAAGGTTGTTTAATATACTTTCATTTATCACAAGTCATTTCTTTGAAAATCATAATGAAAGTTTCAATTTTAGGCCCATCCATGCCTCTTGTAAGATCCCATGATCCACACATAATACAGACAACATCTTGGTGTCATTATACTCCTTAGTGTGCTCTAAAATATGGAGCATTTCTAGATTCTGAATTAAAGATGTTCACATTAAACATGAAAGATATTAATGAATCTCAAAAGTACCCTTAATGTTTAACAAAAATAAGCAAAATTATCTTTGGAACAGTTAGCATTGCCATCAAAATGGACCCATGAGCACCAACATGTGAAGTTCATAGGAGCATATCAAAAGTGGGTTTCAAATGACAGCTAAATCTATATTATGGCGGAAATGAAGGCATAAATACTTTCAATCTTAAATTTTGCATAAGTAAAGGCTTTGGTTTTTGGATAAACAGATGGAAAAAGGATCTTAAAAACATCTACCAAAGTCTTACAATGTAACAGAAATACAGCAAAACACAATAATGTATGTTTAATTTGAGAAATGGTTTACCTTGTGTAAATGTAAGAAATATTACATTGTAATTCTGTTAGGCACATATCAAAAATACTTTCTATTCTGTACCTCATGGGGGAGAATAATGAAAGTTCACAGAAGTAAATGGTAGACTTACCAATTAGTTAGTGATTTTACTGAAATCAATTGTGTTTTTGATTTAAGTTCTCTAAAAGGAATTACGAGTTAACAAATTAGTAACGGAATTACCCAACAATCTGTAACGGAATTACTGAAACGGCTGGATTGGGAAATCATAACAGTCAAACCACAGTTGGGTCACCTGCTACGGTCCTCCGTTCCACTGGCATTTGGTTATGATGTCCAAACTTGTAAAACATATTCATCTGGGACCCATGATGAAGTTCTGTTACCATAATTCTGTAACCAGGCGTAAATAACAAAAATGTTTTTTACAACTCAAGGTGCCATGTCATAGCCAACACCCCATTCTTTCTGGAGACATCTTTTAATTCAGAACAGATATTTATAACAGTTTTCGTAAAACATGGTCACATAACTTGAGAGATTATACCATAATTCCATTACCAAAGTTTGAATCTGCACAGTTCTTCCACTAAAGTGGTCCTTGTTCATAGAGTTGAATGTTTGCTGAAGTTTGAAAACCAATGGTTTGTGTTTGGCATATGCCTTTAGTGAAGGAAAAATAAAAGTCAGTAATTCAGTTTCTGTGGAATTGCACATACACTACCGTTCAAAAGTTGGGTCACTTCAAAATGTCCTTGTTTTTGAAATAGCAAATTAAAATAAACTGATCAGAAATAGTGTAGACATTGGTAATGTTGTAAATCACTATTGGTAGCTGGAAACAGCTTATTTTAATGGACTATTTACATAGGAGTGATGTTCTGATAATGGGCCTGTGTTCCAAAGGCTAATTGATCATTAGAAAACCATTTTGCAATTATGTTAGCACAGCTAAAAACTGTTCTGAATAAAGTAGGCCAGTTGTATTGCTTCTTTAGACTAGTTGAGTATCTGGAGCATCAGCATGTGGGTTCCATTACAAGCTCCAAATGGCCAGAAACAAAGACCTTTCTTCTGAAACTCGTCAGTCTATTCTTGTTCTGGGAAATGAAGGCTATTCCATGTGAGAAATTGCCAAGAAACTGAAGATCTCGTTGTATACTACTCCCTTCACAGAACAGTGCAAACTGGCTCTAACCAGAATAGAAAGGAGTGGGAGGCCCCGGTGCACAACTGAGCAAGAGGACAAGTACATTAGTGTCTAGTTTGAGAAACAGATGCCTCACAAGTCCTCAACTGGCAGTTTCATTAAATAGTACCCGCAAAACACCAGTCTCAACGTCAACAGTGAAGAGGCGACAGGTAGCCTAGTGGTTAGAGTGTTGGGCCAGTAACCGAAACCCCGAGCTGACAAGGTAAAAATCTGTTGTTCTGCCCCTGAACAAGGCAGTTAACCCACTGTTCCTAGGCAGTCATTGTAAATAGGAATGTTCTTAACTGACTTACCCAGTTTAAAAAATATTTATTTTATTTAAAAAGAGGCGACTCCAGGATGCTGGCCTTCGAGGCAGAGTTCCTCTGTCCAGGGTCTGTGTTCTTTTTGCCCATCTTTTTATTGGCCAGTCTGAAATATGGCTTTTTCTTTGCAACTGCCTAGAAGGCCAGTATCCTGGAGTTGCCTCATCACTGTTGAGACTGGTGTTTTGTGGGTACTATTTAATGAAGCTGCCAGTTGAGGACTTGAGGCGTCTGTTTCTCAAACTAGACACTAATGTACTTGTCCTCTTGCTCATTACTGTGACTGCCCATTACTGCTTATCACCTAAAGTAATGTGAAATTATTCATAACATTTCAATTGTTGTATATTACATTGGTTTTATTTGATAACTATTATTTAATTCCAAGTCATCATCTCACCTCTATAGAGCTGCTGCCTATGCTGGTTGACAAATCACTATTTTAGTAGTTCTTCAAAGTAAGTAAGGCATACTTTTATGACTGCTGAATACCAACGATTAATTACTTAATGTATTTTCAGGTAGAGATACCTCGAAGCAAACGGCCATTCTGTCTCATAGGTAGCAGGCGTAAAAAAAGACCATACAAGTAGGCGTGCAATGGATTATGGTCATTCTAGTTAAATACCAAATTTTCTGCGTTAAACTATGTAGAATATTGGCCTTGTTGGAAACTACAACTCTCTATGTCGCACAGGTCAGGCTTGATCTGATTTATCTCTAGAGAAACTGTGCAATGTGCGCATTATGGTGGCAAAATTATGTTATAGTACTTTTATTGCATCAAATGGTTGTTTTATTCAACAGAATAGAGTATTCTTAACGATTGTGTGTGTTCTGAGGATGGGCCTCTGGCAGATAACACTGACAGAGGAGATATGAGGTCTTTTGGGTGATAAAACATAAAGAGCATTAGTTACTGTTCTATACTGTACCAGGGAGAGATGGCTCCAGTTTGGAGTCGGAGGGCCAGACACTGGTCTATACAATGAAAACTGTTGACACAGCAGATACTGTCTGCTATGTATTATAGATATCTTTCATACAAATCTTAACCTTTTGACCCATTCTATATATCTGTTCGTCATGTAGGTTGAAAAGGGGTGTATCTTGGCTATGAAAGACCTTTGTACTTTTGTCTCTGCCCTCAACGAATCATCAGAGACGGTGATTCATCGACCAGCCATCGCTAATGCAAAGCTCTCACTATTAAAGATGTAGTTTAAGTATAACTGACTTGTGTGATAAGTTTGTCTCTCCTCATTTTATAAATACAGAAATTAAATCGCCACAGCATTGAGCGCACAGAAAAACTAAATGGAATTAAAATAATTGAACCACTTCAATTAGTTTAAAATCTGAAAAACTAAAATGTCCGTTAATCGTTCTTCACAACTGGTTGTAGTTATACATGTGCCAGGTTCAACCAGTTAGAAAAAGACATTTGAGTTTAGTTCCAACTAGCAAGTGAACAAGGCAATTGAGTGTTGAGGTTTCTTAAAAAGGACATATAGGGGTGTTTTTGGAGCCTTTGTTCATGTTTTTCTGTGCCCCTACAACTACTGCTGAACGAGCATGAGGAAGGATATTTGTTGGTGTAAGTTTCTCAAACAAGTGAAATAGCAAAAAGTCTATGACATTCCACTTACATCAAAAATAAGCATTTGGTTCAAATAAAGTAAACTTCTCCTTTAAACAATCCCAGACCTCTTTTAGGAGTGCACATTCAGCAAATCACAAGCAGAGGGAGTTCCCTTTAAATAAATGTTCCCATTCCCTGTGTTGGTGGTGCTCATAACATTTATCCTAACTTAAAAGTTGCATAGCACCCACTCTGGAAATGTGATGTACTTGTACAGTACATTGTTTTAAACAATATGTCATAAATCAAAAAGGGTACTTGAGATAATGTGACAAATTGTATTTCAGAATCTAGATCTCCATTTTTTAGAGCACAGTAAGGACCATAATGGGTTCCTTGTGGCTCAGTCGGTAGAGTATGGTGCGCGCTTGCAACGCCTGGCGACCTGTAGCTACCGAACAAAAATGTACGCAGTCTTTACTTACTTAGACTCTCTGGTTACGTGTCTGCTAAATGACTCAAATGTAAATGTATAATGACACCAAGATGTCTGTATCATTCACTGATCATAGGGTCTTTCAAGAAGAATGTATATGAAGGGGGGAAAAGGCCCTAAAATGGCCTCTCATCATGATACAAATGTAAAAAGGAAAATCTAACATTCCTCCTCCCAATTAAGAATTGCCTGAACAGTCCGAGATAACAAAAATATTTGTTTGGGCCTTGCTGTCGTGGACTCGCCCTAAAGAGGCCTATGAATACTAATAGGCTTGATCATATTACAAACATTGAAGCGTCAAGATGACGAACATGCAATAACTGATATCACAATAGGTCAATTATAGTTCCCGATAAAAACGTAGCTATATCCTTGCAGGCCACTCTTTCATAACCTTTCGTAATCACAGTGACGCAATAGTCCCATCGTCCTTGACGGCCGGATGCTTTTTTTGTTTTACACTGGTCGGCTGCAAGATGGTAGAACATCTGTAACATTAGACAAACTAGGTGGAGGTTGTCACATTCCATGAACAATCTGCACAGTTCAAACTACTATTCAAGTCGTCAGTCAATCATTAACCACGTCTTCAAATGACAGTCCGTAATACGAGAACTTTGTCATGTTCAAGACGGAGTCGCTCACGAAGCTCAACGAGGAAAATGTTCCGTGTCCTGTAAAATGAGACATCCACCCCGTTAACGACAACCGATCGACTTCCACGGGGAGCTAGGCCACCTCGCCAAAACACAGCATGCTATTAGGCTTCGCGTAGCCTACAGTCTTATTCCAAATGTCCAATACCAAACCATGTAGGAATATCAACATTATTTAGGCTGTTGCAACCAGGTTGCAAGCTACAGAACGTATCCAACAATTGTGTGCAGGCCTACGTGCAGTTTTGAGCATACACCGAAGTGATGAGTCAGCCGTGCGTCACACGACAGAACAGAATAGAAAACGATGAGAACAATTCACTCAAAGTCAAAGCAAACACCAGCAGTAGCTACATTACATACCTTTTGCATATATTTTAAAGACAGGTTATACCCCTTTTTGGTCCAAAGAGGCAGGCGATTGAAGCAGCGTCGAGAGTCAGGTAGTGAGAGGACGTGATGACTTCACTTAGGAAGTGCGGGGTTTAAATGGTTTTTAGAGAAAGAGGAGGATGCAAAGTAGGGCTTCACCACTGGCTGAGTTTGACACGGAGAATGTCAATTGTATCCTCCTCGCGTCCTCTCTCCTCGCCTCCTTCTCAAACCCCATTGGAGGAGAAGGTCAGAGGAGCGGCACCTCTGGCTTTTTCATCCAATGGGTTATGAGAAGGCAAGGATGAGGAGAGAGGACGCGAAGAGGATACAATTGAGATTCCGAAACAGACGGTTAGGAGAGGTTTTGGCTAGATGGTATATATTTTTTTGTCAGATTGGATTTTTTGTACTAAATTTAGAATTTACACCGGCAGATTAAGATAATTAACGTAGCTGGTTAGGATAATTGTTAAGGTTAGGATCAGCTAAAATGCAATCAAATCTACTTTTAACGTTAAGCTGTATCCTTCTAGCCATGACCGTTGGACCACGTTCACCTGCTGGCATGGGGACACATTTGCACACAGAAAAGAGGAAATGAAGGGCTGCTCTTCTGCAATAGCAACGGGTACATACATTAATGACATTTGACTTCCCAGAACTCAATCTCTGGTTGTTACAAAACGTTATGCGCATGTATCTATTCTATGTTTTATTATTGGACTGTGTAGGTATATAATAAGCCTATTACACAGACTAGGTGTGCTTAATGGACTTTAATATTAAAAGGTAAACTGTAGGCACAGCATATTCCAAGCACCTACAGAGAGAGAGAGAGAGAGAGAGACAGAGAGAGAGAGAGAGAGAGAGAGAGAGAGAGAGAGAGAGAGAGAGAGAGAGAGAGAGAGAGAGGGGGGGGGGAGACATGTCATGTCATGTGCAAGTTTAAAAGCCTCTGGTGATTGACAACAGGTGATTCCAATATAAGTAGACCTAGCCATAGTAAGCTCACAAGCTGCAATGGTCTTAGCTGCAGATTGTAACACCAGATATTATGATTTAACCCCAAAAATGGGGTGTCAATTATGCTGTGAGTTACAGGTGAGGTACTGTTTGGTGTAGCACAGAGAATTCTCGACCAACCATAGCTTGGCAATACTGTCTTCGTCCTTGATTAGTGGAAACAGGAGTCTCATAAATGTCTGTGTCCAGGTACAGGGGGTCCGTTTTGATTTTAGAAAATGCTCCTTTATTAAAATAATTATGTTTTTTGCACCATGAAGTAATCCAACAATTTGTACACCGCCATCTTGTCTATTTCAAGTCCTCTCTCATTGATTGAGCGGTGGGCCCATCCCAAAGTGCTGCATGTCATTTTGACAGACACCTTTCTCAATCAATGAGAGAAGACTTGAAATAGACAAGAGGGTGGAGTACATGTGGTCTAAACTTGATACTCTCATAGCTTTTTTTGTTGTGATCAACATTATTTATTGGTTTGTTACACAAACATAACCAGATCAAATAACAAACATCACCCAATAAATGATTTCCCTGTTGAGCCCATTTCCTTGAAATTCTGTCTGGTCATCATGAGTAGACTACACATAAATCCATAAAGAAGAGAGCCCCCATTCAGATAATGTGGTAAGTCGAGTCACCCACTAAGGAGGTAGCCCTATGACGTATCCACATTTTCTTACGGGAAGTGGTGAGTTGATGAGAGGTTCGGTTGGAGGAGGATAGATGGCGGAAGTGGATGCTGGGTTTGAATTGTTCTGAATGGACTACAGTAGTATCGAAAAGGAAATTGTCTTAAATTGGAGTGGAGGGTACGTGTGTAAATGTTAATGAATCGCTTCTTGTTGGGCAAGTGAGGTTGTTGAGCAAGGATGTGCGTTTGTTGAGTGGAGTCTGTCAGAGTGAACGTCCTGGCCTTATATTTATTCATTGTATTTCTGATGAGCAGAGGACGATTGCAGCGGGCCTCAAAAGAATCCAGACAACAGAGGTTTTGTGTTTTGAACTTCGGAGTAGAGCACCCGTCAAAGGAGTCATCTCAGGGGTGACGACGGATGGTCAGGTTGAATACCCAAAGAGAATTCCTGGTGTGGTTGGTGCCCGGCGTCTGACCCGCTGGGTAAATGGAGAAAAAAAGAAAGGTCTGTCGGTACTCATGTTTTTTGATAAAGAGCAAATACCTATGTATGTGAAGCTTGGTTATGTAAAATACACAGTAAGGGCTTTCATCCCCAAACCACTGCAGTGTAAGAATTGTAAAGGATTTGGCCATGTTTCAAGCGTGTGTAGACGAACAGAGTATACTGAAGAACGGTGTAGAAGGACGACGGTGTTGTGGTGGTGGGAATCATGATCCTGAGTTACTGGAGTGCCCTGAAGGTAGAACCATCTCACCTACTTTTACACTAGGACTTGACTATTAGATGTTCAATGTTTCTTTAAAAAATAAATGAAAGGACTAGTTTCACCATATTAAAACAAGAGTTCAGCTCACATAACAGGGTTGACCATAAAATGAGGGACAGACGTAAACTCATCACTAATCACATGAAATAAATAATATTCTTCACAAATAACTTTGTCAAAGACAAAAAATAACTAGGATTTCACAATTATGGTGGAAATGTTGGGGTTAAATGGGTTAAAATCCTCCTAGAAGTCACAGAGGGACATGTAAAAATGCATAATTTTCATTAAATGGATTTCCATGGCCGAGCAACCGCACACAAGCCTAAGATCACCATGCACAATGCCAAGCGTCGGCTGGAGTGGTGTAAAGCTCGCCACCATTGGACTCTAGAGTACTGGAAATGCTTTCTCTGGCAGTCCGATGGACGAATCTGGGTTTGGCGGATGCCAGGAGAACGCTACCTGTCCGAATGCATTGTGCCAACTGTAAAGTTTGGTGGAGGAGGAATAATGGTCTGGGGCTGTTTTTTATGGTTCGGGCTAGGCCCCTTAGTTCCAGTGAAGGTAAATCTTAACACTAAAGCATACAATGACATTCTAGAAGATTCTGTGCTTCCAACTTTGTGGCAACAGTTTGGGGAAGGCCCTTTTCTGTTTCAGCATGACAATGCCCCCGTGTATAAAGCGAGGTTCATACAGAAATGGTTTGTCGAAATCGGTGTGGAACAACTTTACTTGCCTGCACAGAGCCCTAACCTCAACCCCAACGAACACTTTTGGGATGAATTGGAATGCCGACTGCAAGCCAGGCCTAATCGCCCAACATCAGTGCCCGACCTCACTAATGCTCTTGTGGCTGAATGGAAGTAAGTTCCAACATCTAGTGGAAAGCCTTCCCAGGAGAGTGGATGCTGTTATAGCAGCAAAGGGGGGACCAACTCCATATTAATGCCCATGATTTTGTAATAAGATGTTCGATGAGCAGGTGTCCACATCTCTTTGGTCATGTAGTGTGTATACAGTATATATATACAGTACCAGTCGAAAGTTTTGGACACACCTACTTAAGGGTTTTTCTTTATTTTAATATTTTCTACATTGTAGAATAATAGTGAATACATCAAAACTATGAAATAACACAAATGGAATCATGTAGTAACCAAAAAAGTGTTAAACAAATAAAAATATATTTTAGATTTTAGATTCTTCAAATTAGCCACCCTTTGCCTTTGACAGCTTTGCACACTCTTGGCATTCTCTCAACCAGCTTCACGAGTTAGTCACCTGGAATGCATTTCAATTAACAGGTGTTCCTTGTTAAAGGTTCATTTGTGGAATTTCTTTCCTTCTTAATGCATTTGAGCCAATCAGTTGTGTTGTGACAAGGTAGGAGATAGCACTTTTTGGTAAAATACCAAGTCCTTATTATGGCAAAAACAGCTCAAATAAGCAAAGAGAAATGACAGTCCATCATTACTTTAAGACATGAAGGTCAGTCAAGTTTTTTCAAGTGCAGTCGCAAAAACCATCAAGCGTTATGATGAAACTGGCTCTCATGAGGACTGCCACAGGAAAGGAAGACCCAGAGTTACCTCTGCTGCAGCCTCAGAAATTGCAGCCCAAATAAATGCTTCACAGAGTTCAAGTAACAGACACATCTCAACATCAACTGTTTAGAGGAGTGAATCAGGCCTTCATGGTCGAATTTCTGAAAAGAAACACCTACTTAAGGACACCAGTAAGAAGAAGATAATTATTTGGTTCAAAAACCACAAACAATGGACATTAGACTGATGGAAATCTGTCCTTTGGTCTGATGAGTCCACATTTGAGATTTTTGGTTCCATGATCTCCGCATGTGTGGCTCCCACCATGAAGCATGGAGGAGGAGGTGTGATGGTGTGGGGGTGCTTTGCTGGTGACACTGTCAGTGATTTATTTAGAATTGAAGGCACACTTAACCAGCATGGCTACCACAGCATTCTGCAGCGATACGCCATCCCATCTAGTTTGCGCTTAGTGGGACTAATGTTTGTTTTTCAACAGGACAATGACCCAACACACCTCCAGGCTGTGTAAGGGCTATTTGACCAAGAATGAGAGTGATGGAGTGCTGCATCAGATGACCTGGCCTCCACAATCACCCGACCTCAACCCAATTGAGATGGTTTGGGATGAGTTGGTCCACAGAGTGAAGGAAAGCAGCCAACAAGTGCTCAGCATATGTGGGAACTCCTTCAAGACTGTTGGAAAAGCATTCCTCATCAAGCTAGTTGAGATAATGCCAAGAGTGTGCAAAGATGTTATCAAGGCAAAGGGAAGAATATATTTATTTTGATTTGTTAAACACTTTTTTGGTTACTACATGATTCCATGTGTGTTATTTCATAGTTTTGATGTCTTCACTATTATTCTACAATGTAGAAAATAGTAAAAAATAAAGAAAACCCCTTGAATGAGTAGGTGTGTCCAAACTTTTGACTGGTACTGTACAGTGGCAAGAAAAAGTATGTGAAACCTTTGGAATTACCTGGAATTCTGCATAAATGTATCATAACATTTTATCTGATCTTCATCTTAGACACAACCATAGAGAAGCACAGTGTGCATAAACTAATAACACACAAATTATTGTAATGTTCTTGTCTATATTGAATACATCATTTAAACATTCACAGTGTAGGTTGGGAAAAGTATGTGAACCACTAGGCTAATGACTATTACAAAAGCTAATTGGAGTCAGGAGTCAGCTAACCTGGACTCCAATCAATGAGACGAGATGTTGAGTAGAGCTGCCCTGCCCTATAAAAAACACTCACAAAATTTGAGTTTGAAATTCACAAGAAGCATTGCCTGATGTGAACCATGCCTCCAACAAAAGACATCTCAGAAGACCTAAGATGAAGAATTGTTGACTTGCATAAAGCTGGAAAAGGTTACAAAAGTATCTCTAAAAGCCTTGATGTTCATCAGTCCACGGTAGGGCTGGGCGATAAATCAATATCAATAATTATCGAGATAATTACTTCCCTCAATAACGATATAAAAACGTTTAGATTCATTTTCGATAATGTCGATATAGAATAATTAGGTACAGCAGTCCATTTCACCTCTGTGACGCAGCAGGAACGTGCAGAGAAGTGACAATATGCACGTGGAGAGGTACACCCACCAAAACCCACTTAGCACCTGGAGTGATGGAGTAGCCACTATTAACCACGAACAATGAGTGATGGAGGCGAAAACAGTGGCAGTGATAGCCATGGAGAAGGAGCAGCTTTCAACGAAGAAATGATTGATAGAAAGGGTTAAACTGTTTCAGTAATTTGGAAGTGGTTTGGCTTTTTGAAGTCCGACTGCATTGCTAAGGCCATGCTACCAATTAGCACAGTCGAAAAGTAAGGTTTCAAGAGGCGTATCAATTTAATTGACCCCAGGTACGTGCTCCCTGGCTGCAAACATGGAACAATTTTCCTTAAAGTATACTTTTATGTGTAGCTCACATAATAAAAATGTAACTTTTACATAACTAGGCAAGTCAGTTAAGAACAACTTCTTACTTACATTGACGGCCTATCGGGGAACAGTGGGTTAACTGCCTTGTTCAGAGGCGGAACGACAGATTTTTACCTTGTCAGCTCGGGGATTCAATCTAGCAACCTTCCGGTTACTGGCCCAAGGCTCTAACCACGGTTTGTTCAGGAATTCTTGAGTTTGGAGCAGATATGCACCTTTTAAACATTATGTGATTAATATCGTGATGATTATTGTTATCGAATGAAGAAATATATTGATATTGTGATAATTTATTTGCCATATCGCCCAGCCCTAGTCCACGGTAAGACAAATTGCCTATAAATGGAGAAAGTTTAGCATTGTTGCTACTCTCCATAGGAGTGGCCGTCCTGCAAAGATGACTGCAAGAGCACAGAGCAGAATGCTCAATGAGGTTAATAAGAATCCTGGAGTGTCAGCTAAAGACTTACAGAAATCTCTGTAACATGCTAACATCTCTGTTGACGAGTCTATGATACGTAAAACACTAAACAAGAATGGTGTTCATGGGAGGACACCACGGAAGAAGCCACTGCTGTCCACGTCTGAAGTTCGCAAAAGAGCATCTGGATGTTCCACAGCGCTTCTGGCAAAATATTCTGTGGACAGATTAAACTGAAGTTGAGTTGTTTGGAAGGAACACACAACACTATGTGTGGAGATTAAAAGGCACAGCACACCAACATCAAAACCTCATCCCAACTGTAAGGTATGGTGGAGGTAGCCTCATGGTTTGGGGCTGCTTTGCTGCCTCATGGCCTGGACAGCTTGCTATCATCGACGCGAAAATGAATTCTCAAGTTTATCAAGGCTATCTGTCCGCCAATTGAAGCTCAACAGAAGTTGGATGATGCAACAGGACAATGACCCAACACACAGAAGTAAATCAACAACAGAATGGCTTCAACAGAAGACTATACACCTTCTGAAGTGGCCCAGTCAGAGTTTTGACCTCAACCCAATTAAAATGACCTCGAGAGCGGTTTACACCAGACATCCTAAGAATATTGCTGAACTGAAACTGTTTTGTAAAGATGTATGGTCCAAAATTCCTCCTGACCGTTGTGTAGGTCTTATCCGCAACTACAGAAAACGTTTGGTTGAGTTTATTGCTGCCAAAGGAGGGTCAACACTGTTATTAAATCCAAGGGTTCACATACTTTTTCCAGCCTACACTGTGAATGTTACATATATGTTTACGTTATTAGTTTAAGCAGACTGTGTTTGTCTATTGTTGTGACATAGATGAAGATCAGATTTTATGACCAATTTCTGCAGAAATCCAGGTAACTCCAATGGTTCACATACTTTTTCTTACCACTGTATATTCGTGTTTGTAGATGAATACCAGATGCCCTTTGTGATGTTTTTGGCCATTGAAACCATTAAAAAAGCCTACAAAAGTTAAACTACAAGACTACTTACTGGAAAACGACACATCACTTTCATACTGTATTTTCTAAAATCAACATTTTGTTGATTAATTAAAGTTGACCGATATGTAAAAAAAAGAATGTAAAAAAAGTCAAAATAACATTTTGTTGAGTTGACTTCAGCTGTAAAAACGTATTGTTAGCAAAAAACAATGTGTTTACTCGACTTAGAAATGTACAACCATGAAGGCAAATCAACTGAAGCAACATAACAGTTGTGTTGACAAAAAATGTAAAGTTAACTATTGTGGCATCATGAGAGGGCGTGTTCTAGAGGGCAGATACATTGCCCTCAGATGGCTGGAGCAAGATGGCTGTCTGTGAAGGACTACAAAACCCAGGCTGCCTGAGAGTACAGCTGGAGCTAATGAGACCAGCAGCAGGCTCTAATAAGGGGTGTGAGAAACTGTTGTTTGGTGTGGCTGGGGGAAAAGGACATGTACTGAGCTGAAGAGATTTATGTTGTAAACCTTTTGTTAATAATTAAACTCACCTACATACTGAAGAGACTGTTGGAGTGGTGGTTACGTGGAACTTGCACAAACTAAAGATCTGGAACCTCTCATGCTGTCACATATGGTGGAGAATGCGGGTTCGTGGATGACTGCTGATGTTCCAGAGCGACGTGGAGGACCTCACGAGCCTGTTTTCTAAGCTAAGTACACAATCAACTGATTGTAAAATGGAAGAGTTACTGAAAACAATGATAGAGAGTAATAAAGTGCAGCAGCAAATCCAAGCTGGCTTGCTGGAGGAACAAAAGCGGGCTAATAACCTTAAAGTTAAAGAATTGGAAATGAAACAAGCCCAAGATGTTAGCAGGATACGGGCTAGTGACTTTATTCCTAAAATGGGAGGGAATGATGATGTCGAAGCTTACCTGCATGCCTTTGAGACAACTGCTTTCAGAGAAAAATGGCCAAAAGATCAATGGGCCAAAATAGTGGCACCATTTCTATCTGGAGAATCACAGAAAGCCTTCCTAGATCTAGACCCAACCTTGGCCAATAGTTATGACTCCTTAAAGATAGAAATATTAAGTCGCAGTGGGCTTACAGAATTCGGGAGGGCCCAGAGGTTCCATGCATGGGGCTTCAAGAAAGAACAGCCACCACGCACACAGATGCACGAATTAATGCATCTGGCTAAGAAATGGTTAGAGCCTGGTAGGCACTCCGCAACAGAAGTTGTTGATTCCTTGGTGATGGACAGATTTGTAAGAGCCCTACCCGCCGAAGCTAAACGATTTGTCTGTCTGAATAACCCAAGTTCACCCCAAGAATTGATAGAGGAAGTTGAAAGATACCAAGCCAGTGCAGAAATGCTGAACTCACGGTTCCCAACCAGTGCGCAGCACCAACAAAGGTTTTTTCCTAGAGCCCTTACTCCCAGATGGGCTAGTCCACAGGGGAAAAGGTCCAGCCAGCAAGATTCGCCAGTCGAAAGCACATTGTATGAACTGAGAACCTGTTACAAGTGTGGGGAAGTAGGACACCTTTCATGGCAATGCAACCAGACAGATGAGCCTATGCCGACGGCTGAGTCTTCAAGCGGCTTGAAAAATAACCTTTTTGCTGCCTTGTTGGGCAACTCTGGGTTCCAAGCTATGACATGCCCTGTATCAGTAAATAGTCAAAATGTAGAGGCATTACTGGACTCTGGAAGCATGATTACCCTGGTGCACCAGTCCTTGGTCAACCCGAAGCAAATCTCACTAGAAAACCCAGTTCCAGTTTCGTGTGTGTGCATGGCGACACCTGTACATACCCCACATCTGCAGTAACACTAGTCACGACTAGAGGGAAGTATAAAATTCGAGCTGGGGTGGTGGGATCCCTGCTGATATTAATTGGACGGGATTGTCCTGTGTTTCACATGTTGTGGCAAGACGTACAAGCAAGGAGAACAAGAGAACCACAACGGCCCAGGGGTAAAAGCAGACAAAATATAATAAATCATGCAAGTCAAGATGTCCAAACTCTAACACACCATTGCCTTCCAGTGCAGACACGGATGTATAGAGGAGACCACCTGGAGGAGACTGAGTCGGCCTCAGAACAAGCAGATGAGCCACCACCACAGCCCATCACTCAAAGCAGGGTACAGCTACAGACGGAACCCGAGGAGCTGGGGTCAACCCAAGGGAGTGATAGCGGTCCAGAAGTGCCAGGGCACCAGAGGTTAACAGGCCAGTATGGAACAGCCCAACTGAATGACCCTACACTCATTAATGCTTTGAAAAATGTGAAAGTTGTGGATGGAATAGTTCCCAGTAATCTTCCAATAGTGTACCCATATTTTGCAATTAAGAATGGGTTGCTCTACCAAATAAAAAAAAGAGGGGAGGAGACTATAGAGCAATTGCTTGTGCCTCAAACCCATAGGGCCACAGTACTGCAACTAGCCCACACTCATCTGCTTGGGGCACATTTAGGGGTGGAAAAAAACAAAGAAAGAGTGTTAAAACGGTTCTTTTGGCCTGGGGTGCATAAGGAAGTAGAGAACTACTGCCGTAGTTGCCCGGAGTGTCAGCAGTCAGCTCCGAAACCAAATGTTCGCAGTCCCTTGATTCCTTTACCCATCATCGAAACCCCCTTTGAGAGAATTGGGATGGACATTGTGGGGCCTCTCCCGAGGAGCGGCAGGGGTCACCAATATATTTTGGTGATGGTAGACTATGCAACCCGCTACCCTGAAGCGGTACCGTTAAGGAAAGCTACATCAAGACAAATTGCCAAATAATTATTCCTGATGAGTACTAGTGGGTATCCCAAAAGAAATTCTTACAGACCAGGGGACCCCATTCATGTCTCGGGTAATGAAAGAGCTCTGCACCCTCCTAAAGGTAAAGCAAATAAGAACGTCAGTGTATCATCCGCAGACAGACGGCCTTGTGGAGCGTTTTTAATAAGACCCTCAAGCAAATGCTTCGTAAGACCATTGACACGGATGGCAGAAACTGGGATCAACTCTTACCCTATCTGTTGTTCTCAATTAGAGAAGTACCACAAGCCTCTACAGGGTTCGCCCCTTTTGAACTTTTGTACCCATACAGGCCAAGGGGTCTGCTGGATATAGCAAAGGAAGCATGGGAGGAACAGCCTTGCCCCCATAGGTCGTTCATTGATCATGTGGGGGAAATGAGAGACAGGATAGCCGCCATTTACCCCATGGTAAGAGAACATATGGAGAAAGCGCAACGGGAACAACAAACGATATATAACCACCCAGCTCAGCCTAGAGAATTTCAGCCAGGAGACCGAGTGTTAGTGCTGGTGCCCACAGTAGAGTGCAAATTCCTAGCCACCTGGCAGGGACCCTTTGAGGTCATAGAGAGGGTAGGGGAGGTCAATTACAAGGTTAAGCAAACAGGCAAGAGAAAGCCTGACCAAATATACCACGTCAACCTCTTGAAACGTTGGCACCCTAGAGACGTGATGGTGTGTTCTCTTTCCCCAAAGAAACCCAGTGACCCACCACGAGAAGAAGTCCGTGTGAGCCCAGATCTGAACCCACAACAAAGACAGGAAGTGATGGAGCTAGTGGATCGTAACAAATATGTTTTTCCCCAGTCCCAGGCCATACTCAAATGATCCAGCATGAGATCCATACTGTCCCGGGGAAAGTTGTACAGCAGCGGCCTTAGACTCCCAGAGGCCAGACGAGAAGCCGTCAAGAAAGAGGTGAGGGAAATGCTTAAGTTAGGGGTCATAGAGGAGTCGCAGAGCAGAGTGCATGGTCGAGCCCTATAGTGATGGTCCCCAAGCCCGATGGCACAGTAAGGTTCTGCAATGACTTTAGGAAGTTAAATGAGATCTCAAAGTTTGATGCCTACCCTATGCCCCACGTTGATGAATTGATTGACAGGCTAGGTAAAGCACGCTTCATTTCAACACTAGATCTAACAAAAGGCTACTGGCAAGTTCCCTTATCATCAGATTCCAAAGAGAAGACTGCTTTTGCAACACCAGAAGGGCTATACCATTACACTCATCTACCCTTTGGCCTTCATGGCGCTCCAGCCACCTTCCAAGGCTCATGAACCGTGTTCTTCAACCCCACCAGCAGTATGCTGCTGCTTATTTAGATGATGTGGTAATCCACAGCTCAGACTGGGAAAGCCATCTTGGAAGGGTGCAGAAGGTACTGGATTCCCTCAGAGAGGCGGGCTTGACTGCAAAACCCAACAAATGTAAAATTGCCTATGGCGAAACAGAGTATCTGGGTTATACAATAGGCAGGGGTGTAGTACAACCTCAAGAAGCCAAGGTTGAGGCCATTCAGAACTGGCCTAGGCCACAAACCAAAAGACAGGTAAAGTCCTTCCTTGGCCTAGCCAATTATTATAGGAGATTTGTGCCTAACTTTTCAAGTCTGGTTGCACCCATCACAGAGCTAACCACCAACAGACACTCCAGAATGGTAAGGTGGAGCAAAGAGGCCGAGGAGGCCTTCTCCCAGTTAAAGAGGATGTTGTGTTCCGGACCGATTCTGAAATCCCCAGACTTCACAAAATAATTCCTGGTGCAGACTGATGCCTCTGAGGTGGGTCTAGGAGCAGTCCTTTCTCAAACACATCAAGGCGAGGAACATCCTGTCCTCTACATCAGTAGGAAACTGGCAAAGCACGAGAAATTATGCCACAATTGAGAAAGAGTGCCTGGCTATTAAATGGGCACTAGAGGCACTCAAGTACTACTATTGGGGAGGAGATTTGTATTAATGACAGACCATGCACCACTGCAATGGATGGCCCGGAATAAGGAGAGCAATGGCAGAATAACTAGATGGTTTTTAAGTCTGCAGGCCTTCAACTTCTCTGTTGTCCACAGGCCTGGACGATGCCATGGAAATGCTGATGCCCTCTCTCGCAAGGATGTCCTCCTCACAGTGGCCTGCCAACCAAGAGCCTCAGAGCAGAGGGGGGTATGTGGCATCATGAGAGGGCGTGTTCTAGAGGGCAGATGCATTGCCCTCAGATGGCTGGAGCAAGATGGCCGTCTGTGAAGGACTACAAAACCCAGGCTGCCTGAGAGTACAGCTGGAGCTAATGAGACCAGCAGCAGGCTCTAATAAGGGGTGTGAGAAACTGTTGTTTAGTGTGGCTAGGGAAAAGGACATGTACTGAGCTGAAGAGATTTATGTTGTAAACCTTTTGTTAATAATTAAACTCACCTACATACTGAAGAGACTGTTGGAGTGGTGGTTACGTGGAACTTGCACAAACTAAAGATCTGGAACCTCTCGTGCTGTCACGCTATAATATATCAAATTGTCTTAACTTATGAAATCATATTGAATCAGCTAAGAACTAGGTGTTCACTCAACTTAGAAATTCTCAACCAAGAAGTCAAATCAACTGAAGCAACACAACAGTAGTGTCGACTTAAAATGTCCGGTTCAGATGACTTCAACTGATGTTTTTAAAAACAACTACATCTAAAAAGTAACAAGTAAACATTTCCGTAACCGTTACTGAGAATGTTGTTGTAGTTAAAGTGGTCTGTTGGTTGACAAGAGTGCCCTGCCAATTTTGAAACTGGGGAAAATGCTCACATCTGAGCAAGAGACTGATGGGTGCGTATTCCATTCTGAAATCTCTATTAAATAATTCTGAAGATTTAGTCAGTTCTGAAATGTGTCATTTTCTAAGTAGTTGTTTCAACTGTATAGGAAGTTGACACAACATTTGAAGGCAGCCAGGTTACAAATGTTAGTAAGTTAAAACAACTAAAAGTAATGTTTTTCTGACAATCAAATACTTGTCCTCTCCACTTGGTAATTTGTCAAAACAACTTGAATAGCTTTGTTAGGACAACTAAAAACATCCGTTGAAGCACATTTGATTTGACTAAAAGTATCAAGTTCACTCAAGTTATTCAATCCAACTTGTCAGTTCCACTTACTTTACTAGGTTGAAGTAACTTTAGATTGGGTTAACTCAACATTTTTAAGTACAATTTGGATTTCGTGTTAAGGCAGCCAGGTTACAAACTTTTTTACAGTGACATACAGTCAACATTTGTCATTCCCTAGCAATGTGATGTGTAAAGGGTATAGTACGATGATGTAATATTACAAGGGTCTAAGGGTCTGTTATTGTAACTACTGCAACAGGTTCAACAGTCACTCGGTCAACTGGAGAGAGAGGGGTGATGGTGTCAATGAAACCAGACAGTGGACAGACGATAAACACTGCCTGTCTCCTGTACAGACCACGCCCTGCCACTAGGATGCTACATTGTTTGTCCTCCCCTTTGTCATGTTTTAGTGTTCCCAGTTTTGGGGGGGATTGTGGAGGAAAACATTTATTTAAATCATGTCATGCATTTCTACGATGACGTTTAAAGATCGGACCCTTTTTTTCAATTTTCGCCTAAAATGACATACCCAAATCTAACTGCCTGTAGCTCAGGACCTTTACCAAGGTTATGCATATTCTTGATACCATTTGAAAGGAAAAACTTAAGTTTGTGGAAATGTGAAATTAATGTAGGATAATATAACACATTAGATCTGGTAAAAGATAACGCATGTTTTTTTCTTTGTATTTTCTATTTTTTTTTGTTCCATCATCTTTGAAATGCAAGAGAAAGGCCATTATATCACTTAGGAGTATAGGTGCAATTTAGAGTTTGGCCACTAGATGGTAGCAGTGTATGTGCAAAGTTTTGGACTGATCCAATGAACCATTGCACTGTTCAAAATGTTTCATCAAGTCTGCCCAAATGTCCTGAATTGGTCAATTAAAACATTTTAAAGTACATAACTATAGAGAACATACAAAAATGATATGGTAATAAAGAAATTAAGTTTACACACTCCCAGGAATGTCATAAGCGATGGATAATTAGCTTCCCTATAGGATAGACACTAACCTTCACATATCTAGATGAGGGGCAGACACAGCAGGGGTTCAAACTGTAGAACACAGTTTCTACATTTGAATATAAAAATTGATTTTATCAAACAAAACTATGCTACATTTTATCTCTGGGACCCTCAGGATGACAAATCAGAGCAAGATTACTGAATGTAAGTACATTATTTACCTTCAGAGGCGAACGTATCAAACCAGTTGCCATGATAAAAGCATTTTGTTGTTGTGCAGTCTCCTCAAACAATAGCATGGTATTTTTTCACTGTAATTCATAGCTACTGTAAATTGGACAGTGCAGTTAGATTATCAAGAATTTAAGCTTTCTGCCCATAAAAGACATCTATGTCCTGGGAAATGTTCTTGTTACTTACAACGTCATGCTAATCACATTAGCCCATGTTAGCTCAACCGTCCCGCGAGAGGGGCACCGATCCCGTAGAGTTTTTTTTTTTACATAGGCCTATGGTAAATCTACTACATTTGTACTGTACTCTGTACAAGCCTAAGGTTTTGGTGTTCCATTTCACTGTGTTCCATTCCACTCTGCTATATCTATTCCACTGTCCTCCAGTAGATTAATTTAACAGAGGGGTAAACTCATGATGTTGCTGCAATCCTATGAATCTCACACATGAAGCAGCAGCACCCAATGGTGTTTAAGTCACTCCTACTTTCTCAGCCAATGATGTGAGAGGACACTGATCCTGTTAAGGACAAGGGCATTGTTTGGTGAACATGCAAGCAGGGAGCGTTTAGTGTGGTGCAGCAAGCTCTCTCCCTCTGTCTCTCTCTACTCCTCTCTCTCTGTCTGTCTTCTTTTTGTCTCCCTCCCACATCTCTCTCTCTCGTCTCTATCTTTACATCTCCCTCTCTCCCACCTCTTCTTTCTCACTCCCTCTCTCCCTGTCAGATGTCCTTATCATCACACACACGGTGGGTACATGTGACTACAGGGCACAATGACACACAGTCCAGTCCCACCATTAACAAGGTCATGAGCGGTAGCAAAGTTTGTTGTAATGTGAAGCACTTGAGATTCGGTTTCAATTTATCCCCTAAAATATGTGTAATGAATTTGATGGGAACGGGCCATATGACAGAAAAGGCCAACCTCTGTATGGCAACCTCTGTACAGTAAAAATGCTTTATCTGCCTTCCCAATGAAAACTAGTTTGAAAATTCTTAAATATTTTACGGAAAATAGATGAATGCTTTTGAACGATTCACCATGCTGCCTTGTTGACAACATGACCGAGCAGTGCAAATTACTGTTAGATTTGAGAAGGGCGCTCCTCCCTCACCGCTTTTGCCCGTTCACGTAACGGCCATAGACCGGCGCCCCAGGGCTCGACATAATCCAATCTGCCCAATCATAGCCATTGTTCCTTCTATTAAAGGACACATGAGTCAAAACTTCACCTTCAAAACACAATAGATGGGCACGATAACCAGATTAGATTTCCTTTAGTCTGACTGTGTATGGTAAATATAGATGTTTTCATTGTAATGGACAATTATTTTGCATTCACACATTGGATCTGACCTCTATCTTGGCCACAATCCCTGAATGTGTGTCACACAACTATATCATCAAGGGCCATGATCAATGAGAAACACTAGTCACATGATACATGAGTTTTACCTCACGTTTCCCACACTGTAAGTTAGCTACTGCTTTATACTACACATGACAGAGGCCCATGAGGTTGGCCAGAGGTTGTTCACTACATAAGTAATAGGGGACTCAGGCGCAGCCCACCCCCTAACTCGGCCCAGATCGTGACACAGGAACACTGGCAACTGTTTCATAGTGACCTCCACAAAACCAACACAAGTGCACACTTCTGCATGACAGCACACATATTCACACATGCGCACACACAGAGGAGGAAGGATATTCGTATTAACTGTTTCCTGTGCTGTGGTCAGCTGTGGTGCAATCAAATCATGAAGAGACTGCAATAAGTGCCTGATGTAAAATAGTTCCAATATCACCAGGGCAGGCTCAGACTATTTCCAATATCTTGTGTTTCAAATGTTTTTCCATAGTACTACCTTTGAAGCTTTTCAGGACTTCTCTCAACTATAGTAGTCTTCAGTTCCGCATTGGTTCTTCAGTTTCATCTTCAGTTGTAGTACTAAAATAACATTGAAGATAGAAGGGGAAAAACATTGGCAGGCCTGTCTCTGGGGATTGGGAGAACTGCCAATGATAGGCTGCAGCTGTCATCACCTCAGTAGTCCACATAGATATATTATGGACCATGGTAAAAATAGCACACCGAGCTTGTCCCCTCAGCAGCTCTCCTTTTAGAGTTTACATGAGGAAATGTTGTTTATTCTATTTTACTGAGCCATTACTTTGTTCTTATTCTTATATTTTATTTATTATTGTGTATCCTATAGATATGACTAATACAACTTAAAATGATAGTTATCTATAGCAGTACTGAGCATCTCTGGAATGTTAACTTGGTGGTAGTTAGTCCTGGTAAGTACATTACAAGTACTAACTGATGAAAGGAAAAGTGTAGACATATGATGCATTTGGCTACATAATACCACAAGTAATAGTTAAGAAGTTACTAAATTACTGACTGAATGAATAATACCATGATATCAATATCTGTAGAGCAATTTCTGAATTTGACACATTTTGGGCGTATATTCCATGCTCACCAACATCCCCCCTTTTTAAAATAATCATGTTTTTTTCTAACAGCAGTAGCAGCAGAGTACATCTGAGTCATTACTATTTAAAAGCACTCAATGGTTACTATGCTATGCAGAGGTCACCAAGGGGTCACAAAGAAATGGGAATCCATATCCCATGACTCCCCCAACCTCAACATTCCGCAGACCTGAGCTCCAGGTACGCAAACACATTGAACTTCCTGGAAACATCGCTTCCATTGTGTCTGCCTCTTTCAGGGAAGGGAAATGTGAAAAACCCATTATTAAAAGCAACAGAATGGATTATAATGACATGGTTACTGAACACAATGCGGTAGGCCGTTGATGTGACGCCTCTTGGGTTCATTGGGACGCATGCTTGATACACTAGTCCATTAGATTCCCCCGAGCCTCAGGCAGTTCTGCTCACCTCCTAGCCCTGCACCCAAATGACATACTATCAATGCTCACACCTCCATTTTACAAAGCAGAATGACGCATTCAATTTTGATGTTCTGACAAGATGCATTTTTCATAAATGGGGTCATCCTCTATCCAGGGACAGTCATCAGATATGAACATCACTAGGACAAATATGTTTTTGTATATCAAAGTAATACAAATATTCAGGTCATTGTGACCCAACTAAATTCGGTTCTGACACAGGCTGTACATGGTATATAGCGCCCTCTAGTGTTTAGAGAACATAAATCCTGCACCCGTTTTTATTTCGATGGATATAAAACTCCACAGAGCGTGTCATAATATCCAAAAAACCTACCGGTAAAATAGGGAAATGGTTCCAATTGTTTTTCCACCAATCCACCCTCAAGGGCTGTGTTTCATATAGGCTTACCTTGGAGTGACGTTTTGATAACCATACAAATCTCTCCTGGACAATGTGACTTTTAGCTATATATTCAGCTTTATTTACTTTCAGATCCAAAAATCCTAATCAGCGTCAAAGTAGACATCATGCAAGACCACAAATTCCTGCACGTCATCTCTAGATGCCACCTTTGCCAACAGGTATCGTGTCAACTTAGAACTTGCACAAGACAGTTCACAGAATTGTTCATTTAAAGAAATGTAGAAATTGTATAAATTACACTTCTAACAGAATCCAGAGTCTTACCTTTGCCTTGATTTGGCAGTCTTAGATCAGTGACATTTGTAGTTCTTTATGATAGCATTTCATATTTTTTGGGGGTAAATACAGGCAAATAAACTTAAGTCAACTTTCCAGAAATGTCCAGATCAACTAGCCCACGTCAGCTAATGTTTATTCATTTGCCCATAGTTGTACTTTGTCACTCAAATCACATGAAAAGACATGGCAAAATGTATAATAAAAAAATTCTTTAAAAAATGCAAACTTTTCTTTGCACCCTATGACAATGTGTATAATTTAAGGAATCTTTAAACCGGCGGGTGGGAAACATATTGCATACTAATATACCACTGTAATCCCAAAATTATTTTATTTTCAGTGGAAAACTTCAAGAACATAAAACAACCAGACATGTTTTAGAGGGAAACATTTTAATAATTATATCATTTCCACATTACTAATGACATGATCCGATAAAACCAGACCATGTTTCTACAGTACGTATATTCTCCTGTACATCAGTGCAGAGGGGGGGACGAACATGGATCCCTCCCTTCTGGTCTCTCTTTCTCTTAAATATACATGGGAGGAACAGCCCTGGGCCTGGAGAAGAGGAGCTGCTTTAGGAACATAAATATAGAAAACAGAGCTGTGTAATGCAGCCGGGGGTGAGGGAGTCCAGAGGGGGTCCTGGAGGTTTTTTTTTTTTACTCAGTGAGCCCCAGCTTCTTCTTGAGGGACTCTGGCATCTCAGGGGAAGGGGGACGGGGCAGGCGGAAGTAGACCTTCACGGAGTCGTAGATGAACCACTGCAGAGCGGTCAGGGTACCAATCATGATGATACGTGCAACCAGGCCCTTCCAAACACCTTAAAGGGGGAGAGAATGGGAGAAGGGAGGTGTTTGTTGGAAGTCTATAAATAAAATTACATCTGCTTTTTGGTTTCTTTGAGTGGGCCAAACACTCAATGTTGGGCAGTCATATATGCAAGATTTAAAAGGCCCTATTCAGTAGAATGACTTGAATGTTACAGGACTCTATCCAAAGGGACTAAAACAAGTGTTAACCAACCCTGGAGCTGCAGCACTCCAGAGGTGGATCTAAGGAGCGTGTTGTTGGAATAGGGCCATTAAATATTTATTTTAATTTTGTATTTATTCAGACCCACCTATCCTCACCCAGTAATCTGAGAGGGTTTGATTGGATAAAGTACCCTGAGGTACCAAATCACACCAGTGATAACTGAGGAAGGATGGCGTTTCCTAAATGAGACAAGCCCTACGGATGTCCACTCACCTTTAGGTCCGAGCTTCTTGAGCACTTGGGCGGCAGTGCTGCCACTCTCCTTGTTCAGTACAGACACCACTGAGTCCGCTGGGTGGGACACGATGGCACAGAACACACCAGCTGCAGGGGACAGACAAATCATCAGCACACACTCCTATATAGGACCACTATATACCATCAAACAGAAGCCAGGTCGTCTTTGTCCACCACCAAATGGAAGAAAACTGATTGAAACAGGGAGGGACAACTACCTGTACATGTCCAATAAGAAACACTTGTTTTCCTTTTCCGTTGCAAAACGTTTTGCTATGGTGTGCACTAATGAAAACGACCCAGGTTTCTCTGGGTAGAAGTTGCCATTGGTCACAGATCTAGGATCATATTACGCTTCCCCAAATCCTAACCAAATTGTATTTGTCACATGCGCCAAATACAACAGGTGTAGACCTTATTGAAATGCTTACTTACAAGCCCTAACCAACAATGCAAAAATAAATAAAAGTAAAAAAATAATTAAAGAGCAGCAGTAAAATAACTATAGCGAGGCTATATACAGGGGGTACAGGTAGAGTCAGTGTGTGGGGGCATCAGTTAGTTGAGGTAATATGTACCTTAGTTATAACGAGGACAACACAAACATGACTCTAGGTGAGCTCCTAGACCCACCTTCATCATATTTCCTGTGGTACTACTACTCACCGATGTAGCCGGCCGTGAAGGTGACGACCAGCTGCTCGGCCTTGGTGCAGTCAGCACGTGGTTTGGGCACCACGTGTTTGTAGAGCAGCTCCACTGTCCTCTCAAAGCAGGCAAACTTCATCATGGTGTAAGGGATCTGCCTCATCCACAGGGGAACCACACCCTTGTAGAACCTGGGGGGAGGGGAGTCAGTTCCATACATACGGATCAGAGTTCTCGTCTCTCTGATCAGAAACCATAGGTGAAAGCAATATGGTGGTCACTAACAAGGCACCGACTTTCACCAGTCAATTTTCCCCACACAAAGGAGATGAGAACAAACTACATTAGACTATCAAGGCTCAAACCTGGAAAATACCATTAGGGCCTATGGGATTGTCCATCCCCCAGCATAGCTCTACTGGTAGGGTCCCGTCAGTGGAACTGAGGGTTGCCAGTGCAGCAAGTAGACTGCTCTCACACGCCAATGACTCAAGCACCTCCAACTGTACAGCCAAAAAGCTGCCGCTGGCCTCCAAGCTGAAGCACTCAGACAACAGCATCAGCACAGGAGTGCCCTCCAGAGGTGGATCTAAGGAGCGTGTTTGGTGGTAACCTCTCAAAGCAGCCATGGGGAGCAAGAATTACTTTTGCAGGCTTATGTTCCATACCAGCCATGAAACACAATATAATAAAGGCCACAAGTTGAAGCAGGTTTGTTCACCTAGTGTAGAAACAAAAGCATCCACCTCATAGCTGTCCCTGAGAAGGATGGAATACTTTTACAGGTTATACAGCCTCCAAAACAAATACAAAAACCTAACATCTACTTACGCCCATACTCCCTCCTCTGCAAACATCTTGGGAGCACACTGTCTGAGGTTGTTGGCGTAGCCGGGACAGGTCTGGATACGCACTTTACATGCCTCCATGGGGGCCAGGGCAATGTCAGCGAAGAACTCCGCACTGGCAGATGCAGCCAGGTACAGGGATGTCCTCCACAGGTAGGTGTTCTCCTGTTAGATGAGAGAGGGTGAAGTCAGTTGCGGTCCTGTGTGGGCTAGCAAAACCAATGCCATGTGTTACAAGTCCCACAGGGATTACATTTAAATACAAAAAATATAAGTGCTCACTGTACTGTAATTGGATAAAAGCGCCTGCTAATTAGCATGTCATGTATTTTTTTGGTGGGTGAACTGTTCCTTTAAAACACCGTAAACAAGGGAATCCAACAGTGTTGGTTCCTCCCCACATTGGTTCCTACCCCTGACTGACCTCTCCAAGCATGTCGCTGTAGAAGATCTTGAACATCTCATAGAAGCCAAACTTGCAGAGACCCTGCATGGAGTAGCCAATGAAGGTAGGGGCCCAGCCCTTAGCCAGCCCTCGGGCTCCATCCTCCTTCAGTGTGAGGGAGAAGCCTTTGCCAATGCTCTTGTACTTGTCAGGGTCCACCTAAGGAAGAAAAACCAATGGATTAGTAGAGAGTCAAAGGAACAATGGGGGTAGAACCCTATGGGCTGAAATCTAGGTCATTTTATCTAAGGTTTCTAGCCCATGTTCAAAATAAAAAATATATACTATCTAGGTTTCAGGTTGTGAACTAGGGGGTTATCCAGATGAACATGACTACTTATAGCTAGTGATTTATCTGATGTCTGCTAATCTACAGGAATCTTCCGCCCAATCCCAAATAGTTTCCCTCCTTTTTTTACTCATCTATTCAAGTGCATAGGAATTAAGGGTACATTTGGACTGCAAGGTCTTGACGGATTTTAAGACCACAATTGTTGAACAATCCCTCTGGGACAATAAAGTTCAAATTAACTTCTTAGGGGTAGATTTGGGATTGGGCACCTTTCCTTACAGGAGCTATGGAGGCCTTCACACAGCAGACAGCTACAGGAGGTACCACAAACCTGGATGCGGCACTTGACAAGGTCGAGGGGTACAACAGCTGTGTGTGTGAGGCCGCAGCTCAGGATACCCCCAAAGCCACACAGTGCATAGTATTTTGTTGAGCCAAACTCACAGCTGACATCTGCAGAGTCTGCAGCACAAAACACAAGAATACGTTCCCAACATGCAGTCACGACACATGCACCACAGGACAATAATCACCAACAAACATGCCACCATTACATTAGAACACACCAGGGAATGAGCCAGATCAAATCTCAAACACTTGTGAATCAGGGTTTAGGTCAATTAGTTTTCAATTCAGGAAGTAAACTGACATTCCAATTTACCTCATTGCTTGTCTATGATAACATTTCAATCAGTTTACAGTGTACTTCCTGAATTGAAACTTCTACAACAAAAGAAACAGTGCTGAAGCGCGCATATATATATATATAGCTTACATAAATATATTGTTTATACTTTAGTCAATTTAAAGCTGGGAATAATTCCATTGAGGTGTAAATTACTTGGGCCTTTGAACCTACTTATAAAGCTATAGGCTACATTCTAGCAATGCATAGCTGCACTTTGTTCATGTTAGAAATAGCAGAGTGAACATTCTGAACACATTTTCCCCATTGTCACTCCTGACCTTTCAGTGACCTACAAGTCCTTTAGCTCTGGATTGGGAAGGGGAATGTAGCAGGCAGGGAGGTTCATTAAACAATAACAGGAACACTGGTGATTGTGAATCACACACTTACCATGCGATGTAGGTCATTCGAAAACAAAAATCAGGTGATCAAGTAGGGATAAAACGTGAGGAACAACAATGACAAAGATTCCACAACGACTGCACAAAACCGGGCTGCTTGATACATCCATTCTCCCATGCAAATTAATGCATTTCAGACAACAAAAACACATTAGCGTGTTGGGTTTTAAGTGGCTCCAGGCCACAGGGATAGACAGACCTGCATTCTGCATTTGACCAGATCGAGGGGCACTAGGGCAGCGTGTGTGGTGCCACAGCTGATGATGCCACCAAACCCACAGAGGAGTAAGTACTTCCGTGAGCCGAACTCACAGCTGTCTCCCTCTGAAGAAAGAGTCAGGCAATACTTTCAAAATGGGGACTTGGTGTTGATGTTGTTCATTAGAAACGTGGTAATAAGAGCAAACTGCATCTTCCCTAGGCTAAATTGTGTGTCCTGTCCTATGTAGTCTGCATAGGCCTATATCACAGGTGCAAAGAGCCATGCACACATAGAACATTTACTCGCTGTGAGGGCAGACTGTTGTGCAACAGGCGCTGTAACAGCAGAGCAGACTAGCTATATAACTAATCAACCAACCAGCACACAGTATTTAGGCTATAAAAAAGGACACAGGCCAGCAAGCTCTAAAACTAACCAAAAGCCTGACCCAAATATGGTGGTTCAATAACAGCTAATGTCACCTTTACAACTAGAACTAAGCCATAAAAACAACAAATATTGCATAGAAAAATGTAAGGCAACAATGAAAAACAGAAATAATATTGCAATGGTCAGCAATGGCTTTATGTTACAAAAAAAGGATAGCATTTCAAGTGATCCTAAATCTTGACAAAACCTGTCAAACTTAACCGAATTGAGAACCAATGAAATGCCCCCGTCTAGGGGTCAGACGCATATCATTAGCTGTTTGGTGTGCTAGAAAGCGACACAGACATTTACCTAACTTCTACTTTGCACGTTTGAGTCAGGGGCCTCTCACCTTAGTGAGGAGGGGGTCATGAATTCAGTTCAAATACCTGCGGCATATTTCACAGTTTACATCTGCCCTTCGGTGTCCTCCATTGACAAGGCCCGTCTTTGACATGACACATTTAATGACCGTGGCTAGACCGCGGTGAACGTTTGACGAACACACAGCAGTCGTATATATTAAAAGACATGTGGAATCAAATCGGTACCTCGTCTCAACATTGATTCAGTCGACTGAGCAATTGCTCGCTAGTTAGCATGCAGAACCGTTGGTTTTACCCGTCATTGCTGCGGCAGCCAGGCCGCGGCTCTGTCCATTAGCGCGGAGGCTCGGTTTGGGCTCCTCGGTTTCTTGGAGGGAGAAGAGCGGGGCGCTGAAGGGATTCGCCCGGGACAACTGCGTTAGTGTGCTCGGATACATGGTGTCCAAAAACCGGGCTGTAGAACGAAAGCGAATGTTAGCAAGCTAGCTCACTACCTTGCTCTAGAAAACACGACCAACAGTAAACCACCTCAGCGTACACTGACAACAGCCTAGGTAGGGATGTAGCTAGAATTGGACACCCAGACAACATGGAATAGAAAGGCAAACAGTATTGTGTCATGTTATTGTTTGTGTGAGCTAGATATTCCTCTAGTTGGCTCAAGTACGTCAGCCTGCTCACTACTAGCTGATTAGCCAGCTTCCCAAGGTGGAACGGCTGCGCAAGACAAGCTAGCGACATAAAAAACACTCTAAACGTCCTGAACAAAGCATTACAGTAAAGACACGGCTTCGTAGTCCATTCTACTCTAGCGTCGTGAATTGTTCTGGTCGATATTTCGTAGTACTGCACTCACTCTCTCCGTGTGTTGAAATGGAGCCTCCACTCTGCTTCAACCTGCGGCTCTCAGGGGCCCAACGACCTCGCGATAAAGCGCTTTGTCCTTCCCTGACGTCACGGGGAAAAGTGGGAGAATCCTTCTGCGTCGCGTCCTATAAGGGGCGGCGTACGGAATGACAGCGCGATCACTCAAAATGCGGGGTCCAATCACGACATAGGACTTTCCTAAGCCTTCAGCGCGATCATAGAAGAACAATGCTAGAATTCTATTTAAATTGAGTTTTAGAAGTGACAGTGCCACCAAATCACATGGAAGACTAAAGACATTTGCTGTGCTTGTTGCTTTCTTGTGTACAGAAACGGTTAAAATGATTTTTGCTGGTTTTTACATTTGTATTCCTGCCACTTTAGCTGAAGCATGATGGAGTGCATGTGTGTGCATGTGTGTGTCAGATAAAGACAGGGAGTGAGGGGGAGAGAGAGAGATAATGTAAACATATGTCTCCCAGGTAAATAAAGTCCTTTGATTTGAATTGAGAGGGAGCGAGAGAGGGGGCAGAGAAAGAACGTTACAGAGACAGAGCAATACAAAGAGAGAGAGAGCGCGTGGGAGAGAGGTCTAGTAAGTAGATTACTATGCCTTGGCAGTCTATTCTTGTCCATTGTATTAATCTAGGCCTGTAGAGCAGGGCAGGCTTCAACCCTGCAGGTCATCAGTGTCAGGGCAGTCTTGACTTTTACGGCATTCACGTGCTAGTCAGAACTAGGAAACTCTGACATTTCCAATTTGCTATGGTTGTAGTTATACACATGCCACGTTCAACCAGTTAGCAAGTCAGAAATGTCAGAATGTCCTAGTTCCGAGTAGCATGTGAAGCTCTTATCAAGTGGACCTCTGAATGATAGGACCAGTTTAATAAATATCAAATCAGAGAGCAGAAACCACAGAAAATGCCTTCATGTCTCTACTACAACCTATATTTAACAATCCTTTGGCAATGGTCAGTAGGCAGCTCAATCCTGCTTCTGGCTGACTGTGTGTAGGTGTCTGGGTGAAGTTAAAATTAGCATCAGGGTCCTGTATGAGTGCAATAGGTGAAACTATTCCTGATTTCCACTCTGGGCTAAGTAGAGGGTATTCAGTGGAGCCTGTATTTTATCATTGACACCCTTACAAAAAAAGATTGCTGTCAGAGTGCAGTATAACAGCAGTACACTGAAATATAACTGCAGTTAGAGTGCATTATAACTGCAATATGTTGCAAATACTGCATCCAAAAGAACAGTGTTTTTTACTGCAGTAATTTTGCAGTGTTACTGCAGTAATTTTGCAGTGTTACTGCAGTTACAGTGCAGTATAACTGCAGTTCAACTGCAGTTAATCTGCAATTACTCCGTCCAAAAAAACAGTTGACTGCAGTTACTGAACTTTTACTGCAGTTTCAAAACTGCAATCTTTTTTGTGAGGGCAGGCTCAGCTCCCCCTCTGCAGCTAGAAGGTACTGCTGTAAGAAAAATACTGTAGCTATTTTGGAATGGCTGGTCCAAGGAGTGCCTCAAGGCTCCGTCCTCGAATCTCTGACTTTCATTATCTACATGCTTCCCCTGAGCCAGATCACCCGCCGCCATGGTCTCAACATCTACTCAAACTCAACAGTAATAAAACAGATCATACTGGTGGCTCCCAAAGCTCTCCTCAAGAAAGTGGGAGGCCTCGTAATGTCCATCGAGGGCTCTTCCATCTGCGGTCAGAAACTTGGGTCCCACTCTCTCCTTTGAGCCCCACATAAAATACATCTCTAAACCCGCCTTCTTCTACCATCACTTGTTACATCATGAATGGCCTAGAGTTCTTCTCGGGTCCAAAACGTTGGACCCAAATGTACCCAATCATTTTTTTAAAGGCGGACCTGGACCTGAACAGACCCGAGAAAAATCAAACCCGAATTTGAATGGACCCGACAACAAACAGACCTTTATATATAAATTCACCTTATTGGTGTAAAATAAATATCTTACAGACTATGCAGAGCTGTGGTTACATACAGTGTATTCGGAAAGTATTCAGACCCTTTGACTTAAAAAAATAAATAAATACGTTATAGCCTTATTCTAAAATGGATCAAATAGTTTTTTCCCTAATCAATCTACACACAATACCCCATAATGACAAAGCAAAAACAGGTTTTAATAAATTTATGCAAATGTAAAAAACAAAACGGAAAAATCACATTTACATAAGTATTCCGACCATTCACTCAGTACTTTGTTGGAACACCTTTGGCAGCGATTACAGCCTCAAGTTTTCTTGGGTACGACGCTACAAGCATGGCACACCTGTATTTGGGGAGTTTCTCCCATTCTTCTCTGCAGATCCTCTCAAGCTCTGTCAGGTTGGATGGAAAGTGTCGTTGCACAGCTATTTTCAAGTCTCTCCAGAGATGTTCGGTCGGGTTCAAGTCCAGGCTGTGGCTGGGCCATTCAAGGACATTCAGAGACTTGTACCGAAGCCACTCCTATGTTGTCTCGGCTGTGTACTTAGGGTCGTTGTCCTGTTGGAAGGGGAACCTTCGCCCCAGTCTGAGGTCCTGAGCGCCCTGGAGCAGGTTTTCATCAAGGATCTCTCTGTACTTGGCTCCGTTCATCCTTCCCTTGATCCTGACTAGTCTCCCAGTCCCTGCCGCCGAAAAACATTCCCACAGCATGATGCTGCCACCACCATGCTTCACCTTACTGATGGTGTCACGTTTCCTCCAGACGTGACGCTTGACATTCAGGCCAAAGAGTTCAATCTTGGTTTCATCAGACCAGAGAATCTTGTTTCTCATGGTCTGAGAGTCCTTTAGGTGCCTTTTGGCAAACTCCAAGCGGTCTGTCATGTGCCTTTTACTGAGGAGTGGCTTCCGTCTGGCCACTCTACCCTAAACGCCAGATTGGTGGAGTGCTGCAGAGATTGTTGTCCTTCTGGAAGGTTCTCACATCTCCACAGTGGAACTCTGGAGCTCTGTCACAGTGACCATCGGGTTCTTGGTCACCTCCCTGACCAAGGCCCTTCTCCTACGATTGCTCAGTTTGGCCGGGTGTCCAGCTTTTGGAAGAGTCTTGGTGATTTCAAACTGCTTCCATTTAAGAATGATGGAGGCCACTGTGTTTTTGGGAACCTTAAATGCTGCAGAAATGTTTTGGTACCCTTCCCCAGACCTATGTCTCGACACAATCCTGTCTCGGAGCTCTACGGACAATTCCTTCAACCTCATGGCTTAGTTTTTGCTCTGACATGCACTGTCAACTGTGGGACCTTATTCAGACAGGTGTGTGCCTTTCCAAATCATGTACAATCAACTGAATTTACCACAGGTGGACTCCATCAAGTTGTAGAAACATCTCAAGGATGATCAATGGAAACAGGATGCCACTGAGCTCAATTTCGAGTCTCATAGCAAAGGGTCTGAATACTTTTGTAAATAAGCTATTGCTGTTTTTGCTTTGTCATTATGAGGTATTGTGTGTCAATTTATGAGGAGAAACAATAAATTAATACATTTTAGAATAAGGCTGTAACGTAACAAAATGTGAAAAAAGTCAAGGGGTCTGAATACTTTCCGAATGCACTGTAGACCCCAGGCCCGATGACAATCAAACAGGACCCGACCTGGACCCAAGGAAAAAGTGAGAATTTCAGGTTTGGGTGGACCCGTGAAGACCGCTAGTCTGGACTACTGCGGCTCTAGTACGTCCAGAACTCCGCTGCCAGTCCTCTCACACACCAGAACCTCAGAACAACATCACCCCCACTTTGCACTACCATCACTGGCTCCCAGTCAAATTCTGCATTACCTTCAAGATCTTACTCCTCACCTACAAGGCCCTGCATAGCCTTGCCCCTCATACCTCTCCGACCTCCTCCATACACACACGCCTTCCCGCTGTCTCCGCTCCCCTGACTCAGGACTACTCACCATCCCTAAAACAAGAATGGGGGTCCGGGCATTCATTACCGCTGCTCCCAAATTCTGGAACTCTCTTCCCCCAAGCCACCGACAACTCTGACTCCGTCACCACCTTCAAAAGCGGACAAAAATTCCACCTGTTCAGTCTGTCTTTCCCCTCAGTTTAGCCCTATAAAATAAGGTCACTTTAATTTATATTTTAATTAGCAGTCTCACTTAAACCATCATATCCGCGGCCCCGTTTTACCAAGAGACTTGAAAACTTTGTATGTGGGTGTTTTCTTCATACTGAACAAATTTACCTCAAAGACCCATAAGGTCCGTCAGGATATATTTTCTTCCATCTTGGACATTTTTTGAAAACCTTTGAACCATATAACACAAAATAACACAAAATTCCAGTCCAAATAACACCAAACTCAGTATGTAGGCCCACTTAAGAGACTGTTTAAGAGATGGCTATTGATAAAATAAGGAAATCAGACTTTTTGTGTCCATTTAAATCCGCTGTAAATCCACTCCACAATGGCCTATCAACTTGAAACTTTTTAGGGTCATCAAAGACGTTACCATGATGAACCATGTTACATTTGGCATTGATATCTTATAAAAAAAAGGAAACTATTAATAATTAACTTTTACTATGTGACACTGTTTAAATAATCAAACAAAATCTTCTTCTCATGGACTAAAAGTCAGTTGCACTCCAAATGTGGTCTTTAGACTCATCACAATAGTCCCTAAACAGTTTGAGAAAATAACATTGATGCATTCAAAGATGGCCACACTATACCAGCAGATACACTAATATGCAAAACATTCTTGCTCCTATGCTTCTTTTCATGAACCATAGGACCAAATGACACCAAATTTGGAATGTAAGCCATGGTTTGAGAAAAGCTAAGGGATTGGTAAAAAGGTGGCAGAGTTATTGACAAATCACAGATTTTACGTGTCCATTTAAACCACTGTCAATTCACTTAATCTGAAACTTGTCATCGTTATCATGGACGTCCCAAAAATGAGATGAACCACACTGAATTTTATATTAATATCTAAAAAAAAACAAGGAAAACTAATCATTCTGTGCATATGTAATGCTAATGCTTAAAATCGTCAATCATCTTTTCCTCATGAACCATATGTCAGATTCACTCGCAATTTTGTATTTAAACTCATTACATCAGTCCAATGGCTTTGAGAATGATTAGTTGCTGCATTCATAGTCGGTCACGCTCAGCACTAGATGGCATATCACACCAGGGATAGAAGAACTAAACCGATGGACATGGGGCAATGAAATATGTAAACCTCATGTATACATCCCTTAGAAGCTGTGCGAATATAGTCACTGCAACCTTAGATAGCTGCACCAGACCAATTGGTGGCACTATAGATGTCATTGGCACTAGTGGCGTCATAGGATACTAGAGTAATAACTATTGATCAAGTGGACTTAGTCTAATGCAAATGAATGTTAGATTTCAATTATGCAGACACAATGTGAAATATCATTATTAGTATCTGTATAATCACATATTGTTGGCCTAGTATGTGGTCTGAACGTAGTGAACAGTGGATATTGTATTTTGGAAATTTAGAAACCGGAAGTCCTGCCGCTTGCAGTCAACGTATTACAGCGGAGAGTGTATTGAAGCATTTTGGAACACTAATGTGGAGTGTACCAACAGACAAATCATTTACACAAACAAATATTTACACTAAACGCTGAAAATATTTAACTAATCTTAACATAAACCATTAGTCAAATTGACCCCAGAATTGGCATATAAACTCAATATATTATTAATAATTAAGAATGATTACCTGCTGCATTCAAACCAACCTACAGCACTAGACTAAACTTCACTTGAGTCATCCTTGCAGTATCCAGAGATCAACTTGGTAATGCTTTCACTGATTCAGAGGGGTTGGGTTAAATGCGGAAGACACATTTCAGTTGAAGCATTCAGTTGACAACTGACTGGTATCCCCCCCTATCCCTTATTGCACACAAAGGAAGATTATCATGTAGAAACAGAGTGCTTGCTTTGTAATCCAACTGATCTGGTTTCCTTTCTGTCATGCTGTGAACCCTGTTCATTGCTGCTTGCAGCTAATATTCGTTTTGTTTTACTCTTTGCTGTACAGTGTCAAGTTTAGTAAAAAATTAATAATCCTCAATAGACATATTATCCTTACATATTACAACAGTTTTATTGAGGATATTACATTATTTATTACAATGAATACATACATTACTAATTAGGCTCCACAAAAAAACATGGCGGTGGCATTTAAGAGCTATGTGTGCATGAGTTTTAAGAATCCCTGTCTCACACACATACCCGCTGTATAGATGGTTTGATCAAGAAATAACAGATTACAATTGGTTGAAATTCCTTCAGTCTTTGCCTGACTGTTTTTGCTAATAACTGCATTAGATTACATCGAACTTCATTAGATTATAGTGACAGCATTACAAAAGCAAACCGTGTGAAACACAGACAATTCTCTTTCACAGACTCTGGAAAATACAATCATACGATTACACCATGCAGAGATATAAAACAAAAACATAGACCATATAAAGCAAGTTCACATAATTTGGAAGCCACTGTTTTGGTGTATGTACATTATCTGGAGATTATTAGTGTGACTGGCTTGCTCTCAGCCTCACAGATGGGGAAAGGACGGACTGAAACAAACAGAAGACAGTATTGTCATTTTAGAATGAGAAGTGGGGGTTATCTTCAATGTTCAATATATCATTTTGGACATTGTCGTCTTCAGGAGGCGTTGATACAGATTAGGCCCCCGTCCCAGACCATTTAACCAATTATACGTGATGGAAACAGGGGAAGAAAAAAACAAGAATGCCAAGGAAGCGAGGAACCATGAAAATGGTGGCAGTAACATTATGCTGCCAGAGCACTGTCATCAAGGCTTCACTTGCTGACCTCACGGTCACTGATCTGCGTGGAATCTGAGGACCCTCCAAAGGGGGCCATAGCGTTGGTCTCCATGGTCTGGTAGATGAAGAATATGAAGCCAGCTACAATGCTGAGGAGCAGCAGCTTCAGCCAGACAGGCAGGCCATGGGGTGGTGCTATGGCCTTGCCAGCAGGGGGTGCCACTGACGTTACCAGCCTGGTAGAGGGGGGCAGGGTGGTGACTCTGTGGACGGTGGCGGTGCGGCTCTCCGTGTAGGAAGAGTTAGAGGAGCGCAGGAGGGTCTCATCTGTCCACAGGTCACCAGACTTTAGGGACCTGCCGGCTGCCCCTCGGATGGGCCGTCGACAGGTGGCACTAGAAGGACGGGAGAGGAAGAAAGTTGAGATTCATTGTGACATTCCACACATGAGTTGCCATCAGGCAAGTATTATGATCAAGCTCTTAACTTAGTTATAGGACACTGCTTTACAGGAATGACAAGACTGTGGGTAGGAGTCTGCCAGATATAGCAAGGATTTATTAAAGTTGTTTATGTATTCCGATAGAATAACGCGTATGTCTTACTTGATTCCTGTTGGAGTGGTGGTCTCGTAGGGGAACATCTCCTTGAGGACATCCTTCTCATCCACCCTGCTGGGTGTCTGGTCACCAGCTGCTATCTTCTCCACCTGCAACACACATCTTTTAGTACACATTCTTTAGACTTTGAGGCTGACACATTGCTCCATTTGCGTGTTACCAAGTCAATGCCAAAACCGCCACCTTCACATAAGGGCTAGAGGGGTATTATTTTTGGAATAGGCTAGAGAGGGGTGTACTCCTAAAGACCACTAGATGGCCCTGTTGCAGTCCTATGCCCATGTGACCAAACCACCAGTAAACCCAAGGCTTGTGACAAACACCATTCCCTTGTCTTGTGAATAATACCACCTTGACAAACAAACCAGCACAGACCCTAGGTAATACATGCATACGGCATAGCAATGAATTACTTTCGTACCCATGGCTCCTCAGAGATACTCGAGGAGACACTGTCCTGCCCCCTCACTGGAGTCACAGAGGAGAGGAAGGGGGTGTTTTTCTGCTGTTTCCACTTAGGTTGGAGGTCATTTTTAGACTCATTTTGGTCAAAGAGAGGTGAGTAAGAGCGAGAGACGGGGAGGAGGTCGTATTGGGGTTAGTCTTCTTTCATTCCCCTCAAATCTTTCATGCAGCAGTACAAGTACAGACAGCTGTGCTCCACACACACACACACTACAGTAGCCCCATTCATAATCATCACCCATATGTTTACAACTATACCATGTCTGAGAAAAAACTGTGCAATCACTTGCACTCCCCAACAACACAATTAAGTTCCAAATTCCAGGTGCCACCACAACAAACCATTGTGAGGAAAACCGAACTCTTGAGGACAACTATCGGACAATATACTTTAAACTGTATACCCGAGTAAAGCGATTGGACAGCGTGTCAAACTTGGCAGAGAGAGATGATAGGGATTCCAGTTGTTCCTTCAGGGATGGAGATGAGGGGGTGTGTGAGACGTAGCTTACAGGCCGGATGGTGAAGGAGGCAAAGGGGTCACTTCCAGACAAACGAGGTAGTGAGGAAGGCTTGGCTACTAGGAGCGGGCGGACTTCCTGTGGTACTCCCTTTAACAGGGATAGGGCATGTAACACACTGGATCAGTATCCTATACTAGTAGAGTTGGGCCATCACTTACACAGGTGCATTTAAAATCCAGTGAGCAATAATACAGTAGTGTGTATCCTAAGAGGACAGTGTGATTAAGATCATATACCCACCACAGGCCATTGTTTCAGGGGTCTAATGCTCTGTCCTACTGGAGCATGGACACTTGGTGCAGGTTCCTGAGATGACCAAAGACACGGATTAGAAATATCAGTTATAGAAGAGGTTGGTTGATATCCATACAGACCCAGGAGAGAGACTGAAGGCAAGAGAGTGAGACCAAAACAAATAGCCAGTGATCAGAGCATTGAGCAAATTGTGAACAGATCCAAAAATCACTCAATACAGAGTGATGTCCCAAGTACTATAGCACGTGAGAGATGTCACAAACCTCTAAAAGAGCTGTATTGAGTAGGGAGGTTGGCTCATGACTGGGAGCTTTAGTAGTCAGAGTGAGAGGAAGACCATCCTCCTCACAGCACAGCTTGAATACAAGAGAATGGCTTTATTTTTGCAGAGGGGAAAGAACAGTTGTGGCTTTCGGATTAGATAAACAACACACACACACACACAAAAGAAACAAACGAAAATTGATTTTCGAAGTGGATGAAAAGGTCTTTGGTCTTGGTGGCAGAAAAATCTTCCAGGAAGTTCTCCTCACACCAGAGGTCAAACTTGTCCACTGCATTGAAACAGTCGAGATGTTTGGCTTTGTGCTGCACTCACCGTGTACACATGGTAGGTATTGTTCCGAACCCATCCAAACTCAGTTCGAAATCGATCAAATCATCCAACCATGCTCAGTAAACCAAATCAGGCTGGCGTCAAGGTATGCCCATTGGAACGAAACATTGACATGTAGCTCATCCAGTTCAATAGGGAGACTAGAGGCTAGTTAGAACTATAGAAGGGAGCTGTGGGCATACCTCCCATAGTTCCTTTACCACCAGACTCCCCATACTTCCCCTCTTCCTTTTTGGTTTCCGCTGTCTCTCTTGCCACATCTCATTTGGCTTCCTCTAGGGTGTCCACCAATTCTGCCCAGAGTGGGTGAAAACACAGTTTGGTGATCAACTTTCACTTCCCTTATTTTATTAAATACATTTTACCAAGACAAATAAGATTATTCACGTTCCGAATCATTCAGTGGGGTCTTTAACATATCATTAATATTATATCCAAAAAGTTGGATTACGTAACCTAATACATCTGATAAGCACCGAACTGACAGAGCGGTGCCGCTTTCTCGCAGGAACATGCTGTGGTGGTAGTCTGCAAAGATTTTCTGCGAGTCGCAAAAAGCTAAATTAGCATGAACGAGCTAAATTAAAATGTAAAAAGCTTTGAAAATAAAAAGCATTTCACAGAGACATGCTTGTTTTGTGAGAAATCTTCTGTCCCGTCTCAAAATCGATAAACATCTTCCCTCTATACTGTTTTATGTCCTCCGGATTCGAGAAGAAAGATGCTACTTTCCAGGTTTTTGCCACTTTTTGTCTGACCTAAATTGATTTAGTCACCCTAATCTGGGCCATCCTACAACAGTTAAAAACAGCAATAACATTTGAACGGATTATGATAGAGACACGAGGTTTGGACTATAGTATCTACACAATTAACATTCATTTACATTTACTTTGCCCCAACTCACCCCACAATGGGCATTTACAATTGTTACAGCGTAAATATATATATATTTTTAATTACAGTTCCATTCACTTCACTCCCCCCTGCTGCTTTTTTATTTAACTAGGCAAGTCACTTAAGAACAAATTATTATTTACAATGACAGCCTACCCCAGCGACGCTGGGCCAATTGTGCGCAGCTCTAAGGACTCCCAATCATGGCCGGTTGTGATACAGCCTGGAATCAAACCAGGGTCTGTAGTGACACTTCTATCCCTGAGATGCAGTGCCTTAGACAACTGCGCCACATTCGGGGAGCCCCTGTGGTCCCTATGGACATTCCCAAACGGACTCTGCCCCCACCACCCCGCGGTCATTTATCATTGCTACAGTTGCAAATGTGTATATATTATTATTATTATTGTTTCTATCCACATTTTTTATCATTCACTTCTCTTTTTATTTGACATATTTTTTAAATGTATTTTGACTTGCACTGTTAGAGCCTCAAACTGCCACACCTCACTTGAACCCATTCCATCTCGGGACAGACGTCCCCGATTCTGAAGAAGCAGGGTCTCTCGAATATATGATTACATCATCATGTGTCTCCATTGTTAACGTTAAGTCGCACAGGCAAGAAGCACATCGAAACAAAGTTAGGAAAGTACGCCCACACACAAATGTATACGTTAAAATGGAACAAATCATTTCTAGTTCCCAGTGATTGACCAAAAGGGTATTTCTATCTCCCAGTGAGTGAATATAAGGGGCAAGGAAAGCACCTTCCTACAGGTCTGCCAGGGAGTGAGAGAGTGGGGGCCCTCAGGGACACCGTGGCTGGGGGTCTTGACTGGGGGGCCACTGGGTTTGGCTTTGGGGAACCAGAGCGCAGCAGCATTCACATTCAGAGGGAAGGCTCGGTCAGGGACAGACTGACGGTAAGACACAGTAGAGACTTTAGAGGACTAGACTAAATAGCCAAAACGTCAGGAGGGTGGGTGGGTGACTCTTCAACATTAAGGTTCAGCAATAAGAAATATGAAAAATGGCACAGTCCCACATATCTTACTATGACTAAGAGACACCATTGTGACTACGTGATCATTAGCTATGTATACCCATTAAACAACTTCCAATATCAATCCGTGCCATGAACACAACAACCATTCATAGTGACAGTGAGTGACAAGTAACCACAGTGAACCTCACAGGTACCTGAGTCAGTCTGGGTGATGGAGACTCGGCCCTGGCTGTTAAGACAACCTGATGGATAGTCCTAGCGGACTGAGACTGGGCATGGGCTAGGCCATGCAGTAAGAGAGTGGACTTAGAGCTTGGCTTCTCTGCCAATATAGGTTTAGGTTCCTTAAGGACTTCCTGGAACATGACAGATGGGGAGAGAGGCGAAAGGAAGTTAAATAGAGGGAAGCCTGACAAATGAATCAGTGGAACGTTTACTCAGGACATCACAAACCCATGTCTATTGATCACAAACCCACCAGAAGCAGAGGTGCCTTGGTCTTTGCCTCTCTTTGACGGGGAAGAACTACCTCACCAGCTGATAGCTCGGAGACATCCTGGAGCAGGACGAGGAGAATGATGAGGAAGCTGCGTAATAATTGAGGCAAACATGCATCTAGCTGAGGAAGACAGTGGCACCAGGTGATGTGGTGAAAGGGAGGACACACCCACCAACACAAAAGAAGCTTCCCAAATAAATCCAAATGTATATAATATTAAATAGTGGATGTAGAGAACCCAGTGAATTAAGAGAGTCTATGCCTTTGTGAGACTGCTTAATGCTGCTTAACGAATTGTATACTACATCTCATGTTTTCTTATATTTACTTATTTAGGCCTATGTATGCTGCAATTCAGCTTTTAGCTGCAAATGTGTACAAATCCAAATAAACCTTAAATATATAACACAACTAACACTATCCACAAAAAAAGGTGATTATCAAGCTAAACACTCGTCCGGTGCACCACAAACCCAAGGAGATGGATAGACTCAGTGTATATTACAGTATCATCGCTTGCAGGGACCATCTGGTCGACTCTATGAGATGATCTCCTCAACGGTCTCTTTATGTTCAACACAGGATGCTCTTCCTCAAGATCATCATCCTCCTCCGGAGCATAGATCTAAACGCACACATTTTTCAGAACACCCAACCTTCCACCTCTTTGCGAACACACCTTACAAAGCCAACTTCAGTGAGTAAAGTTGCTTTAAAAAGGGACAGTTCGAGACTTACGCCGAGTCTGATGAACTCCGGGATACCATTCTGATGTCTATACTTCCAGTATGAAGGAAGTTACAGGTGCGAGACAACGCTAACTAGAGTTAGCCCACGACTGGAAACGCACAGGAACAGCTAACTTGAGGTAGTAGATAAATATCAAACTATCCCTTTAATGTGGTTACAAAATCCACATGAGACAGGCAGCTTCAGTAGAATAGGTTACCATCTGGGACTTTCAGGATGTTGACACCAGATGTCACCAACACCTCCCAAAGTATCAAGAAGGAGAAAAGTAAAAGGGCTTAAAAATATATATTTTAACTCAAACAATAGGATTTGCGAATTTTTTTAAATAATAAGCAGGGGCTTTAAGTATGTTCTAGAGAGCGAAAATAGTGGACTAGAGGCACCCAGTGGCAAAGAAAAAAACAAGCTAATCCAAGTCATGTGGCCGGTCCTGAAATCAAAGCCTGCTGCACTAACTCCCAGCAGACAGACACACAGAGAGGGTCCTTCAGACAGACATTTGGTGCTTTGTTTTCCACACACGTGTGATTCCCACCCCTATAGACGTCTCATAAAGGACACACTTCCTCTCTCTCAAAGAATGTATTAGAGACAGGTTTAAATCGACCCCAGCTGTGCCGCTGCACATCCGATAGCCTCTAATGGGACTACTAATCATTGCCAAATGTGCAGCACTTGGGGACAAATCACAACTTGAGATATGCATGCTATTTAACTCCGATTTCAACACATTCTGTATGGCGAGATGTGAAGGAATGCAAACCATGAGGTTGGCCTAGGGTGAGGATGTGCTTTTGTCCACTGATTAAATAAAGATAATAAAATAAAGAGTGACTTACCCGGTTGTGCTGGCTGCTCCGGGTCCTGGTGGTGACTGGGGTCTTCCCTCTGCTTCTGACAGGTCTCTCCACCACGGGGACTGGGACAAGCTCTGGTTCTGTCGTCACCTCTAAACACATACACACCACAGAATTTCCATCAATGTTATGCTCTGTCAGTCAGTCTATTGACCAACCCATCAATCCATGATTCGTATTATCCCAGAGGGCCAATTTGGTTTGAAAGTAGGCATCTCAGAAAAAAAGATGTAATGTGTAATCTAATGTGTCAACTGCCGCGATGAATCTGATTTGAATCTGTAATAAAGAGGATGACTGAGTGTTCCATTTCTTACCTTCTTCCTTGTCGCTGTAGCGGTCTGAGTCAGAGTTGCCGTTGTGGTTGCTGTCTACCTGAGTGATGACCACCGGTAGAGTCACGGTCTCAGGAGGACCATGGTCCAACAGCTTCTGGAGCCTTCTCTCATACAGCTTACGGGTTGAGGCTGCCATGACAAGACATTCAAATAAATTCAATAGAACTTTATGAATCCCTCTTATGGGTGGAGGCTGCCAAAAGTTCAGACATTATTCAAATGAATTCAACACAACTTTATGAATAAATGAAGATAGCAACAATGTCCATTATTAAAATAAATTCAATGCAACTCTTAATTCCCTGAATTCCCAACTCTTACTCACCCACGATGGGTCCTGCGTTGATTCCATACTTGAGCAGCTCATCCTTAAGGCCCTCACTAGTCAGCTCAGTCACATCCAGGTCCTCTGGCCGAGGCTTGTCTGTTTTCCTCGTGGCTTTCTGTGAAAGAGGGATCACAGAGGTCAGATTGGTGTAAAGTGTTGAGATCTATAGTCACAGAATTAGCCTAAAGGTTTAATTCAATTTGTGCTGCAGCTTGCCTAACCACAAATCCAAAAGAAGCAAAGCAATCCCTTTTGTGCTACTGAACATTACAGGGTTTAACATTTCAAATCTACAGAACCTCTTCAGAGTAAGAGCGCTCCCTGGGCTCAGGTGTTAAACCCCGTAAAAAGGTTTCTAATCACACACTAATTATCAGCAGAGCTAGTTTAACGCCATCTCCTGACCTAAACCATCGTGAGATTGATAAACAATGCTTGTAAATAAACAAGTCTCCGCTCAGATGAATCATCAGACAGATGTTTGCCTAATGCAAGACATGTATTATATACACTGAATGTACAAAACATTAAGGACAACTGCTCCTTCCATGACAGACAGACCAGGTGAAAGCTATGATCCCTTATTGAGGTCACTTGTTAAATCCACTTCAAAATAAGTGTAAATGAATGGGAGGAGAAAGGTTAATGAAGGCAAAACAAAAGATTTGAGTGCACTTTGAGGCTGGGAACTCTAATGAATTTATCCTCTGCAGCAGAGGTAACTGGGTCTTCCATTCCTGTGGCGGTCCTCATGAGAACCAGTTTCATCATAGCGCTTGGTTTTTGTGACTGCAGTTGAAGAAACTTTCAAAGTCCTTGAAATGTTCCATATTGAATAACCATGTCTTAAAGTAATGGACTGTCGTTTCTCGTTGTTTATCTGAGCTGTTCTTACCATAATATGGACTTGGTCTTTTACCAAATAGGGCTATCTTCTGTATACCTTGTCACAACACAACTGATTGGACCAAACGCATTAAGGAAAGAAATTCCACAAATTAACTTTTAACAAGGCACACCTGTTAATTGAAATGCATTCCAGGTGACTACCTCATGAAGCTGGTTGAGAGAATGCCAAGAGTGTACAAATCTGTCATCAAGGCAAAGGGTGGCTATTTGAAGAATCTCAAACATAAAATATATTTTGATTTGTTTAACACTTTTTTTGGTTACTACATGATTCCATGTGTTATTTCATAGTTTCGATGTCTTCACTATTATTCTACAATGCAGAAAAAAGAAAAAATTAAGGAAAACCCTTAAATGAGTAGGGGTTCTAAAACTTTTGACCGGTACTGTATATCATTGTGTTAATAAAAGCTGCATACAAACATGGTCTCTTTTTTGTTTTCTTGAGTAAGGCAGCTCCAAAATGCAGGTGTTTCAGCCTAGCTCCGCGCTTTATGTGGTGGTGGGGCAAGCCAGCAGAAAATACAGAGCATTGCAGGGTAGAGCAAGATAATTCAAACCCCTTGGGTGCTGCCATAGAGTTATATTAGAAGTGCCCATTCAAAGAAGCCTCAAGGTCATTAGCCACAGATAGAATGACATCAAATCACCTTATCTCTACAGTAGCTTTGATTGGACTGACTTTACTTTCGGTCATCAGTTGCCATCAAGTCGACAATATACTGGCAAATCCTTTTTAATCCTTGTCATATGAAGAGAAATAATGAAGAGAAATTGTAGATAGAACGTATCGGTACTCATCGGCCATTGTACATAATTACACAACAAGTTGGAAATCGCAAATTCAACAATGCGTCATTTGGAAGGAATCAGCTAACTGCAAGCATCGCAAAGAAACCACTAACGTTAGCCTGCTAGTCAATGGAGTGGCTGTGTTTCTACCCCCATAAAGTTCCCTCAGCACTCACAACAAGCAACCTCTGACAAAAGTCCCTCTACTTCTATTCGAGGTGAAAATGATGAATCAGACACCTTATCGATAGCAACAGCTCATGGTCCTCCTGGAATCAGAAGTTTTTTTGACTCAATGGAAGAACCTAGCCAGAGAAATGCTGATGAATGTCTTGCTTGAGCAGTGTATGCAACTGGTTCACCTCTGATGCTCACAGGCAATGTGTATTGGAAGAGATTTCTGAATGTTCTTTGCTCAGCATACACCCCTCCAACCAGACATGCTTTCTCTACTCATTTGCTGGATGCAGAGTTCAAGTGAAGGTCTAGCAAATCATAGAGAAAGCAGACTGTATTGCAATCATCTGATGGGTGGTCGAATGTTCGTGGGCAAGGAATAATTAACTACATCTCCACCCCTAAACCAGTATTCTACAAGAGCACAGACACAAGGGACAACAGACACACCGTTCTGTACATTGCAGATGAGCTGAAGGCAATCATCAATGACCTTGGACCACAGAGGGTATTTGCACTGGTGACAGACAATGCTGCGAACATGAAGGCTGCTTGGTCTAAAGTGGAGGAGTCCTACCCTCACATCACACCCATTGGCTGTGCTGCTCATGCATTGAATCTGCTCCTCAAGGACATCATGGCACTGAAAACAATGGATACACTCTACAAGAGAGCCAAGGAAATGGTTAGGTATGTGAAGGGTCAACAAGTTATAGCAGCAATCTACCTCACCAAGCAAAGTGAGAAGAATAAGAGCACCACATTGAAGCTGCCCAGCAACACCCGTTGGGGTGGTGTTGACATGTTTGACAGTCTCCTGAAGGGGAAGGAGTCTCTCCAAGAAATGGCCATATCACAGTCTGTCGATAGGGACAGCCCCATCAAGAGGATACTTCTGGATTATGTATTTTGGGAGAGAGTGGTAAGCAGCCTGAAACCTATAGCAGTAGCCATTGCATGGATTGAGGGAGACAATGACATCCTGTCTGTTGTTCAGACCCTGCTTGCAGATTTAAGAGAAGAAATCCGTACTGCCCTGCCCACTTCACTGTTGCTCCAAGCAGAGTAAACTGCACTTCTGAAATACATCAAAAAGCATGAAGACTTCTGCCTGAAGCCCATACACGCCGCAGCGTACATGTTGAACCCAAAGTATGCTGGCAAGAGCATCCTGTCTGCTGCAGAGATCAACAATGCCTATGGTGTAATCACTACCGTGTCTCTCCACCTTGGCCTGGATGAGGGCTTCTTGGTTCTTGGCAATCTGGCGAAGTCCACCTCCAAACAAGGGCTTTGGGATGGAGATGCAATATGGCAGTCGTGCCAACATATCTCATCAGACACCTGGTGGAAGGGACTTTGTGGATCTGAGGTTCTTTCCTCTGTTGCCTCAATCATCCTCCAAATCCCACCAACATCACCCGCCGGAGCGCAACTGGTCCTTGTTTGGGAACACACACACCAAAGCACGCAACAGGCTGACCAATACAAGGGTTGAGAAATTGGTGGCCATCGGGGCAAATTGTAGGCTTTTTGAGCCTGACAACGAGCCATCCTCAACATCAAACATCTCCAATCTAAAATTAAATCTAGAATTGTCTTCCTATTTTGCAACAAAGCATCCTTCACTCATGCTGCCAAACATACCCTCATAAAACTGACCATCCTACCGATCCTCGACTTCGGTGATGTAATTTACAAAATAGCCTCCAATACTCTACTCAGCAAATTGGATGCAGTCTATCACAGTGCCATCCGTTTTGTCACCAAAGCCCCTTATACCACCCACCACTGCGACCTGTAAGCTCTCGTTGGCTGGCCCTCGCTTTACACTCGTCGCCATACCCACTGGCTCCAGGTCATCTACAAGTCCCTGCTAGGTAAAGTCCCGCCTTAACTCAGCTCGCTGGTCACCTTAGCAGCACCAACCTGTAGCACGCGCTCCAGCAGGTATATCTCACTGGTCACCCCCAAAGCCAATTCCTCCTTTGGCCGACTCTCCTTCCAGTTCTCTGCTGCCAATGACTGGAACGAACTACAAAAATCTCTGAAACTGGAGACATATCTCCCTCACCAGCTTTAAGCACCAGCTGTCAGAGCAGTTCACAGACCCCTGTACCTGTATATAGCCCATCTGTAAATAGCCCAGCAAACTACCCTTTTTTTTTTTTACCTTTATTTTACTAGGCAAGTCAGTTAAGAACAAATTCTTATTTTCAATGACTGCCTAGGAACAGTGGGTTAACTGCCTGTTCAGGGGCAGAATGACAGATTTGTACCATGTCAGGTCGGGGATTTGAACTTGCAACCTTTCGGTTACTAGTCCAACGCTCTAACCACTTTGCACCCCAGTTTTTCTACATTGCACATTCATCTACCATTCCAGTGTTTAAATGCTATATTGTAATTACTTTGCCACCATGGCCTATTTATTGCCTTACCTTCCTTATCCTACCTCATTTGCACTCTTTGTGTATAGATTTGTTTTTTCTACCGTATTATTGACTGTATGTTTGTTTTACTCCATGTGTAACTCTGTGTTGTTGTAGGTGTCGAACTGCTTTGCTTTATCTTGGCCAGGTCACAGTTGTAAATGAGAACTTGTTCTCAACTTGCCTACCTGGTTAAATAAAGGTGAAATAAATAAAAGGTTGGAAAGTGACAGTGAAGATGAGTCCAGGGAGAAGACATGGAAGCCTGTGAGGAAGACAACCAAAGCTTTAGTTTCTAGACCATCATTTTACAGATGTTGAAAATGTTTCTGGGAGATGCGATGGATCATTCAATATTCCCTTTCTTTTGTTGTTCAGTGAAATCATCCCATGTGAAGAGTCAACTCATTTAATTAAAGTTAAATTCATAACTACATTTTAATTTATTTTTCTATTGGAAGGATTTAAATAATTTGCAATTATGTCTACTTATGACAAGGTAAAAGGTTTATGTTTCTGTCTCCATATGAAATGGTAAATATATCCAATGCAAAAAAAATCTACATTTAAATGGTATTAATATTAATTTGCATATTTTTCCATTAGTTTCCACCTCTGAATATTCCCCAAAATGTGCAACCCTAGGTGGGAGTAGTAAAGAGAGAGAGGGAAAGAATCCCAGACAGACACAGAGGGGGATTTAGCAGCTATCAGTCTGCAACTAGCCTATATTAGACTCCTTACAGTAGGCCTCAGTAAATTTGGAGCTGGATCTCAGCCCAGCTGAGCACATTTCATAATCACAGCATTCCAAGGAAGAAATAAGGACGGGAAAAATAAGAAAATCCAGACTTCCAGTTTGTTCCCTCACTTTTCTTCCACTCTCTGACCACACACTTTAAAAGTGATATCAAGGCACTGAGCTCATGGCTAGCCCCAAGGTCCAGACAAACCCTTTGCTTTAAGTTTTGCGCTAGGCTACTTGCAGAAGGTTTGTACACTAGAGGTTTCAATTACATGGAATGAAGATTGCGTCAATGCATTGCAGAACAATATGGATTAACAGCTGTCGCATGATCGCCAAGATTTCCACAATGCTCTCAGTCTGACTAAGTCATTTTTTCTATTCAGACAGAAATCATGGCTTGGTGGAGTAATATTGAAACTGACTATGTTATGTGGCTTTAGGGGTAAACTATAACAAACTGCTAGGTTGTGAATTATGATGTGCATATGGCTAACCACAGTTATGGATGGTTTTGGCAGACATGATAGTGTTCATATCTGTGGTCCTCATGACGACCGCTGAATGCGAAAAAATTAACTACCTATGACAATAAACCATTCAACCTTAGTTGAACTAAACCTTAGGAGAGAAAAACAGTACTTCACTTTTATCCCAAAGGGTTTATTTTGATAGCTATTATGAGTGAAAATGTGTTCAATGTTCTGAGTATGCAGGTGGATGACAGCCTCAAATGCTTCATGGTAAGCTATAAATCACAGACAGACATGCATGGGAGTCAGGTGACTATATGAAAACATCAGGAAGAGCACTGCTACGATAGCATTTAAATCGAATAAAAAAGTACTAGCCTACACACACACACACACGTCACACACAGTTAACCAAACATCTGTTCAGTGAGAGGAATGCGTGCAGACTTCCAGAGAAAGTATTTCCTCAATAGAGAAACACAATAGGAAAACAGCCCTATCCTCCACACCAGGAGCCTCAATTTCCTTCTATTCCATTTCCAGCACACTCAAAAGTTGCTTTCCTCTTCTCTGCATACCTAGGCTTTTCCCCTAACATAAAACTTCTCCGGTCCAGCTCCATCCCTTCTACGGATTCCATCACTTGTGACACTAGCTGCTTTTAGCAATGTGTGTGTATTTGCATACACCATTGTTGCTTAATATCTTATTGTTGTGGACAAAAACAGTCAGAGGGAAGTTAAATACAATTTTATTTCAACTTACTGTGCCAGTGGGCAGGATGGTTGGTCATTATGACGGGGAGAATAAGACATTCCTAAAAGAACGTATTATTAAACACTTTCCAAACGTGGGTCTGTTGTCTTTAGTCTCAAATTCCACCCTTCATAATTAACAACCGTCCTCCCCACCGGGACAGTAAATTGAAATATAATTTGATTTAACTCGTGGATTGTGCCCTATAAACTCATTACACAGCCCTGGGTCTGAACTCCTCCCTATGCAACTGGGTCCTGGACTTCCTGACAGGCCGCCCCAAAGTGGTAAAGGTAGGCAGCATTACTTCCTGGACACTGATCCTCAACACAGGGGCCCAACAACGGTGCATCCTCAGTCCCCTCCTGTATTATCTGTATACCCACGACTGCGTGGCCTCACACAGTTCCAACTCAATCTTCAAGACATGTCAGTAGTAGGCCTGATCACCAGCAACGACAACACAGCCTACAGAGAAGAGGTAGGCACTCTGATGGCGTGGTGCCAGGTAAACAACCTCCCCCTCAATGTTAGCAAAACAAAGGAGCAGATTGTGGACTTCAGCAGGAACCAGGCTGGGCAAGCCCCCATCCTCATCAACGAGGCCGCCGTGGAGACGGTAAATAACTTCAAATTCCTCTGCATACACATCTCAGAGAAGATGAAATGGTTTAACCGCATGGTCACTCCACCCCACTCCCTCAACATTCTTTACTCTGCCTCCACCCCAATGGACATTTATTTATTCATTAATTACTGCCACAGTTACATATCTAGTGCTATTTCTATTGTTTTTATTACCATTTTCATGCAATAATAGTGTTAAAAAAATGTTATGACTACCTCTCTGCACACCACACATTATCTGTAAGTTTCCTCAGTCGAGTAGTCAATTTCAAACACAGATTCAACTAAAGAGGTTTTCTAATGCTTCACAAAGAAAGGCACCTACCTATTGGTAGATGGGTAAAAATAAAAGCAGACATTTGAGCATGAATCTATTCATTAAAATGTGGATGGTGTATCAATACACACAGTCACTACAAAGATACAGACGTCTTCCCTAACTCCGTTGCCGGAGAGGAAGGAAACCGCTCAGGGATTTCACCATGAGGCCAATGGTGACTTTAAAACAGTTGAATGGCTACGATAGAAGAAAACTGAAGATGGATCAACTACATTGTAGTTATTTCACAATACTAACCTAAATGACAGCGTGAAAAGGAATCCTGTACAGAATAAAAATATTTAAAAATACACATCCTGTTTGCAGTAAGTGACTAAAGTAAAACTGCATAAAATGTGACAAAGAAATGAACTCTGTCCTGAATACAAAGTGTTATGTTTGGGGCAAATCCAACATCAGAGTACCACTTCATATTTTCAAGCATGGTGGTGGCTGCATCATGTTACAGGTATGCTTATCATCGGCAAGAACTAGGGAGCTTTTTTTAGGATTAACAACAACAAAAAAACGGAATAGAGTTTAGCACAGGCAAAATCCTACAGGAAAACCTGATTCAATCTGCTTTCCAACGGACACTGGGAGACAAATTCACTTTTCAGCTGGACAATAACCTAGGTCGAAGGCTCCATATGGAGGGTGTGACGCAATTGCGGAGCTTCCAAAAGCATGCAGAGGCCAAATTGAGATCCGTACCGCATCGCTGTGCGCTTCCCAAATGTTGTAACAATGCGAAGGGCTCCTTATTGCTCCGCATTGACATGATTGGTTGAAGATAAGTGGGGGCAGGAGGTCCTGTATAAACAAAACGCACAGCTCTGCACTGCTTGCGAAGCGCAAGAACTATGAATGGCCTAACTTCTGCAGAGGGCGTATCACCGTAAATGCTGTACAGCCAGCAGACGTCAGATTGACCATGTAGCGCCTTTAAAAACACAAGGTCAAACATACGCTGGAGTTGCTTACAAAGATGACATTGAGATGCCGAAATACAGTTTTGACTTAAATATACTTGAAAATCTATGGCAAGACTTCAAAATGGCTGTCTAGCAATAATCAACAACCAACTTGAAAGAGCTTGAAGAATTTCAAAAATAATGTGCAAATACTGTACAATCAAGGTGTGCAAAGCTCTTGGAGACTTACCCAGAAAAACTCAGCTGTAATCGCTACCAAAAGGGGATTCTTAAATGGATCAGCGGTGTGAATACTTTTGTAAATTTGATTTCTGTATTTAATTTAATACATTTGTAAAACTGTTTTCACTCATTATGGGGTATTGTGTAGATGGGTGTGATAGAAATCAATTTAATCAATTTTGAATTTAGGCTGTAACAACAAATGTGGACTAAATCAAGGGGCATTAAGTAGTATGGATATTTACACACAAAACATGAGCGGCGAGAATGGGTTTCCATAAGGATGCATTCAGCAGTGGCAGATATTTTGAGCGGGAAACTTTAAACTGATTTGTAATACAATACAGCTAAAATGTGCTGAGTTTTTATATTTAAAACGAGATGGAACACGCTGTAAATGAATATATTGATATTTTTAAATGTATGCATTTAAAACAATCTTACAGAAAATGTAATTACCTAGAATACCAAATCACATCGATGTTTTAAATAAAAAAATTAAAAAAAATAAAAAAAAAATCAAAAAATCAGTAACATCTTTCCAACATACATTTACTTGTAACATTCACACTGGAAACATTGTTACAAATATTCTATTATATTCGCGACCGGAAAGAAAATTATTAAAAACAACTCACCCTGCCAGAGCGACTTTTGTTTGACACTAGCGGGACTGGCAACTCCTCGTCGCTGGAGAAGGCGTCTGTAGATGGGATCTTGTTGTTCTGCACCGTCAAGTTCTTCAGATACAGCTGCACATAAACGTCCTTTCGCTGGTCTCCGGTCGGGAGAGCAACATTGTTGGCCAAAAGCTCACTCTTGAGTTTATCTTTGGTGAGAACAGATGGGTCCTCCAAATATTCCGGCATGTTGCTCGCTATGAAAAGCAACTCCGCCTCGGTAACAACAAAATGAAGTATTTAGCTGGCTACGTTAGCTAACTAGCGCCTCTTGTTGGATTCAATCTGCAAAACTACCCGTGTACACAAACGAGCTGCTTCCAATAACAATTTTAGCACGTTATCTTACTAGTTTTGGTTCGTCTTTTGTAGAACTCTTCTCGACAGAAGAATGGAGAAGTGAAAGCGCTAAACACAAGACAAACCTCCCCTATGAAGTGCTTGGGCTAGCCTGCTAGGACACCGGCCCTCCGCCAACATTGAAGAACAACGCGCTGAGAATGGAACCACTGCCCTGTGAAAGCAGACACTATTGGACAAGAGGTAACATCGGGCTTTGCCATTGGTAGAGTACATGCCCATTTTAGGCGCTCATGAGCTACCGAAATACATATAGAGTTCTACTTTCCCCCTATTTACATTTGAAACGTATGCGAGTCAAGCCATTTGCACAATGCACTGCAAAGCACTATCCTTTAATTGATACAAGAACTTGTCTTGCTGCCACAAAGCTTTTTTTGTGCAGAAAAAAAATGAATGTATGTATCTCTTTATTTAATTACATAACTGCAAAGTTTCAACCAAGGACAAAAATACAAAGCAAACAACTTAAGTAATTTTACTCTCTGGCCTGTTACAGAACATTACCCCATATACTACTTTAGGGTACACCTATGGACAAAATACCACTTTTACTGAATAAGATAATTTCGTTGAGAAAATTAACATAATTTCTCAAAGATCGCATCAGTTTCCCTCCCCCATGTAACTATGTGTGTATTCCCTTATTGTAAAATCAAAAAGAAATCCCAGAGAACCAAATTGCCCCTGAAGTCAATACATTTAAAACAAAAATTGCTCATAGGGTCACAGTGTTGAACATACAAACAGATCAGGGGGGACAGACTGAGCTGATCAGAGAGAAAGCAGGCAGCGATGAGCCGGATGCTCACAGGTCTACTACTTTCCTCTGGAGCCCAAACACTGTGTGTTCTTCTAATTACCACTAGAACCCATTTTGTGTGTGTACATGTGTGTGTTGGGTCTGCCTGAACACGTGTGTAAATCGGGAGCTCAACTCCAGATCAGTTCCTGGTGAAGAGGAGTGGCTCAGGTCCTTGCTGGGGCTTGGTGTTCTGAAGAGACTGGAACACCCTGCTCTTCTCCTCACCTCCTTCTGCTCTCCTTTCTTTCATCTCCTCCCCCGTCTCAGGCCTTGATCTCAGGAGCAGCAGGAGTGCAGTATATTGTGTCAGAGTTCTCGGACACCAGCTCCTCTGTTGAGGAAAATAACACTCAATGACATTTGCCTCTAGCTATTAGTGTGTGACAGATGCATGGCTGATTCCATTTCGGTTTCAAGCGTCTTAACGAAGTCAGTACCCCTTCCGATAAGATACAGTGCATTTGGAAAGTATTCAGACCCATTGACTTTTCCACATTTTGTTACGTGCAGGGGTGGGCAATTCCAGTCCGAGGGCCTGATTGGTGTCACAATTTTGCCCCAGCCCCAGCTAACACCTGACTCCAATAATCACCTAATCAAGATCTTCAGTTTAGAATGCAATTTGATTATTCAGCTGTGTTTGCTAGGGATGGAGAAAAAGTGACACCAATCAGGCCTTTGAGGACTGGAGTTTCCAACCCCTGCTTACAGCCAATAATCCCCCTCAATCTACACACAATACCCCATAATGACAAATCGAAAACAGGTCTTTATTTTATAAATTTGCTAAAAATATATATATCCGAGTCCATACGGGAGAGGCGAAGGTCGAGAGGCGAAGGTCGAGAGCCATGCGTCCTCCAAAACACAACCAAGCCACTGCTTCTTGACACAATGCCCACTTAACCCGGATGCCAGCCGCACCAATGTGTCGGAGGACCTGGCAACTGTGTCAGCGTTCACTGCCCCCGACCCGCCACAGGAGTCGCTAGTGCGCGATGGGACAAGGACATGCCTGCCGGCCAAACCCTCCCCTAACCCGGATGACGCTGGGCCAATTGTGCGACGCCCCATGGGTCTCCCGGTTGCGGCCGGCTGCGACAGAGCCTGAACTCTATCTCTAGTGGCACAGCTAGCACTGCGATGCAGTGCCTTAGACCACTGCGCCACTCAGCCGAAATACCTTATTTACATAAGTATTCAGACCCTTTGCTATGAGACTCGAAATTGAGCTGCATCCAGTTTCCATTGATCATCCTTGAGCGGTTTCTACAACTTGGGAGACCACCTGTGGTAAAATCAAGTGATTGGAAATTATTTGGAAAGGCACACACCTGTCTATATAAGATCCCACAGTTGACAGTGCATTTCAGAGCAAAAACCAAGCAATGAGGTCAAAAGATTGTCTGTAGAGCTCCAAGACAGGATTGTGTCGAGGCACAGATCTGGGGAAGGGTACCAAAAAAATTATGCAGCATTGAAGGTCCACAAGAACACAGTGGCCTCCATAATTCTTAAATGGAAAAAGTTTGGAACCACCAAGACTCTTTCTAGAGCTGGCTGCCCAGCCAAATCGAGCAATCGGGGGAGAAGGTCCTTGGTCAGGGATGTTGCCAAGAACCCAATGGTCACTCTGACAGAGCTCCAGAGGTCCTCTGTGGAGATGAGAGAACCTTCCAGAAGGACAACCATCTAAGCAGCACTCCACCAAATCAGCCCTTTATGGTAGAGTGGTCCGACGGAAGCCACTCCTCAGTAAAAGGCACATGACAGCCCACTTGGAGTTGGTCAAAAGGCACATAAAGGACTCTCAGAACATGAGAAACAAGATTCTCTGGACTGATGAAACCAAGATTGAACTCTTTGGCCTGAACGCCAAGCGTCACGTCTGGAGGAAACCAGGCACTGGTCATCACCTGGCCAATACCATGCAATATTACTTATACCTACCCAGTCATTTTAGATAAAGGTCCTAGGAACTAGGAATCCCTATTCATTATTTGGAATTAAGCATGAAAACCTCACCAGGAAGGACACACTTCCACAGGCCATAGGTTTTGCCGACCGCAGTCTGCCACAGCCGGAGCGTACCATCCTCAGAGCCACTGGCATACAGCTCCCCGTCTGGACTGAACCGCACGCAGTGGACTGGCCCAAAGTGGCCCTTGTATGACTCTACAGGAGGAGAAAGAGAGCCACAGCAGTGTTAAACATGACCCTAACCATGTTCACACACAGGTTATAAAGCCATACATGTGAGGGAGCCACTCATGACCAACAGTATGCGGTCAGTGAGTTGGTTAGGACTGAGTGAGCATTCTCTTATGTACAGTGCATTTGGAAAGTATTCAGACCCCTTGACTTTTTCCACATTTTGTTACGTTACAGCCTTATTCTAAAATGGATGACGTATTGTTTTTCTCATCAATATACACACACAATACCCCATAATGACAAAGCAAAAACAGCTTTTTAGAACATTTAGCAAATGTATAAAAAAAAAAAAACTTTTACTTAAGTATTCAGTCCCTTTGCTATGAGACTCAAAATTGAGCTCAGGTACATCCTGTTTCCATTGATCATCCTTGAGATGTTTATACAACTTGATTGGAGTCCACCTGTGGTAAATTCAATTGATTGGACATGATTTGGAAAGATACATTTACATAAGATCCCACAGTTGACAGTGCATGTCAGAGCAAAAACCAAGCCATGATGTTGAAGGAATCATCCAAGAAGTTTGGAACCACCAAGACTCTTCCTCGAGCTGGCCGCCTGGCCAAACTGAGCAATCGGGGGAGAAGGGCCTTGCTCAGGGATGTGACCAAGAACCCGATGGTCACTCGGAGAGCTCCAGAGGTCCTCTGTGGAGATGGGAGAACCTTCCAGAATGACAACCATCTAAGCAGCACTCCACCAATCAGCCCTTTATGGTAGAGGGGCCTGACGGAAGCCACTCCTCAGTAAAAGGTACATGACAGCCCACTTGGGGTTTGCGAAAAGGCAACAAGATTTTCTGGTCTGATGAAGCCAAGATTGAACTCTTTGGCCTGAATGCCAAGAATCACGTCTGGAGAAAACTTGGCACCATCCCTACGGTGAAGCATGGTGGTGGCAGCATCATGCTGTGGGGATGATTCTCAGCAGCAGGCACTGGGAGACTAGTCAGGATAGAGGGAAAGTTGAACGGAGCAAAGTACAGAGAGATCCTTGAACAAAAACCTGCTCCAGAGCACTCAGGATCTCAGACTGAGCCGAAGGTTCACCTTACAACAGGACAACAACCCTAAGCACACAGCCAATACAACGCAGGAGTGGCTTCGGGACAAGTCTCTTCATGTCCTTGAGTGGCCCAGCCAGAGCCCGGACTTGAACCCGATCGAACATCTCTGGAGAGACCTGAAAATAGCTGTGCAGCGAGCGACGCTCCCCATCCAACCTGACAGAGCTTGAGAGGATCTGCAGAGAAAAATGGGAGAAACTCCCCAAAAACAGGTGTGCCATGCGTGTAGCGTCATACCTAAGAAGACTCGAGGCTGTAATCACTGCCAAAGGTGCTTCAACAAAGTACTGAGTAAAGGGTATACTTATGTAAATGTAATATTTCCATATTTTTTTACCTGTTTTTGCTTTGTCATTATGGGATATTGTGTGTAGATTGATGAGGGGAAAAAAACAATTTCATTGATTTTAGAATGCTGTAACGTTACAAAATAGGGGAAAAGTCAAGGGGTCTGAATACTTTCCAAATGCACTGTAAATTGGTGGGATTTTATTATAATTTTTTTGTAGTTTAAGCTGCTGCTTACCCAACTCCTCCTTGGTGCCGTAGTCAAATTTGTAGAGCTTGAAGTCATCTCCCCCGGCAACAAAGAAGTCCTTATCTGGATGCAGCGAGGCAGAGTGAATGGAGGCAGGGGCATCCACAGTCTTGATCATGTCAAGGCTAGGGAGAAATAAGTCAGTAAGGAAACACACACAGCTTTAGCACTAGCAATTACAATCAAATATGAGATAAATCAAACTATAATGGATGTCATATACTGTATGCTATGACTGCCCCTGAGGAGTAGGTAGAAGTAGTCCCTAACCAATGATACAGGGTCAGATATTTCATCAGTCCCCTAATGGTTTAGGCTAGGTTTAGGGGTGGGAAAATCTTAACCTAGATCTGTGGTTAGTGACAACGTCTACCTCGAGCTATGCCTGAGGGCAATGCCTGGGTTTTGTGTATTGTACCTGAGGGCATTGTAGAACGCGATGGTCTTTCCATAGGTGATGACCAAAACCTCTCCATCAGGGATGTACTCCATGCTGCTGACTGACATGTCGAAGGAGAGCTGCTTCACAACCTCAGTGGAATTCCTGTCCCACAGTCTACACAAGGGAATATAGAGCATATATAGAAATAGCTATTTTAGAACGATAGAGTACTTTATTAATTAAAAAGTCATCAAGAAATGACAGCAAAAATCTGAGAGTGACGGCCAGACTTATGACCATAGGATGTTTATGACTTTTCAATGTTGATAATCACACACTGCCCTCCAGTGTTCATAGTGGGAAGAGAGTGTTTCTGCCACAAGGGAAAATTACTGCAAATGCTTCCAAATGTTCCAGATAGTATATAAGGTGTGTGGTCATCCTATCAGCCTTTCGGCATCATGATAATATCCATGACAAATGTAGAACCAGGTAGATCAAAGAGCACTGACCGTACGGTTTTGTCATCAGCGGCAGAGAGGATCTGCGTGTCGTTGTTACACCACAGGGCTTTCTTTATGGCAGACGTGTGCCCTGTAATCTCTTGCGGTTCTGAGGGAAACAAAACACAATACATATCTAAACACAACCAAACGTTGACACAGACAATTAAACGAGGGCTTGCATTGGTACAAACCTGCTTCCGGCTTGTTGAGGTCATAGATGCGTATTATCTTATCATTCCCTCCTGTTAACAGACAACTGCTATCCTGTCAGAGAGAAATAGATGGGGGAAGAAGTTGACTGAAATATCCAATATATGAAAGTCCCATAAGAATATCCCCAGAACAAAAAAGATATGCGAGACATGTAAACAGGTTTACACTGTCATGACAGGGAGAATTTAAGTCCTCAATCTCGTACATTTGACACGTACAGTAAAACCCATATCAATTCCAAGTAACTGTAGTACCTGAGTAAAATTGACTGACTTGACAATGTGCTTGTGTGCCAGCGTGAGGACCTCATCTCCAGTCACGGCATCCCACACCTTCCTGAAGAACAAAGAGATAGTCATCATCAGTATACAAAGGGAAAGGGTGATACCTAGTCAGTTGTACAACTGAATGCATTCAACTGGAAATGTGTCTTCCGTATTTAACCCAACCCTTCTGAATCAGAGAGGTGCGGGGGGGTTGCCTTAACATCCATGTCATTGGCGAACAGGAAACAGTGGGTTAACTGCCTTGCTCAGGGGCAGAGCAACAGATTTTTTACCTTGTCAGCTCGGGGATTCAATCCAGCAACCTTTCAGTTGCTGACCCAACGCTCCTACCCACCAGGCTACATCAGCCAAGAAAAATAATACAGTAGCCTAATTACCACTTGCCAGACATTCTTTTGCTTTCACCAACTCTGTTGTTGAAATGACAAAGGAGTTGGCTAAAGTAGACAGACTAGCACCAAGGCTAGGAGAGTACTAATCTAATGTCAGAAATCTGGGAGATCTCTCATTGAACAATCTGAATAATTGAAGACTTTCCACTCATTCTGTTCTGAAGTACAGTATAGGGTTATAGCCTGGTTTTATACTGTATGTGCCGTAGCCAACTCTTATAGAGCCCGCCAGCTTGTAATCCTAAAAATCAGAAATTAGTTGGCATTTTCTATTAATGGGGAAAATAATGGTGTTGTGGGATATACGCTGAAAATAAGGTCTGAGTTTAACACAGGCTTAGATAATATCAGTCAGTTAACATGACCTTTATGAATTATGAAGCCCATGTGCTCAAAATAAGTCAGTTGCCAACAAGTCACTAACTTTCAGAGATATGGAACGACAACAGTCGCAAAATTACGCTATACTAGTCCGACAAAAAGCTAGTTAGCTTCGTAAGCTACCAGCTCAAACAAAAACACAAGAATGGTATATTGTTTTGCTCCAGGCTGCAACCACATCTCTTCAGCGGGAAGGGGCTTGTTTTATTGGTTTCCTGAACGATGTCGTCCAGAATTGACTTTGGGTCCGTCTGATAAGGTAAGCTAAGCCTGTTAGCTAGACATCAAAGGAATGGGCTTCTGACTGGCGCAGCGGTCTAAGGCACTACATCTCAGTGCTAGAGGCGTTAATACAGACCCTGGTACGATTCCAGGCTGTATCACAACCGGCCGTGATTGTGAGTCCCATAGGGCGACGCACAATTGTCCCAGCGTCTTCCGGGTTAGGGTTTGGCCGGGGTAGGCCATCATTGTAAATAAGAATTTGTTCTTAACTGACTTGCCTAGTGAAATAAAGGTTAAATAAATAGTAGTATTTTATCTTTTACATTACATATTGTTATCTTTTTACTCGTTTTAATTACATAAATAGTTCATAATTATCTCATAGTACAAAACGCATAAGATCTCCTAAGCCCTTGTTTACGACAGACCTTATTTTCGGTGTTAAACCCCCTAAAAACATTCATTTCCCCATAGGCGTTGGCCAACGAGCCATGGCGAAGTTAGCCTCCGTTATAGCCCTCAAACTCTAGTCAGAATTCTGCCTTCTCCCTACAGTTTCCAGCCATAAGCGGCGCACACGACTGGCGAGTTAATCTTACACACAGGTGTTCGGAGGATGCTAGATGGCCAATTGGTACAGGTGGTCGCTGCTGGTCTTCCATCTGTTTCCCATAAGCAAGCGCTGTAACATGGGGATATGGTCGTGTGGCAACACTAAACCCTATCAAGGTGTATCAATCTAACCTTTTGTATTTAGAAAATTATTTCTCGCTGATATGAAAGATAAGGTCCTTATTCTTCCAAAACCGTACCGCAAGCGACTTGTGTTAATGTTCAGATTGAGCATGCTGCTCTTAACAAAACGCCTTCGTCCAATGACCCTTGTGTCATGGAACTGAGAGTCATGATCAAGGAATAGCCTCCATTAGTGCCTACAAAGACACAATTACCATTACTCTATATTGTTGTCATAACATGGTCATGGCCAGGCTATTCTGTAGGCCTAAATACATACGCAGTGAAGTCTGCAGCAGCAGTGGCTGCCTTGGTGGCTTCATTATTCAGAGTGGCCCCCCAGACAGCACCCTTGTGACCCAGGAACGTTCCGATCCAGTCCCCTGTGTCTCCCTGGCGCAACATGGGTTTGCCATCTACAAGAAGGAACATTCACACGTGGTTAATACATTCACAAGTGGTTAGACAACTACAGTACCTCCAACTGTAGCACATACATAATAAGTGAAAAAGTCTATGATGATAATTTTCTAAATACATTATTAAATTCCCCTCTCTATTCTGACTCCCACCTGAGGAAAGGGGGTAATATAACTTTGTTAACCTCTACTTTACATTCAATATTTTCTAAACAATGATCTATGGTTATCTACTAAAACAAGGACCGTATCTAGCAAATATATATTACCTTTGCAGGCACTGATGAGAAAATACCCGTATGGGGTGATGCCACTGAAGGCTAGATCCACCACAGGTCTTGTGTGGCCAGAGCAAGTGAGTGGTGTCTGTCTCATTGCCATGCTCACCTTTTGTTTCAGACTGACTAGCTAGTAAACAATACAAAATGCTAAATAAAATCGCCCAAAGTATGGAGCTAGTTAGTGAATATAAATGACAGCTCGCAACTGGCTAGCTAATGTATGGAATGAGATTGCTGAAACTCTGGCTAGTGCTGAATAGCCTAACGTTAGCTTCCAATGGAACCACCGTTAGCTTGACAAACATTAGCTAGCCAACGATTCTAGATAGTTTGAAAATAACGCAACCACCGTTAAATAGATGTTATGGAAAAAAAGAGAATGAATTCAGCGAAGATATTGATGTTTCTGTGAAGGCAAAGGGCTTCTCTCCCAGCTAGGAAATAGCGCGCTAATAGCTACAATATTGCAACTAACTAGCAACGTGCAGTTAACGACCTTAGCTATTTAAAAAACATTGTAAATATAGAAATACTTCCGGTATCATGAAAGCCTTTTCGAAATAAAAGTCCCAGACCTAAATTAATGGTCAACACCCAATTGTTAAACTTCAATAAAAGTAAAAATACAGTTGAATTCTGAAGTTTACATACACCTTAGCCAAATACATTTAAACTCAGTTTTTAACAATTCCTGACATTGAATCTTAGAAAAATTCCCTGTTTTAGGTTAGTTAGGATCATTACTTTATTTTAAGAATGTCAGAATAATAGTAGAGAGAATGATTTATTTCAGATTTTATTTCTTTCATCACATTCCCAGTGGGTCAGAAGTTTTCCATACACTCAATTAGTACTTGGTAACATTGCCTTTAAATTGTTTAACTTCGGTCAAACGTTTTAGGTAGCCTTCCACAAGCTTCCCACAATAAGTTGGGTGAATTTTGGTCCATTCCTCCTGACAGAGCTAGTGTCTTGTGTCAAGTTTGTAGGCCTCCTTCCTCGCACACGCTTTTTCAGTTCTGCCCACAAATGTTCTATGGGATTGAGGTCAGGGCTTGGTGATGGCCACTCCAATACCTTGACTTTGTTGTCCTTAAGCCATTTTGCCACAACTTTGGAAGTATGCTTGGTGTCATTGTCCATTTGGAAGACCCATTTTCGACCAAGCCTTAACTTCCTGACTGATGTCTTCAGATGTTGCTTCAATATATCCACATCATTTCCCCTCCTCATGATGCCATCTATTTTGAGAAGTGCACCAGTCCCCCCTGCAGCAAAGCACCCCCACAACATGATGCTGCCACCCTCGTGCTTCACAGTTGGGATGGTGTTCTTTGGCTTGCAAGCCTCCCCCTTTTTCCTCCAAACATAACGATGGTCTTTATGGCCAAACAGTTCTATTTTTGTTTCATCAGACCAGAGGACATTTCTCCGAAAAGTACGATCTTTGTCCCCATGTGCAGTTGCAAACCGTAGTCTGGGTTTGTTCTGGCGGTTTTGGAGCAGTGGCTTCTTCCTTGCTGAGCGGCTTTTCAGATTATGTCGATATAGGACTCCTTTTACTGTGGATATAGATACTTTTGTACCTGTTTCCTCCAGCATCTTCACAAGGTCTTTTGCTGTTGTTCTGGGATTGATTTACACTTTTCTCAACAAAGTATGTTAATCTCTAGGAGACAGAACACATCTCCTTCCATAGCGGTATGACGGCTGCGTGGTCCCATGGTGTTTATACTTGCGTACTATTGTTTGTACAGATGAACGTGGTACCTTCAGGCGTTTGGAAATTGCTTCCAAGGATGAACCAGACTTGTGGAGGTCTACAATAATTTTTCTGAGGTCTTGGCTGATTTCTTTTGATTTTCCCATGATGTCAAGCAAATAAATACATCCACAGGTACACCTCCAATTGACTCAAATGTTGTCAATTAGTTTATCAGAAGCTTCTAAAGCCATTACATATTTTTTTCTGGAATTTTCCAAGCTGTTTAAAGGCACAGTCAACTTAGTGTATGTAAACGTCTGACCCACTGGAATTGTGATACAGTGAATTATAAGTGAAATAATCTGTCTGTAAACAATTGTTGGAAAAATTACTTGTGTCATGCACAAAGTAGATGTCCTAACCAACTTGCCAAAACTATAGTTTGTTAACAAGAAATTTGTGGAGTGGTTGAAAAACTTCAACTGTACCTTAATAGAAAATGTTTCAAGTCACCCAGTAAAATACTACTTCAGTAAAAGTTAAAGTATTTGGTTTAAAATATACTTAAGTATCAAAGTAAAAGCAAAAATATAAATAATTTCTAATTCCTTATTAAGCAAACCAGACAGCATCATGTTCTTGTTTTTTAAATTTACAGATATACAGATAACACTCAGACATCATTTACAATCGAAGCATGTGTTTAGTGAGTCCGTCAGATCAGAGGCAGTAGGGATGACCAGGGATGTTCTCTTGATAAGTGTGTGACCATTTTCTTCTCCTGCTAAGCATAAAAAATGTAACCATACATTTTCCCTGACGCCCAAAAGTACTGGAGTAAAAAGTACATACTTTTCTTTAGGAATGTAGTGAAGGTAAAGTAAAAGTTGTCAAAAAAAATAAATGTATTTGTCACATGCTTCGTAAACAACAGGTGTAGACTAACAATGAAATGCTTCCTACGGGTCCTTTTCTAACAATTCAGTGTTAAAGATATATTATTTTTTATGAAATAGTGACACGAGGAATAAATACACAGCGAATAATGAGTGCAAATAACATGGGTATATGCAGGGAGTTGTCACACCACGGTCTGTCCAGCAGAGGGAGACTGAGAGCACAAGACCTTCCACATCGTCCTTCTAATTCACTGCTCATTATGGTTTTAAGTTAATCACCTGTGCCTAGTTAGTTAGTGTGAACAGGTGGATACTTAAGGACTTTCATTCGCTTGTATCTTTGCTCAGTCTTGAAGTTCTCCTGCCTAGCCTATGCTTTCCCAGTTGGTCTAACCTGAAAGACTTTTGACCAGCCTCTTTGGTATATTTTGTTATTGGACTCTTTTGCCTGCAATCATCCAGTGTGGATTTGTGCATTGCTCAACCCAGCACTTATGCTGGATCCTTTGTGTTTGCACAGGAGGAATATTAAGTAAAGACTAACTGTTTTTCCCTCCTAACCTGCCTCTTGTGATTACCTGCCAATTGGGTCCACACTGCCCGTAGGACAGTGGTTAGAACCTTGGGTTTTCCAGCAATACACTCTGGGTTTGTATCACAGATCTGACAGCAAGACTGAGCCAACAAGATATGGACCTGGCAGATACTGAACAGATTCACGGAGCCATTAGCAAACAGGGAGTTTTGCTTGGAACACATGAGACACAGCTCCAGAAACTGACGGACACGGTGAACCAGATTGGGGAATCGCTGCAACAACTACAAACATGCTTGCCTCGAGAACCTGTGGTACTACCAGCACCAGAAACCCCATCATTAACGGTACCAACGCCCCAAGAACCAAAGATTCCCCCCAGCGCTACTGTGGGAGGCCTGGTACCTGCAAGGGCTTCCTGACTCAAGTGTCACTCATCTTCGAACTCCAACCAGCCACCTTTGCTTCTGAGAGGGCTAAGATTGCATACATTATCTCCTTGTTGAGTGATCGTGCACTGGATTGGGCCTCAACTCTCTGGAGACAACACTCCACCATCTGCTCTTATCTAAAAGTATTCACAGAGACTATTCAACAAGTGTTTGACCATCCAGTCAGTGGCCGTGATGCGGCGAGGAGATTACTAGACCTACATCAGGGGCATCAATCTGTGGCCGATTTCGCCATTGAGTTCCGTACCCTGGCTTCTGAGAGTAAGTGGGATTCAACCTTCTATCGTGGCCTTTCTGAAGGGGTTAAGGATGAATTAGCCAGTAGAGATTGGGGTACAAGTCTGGAGGAACTCATAACTTTAGCTGTCCGAATTGATAATCAAATTCGTGAAAGAAGAGAATGCTGTACTGCCCGAGACATGGCCATGTTGTCATCTCCTAATGTCCCAGAAGGTTCCCATTTAACTCCACAGACCGAGGAAGAGCCGATGCCCCTTGGTAGGACTCGCATTTCGCCTAAGGAGAGAGAGAGAGACGCATGAGAGAAGGTCTGTCCTTCTATTGTGGTGACTCTAATCACCTGCGCTCTTCTTGCCCCGAGTTAGCTTTAAAAGCCAAAGCTCGCTAAGGGGAGTGGGGACCTTAGTGAGTGGAACTGCTCAGTTTGACACTCCTCACTCCCGTTTACTGCTGCCAGCTACGCTTACTTGGCGGGATACCAGGGAGAAGACAGTGACTTTCAAAGCATTTGTGGATTCAGGTGCAGCGGATAACTTTTTGGACATTAATCTGGTTAAGAACATGCATATCCCCTATGAGACTTGCTCTTCATTCTGGAAGGTTGAAGCCCTAGATGGCAGACCAATAGGGTCTGGAATAATCAAGTTCAGAACCGTTCCTTTATGCTTGACCATTGATACTAACCATCATGAAGAGAACTCTTTTTATCTGATCAAGTCTTCCAGAGAACCCCTTATTCTAGGTTACCCCTGGCTGCGGCTTCACGACCCTCAATTCTCCTGGACCTCTGGAACTCTCCTTCGTTGGGGCTCGGCGTGCGAGGATTCTTGTACCTCTCCTGCTTTCACTGTGGTCAGGAGTAAAGAAGTTCTGGCAGCGATTGAGAGGTGAGTGCCAGTTCCTTGAATAAGCCACAAGATCTAACGCTCATGCCCCCTGATTACTATGACTTGAGAGAAGTGTTTAGCAAACAACGCGCTACTAAGCTACCCCCTCATAGACCATATGATTGTGCTATTGACCTTCTTCCTGGCGCACTCCCTCCTAGAGGTCACCTATATTCCCTCTCTGCCCCAGAGACTAAGGCTATGAACGAATATATCCAGGATGCTGTGAGTACTGGTTTTATTCGCCCATCATCTTCACCAGCTAGTGCTGGTTTCTTTTTTGTCCCTAAGGAAGACAGTAGTCTTAGGCCCTGTATAGACTATCGTGGGCTCAATAAAGTGACTGTTAAGAATCGTTACCCCCCTCCCACTAATGTCATCGGCTTTTGAACTGCTCCAGAAAGCTAAGATCTTTTCGAAGTTAGATCTGCGAAGTGCGTACAACTTGGTACGCATAAAGGAGGGAGACGAATGGAAGACGGCCTTCAGTACCCCAACTGGCCACTGGGAATATCAAGTCATGCCTTTTGGGTTAGCCAATGCCCCAGCAGTGTTTCAGGCCTTCATCAATGACGTCTTGAGGGACATGTTGAATCGTTTCGTGTTTGTCTATCTAGATGACATACTGATTTTCTCAGACTCTCTACAGGAACACATTCACCATGTCCAACAGGTCCTGAGGAAGTTTCTTGAGAATCACCTCTTCGTAAGGCTCGACAAATGTGACTTCCATGTGCCCCAAGTCTCATTCCTAGGCTATGTTATCTCACAAGAAGGCATCGAGATGGAACCAAATAAGGTATCTGCCATCACCAACTGGCCCCAGCCCGAATCACTAAAGCAGGTACAAAGATTTCTGGGTTTTGCCAACTTTTACAGGAAGTTTATTTGCAATTTCAGCACTATTGCAGCACCCATCTCCTCACTTACTAAGGGATCACCCGCTCGTATCCACTGGACTGCTGAGGCTCAGCAGGCGTTCGACAGGTTAAAGGGACTGTTCTCTTCTGCCCCAATCCTGGTACACCCAGACCCTGAATTGCCGTTTATCGTGGAGGTGGATGCATCAGAAGAGGGAGTTGGAGCAGTGCTCTCCCAAGGGTCTATCACAGATAAGAGTCCATCCGTGTTCTTTCTTTTCCAGATGCCTGTCGCCAGCTGAGAGAAACTACGATGTGGGTAACCGAGAGCTCCTTGCTGTGAAACTTGCACTGGAAGAGTGGCGCCACTGGCTGGAAGGGGCCAAGCATCCTTTTGTTGTGTGGACAGACCACAAGAACCTGTCCTACCTACAGCAGGCAAAGCGCCTTAGCCCCCGGCAGGCCAGGTGGTCTCTCTTTTTTTTACCCGTTTTAATTTTGTGATCTCTTACAGACCTGGATCCAAGAATGTTAAGGCTGATGCCTTGTCACGCCAGTATGATCGTTCCCAGAGCGACCGTTCCCCAGAGTTCATCCCCAGAGACTGCATTCTTGCACCGGTTAGTCGGTCCATTGAGGATACAGTGCGAGAGGCTCTACGGGGTGTCCACATTCCTGATGAAGTCCCAGCAGGATGCTTGTTTGTGCCCAAGGGAGCAAGAGGGTCATGCTTCTGCCATTCCGGGACATTCAGGAACAGAGAGGACATTGTTTTTATTCAGAGACGCTTCTGGTGGCCAGAGATGACAAGAGAAGTCCGATCTTTTGTACAAGCCTGCCCAGTCTGCGCTCAACAGAAATCCTCTAATCAGCACCCTGCCGGCCTTCTACATCCCTTGCCTATCCCACAACGCCCCTGGTCTCACATCTCTATGGATTTCATCACTGGTTTACCAGCATCTGAAGGTAACACTGTTGTACTAGTGGTGGTGGACCGCTTCTCTAAGTCCGCACACTTCGTTCCGTTACCTAAACTCCCTTCAGCCAAAGAGACTGCTGACCTTATTCTTCAGAATGTCGTAAGAATCCATCGAATTCCAGTGGACATTGTTTCAGATCGAGATCGAGCATTCCTCCTCCTCCAAACACGGCGAGTTGAGTTGATGCCAAAGAGCTCAATTTTGGTCTCATCTAACCATAACACTTTCACCCAGATGTTAATTGGCAAACTTCAGACGGGCATGTATATGTGCTTTCTTGAGCAGAGGGACCTTGCGGGCGCTGCAGGATTTCAGTCCTCCACGGCGTAGTGTGTTACCAATTGTTTTCTTGGTGACTATGGTCCTAGCTGCCTTGAGATCATTGACAAGATCCTCCCGTGTAGTTCTGGGCTGATTCCTCACCGTTCTCATGATCATTGCAACTCCACGAGGTGAGATCTTGCATGGAGCCCCAGGCCGAAGGGAGATTGACAGTTCTTTTGTGTTTCTGTCGTGCCCTCTTCACAACTTTGTGGGTATGTGTGGACCAGACTTGACGCTTGGCATTCAGGCCAAAGAGTTCAATCTTGGTTCTCATGGTCTGAGAGTCCTTTAGATGCCTTTTGGCAAACTCCAAGTGGGCTGTCATGTGCCTTTTACTGAGGAGTCATTTCCGTCTGGCCATTCTACAATAAAAGGCTGATTTAATGGAGTGCTGCAGAGATGGTTGTCCTTCTAGAAGGTTTTCCCATCTCCACAGAGGAACTCTGGAGCTCTGTCAGAGTGACCACCAGGTTCTTGGTCACCTCCCCGAGCAAGGCCCTTCTCCCATGATTGCTCAGTTTGGCGGGGGGGGGCCTTGTTCTTGGGGACATTCAATGCTGCATAATTTTTTTTTGGCACCCTTCCCCAGATCTGTGCCTCTACACAATCCTGTCTCGGAGCACTACGGACAATTCCTTCGGCCTCATGTCTTGGTTTTTGCTCTGACATGCACTGTCAACTGTGGGACCTTATATACACAGGTGTGTGCCTTTCTAAATCATGTCCAATCAATTGAATTTACCACAGATGGACTCCAATCAAGTTGTAGAAACATCTCAAGGATGATTAATAGAAACAGGAACTTTTTTTTTTCACCTTTATTTAACCAGCTAGGCTAGTTGATAACAAGTTCTCATTTACAACTGCGACCTGGCCAAGATCAAGCAAAGCAGTTCGACACAAACAACAACACAGAGTTACACATGGAATAAACAAGCATACAGTCAATAACACAATAGAAGAAAAAGAGTCTATATACAGTGTGTGCAAATGGCATGAAGAGGTAAGGCAATAAATAGGCCATAGTAGCGAGGTAATTACAATTTAGCAAATTAACACTGGAGTGATAGATGTGCAGATGATGATGTTCAATTAGAAGTACTGGTGTGCATAAGAGCAGAAAAGTAAATAAAAACAATATGGGGATGAGGTAGGTAGATTGGATGGGCTATTTACAGATGGGCTATGTACAGCAGCAGCGATCGGTTAGCTGCTCAGATAGCTGATGTTTAAAGTTAGTGAGGGAAATATAAGTCTCCAGCTTCAGCGATTTTTGCAATTTGTTCCAGTCATTAGCAGCAGAGAACTGGAAGGAAAGGCGGCCAAAGGAGGTGTTTGCTTTGGGGGTGACCAGTGAGAAATACCTGCTGGAGCGTGTGCTACGGGTGGGTGTTATCGTGACCAGTGAGCTGAGATAACGCAGAGCTTTACCTAGCATAGACTTATAGATGACCTGGAGCCAGTCGATCTGGCGACGAATATGTAGCGAGGGCCGACTAGAGCATACAAGTTGCAGTGGTGGGTGGTATATGGGGCTTTGGTGACAAAACGGATGGCACTGTGATAGACTGCATCCAGTTTGCTGAGTAGAGTGTTGGAGGCAATTTTGTAAATGACATCGCCGAAGTCGAGGATTAGTAGGATAGCCAGTTTTACGAGGGTATGTTTGGCGGCGTGAGTGAAGGAGGCTTTGTTGCAAAATAGGAAGCCGATTCTAGATTTAATATGAGTCTAGAAGGAGAGTTTACAGTCTAGCCAGACACCTAAGTATTTGTAGTTGTCCACATATTCTAAGTTAGAACCGTCCAGTGTAGTGATGCTAGTCGGGCAGGCAAAGGGTCTGAATACTAATACATTTTTTATACATTTGCCCCAAAAAATGTAAAATGTTTTTTTTGCGTTGTCATTATGGGTTGTGTGTACATTGAGGACATTTTTGGGGGAATAAGGTTGTAACTTTTAAAAAATGTGGAAGAATGTAAGGGATCTGAATACTTTCTGAATGCACTGTATGTAGTCCTAATAAACTTGATTATTAGCCAGCAGTGTGATTGTCTGAAGGCTGAAAAAAAGATGCAGTACTATAAGAAAGATACATGTAGGCTATTTTAGCCTTCATTTTCAATGTGTTGGCTGAATTTCCCTTAGCAACACACTAACACATTCACACTAACACGTCTCAACTTCCGGACTTGTCTCAGTGCTGTTGTGCAGTTTGTTGCTACTTGGCTATCTGCCAAATAGTTTTTACTTTCATGAAATTTTACCAACGTCTTCTCTTTTTCCTCGCTCTACTTTTTTCATTCAACTTTTTCACCCCGGACGCTTTATCTGGACATGGTTCTACAGGACCTCCACCAGCCAAAGCTAAGTAAACGCAGCAAAAAAAGAAACGTCCTCTCACTGTGAACTGCGTTTATTTTCATCAAACTTAACATGTGTAAATATTTGTATGAACATAACAAGATTCAACAACTGAGACAAACTGAACAAGTTCCAAAGACATGTGACTAACAAAAATTGAATAATGTGTTCCTGAACAAAGGGGGTCAAAATCAAAAGTAACAGTCAGTATCTGGTGTGGCCACCAGCTGCATTAAGTACTGCAGTGCATCTCCTCCTCATGGACTGCACCAGATTTGACAGTTCTTGCTGTGAGATGTTACCCCACTCTTCCACCAAGGCACCTGCAAGTTCCCAGACATTTCTGGGGGGAATGGCCCTAGCCCTCACCCTCCGATCCAACAGGTCCCAGATGTGCTCAATGGGATTGAGATCCAAGCTCTTCGCTGGCCATGGCAGAACACTGACATTCCTGTCTTGCAGGAAATCACGCACAGAACAAGCAGAATGGCTGGTGGCATTGTCATGCTGGAGGGTCATGTCAGGATGAGCCTGCAGGAAGAGTACCACATGAGGGAGGAGGATGTCTTCCCTGTAACGCACAGCGTTGAGATTGCCTGCAATGACAACAAGCTCAGTCCGATGATGCTGTGACACACCGCCCCAGACCATGACAGACCCTCCATCTCCAAATCGATCCCGCTCCAGAGTACAGGCCTCGGTGTAACGCTCATTCCTTCGACGATAAACGCGAATCCGACCATCACCCCTGGTGAGACAAAACCGCGACTCGTCAGTGAAGAGCACTTTTGCCAGTCCTGTCTGGCCCAGTGACGGTGTAGATTTGTGCCCATAGGCGGCGTTGTTGCCGGTGATGTCTGGTGAGGACCTGCCTTACAACAGGCCTACAAGCCCTCAGTCCAGCCTCTCTCAGCCTATTGTGGACAGTCTGAGCACTGATGGAGGGATTGTGTGTTCCTGGTGTAACTCGGGCAGTTAACAGTCAGTGTAGTCTCAATGGGGGATAGCTGAGCTGACTATGTCTGTGCCTCGATCTAGGTTGAGCAAAACAGAACATGGCGTTGTTCGCCTTAGCAATCTCACTGGAATAAAAGCCTCCTCCATTCTTGTCATTATTGAAAGAGATTGTGATATCTCAAAATAGTGTTACTTAATGTTAAATCCCTCACTTCCAAGGCAGTCATAGTCAATGAACTAATCACTGATCATAATCTTGATGTGATTGGCCTGACTGAAACATGGCTCAAGCCTGATGAATTTACTGTGTTAAATGAGGCTACGAACAATCCCAAATTTATATTTGATACTGTCACAAAGCTAACTAAAAAGCAGCATTCAACAAGAGAGGATATCTTTCACTTCAGCAGTGATACATTCATATACTTATTTGATGAAAAGATCATTAGAAAGCAAAGTATGGACTCCACTTTGAATCTGCGTATCTCTCCAAAGCTCAATTGTCTTGAGTCTGCACAGAACTGCCAGGACCTAGGATAAATGGAGACACTCAGAATAGTCATGGCCTCTAAACCGTCAACCTGCATACTGGACCCTATTCCAACTGAACTACTGAAAGAGATACTTCCTGTGCTTGGCCCTCCTATGTTGAACATGATAAATGGCTCCTTATCCACTGGATGTGTACCAAACACCCTAAAAGTGGCAGTAATAAAGCCTCTCTTGAAAAAGCCAAACCTTGACCCGGAAAATGTTTTAACTATCGGCCTATATCGAATCTCCCATTCCTCTCAAAAAAAATGAAAGAGCTGCACAGCAACTCACTGCTTTCCTGAAGACAAATAATGCATACAAAATGCTTCAGTCTGGTTTTAGACCCCATCAAAGCACTGAGACTGCACTTGTGAAGGTGGTAAATTACCTATTAATGGCGTCAGACCAAGGCTCTGCATCTGTCCTCGTGCTCCTATACCTTAGTGCTGCTTTTGACACCATCAATCACCACATTCTTTTGGAGAGATTAGAAACCCTAATTGGTCTACACGGACAAGTTCTTGCCTGGTTTAGATCTTATCTGTCGGAAAGATATCAGTTCGTCTCTGTGGATGGTTTGTCCTCTGACAAATCAATTGTAAGTTTCGGCGTTCCTCAAGGTTCCGTTTTAGGACCACTATTGTTTTTACTATATATTTTACCCCTTGGTGATGTCATTCCAAAACACAATGTCAACTTTCACTGCTATGTGGACGACACACAGCTGTACATTCCCATGAAACATGGTGAAGCCCCAAAATTGCCTACCCTGGAAGCCTGTGTTTCAGACATAAGGAAGTGGATGGCAGCAAATATTTTACTTTTAAACTCGGGCAAAACAGAGATGCTAGTTTCTAGGTCCCAAGAAACAAAGAGATTTGCGGTTGAATCTGACAATTAATCTTGATGGTTGTACAGTCTACTGCAATGCTCCACTCTCCGGCTACCCGGATAATGCACTAAATAAACTTCAGTTAGTGCTTAACTCGGCTGCTCGATTCCTAACTAGAACCAAAAAAACTTGATCATATTACTCCAGTGGTAGCTACACTGGCTTCCTGTTAAGGCTAGGGCTGATTTCAAGGTTTTACTGCTAACCTACAAAGCATTACATGGGCTTGCTCCTACCTATATCTCCGATTTGGTCCTGCCGTACATACCTACACGTACGCTACAGTCACAAGACGCAGGCCTCCTTATTGTCCCTAGAATTTCTAAGCAAACAGCTGGAGGCTTTCTCCTGTAGAGCAAATTTTTTATGGAATGATCTGCCTAGCCATGTGAGAGACACAGACTCGGTCTCAACCTTTAAGTCTTTACTGAAGACTCATCTCTTCAGTAGGTCCTATGATTGAGTGTAGTCTGGCCCAGGGGTGCGAAGGTGAACAGCAAGGCACCGGAGCAAAGAACTGCCCTTGCTGTCTCTGCCTGGCCGGCTCCCCCCTCTCCCCTGGGATTCTCATGGGCCGAGTCACTGGCTTACTAGTGATCTTCCACGCCGTCTCTAGGAGGGGTTGAGTTGGTTGAGTCACAGACTTTTTTTTTAAAACTCCCTCTGCCTTGTGCGCTGGAGGAGATCATCGTAGGCTATACTCAGCCTTGTCTCAGGGTAGTAAGTTGGTGATCTGTTGATATCCCTCTAGTGGTGTGGGGTCTGTGCTTTGGCAAAGTGGGTGGGGTTATATCCTGCCTGGTTTGCCCTGTCCGGGGGTATCGTCGGACAGGGCCACAGTGTCCCCCAACCCACCCCTGTCTCAGTCTCCAGTATGTATGCTGCAATAGTGTATGTGCCCGGGGCCTAGGGTCAGTCTGTTATATCTGGTGTAATTATCCTGTCTTATCTGGTGTCCTGTGTGAATTTAGTATGCTCCCTCCAATTCTCCCCCCCCCTCCCGGAGGACCTGACCCCTAGGATCATGCCTCAGGACTACCTGGCCTGATGACTCCTGGCTGTCCCCAGTCCACCTGGTCATGCTGCTGCTCCAGTTTCAACTGTACTGCCTGCGGCTAGGGAACCCTGACCTGTTCACCGGATGTGCTACTTTGTCCCGGACCTGCTGCTTTCGACTCTCTCTCTCTCTCTACCACACCTGCTGTCTCGACCTCTGAATGCTCGCCTATGAAAAGCCAACTGACATTTACTCCTGATTTACTGATCTGCTGCACCCTCTACAACCACTCTGATTATTATTTGACCCTGTTGGTCATTCCTTGAACATTTGAACATCTTGAAGAACAATCCTGCCTTAAATGGCCATGTACTCTTATAATCTCCACCCGGCACAGCCAGAAGAGGACTGGCCACACCACAGAGCCCGGTTCCTCTTTAGGTTTCTTCCTAGGTTCCTGCCTTTCTAGGGAGTTTTTTTCTAGCCACCGTGCTTCTACATCTGCATTGCTTGCGGTTTGGAGTTTTAGGCTGGGTTTCTGTATAGCACTTGGAGACATCTGCTGATGTAAAAAGGGCTTTATAAATAAATTTGATTGATTGAATTCAAACTTGCCTCAAACCGCAAAATTACCAGCAGTCAGGCTCGCCACACTGTGAGCTATTCATCCAATTGAAATCTCATGTGTGTTTTAGTATCTTTAATTATCAGATGGTGCCATTTGACTTCTGTTATGGGACGCTCTCATGGAAATGTGTTTTATCATGTCCAACTATGTCAATATTTGTAATTGGCTGATGCAGAATTTGTTGCAGGAAATAATCACTGCCACCTGGTCAGGTTAGCATAGGGCAAAATGTTCCAGGTTATGCAATGGGAACAGCTAACGTTTTCATCAGGGACAAAGTAGTCAACTGGGTGGGGATTATTATGCGTTGGGAGCAATCAGCCAATGACCAGATCATTATCCCCTTCTTGAAATTGGGCTGCCTATGGTTTGTAAATGGCTTTAAGCTATATCACTGGCAATGGCGCCCTGTCATTCAGGCATTAATGTAAAAAAAATAATAATACAAATACAAAAATGTAGTTAATAAAGCTGCATACAAACTTTTTTGCTTTCTTGCATTTTGGAGCTGCCTTACTCAAGTGTTTCAGCCTAGCTCAGTGCTGTCTGTGGTGGAGGGGCAGGTAGTTGAAAATACAGGTAATCTTCTCTAGTTGCGCCGTGATTGGCTCAGTGTTCTGTCACTCACGGGGACACTTCTAAAAAATATTGGGTTTAGGGACTCCCCACCCACAAACTGTTAGGGCCTACATATGTAGGCCCTAACAGTTTGTGTGCACCGTTTGTCACTGTTATAGTGCAATGATTGTAGTGTTTAGTGTTGTGTTGTGCAGTGGCTTTGCTGGCATGTATCACCAATATTTACATGCTAAAATCGACCACTGGGAGTCCCTAAACCCAATATTTTTTTGAAGAAAATGCATTCATTTGTTGAGGCCACTAGATGGCAGTGGTGTAAAATACTTTAAATTACTACTTAAGTCGTTTTTTTGGGTATCTGTACTTTACTTTACTATTTATATTTTTGAGAACTTTTACTTTTACTTCATTACATTCCTAAAGAAAATGTGGTACTTTTTACTCCATACATTTTCCCTGACACCTAAAAGTACAAGTTACATTTGAAATGCTTAGCAGGACAGGAAAGGGTCCAATTCGCACACTTATTAAAAGAACATCCTTGGTCATCCCTACTGCCTCTGATCTGGCGGACTCACTAAACACAAATTCTGTGTTTGTAAATTATGTCTGAGTATCCAAAAATGTATTTAAAATCAAGAAAATTGTACCGTCTGGTTTGCTTAATACAAGGAATTTGAAATTATATGTACTTTTACTTTTGACACTTAAGTATATTTTAGCAACTACATTTACTTTTGATAGTTAAGTATATTTAAAAACAAATACTTTTAGATTTGTACTCATGTAGTATTTTACTGGGTGACTTTCACTTTACCTTGAGTCATTTTCTATTAAGGTATCTTTTAATTTTACTCAATTATGAGATTTGAATACTTTTTACACCCCTGCTAGATGGCGGGATCAGTGGCGATTTTATCATGTAAATCTTGTGCATGCACTACGAAGTCAGAACAGTAGGCTAAATTATGAGGTGGGAAATGGACCAAATTATTAGGGTGAGGCACATGGGCTACTAACAGCTTACTACACAACATACACTTAGCAATACCTTCTTAGCTACGGTATAGATATCTCCCTGGCATATTACATCATTTATGCAGCAGCATACAAGACATTTTAGGACTCACTGTTGTGCTGTGCTCAACTGAACAGGCAGGTGGCACGGTGGTCCTTCTTGTGGGCAAATTTTGTCATCAAAGTCTGGCATTCTCTGGATTTATGGTGCTTTCAAGACAACTGGGAACTCTGGGAGGGGGAAAAACAAGGTTGAATTATGACGTCAGTGATCTTCAGGTCAGAGCTCTAGAAAGAGGCCAGAGTTCCCGAACTGGAATTCCGAGTTGGATGATTCTGTATTCTGAATTCTCGGTGAAGCTGGTTGAGAGAATGCCGAGTGTGCAAAGCTGTCATCAAGGCAAAGGGTGGCTACTTTGAAGAATCTACAATTTAAAATATATTTTGATTTGTTTTACACTTTTTGGTTACTGCATGATTCCATATGTGTTATTTCATAGTTTTTATGTCTTCGCTATTGTTCTACAATGTAGAAAACAGTAAAAATTTGGAAAAACCCCTGAATGAGTAGGTGTGTCCAAACTTTTGACTGGTACTGTATATACAGTTGAAGTCGGAAGTTTACATACACCTTAGCCAAATACATTTAAACTCAGTTTTTCACAATTTCTGACATTTAATCCTAGTAAGAATTCCCTGTCTTAAGTCAGTTAGGATCACCACTTTATTTTAAGAATGTGAAATGTCAGAATAGTAGTAGAGAGAATGATTTATTTCAGATTTTATTTCTTTCATCACATTCCCAGTGGGTCAGAAGTTTAAATACACTCAATTAGTATTTGGTAGCATTGCCTTTGAATTGTTTAACTTGGGTCAAATGTTTTGGGTAGCCTTCCACAAGCTTCCCACAGTAGGTTAGGTGAGTTTTGGCCCATTCCTCCTGACAGAGCTGGTGTAACTGAGTCAGGTTTGTAGGCCTCCTTGCTCGCACACGCTTTTTCAGTTCTGCACACAAATGTTCTATGGGATTGAGGTCAGGGCTTGGTGATGGCCACTCCAATACCTTGACTTTGTTGTCCTTAAAGCCATTTTGCCACAACTTTGGAAGTATGCTTTTAGAAGACCCATTTGCGACCAAGTCTTGAGATGTTGCTTCAATATATCCACATCATTTTCCTTCCTCATGATGCCATTGTGAAGTGCACCAGTCCCTCCTGCAGCAAAGCACCCCCACAACATGATGCTGCCACCCCGTGCTTCACGGTTGGGACGGTGTTCTTCGGCTTGCAGGCCTCCCCTTTTTCCTCCAAACATAACGATGGTCATTATGGCCAAACGGTTCTATTTTTGTTTCATCAGACCAGAGGACAATTCTCCAAAAAGTACGATCTTTGTCCCCATGTGCAGTTGCAAACCATAGTCTGGTTTTTTTTTATGGTGGTTTTGGAGCAGTGTCTTTTTCCTTGCTGAGTGGCCTTTCAGGTTATGTCGATATAGGACCCGTTTTACTCTGGATATAGATACTTTTGTACCTGTTTCCACCAGCATCTTCACAAGGTCCTTTGCTGTTGTTCTGGGATTGATTTGCACTTTTTGCACCAAAGTACGTTCATCTCTAGGAGACAGAACGCGTCTCCTTCCTGAGCGGTATGACGGCTGCGTGGTCCCGTGGTGTTTATACTTGCGTACTATTGTTTGTACACATGAACGTGGTACCTTCAGGCGTTTGGAAATTGTTCCCAAGGATGAACCAGACTTGTGGAGGTCTACAATTTTTTTTTCTGAGGTCTTGGCTGATTTCTTTGGATTTTCCCATGATGTCAAGCAAAGAGGCACTGAGTTTGAAGGTAGGCCTTGACATACATCCACAGGTACACCTCCAATTGACTCAAATGTTGTCAATTAGCCTACCAGAAGCTTCTAAAGCCATCACATTATTTTCTGGACTTTTCCAAGCTGTTTAAAGGCACAGTCAACTTAGTGTATGTACACTTCTGACCCACTGGAATTGTGATACAGTGAAATAATCTGTCTGTAAACAATTGTTGGAAAAATGACTTGTGTCATGCACAAAGTAGATGTCCTAACCGACTTGCCAAAATTATAGTTTGTTAACAAGAAATGTGTGGAGTGGTTGAAAAACGAGTTTTAATGACTCCAACCTAAGTGTATTTAAACTTCCGACTTCAAATGTATGTTTTAATAAGGTTTGTATCACAACTAAAATGGCCAAATAACTTCTTAAAATTAAGCACATTCATCCGCTTTACAAGGGGTGTAGAGCCTAACTGGCATACATAAGCAGCGCGTGAGTTTCAAGTTTGGGGAAGATTATTTTCACCATAAAAATGCACCTTTACAATAAAAGCAGTACATGCATAATTGCATTTGCGGTCACTTTTGATAATGGTGTTTTCCGCTAATGGAAAATTTACGATTTTAGCCTACTAGCATGTGCACATTGCTGCTCTTATACTGTGAAGAAATAGCCTAATAGTTTATCAACATTTTGATCTGTTGCATCAGCCACATTCTATGAAACACTTTTTTTTGCTGAACAGGTTGGGCTCTGCTCCGCCTTCCGTGAATGATGGATCGCCACTGGGGACTCCAGCACTGCTTGTGGGGTTAGATCACCGATATTAGCTTCACGCTTTTTTCAAACACAAAATAAGAATAAATGTTACTTGAAAATGGTGATAGCTGCTGCCATGAGGTCACAGAAGCCATTATGGCACAGATACAAAGACGAACCCTCTTTCTATTATGCAGCAAAAACTGCGGCCAAAGACTTCAGAGTCATGACAAAAAGAAATACATGTCCTAAAATTAAACGCAATGTTCGCAGGTAAACCAAACTACCTAACAATCCTCCAATTGTCTTGCATTTTAATTTTGGTGTGGCTTTGGTGAATTCCAATAATTATGTCATTCATTAGGTTGGGAAAAAAAGAGACATGCCTGCTTGTGAATGACATGTTATTAACAAGGCCATGGTATGTCGTGCATTGGGTGCCAACCTCATTTGTGCCAAAGCTGAAACTAATGAAACTCTAGTCTAGAGAGTCTGGTTTATTAATTACATATCGTGCATGATATTAGCTCATACTTATTAAGGCTATAAGGTCTGTAACAAAAGGTTTGCAGAACATTCCAGATGTAACTGGGACTCAAAGAAAGGCGCTCTTAATCATTTCTATGAGTCAGTGGGCAGTCTCCCAGAACTTGAATGAAAGCTCCAGTTCACTGCTCAGCTGCTGTATTGGGTGGAGCCCAGTGCGCTTGACGCTCCACTGGAGCAGGAGACCTGCCACATTACGCACGGGGAGTTCGCCTAGAACGCCTGTTCCGCGAGTAGACGGGAGGGAAGAGAACTTTGAGAACAAAGCTAACGATCTTATGTTTTTGTTCTACGGAAAGGAAGAGTTAGTTACTCCATCCCTGTATACAGAGTGGAGTTTTTGGACATTTTGATATGTTTCTCTGTAGCCTATGGTTATTTTAAGATTATTTTAAAGGTAAGTGCATCTCTCAATTTTTAAGAAAGTTAAGTAAAGTACATTCAATGTAAATGTGTTTACCCTGTGTCTATGGAAGCCTATTTTGGACTCACTGGGTAGAATATTTCAAATCTGCATAGAAAATACTGGGAAGTCCCAGTGTCCCACTGCAAAATACCTTCATTTTAAGTTTTATTTGATCATGACATAAACTCATAGGCTACATCGAAACCAGTGGCGAGAATGGAATGTGTCAAAGCAGTCGCCTTGACAAATCACTCAACAGCTTTGAGCGTACAATGTAGGTGTATTTAAAGGTCCTAAACAAGGAGGGCTTGTCTGGTGGAGCCTGTTTGCTCGTCGCTAACATACCTGATCCAGAATAACTCGTCTATCAGTTTATGAGCTCTGTACCAGTGATTCTGTGCCATGACTACCCACGGAGTGACTGGTGAAAATAAACGTGACTATATGTAATAGGTATATTGTAATAACTACCTGCTATAGAGAGTTTAATAACTATCACAAATGACAAGGATGCACTAGTCGAGGGACCTACTGAACAAGGTGCACCTTGTTCTTGGCTATGACTTGGGGATGTGTTGCCCCCGAGCTGAGGCGACCAGCAATGGAAAACATGACAACCTGTTGCAAAATGACTTTGATACTTATTCAGTGTAATAGATTTACACTGATTAAGTGTTTGGGGAGGGAAGGAAGGAGGAAGACATTTTCCCAAGGAGAGCTGTGGGAGAGTGTTCTGTTCTCACCAGCTGTCTCCCTTGGGAGTATTGAGACAATCAACAACATGATATTGACGTTATAGTAAACCAAAACACCACTGTATTATTACATTCATTCTATTGCTGTACAGCCTTTGTTCAGGCTATCAGGGAAGTCGTTTTATGCTGTACACCTACTACTGTGTTATTGTTTGACCTGGCCTCCTTTCCTTTAAGCCGTTCCTCCTCTCTCTATTTGTTTCTAGACTGTGTTTGCGGAGATTGAAAGATTATTCAGAGTGAGAGCAGACACGTTCCCGGACTTTCTCTCCGAGGACTGCTCGGAAACCCCTGACCCTTCATGAGATGCCCACGAGTCGCCTGGCATTTGACCCGATAACCATGGACGTCCGAGTGCAGGCCAATCCGAACCTCCACTTCGGGGTCAACGGGGATCATGATGGCACTAATAGAAACTCTCACAGTAGACCATTTGTGAGTATACCTTGTATGAAACCCTTTCAGTTAGTGGTTTATTCTCTTGGTATCTCAGGTGAAAAATTCTTTATATTTCTTCCTTTGTTCACAATTTATGCACCCATGTTAGGGGGGCATGGCATTGAAGAATTCACCTGTTCCTGGTTGAGAGCAGGTGCTTTTCATTGTGTGACTTTAAAAAACCGGACTGTGCTGTTTATACAGCAAAGTCTGTCTCCATGTCCCCCTCTGTCATATTGTCACTGATAAATTACACAGGATTAACCACTACATCCTGTTGCATGCCTCAGGGATGACACACACACACACACACACACACACACCACGGAGACTGAGGGAAACCGGTTAAGGCACAGTTTTGTAGGTCCTGCTTCACACAACAAAAGTCAGTGGTCTTTGTGTTTGGTTTCAACTGAGTTTGTCTGCAGGTGTGCGTGTGTGTGCATGTGTGCGTGCGTACATGTGTGTGTATGGCTGGTGTGTGTATGTGTGGCTGAATCGAACAGGTCTGTGTTGTGGTAACTATTTACCTCTGGTAATGGTTGATCTCTCATCCCTACAGTGATGTCTAGCAACAAGATGGCATCCTGCTGCTGTGGTAACCTGTTACCTTAGTAATCACAGGCACAGGGTCGTAACCTGAAGCGGCAAACAAAAATATTTTGTTTGTCACTGATTGACAGTGGTGGTAATGGTCGATGAAAGGTGTATGGGTGCATTTGTTTTTTCTTTTCTTGTTGCAATTAAAATGGGCCATTGTCAGCCAGGTATTTGTGTCTGTGTGCGCTTTCCTGGGTTTGTGTGTCTACTGCCTACATGTGTGTATTTAGATGACACATTGTTTTATGGGGATCTACCGCATATATAGCTAGTCTCTAGCTAGATTGTGCATTCTGTTGACCTAATGCCTTTTTCCTAAACCCATTAAGGTTCATTTTAAACAATATAACCAGGTTGCCCTTTGATTCAGCGATTTATCTTGAGTGAAACAGACCCCAGAGAGCAGTGGAAAAACTATAGACAGTGTCATCCAGCAGCTATCAAAGCAGCCCTATCATTGGATACCCTATGCCTATTGGGCTGTGTTCTGTGGCTGTATGTGCTCTGTACAGAGGGACAGGTAGTGATGTAACATGTAGGCAGTGAGGTCTCCCTGTAAGAGGGGCTGGAGGGTGTAGGCTCCTTCCTCCAGGTCTCTGTGCTAGGTTGGGGGAGATTAGAAGGTTGGGAGGGGGGAGAGCACGAACACGCAGCCCTGTGTTCTCACCGTCGCTCACACACATACACAAACATACAAGAGATGGCAGGCAGCTGGATGGATTGGGACACAGGGTCTCTCAGTTAAGAATCGTGCAAAAATGTTGGCAGTCAGATGTCCACGAGCGGGCGGTCCCTAATACAATGGCGCACCGAACGAACGCCAAGAGGAACGGCAGATCAACATTCGGTGTAGTGTGTGTGTGGTCCTTTCGAGTATGAGGGGAAAGGCTAAACCAACAGGATCTGTGTTTGTTTACATCCTTTACATAACATAAAGGGGCAACAGGAAGTATATTCCATACACTAGACCTGAGATGGTATAGGAGATACATTACTGTGACATACATTATTGTATAACAGTAACTCATGTGTGACCAATTACCGCTTAACCAAAGAGCACCTTTAACCTATGTTTTTGATGATCTACTAGTGTGTCCCTGTAGCCGGTTCTTCCCATCCAAGTAACTTGTGTGTTGTGTCGCCCCCTACAGGAGGATAAGGCGCTTCAGTTCTTAAGCCAGGAGGAGCAGGATTGTATCCTGTTCTTTGAGGAGACCATCGACTCGCTTCTGACTACCCCAGCAGTAGATGAGCTTGATGGACCAGGACCCCCCATCCTGGCATCCGCCCCCAGCCCCAGGCCCGTACCACCCCTCTCAGCCTTGGACAGACCCACCAGCACCAAGGACCAGGACATCATAGACCTGGTTCGCCCAGCACAGCCTGATCTTGTCCACCCCACACATGCACCATTCAACCCCCCCATGCCAGGTACAGCACAGTTCACTCCTTGCTCCACCCTGAACAGTACTGTTTACATTTGATTATGATTATCAGTCCCTTTGATCATTAGAATTACTACAGTCAAATGAGATCAGACTTTATCACGGTCATCACAATGACGGATTACTCAGCATTGACATTTGTACTGTGTAGTCATTCTACAAGAAATATGATTCAGACTTTCCATTGACCCAATGGTTTTTTGAAGATATAGACTTGCCATTGGCCTTGTCTTTTGAATATACAGAATGTATAGAGAACTGATGAGTTTACGTCTCAAACTTTCTTTTTGCAGATTTCACCCAGAATATGGTAATGAACAACTCTGAGAGGCATTTTGATAACAAACCGAGGCGCGAGGTGATGGAAAACTTCCCTACAGAGTACAACCTGCCCCTCCCTGGCAAGGACAGTGCCCCCTATGGCCACGCCCTGTACCAGCCTGTAGGCTCCGTCCCCACCCCCGTCCGCATCGCCCAGAAGATCGCCGAGCACCAGGGGAGCGGGGGGAACACCAACATCCTCTCTTCCTCCCTCCTGTCCAACCACCGTAGGAACCATGATTTAGAGAACATAGAGAGACCACCCACCTCCCCGGATTATCCAATCAAACAGGGCCCGACCACCTCAGCCAAGCCCAACCATTACCCCGTCAACATCAGCATGATAATGGGCAGCGACCAGCATCACAGTGATTCGCTGGCCAGTGTGAACCTTCAGGACAGGAAGTCGCAGATGCTGGCTAACCTATCAGGAACGTCCCACCCTGTGGAGGCGGAGGAGCTCCATGGGCTGCAGAAGGTCCAGGGAAACCTTCCCACCCGCAGTGTGTCTTTCAGGGATCCCACTCCAAATAAGTCCCGGATGGAGGCACTGTCCAAACTGGGCTTGAGCCGAAACCGCTCCCCGTCAGGGGATTTCTCTCTTATAATCAACCCCAACAGCAGCACAAACACCAAACCCGCTGCTGCCCCGATTCCGGTTGCCACCCCTACACCCGTTCCTACCCCTACACTGACACCCGTGAGTAAACCAGGCGTGGCCAGACAGGCAAGCCCCTTGCCACCAGCAACAGTCAACACTAACAGCTCTCACACCAGTATCCACGACAACAAGCCTGCTTCTCCCCCGCCCGAAGTCTCGTCCAAGGACTTTAACAGCTATGGCGGGAAGACCATCGTGGTGAACCCCTCTAAGGCTGCTGCTGCTCCCTCCACCGCTGGCCAAGGCAGTAAGGCCCACCCAGTGACCTCAAACAGTGACTTCAACCCTTACGGGGGTAAGACTAAGGTAATGAAACCTGCTCCTGTTACCACAACCAGGGCTGACCCACCACAACCAGACATCCAGAGCAGGGTAATACCTCCCCCAGCATCCACCTCGGCCAGAGTGATGCCTCCCCCAGCCTCCAACTTCACCCCGGCCAGAGTGATGCCTCCCCCAGCCTCCAACTCCACCCCAGCCAGAGTGATGCCTCCCCCAGCTTTCAACTCCACCCCAGCCAAAAGGATGCCTCCAACAGCCTCCACCTCCATCCCAACCAAAGTAGAAACCATGCCCTACAAGGTCAACAGCTACGGGGGGAAGGCCCCAGTGCCTTCTCCAGCCCACAGACCTTTCCGATACAGCACTCCCCCTAGCTCCAACAGGGTGGTGGCGTCTCCCCCTTCTCCGGAGCTCCGGCCGAAGTCCGTCTCCAAGCCGTCCTTCCGCTCCCAAGGGATCACTGTGCAGTTCTCTGGACGGGGAGTGACGGATGAGTCGCGCAGAGAAGCGCTCCGGAAACTGGGACTGCTGAAGGACACTTTCTAACTCTCGGATCGCACCTCTGTCTTTCCTCTTTCATTGTCTCCTCTGCATAACCTCCATTCAGCTTCCAGGTGGACAGACGAAACTAATGCCTCTGAAGTTTTTTCTGAAAGGATGTGAGGTGTGGCAGGAGAGGATACCTACATTACTGTGGAATGAAACAGGATCCTGGTTGAAACCGGCACACCAGGTTCTGAGCCGCTGAATGCTGACAAACGAGTCTGACACGTCACATGGCCTAGTTGACAAATGAGCACACATCCGCTTTTCAAAATACACACACGCGCACATGTATACACACGCGCTCGTCAAACACATACGTGCACATGCACTCTTACCCACAAATACATTCACCCAACAACTCACACGGAGCTGTTACATGCATCAAAGCTCTGTCTCTTTATTGTGACATAGTGTCCTTTACAATATATATGTACCTCATTTTTTTCTCTGGGCCAAAACAGACAGAAAACAGACCTGTGCAATGGGGAACGCAGACAGCTGAATGTCTTTGGCATTGGCACATTTGGCAGAGACAGACGTTTTACTATCTTTACCTCCTTCTGATGTCACATCCTCAGCTACCAGTGAGAATCCGTACATGCTCTCACTCTCCAAACATGGATTTATATACCCAGAATTGACTTTGTATGACACTATATTGATTACTGATCGGTTTGATGCTGGTACTGATGAAGTGAACTTGAATCATTATAAACTGACATTGAAGTCACCTGAAGAGCCTCACAACATGTTACTTTGTTAACCGATTTGAGCATTGCTGTTGTCCAGGGGGTTATTATGAGTGTATCTCACCGTACAGCTCTTATGAGCATGAACAAGGACGTAGTTTGAAGCGCTTTCCTGGTAGAATAAGATTGAATTCACTCACTGATCTATTAGAATGTACCTATATTCCCTGTGAGGACTGTAACCATCCTACTCATGCATATTGATGATATTTTACTATATAGGTATTCATGCACCCATTGATTTCCACTGCTGCCTTATGGTATGTTAAAGACAGGTCACTCGGAAGGGGCTACATTCCTTCAGGCAAGAGCAAAGCTTAGAAACGTAATGATTGATTGACATACCAAGAAAACTAAGCAGCAATTAAGATAGTTCACATTCCTGTACCTCATATGCTCAGCTCTAAGGATATAACATTATTGGAAGTTCTGAAGTGACCCCATGTGTTTATCTCCTCATATGACATTTTTGTGAATGTAAGTTCCAGAAAAGAGCACAGGTTTGAGTTTCTAGGAAAGGAATGATATGTAACTACACCGCTGGCTAAAGTGTATTTATACTCCATGGACACGCCTCCCACACAAAACCACTAAATGTGGTTTGAAATATAGACTTTTACTACTTTGAGGAGGGAATGTACTTAGTGAGGGCTGGCAAGGACTTGCCCAAAACACAAACACTGAAGCCACAGAATCCAGAAATACTCACAAGGACAGTTTCTTTTTTTTTTCATGATTGCTGCACTTGCATTTGCAATATGTAATTTAACTGTCATCATAACTGATGCCTCTTGTTTCTCTCTGGACTGCAGCTATATTGGTGCGTAACCCTGTGTGTGTGCGTGTGTTTGTGTGCGTGTAATGTGTGCGTGTGTATGTGTGCGCGTGTGTGTGTCTGCGTGAAACATGTTTGTCCATTTTAAAGTTTTGTAGTAAGAAAAAAGTCAGACTCCGGTTTTGTAGTTTATCTACAGTAACTCATGAAGGATCCCGTGTTACACCATGCACACATTATTGTGGTTGTGTGAGTGAAACATATTTAACTATTAATATATTGACTCCGGTTTTGTAGTAAATCTACAGTAACTCTTGAAGTATCTAATACACACAAACACACACTGGGGGAAATATACCTGTAGTTTGCAGACCCAGAGCGAGAAACAAAAAAGCCTCACGGACAACATCTTTATTTGACATTCAAAGAACATTTACAAATTGTCAACTAAAGTAGCTGCTACGGTACAACAGCGCCTTCATATTTTTTGCTCATTGTCATATTGTACACAACGTTTAATGTACATCTGTGTCACTTAATAAAGAGAGTAATATACATGACTTATCCTATCCAGAGTTTGTTATTCTTCGCAGGGCATTTACTATACCATGTTATGGATGAGTAGAATCTCAGTATTGACCTTTCCTGGGGAAATAATTCACCATTGTTTTAATGGAACAGTAAACAGACACGCTTTCCAGGGCATCAACTCACCTCAGCCTACATTCTAACCCCTCATTCTATTACCTTTTTGACTGTCCATCCATGAAGGTCATGATTCCAAAGTTCCTTGTCTCCTTTCTGCCACTAAGATGAAATAATTGGATGGTCAAATTCACATAAATCTTCCTCAATATTGTTTTTAGCTTTCCCTTTTTCAGATCTGAGGACAGAGGAAGATTGTAAGACTATTGCGATACTTTCTCTCATACAGAATATTTCCTGGAGAGCTGTAGCCGACTGTGTACTCTCTGCTCGGTGGACGGCAGCTCCCAGTTTCACATGGGTATGCTGTCTACACTGCAGAGTCCGACCACTTTTCCCAGCCTTTCTTTCCCTCTGTGGGGCATTGGTCTGAGTGTGTGTGACCAAGAAGATCTGGGGCATTGGCTTCTTCGGGAGTGTGAGCGAGGGCAACTAAAGCTGTGGTTTGGTAATGAGAGAGAGAGAGAGAGAGAGAGAGAGAGTGTGTTGAGGGGAGGTACGCAGGCAGAAAGTGAGGAAAGAAGCATGTTTAGGGTCTGTAATTAGAGCCTGCAGAAAACCCTCTGAGTGCCCTCTAACAAACACACACTCCCTTTGTCATACAACCTCTTTCTCTTACACACAGAGGCACTAATATAGTCTTGCACTCCCTCTAATACACACATAGGTACATCAATGGAGGAGCTAAGGCTCCAAGCCATATAAGTGGGACCAGGGTACATGTAAGGGACTACAAAAAAACGGCAACTGTAATCCATTACATTACCAGCAAAAATATTGTAGAGATTACAGATACTTTTTGAAAAACAAATGTTTACTTCGAGAATTACTTTTCAATTCAGAAAGGAGGTTTTCAAAAACAATCTTTGACACCTCTGTTTTCTCAATGACATTCCAATCAGCATTGAAAAAAAGGCACAAGTTTAAGTTTGTTCCACCTGAGTGAGTCTGACATCAAGTCAGAGAACACTATGATGACACACCAAATGGGTTTGACGGATCGCGGGAAAAGAGCAGGAATAGGCTTTTGCAAACTACAGTCCAAACTATGTCTTCCAATGTACGACTGCTGTCGGCATCCAAAGACGATCCAACTTGAATAAACGCTTGGAGGTAAGGATGACAGCAGTGGTGTAGTCTACGGCCATACGGATATCCCTTATTGATACCTACATAGCGCATTTAGCTATTTGCGCCTTACAGATTGTGGTTGTTGTGGATGGCTGTTCACAAATCTAAATGTGTATTTGAACCCAATAATGGTTGAATTCAAGAAGTTTAAGCTGCCTATCAATCATTGTTTTTGAAACCAGTCGACAGCCAGAGAAAAATGTGCTCTTGCAAAAGCTGCACAGTGCGGATCCCAGCCTATGGAAAAAAAAATGGGGCTTTTATTGCTCAATGTAATTCATGCTAATAAAACAATTTAATCCATAGTGTGTTCAAACTCGCACTTTTGATAGACTTAAAAGGGCAATCTGTAGTTGCTACATCCATTTTGGGATTTATAAATTATATATATATATATATATATATACATACACTACCATTCAAAAGTTTGGGGTCACTTCGAAATGTCCTTGTTTTTGAAAGAAAAGCTCATTTTTTTGTCCATTAAAATAACATAAAATTTATCAGAAATACAGTGTAGGCATTGTTAATGTTGTAAATCACTATTGCAGCTGGAAACGGCTGATTTTATATGGAATATCTACATAGGCGTACAGAGGCCCATTATCAGCAACCATCATTCCTGTGTTCCAATGGCACGTTGTGTTAGCTAATCCAAGTTTATCATTTTAAAAGGCTAATTGATCATTAGAAAACCCTTTTGCAATTATATTAGCACAGCTAAAAACTGTTGTTCTGATTAAAGAAGCAATAAAACTGGCCTACTTTAGACTAGTTGAGTATCTGGAGCATCAGCATTTGTGGGTTTGATTACAGGCTCAAAATGGCCAGAAACAAAGACCTTTCTTCTGAAACTCATCAATCGGCGAGTTTTGGGCGGCAGGTAGCCTAGTGGTTAGAGCGTTGGACTAGTAACCGAAAGTTTGCAAGATCAAATCCCCAAGCTAGCAAGGTAAAATAAATCTGTTGTTCTGCCCCTGAACAAGACAGTTAACCCACTGTTTCTAGGCCATCATTGAAAATAAGAATTTGTTCTTAACTGACTTGCTTAGTAAAATAAATAAAGTATATTCTTGTTCTGAGAAATGAAGGCTATTCCATGCGAAAAATTGCCAAGAAACTGAAGATCTCGTACAACGCTGTGTACTACTCCATTCAAAGAACAGGTCAAACTGGCTCTAACCAGAATAGAAAGAGGAGTGGGAGGCTGCGGTGCACAACTGAGCAAGAGGACAAGTACATTAGAGTGTCTAGTTTGAGAAACAGACGCCTCACAAGTCCTCAACTAGCAGCTTCATTAAATAGTACCCGCAAAACACCAGTCTCAACGTCAACAGTGAAGGGGCGACTCCGGGATGCTGGCCTTCTAGGCAGAGTTCCTCTGTCCAGTGTTGTCTGTGTTCTTTTGCCCATCTTAATCTTTTATTTTTATTGGCCAGTCTGAGCTATGGCTTTTCCTTGCAACTCTGCTTAGAAGGCAGTTTGATCTGTGGATTTTCCCTTTAAACAGCTGCATATTATCAAGATATCAAAGTGTCACAAACCAAAAGTTAAACAATGGGCCTATAGCAAATGCAGCATATGGCGTTCATTTTTCACATGTAAATAGCACTTTTCTGTAGTGCTCAAAGCATGCCATTCCATGAGCCCAGCATTTGTTTTTCAGCTCGAATCAATGAGCCCAATCAGTTCTCCATGACCACAAAATAAACAACAGAGTAGGGCTGGCTAATAAGCCTATAGTTTTGGGGTTATGCTCAGGTAAAACAATTTGGCTAATCTATACTTCTATATTTCCAAGTCCTATTCTTGTAGATCAAGGGGTATAACATTTATTGGAATGACTGGAATTCTGATAGACTTTGGTTTTTAAATGTAAAGATATAATTTAATCATTTTATTATACGTAGTAGAAAGAGATGGGTTAGAAGAAGCCTACATATCCAACGCATAACATCCATATATGGCCACCTATGTAAACTTTTAACATTGATTTATCCTGCAATAGATGTGGTTCAATCGGTAACATACATTTCTGTATTTTCTACTGCCTCTTAAGGGGAAATAAATCGAAAAGTAACTAAATGTAATCAGATTATGTTACAGAGTTTGGGCAATCCAAAAGTTACATTACTGATAACAATTTTGGACAGGTGACTAGTAACTGTACTTAGAATGGAACCTACCAAACCCTGGGTGGGACACAGATCAAGGACACAGTAAAGAAGTCAAGCCAGAGGAGTGAGTCACAAACTGACACTTTTACTGAAACACAGGCAGAAATTGGCTTACAGAGCTGGTGCAGAACAGCCCATGCAGTACAGTAACCTCTATATTATCTCTATAGATTCAACAGATAGAAATAATCAAACAGAAATGATCATCACTGAGTAGGACTCAGGAGGCAAGAGCACAGATAAGTGTCTTATCCATTTGTCAAAAACTACAATACAGCTCACAAATTCCAAATCAACAAACTGTATATCACCCCAAAAAAGTATAGATTTTTCATGAAAATAAAGGAAACATCTAGAAAGCAAAAATGATGAAAAAAATAAAGAATATGGATTATATTCATCACTTATATTTTATTTCTGATGATGAAATGCTGGTTAGTCAACACTGGTCTCGTACCCGCCTCGGGGTCAGGTTCGTCACCGTGACAAGGTGTTCCACTTCCAACAGGGTTAGGAGGAGCAAACCATCTCCAAGGTACAGATGTAGGATCTTAATTTGATCACCCTGTTGCAGGATAACTTTACTGCAATGCAGGACAAGATGTTACACCCTCACCCGTCCCCTTTGCTTTGAAACACGTTCTGTCCATTGTCCTCCTCTTGTGAGCCCTTGTACACCATATCCTCATCCTGCACGGGAGCCAAGACAAGACGACTTGTCCCTTGTCCTGCAGCCCAGCTGTCCGTAAGTCTGTTTGTCTGCGTCCATGTCTGTCCGTACATACGTCCGTCAGCTGGTCGATCGTTCTTTCATTCATCTTTTGATTCGTTCTTTTGTTCAGGCGGGGTGGGTGTTTGTGCTGTGGTGCTGGTGTCGTCCCGGGCGACGCACAGAAAGGAAGGGGTGTTCTCTGGGACGCCTTAGCTGGGTGAAGGGGTTGCCCCCCTCTTCCCCACCCCTCGTTGATGCCCTTTCTCCTTCTCTTCCTCCGGCAGCGGGGTTAGGTGTGGGGGTCTGCGCTTGCGTCAGTGGGCGGCTGGCGGACTCCCTCCCTGCTCAGGCGAGACCGATGGTCCGCTCGCCCTGTCTTGCTTTCTCATTCGCTTGCTCCCTCTGCCAGACTCCAATCAGCATCTCCTAGGGGACAGAGCAGGGCTTTACTGTAGTAGCTGTCTTCCAGAACACTCACTGCAGTATTTATCCCATCCTCAAATCCCCCAAAACATCCATCCAAGATCCACCTCCTTTTCTCCACCCATCCTTCCCTCTACCTCCTGCCCCAATATCCATCCCCATTCACTCCTTCAGTACCATCATTACTGCAGCTCCTTCCATCCATAGGTTGCAATGGTCTAGCGTCTGTGAGAAAATGTAGTTGTGAGTGACAATCCAAAATAAAGTTTTGTTATTCATCAAAAACATAATTGTGTACTTTGCCATCAGTATCATGTAAGCATTTGTCAAATGTATGGTAGGCATGAATATGATGCGTTGTGTTGACGTGGATCTAAATATCTCCTTTCTGAATTATTTTGACACTTTTCCAAGACAAATATGAGGAGAGGACAAAGAACCACAAGCTATTTCTGTTCTGATGAAAATAGAAAGTTCCTGCAATCTTTAGTTCCAAAAATAGAAAGGAAGCTTTACAGCTTTTAAGGAAAAATAATATGAAAATGCACTTTAGTGCCTGCAAAGCAGAACAGATATATTTTCTTTCACAGTGCAAAAATAAAAGTTGGACAAGTCTGTTCTGATCAGAATACTCAAAACAAAATATTGTTTGACAGTTGGGAGACATTAACCCTTTCCGGTTTTAACATAAGCAGGCCTGAGTGCAAAATGCAGTCTGTCAGTAGCATGTCCGACTGAGCTGGCTGGCCCTAGCCTCCTGGCCCTCATATCTGTTGTTTCTCTCATGTTTCTCATGCCTTTGTCTGTCACGCTTTTCGTGCCTGTCATTTCTCTCCTGCTTTGTTTCCTGCTTTCTGTTCAGGTGCAGAGAACAAGGAGGGAGAGTCAGTAAGTTGGCTAGCACCACGTCCTTCCACAGGATCCCATTCTAATGCCAACCCTATTCCCCCCGCAGTGAATACAGGCTATGTGTGCTTGTATTTAGGTGTGCTGGTGATTAGGACATAAAACTAACTTTTCATTCCGCCACTGTCCCAGCCACTGTGGCTGCTGCATTAAAGAAAGTTGACCAGTCACTCAGACTTTCTACCAGCATTTGGCTGGTGGTCTGCTGTTGATTCCAGGCCCTGGTGGTGTGTGTGTGTAAGTTGAGGAGCGAGTCTCACCTTCCTCCGGTCTTGAAGATGAGGTCGGCGTTGGGTGCCCCTTTGGGGTGTTGGTAGCGCGGGCGCCGCTCCCGGTTGGTGTTGGCAGGAGCGGGCCGCTGGGCCAGAGACGCCATCATTTCTACAAAACAGAAACCAAGAAGGTTAACACAATGCTACACAAACCAAGCGAGTTTAAGACAACGCTACAGAAACAAATGCAACACAAAGTGGCCCACAAACCAACAAAGTGTAGGCATGTTGAATTTTGGTAGTACTCCTGCTGCTTTCTCTCGACATCTCTCAAAAACACTCCCCATTCCTTTTCCTAATGCATGTCTCATTCTCCATCTGTCCCTCTTCTTATCAGTACTGTATAATAAATGGTGTCCAATAAAAAAACGCATCTTTTGACCAACGAGTAAAGTAATGTTGTGTAGATACTCCTCTAAGACTACCTCATGTCTCCTCCAAACCTCATGTCTCCTCCAAACCTCATGTCTCCTCCAAACCTCGTCTATCATAATCCGTTACAAAAGTTATTGGAGTTTTAACTCTTGTAGACTGGCCAGAACTAAATCAATGGAGGCGCGAGAAGAAAAGTAAGCAAAAAGTCAGGACAATTGCATTGCGTCAGCTAGGAGGATTCTGTGCAAGGCTACTGCTACCTAACAGGCTCACTTTCCCATTGAACTCATCTTTCTTTGAATCGGCAGTACATAAAACAATAGAGGTCAGATGTATATAGGTTTTGAGACATGACACATAGTATTTTCATATACGCAAATATATTATAGGCTTTTTCATTTAGAAGATTTCACACAAAAACAAGCATCTCTGTGGAATGTCAACGGAGCACTGAGCATATAGCAAGTTTATTCTTTTCAAAGCCGTTTACATTTAATTCAGCTCGTCATGCTAATTTAGCTTTTTTGCGACCTCCAGAAACAACTTTAAAGAAGACAGCCACAAAATGTTACATCTTCAAAAGTTGCTACAAGAAACCTGCGTCGCTATGTCAACAGCACAGTGCTTATTCAAATCAAATAGACGTTTACTGGTCGCGTACACAGATTGTAGAGGTTATTGCTGGTGGAATTGTCAAAGGAATTGTCCGTAGAGCTCCGAGACAGGACTGTGTCAACACACAGATCTGGGGATAGGTACAGCCTTGAAGGTCCCCAAGAACACAGTAGCCTCCATCATTCTTAAATGGAAGAAGTTTGGAACCACCAAGACTCTTCCTAGAGCTGGCTTCCCAGCCAAACGGAGCAATCGGGGGAGAAGGGCCTTGGTCAGGGAGGTGACCAAGAGTTCCTTTGTGGAGATGGGAGAACCTTCCAGAAGAACAACCATTTTTGCAGCACTCCACCAATCTGGCCTTTATGGTAGAGTGGCCAGACGGAAGCCACTCCTCAGTAAAAGGCACATGACAGCCAGCTTGGAGGTTGCCAAAAGGCACCTAAAAACTTTCAGATCATGAGAAACAAGACTATGGTCTGATGAAACCAAGATTGAACTCTTTGGCCTGAATGCCAAGCGTTACGTCTGGAGGAAACCTGGCACCATCCCTACGGTGAAGCATGATGGTGGCAGCATCATGCTGTGGGGATGTTTTTCAGCAGCAGGGACAGGGAGACTAGTCAGGATCGAGGGAAAGTAGAACAGAGGTAATCTGGTGAACCTACAATATGTCAGAGCAAAGACCGAGCCATGAGGTCGAAAGAATTGTCCGTAGAGCTCTGAGACAGTATTGTGTCGAGGCACAGATCTGGGGAAGGGTACCAAAAACTGTCTGCAGCATTGAAGGTCCCCAAGAACACAGTAGCCTCCATCATTGTCTGGAGGAAACCTGGCACCATCCCTATGGTAAAGCATGGTGGTGGCAGCATCATGCTGTGGGGATGTTTTTCAGCGGCAGGGACTGGGAGACTAATCAGGATCGAGGGAAAGATGAACGGCGCAAAATACAGAGAGATCCTTGAAGAAAACCTGCTCCAGAGTGCTCAGGACCTCAGACTGGGGCAAGGGTTCACCTTCCAACAGGACAAACAACCCTAAGCACACAGCCAAGACAACGCAGGAGAGGCTTCAGACAAGTCTCTGAATGTCCTTGAGTGGCCCAGCCAGAGCCCAGACTTGAACCTGATCGAACATCTCTGGGGAGACCTGAAAATAGCTGTGCAGCTACGCTCCACATCCATTCTGACAGAGCTTGAGAGGATCTGCAGAGAAGACTGGGAGAAACTCCCCAAATACAGGTGTGCCAAGCTTGTAGTGTCATACACAAGAAGACTCGAGGCTGTAATCGCTGCCAAAGGTGCTTCAACAAAGTACTGAGTAAAGGGTCTGAATACTTATGTAAATGTGATATATATTTTTTTGCTTTGTCATTATGGGGTACTGTGTGTAGATGGATTGAATCATTTATTTTGAATAAGGCAGTAACGTAACAAAATGCTGAAAAAGTAAAGGGGTCTGAATACTTTCCGAATGCACTGTACATATAAAGTTGGTAAAACAGTATGCAAACATTAAAAGTGACCAGTGTTCAATGACTATGTACATAGGACAGCAGTCTCTAAGGTGCAGGGTAGAGTACCCGGTGGTGGCCCGGCTAGTAACAGTGACTAAGGTTCAGGGCAGGGTACTGGGCGGAGGCCAGCTAGTGGTGACTGTTTGTTTTTTTATCAGCTGTATTAGGTTATGAAATCCGACATTTTGGATATAAAGTTAATGATATGTTAAAGACCACACTGAATGATTCAGAACATGAATAATCATATTTGTCTTGGTAAAATGTATTTTATAAACATAAGGAAGTTTTACATTTTATCACCGAAGCGATAAGGCAGAGTGAGTGGACACCCTATTTAATACCTTGGTAGTCCTCTTGCTCCTGTCTCTCGTTGATGTCCAGAGTGAGCTTCTTCATCCTCATCCTCTCCTCCTGCTCTGCCTGCTGCTGGTTGAAGTGGTTGGCAGCCAGGTGGGAGGATAAAGGCACGTTCAGGATCTTAAACTAGAAACAAGAGAGACAAAACAGAGACACATTCAAGAACTTTAACTACAGTTAGGAGATCTGAAAACAGGCACATTAAGCATTGAGAAGGAGCAAGAACTACATCTCATGCTGTAGGCAGACAATGGGACAAGTGCTGAGTATTCACACTGCAGAAACATGCTCTCCTGGCTTACATTTCAACCTTTTACAACATGCCCTGTGATGTTTTAAAACTCTAAATGTGTTTCCTGGACGGAGGCCCAGGCAGCAGAGAAAGTGAGGGAGGGCCACTCCCGTGGTGTGGAGCTGACAGAGGAATGCAGTGAATGTGTCTGACAGGGAGGGGTCCAGGTACGTCACATTGAGAAGCTGTGACGCTCACTAACACACACTGAACCGCTTTATCCTCACCTCAGGAAACGCACTACAGGAGAGGATAGTGTGTTTACCATGGGGGCGTATGGAGAGACACGTCATCTATAATGCATTAAGTCATTTATATAGCTTCATTTTACATCAACAAAAAACGTCTAGCCGGTACTGTTATTTGGTCAAAACATAATGTTTACATAGGGTTTGTAATCTGGTAAATGTCCTTCAAAAGCAGTTGCTAGTGGACTGAGTTTAGTGAGCTTTAGTTTAACGTCTTGATTTTCTGGACAGAGAATGTGTACACACCCTGACCCTACAACAGTAAAAGAGCTTGTCGTCTCTACCCCACCACCATACATTCCACCCGCGGACTGGGCCTAAACACACACACACAGCTCAGAGTCAATATTATCGCTGGGTCTGTCTGACAGTGCTGATTCTGTGGAGGGATCTGACTGAACTAACAGCGAAGGAGACTTCAACAAGTTTGTGTGTGTGTGTGTGTGTGTGTGTGCGCACGCGCGTGTACCTGCTGCTTGTTGCCCTTGCGTGTGAGCATGACAAACTGCATGGTGTCTGAGATGTCTGCGTCTCCCTCTCCAGAGCAGACGGGTCCTCCAGGGCCTTTCTTCAGCTGGCTCTTCAGCTGCAGGGGGATGGCCACGTCCAGCTGGTGCACCTTCACCGCCTCCCCGCTCCGCTGCTACACACACACACCACTCCTGTTAACACCCATTTACTTAACTAAAGCAGTACAGTACTATGGACATATTGACTGTGGCACACAGATTAGAGAGAATAGGAGAGATACTGTACCTGCAGGTTCTCCAGCATCATCTTGTCCAGAGCCTGGATGAAGTCCTCATCCTCAGCACATGCCACGTGCTTCAGACCGCCACCACGGATGGTCACCTCCTACAGGACAAGACCGTCAGCAACACAATAACCTCTCTCCCGCTCTCCTTCTCCATGACATCTTCTTACATTGTTCTCCTCGTCCGTCTCGTTCTCCTTGTTGGAGTCGGTCAGATAGTCAGTGTTCTCCTCCTCCTCTTCCTCCCGCTCCTCTTCCTCATTCTCAGACCCTTCCTGGAACACACAGCAGGTTCTTAGATGGGGGGGTGTGATTGTGTGCTAGCTTCTGTAAGGTAGAAAAACAAAACACTAAACCTGGAGAGCTATGTTGTAGGTCTGGCATGATAAGAGTAGAGTCAACACATCAATCTAGCAGCACAACAAGATGACCCGCTTCCTTATACAGTATCTTGCTTAGGACTGGGCTTCTGTCCTCAGTTTGCCCCCCCCCCCCTACAAAACTAGGGGTGAGGGCCGAATGAATAAATGGATGATAGAGGATTGAACGAGTGAGAGATCTAATATCCACCTATTATGAGAGACTTGCGTCTTAGACATGCAATGAATGAATGGATGAATAAAAGACAGAATCACTTCTTCCTCTGGCTCGTTCATCTCGCTCTCATTGCCAGACTGTTCCTCTGTGTCCGCCCCTCCCTCTTCGTCGTCGTCGTCGTCATCCTCGTCTAGAGCCTCGCCTTCACTCCCCATGGCACTGGAGGGCCGGCCATCCTTCTGTCCATCCATGGCCAGTCCTGCAGGACACAAACATATGCGCGCACACACACACACACACCTTCATTCGATTGACGAAACGTCAGGTTGCAAGACTAGGCCTTGAAGCAAGAGACTTCAAGAGAAAACGCTCAACCATTTGCATAATAGTCATTGATTACAATCATTAGTAAAAAGCTCCTCTCGTGAGCCATCGCTCCATGTTCTGAACAGGCTATTCCCTGGCTCTTTACATAATAAATCAAATCATACACAAAGCATAGACATTTACCACAGATTATATCCTAAACTACTTGAAGTATGTCCAGGAGTGAGGACAGGTTATCGCAAACAACAAGCCCATTTAGAAACATAACACTTGGGCTGGAACTGCAGGAAAGTCAAGTCATTGCAAGAAATACAAGTCATAGTGACATTCATTGTGAAACTAAACAGGTGCCTCAACACAGCGCTTGGAGAGACCATGAATATAACATCCGAAGCCTGATGAGCTGAGAGCAGCAGAGGAGCAGATAGGTATATAGTTAAGGAGACGCTACTAAGCAGTAGAACTTAGTTAAGCGGGGTTCAGAGGCCGAGGAATGCCTTCATTGCCTTATCTTGGTTAAAGGATGAAAGGCACAACAATGAGGCCACTGTACAGCCTGTGGCTTACATCCATCCCCCTCATCAATCACTCAGAACACTCACAGTACAGACAGACACGCACACAGGGTTTTCGAAAGTGTTCTCTCGCATTCCATGTCAACACCTTGAAACCTTGAACAACGCTCTGTGTCTGGGTTAATACAGCGGACTACTTGTTCTGTGACTCAGAATGCATTACACCTGCTAAATGAACGCTTCCCTCTTCCTCCTCCAAGTCCCGCAGGGTATTTCATTATCTACATCCTGGTCTTTCTCTTGATTGTTTTTCTATCTCTGTGCATCTCTTTACTCTCCATCAGATACCGATCAACTGTTCAGAGACAAGCATTTCACCTAAAGAAACCCTTTCAGTATTGGGCCACATTAGAACAGCAGGTGCAATCGGGCAACATTATATTTGACAATATATTGACATATCTTGTCATTTGGGATGTCACTAAGGCATTGATTCATATTCCCCTATAACCCTTTTTGTGAACACTTACTTGAGTAAATATGTTTTTGTTTGAGCAGACTTAAGAGTGTGTGTTTCAAGTGGCAGTCTACAGTGCAGGCAGGTCTGACTGCCGTGTGTTTGTGGTATGTGGGTGAGAGGGCCAGGTATGTGTGTTATGAGGGAATTAGACCCGTCTGACAGACAGACAGAGAGTGACAGGAGCTGAGGCAGCCTCCTACACACAGGGGAATGTTGCTCAGCAGGGAGGACAGAGAGCAGGAGTGGGCCAACCTGAGGAGCTAGCTGCTACAGCAACATATTTCCGTGGCCTGCAGGCGCACACTCATACACACACGAAATATGTGGGGGACTCATGTATGACAAGAAGCTTTAACAACCTTGTTGTAGTGTGCGTGTGTGCCCTTATGCATGCATTCCTGTGTGTGTGTGTCAATCTCGCTCTCTCTAGCTCTTACCCAGTTTAACGAGGAACTCCCTCTCCAGCTCGGTGACCTGTCGTGCGGAGTCTTCCAGGGAGATGCAGAGCTTCACCTTGGGCCGGAGCAGTTCCAGGGTGTCACTGATCATGTAGTCAATGTCGATGGGGAACTGGTGCTCTGCACTCCACACCTCCACACTCTTCTTCCACCAGATATACCTCTGGAGAGGACAGACAACACATCAGAATTTAGGGACAGTCTTGTAATGAATTCATGTAATTGACATTATGTCACAACAGTATCAAAACCATTCATGGCGAGAGAGAGAGAGAGAGAGAGAGAGACTGAGAGGAGTGAAATAAGGGGAGGTCAAACAGTCATACCGACTGACCTGGAAGTAGATGAGGAAGCAGTCCAGCTTCCTCTTGCTGGAGCCGCGGTCAAAGTACTGTCCGCAGGTGTCCAGCAGGGTGCAGACCATGCGGATGCGGAACAGGTGCTCGGGGGGGTCCAGGGGGCTGGGGCCGCCGTCCGGGTTCACCCCGAACGAGATGAAGGAGAAGAGGGTGCGGAAGATGACCGCTGACTCCACCATGCGGTAGTTGTAAAGCTCCCCCAGGAACTTGGCACTGCTGATCCGACGCTGGTTGAACTTGGGCTGGTTCACCTGCAAAGGAGAGGGGAGAAGGAGTGACGATGGGGGTGGAAGGGAGATAGAGGAGAAGAGGGAGTGAGATTAATAGACATGGAGAGGAGAGGGAGAGATGGGAGAGAAAGCAGGTGAGATGGAATGGCAGAGAGGTGTTGAAGTTGAGTGCATCTGTGCTCAGAAACACCATAAATATGAAGCCCCAGGGAAGACTTTAACCACATGAACCTCAGTTTTATCACTTAATTTGTTACTGTGTGTCACGCAAACCACATGTCCGAACCAGAAACATGCAGTTCGACAGCCTGTTCACACGGTATACAACACGTAGCCTCAACAATCACTCATTCAAGTCATAAAAAACACACCAATCTCTCCTGCTAGGGCTCTTCACATGGCCCATACATCCAGGAATGAACTCTTGAATCTGGGCCTAACTCCAACCTGGTTCTCACCTCCAATCCCAAAAACAGCTCACCACCCCAGGCTTGCCTTGCCCGCCTCCCATGGTGCTCACCTCCATTCCCAGGCGGATGTCCTCCAGGACCCCATCCACCACGTGGATGCCCACGTCCTCCTGGTAGGCCACAAGGCCGGCCAGCAGGTTGGCCACACAGTGGATGCTGTTGTACTTGACGTTCCAGATGTTGACCATGCAGCAGATCAGGTAGCCTTTAGACTCTGGGTCCTGCCAGGGGAGTTTACGCATCTGCCTCAACACCTAGGGGAGGGAGAGGAGGGAGACAAGGAAGCGGTCATGACCCTTTTCCCCCCCTCAAATCTCTCTATAGTGTTTTGATGAATATGCATTAGCCAGTGACTGTATAAATGAAGCACCAAAAAAATTAAAAAGCCTTTCGTGAACTAACACTTGAACGTGACTTCCCCCCCCCCTTACTGATTTCAAGTTTAATTAGTCGTATATGTACAGAATATGCATGGTATACACCATCCAACTAAATGCTTACTTGCAGGTTCCTTCTCGAAAAATGCAACAAGAATAAGAAATAATAAAAGATAAGAATACGAAGAAAAAAAGTAAACGGCAGTAGAATAGAATAACACATTTAAGCATAAGTATAATACAGGAAGGCACAATACATAGTTCAATATTACATGTGTACTGGGGAAGGGAAGGATGGCGGGCAAGTGTATAAATAGAACACTATAATAAGAGTCTGGTCGCAGCAGTTGTGATGTGTGTGTGTGTGTGTGTGTGTGTATAGCATGAGTGTACAAAGAATTAGGAACACCTTCCTAATATTGAGTTGCTCCCCTTCTGCCTTCAAAACAGCCTCAATTTGTCGAGGCCTGGACTCTACAAGGTGTCGAAACCGTTCCAGTGAAAGTTAGAGGCCTAAATATGATCCCCCTCCCCAAATAAATACTAACCTCCACTGTTACTGTAATGGTGAGAGGTTAGCATGTCTTGGGGGTTATGACATTTGTGAGTCGAACTTTCTCACTCATAACGATTCATTCAGGATTATCCGTAGCATCAAGGTAGCATCCACATTCATGTAGAAGTGTTTAGAAACGCATTCTATTCTTATTTACAATAAAAGTGACTCCAAAATGACACAATACATTATGTACCACTCATTTCTACTGGGCACAAAATGATCTGAAACACAGCAGATGCATCTAACAAGTTTATACAGTCATTGCACGCTAGGAATATCTGACCAAATCCATTTTACTATTTTAATACACATAAGTGAATTTGACCCAATACCTTTGGTCCCATAAAATGCGGGGACTATGGACAAAAATGTATGTAAAAATGTAATTTCATAAATTACTCAAATGTCAAATCTTCATACCTTCTCCGTGGTGACCTTGGAGAGGTCCTTGTAGAGCAGTTTGCGGATGTACTCCTGCAGCGGGGGCCTCTTCATCCTGACCGTCTTCTCCATGGGCGGGGGGTTGCAGTAGTAGTAGGCGTTCTCCACCATGGTCACGTAGCGAGCATCCAGGTGCTGCGCCTGCTTCTTACGCATCATTTGCTCCTGAGACACGCAAAACATACAAAACTAGTGAGCCATTCAATATAGAACACAACTAAAAGCCCTCAAAAAGGTGTGTCATCTTATTATCTTGCTAAACGTAACCTAGAAAATATGGCAGCTGTGCATGCGACATGAATAACCTTGTCCAAAAGCAATTTAGGGACAATAAAGCAGAATTAATAGCGCTCAGATTTAACCCTGGATTTCAGCACCAGTTAGGAAGGCCAAGACAGGTCTCTTTCCAGGACTGTGGAAGCACTCCAAAACCTTTGGGGAATTCCAGTACAGTGTTTGATAGGTGTGTGTGCTTGTACATTAGTGTAGGCTGCTGAGGGGAGAACGGCTCATAATAATAGCTGTAACGGAGCAAATGGAACGGCATCAAACACCTGGAAACCATGTGTTCAATCTATTTGAAAAAATGACACTGATTCCACTCCAGTCATTCTCCCTAATTAAGGTTTCACCAGCCTCCTGTGCTGTATACGTATGTGTGTGCATTGCCGTGTGTGCGTGTGTACCAGAAGGACGCTGGTCCGGAGGTGGGAGTCGGGGGATCTGAAGAGGAAGCGCCCACTGGTCTCCAGCAGGGTGCAGGCCATCTCTATGTGGTGGTGGGAGAAGTCTGACAGCAGCATCTGTAGAGCAACACACACAAACACACATCACTCAGTAACATGATGATGACAGTGTTACAAAAATTGTAACAGTAACCACGTTTCCATCCACAGTTTTTAAGCGAGTAAAGTCCTGTCATATATAATTTTTTCTAATCACAACAGGTGTGATGGAAACAGGAAGTGTCAGTACAATTTCATAAATGTCGACAAACAATTTGTTCGTTCGACATGGTGGGATCATTTTGTGTCGGTAAAATTAATTATGTGACAATTGCAGTGAAAACTCCTATGCGCAAATATTGATATAATAAACCATCATGTTGATGTAAACTTGGAGTCATGAGGATTGCTTGATATGAAGTTGTACTACCACTACGACATGGAAAAGTACTAAGAGTTCATAGCCAGATGAAATCAGTTCTGATGAACTTCATGGTGGTTGAGTGATGGATGATGAGCTTTGAAGGTGTTATTTGAATGCTGGTGACATGATGATTGATGCAAGGCTGCCAATTATCAAATAGAAATGATATTGCTCTTGTCCATATCTCATCATATAAGTTATAACCTACCCTGTCAACTTAATCAGCGAACTGTTGTCTAGAGAGCATGTGCCAAAACCAGATTGGGCAAGTTACCTATTTAAATCGCAACAGTTTTGGTGACAAAACCATTAGTAGAGCTAAAAATTAAATGGAAACATTGAACTTCTGCTTTTTATTTGGTACATGAAATATGAAGGCCAAAAAAATCCTACTTTTTTAAAATCCCGCACAGCATTTTATCTGTTTGATGGAAACACACATTGTGGGAACCTCGTTGTATGAAAATCTGTCGCCAATTGGATGGAAACCTAGCTAATGATAGCACAGCTTCCTGGTGAAAGAGAAGCACCCCCTACCTTCAGACAATGCAGAGTGTCCGTTTTAGAGAACAGCTTGAACTTAGCCAGCTCCCCGATAAACCTTACGGTTTTATTTTTTGTTTCGATGTTGATCTGGTCCTTCTTCCGGATCTAAGGAAACACAGCAAGCATTCTGTATTGAAATCTCATTCAAAACTGTTTGTTTCCTTCAGTATAGGTCCTATTGTAAGGAGGCAGTGGTTGTGTATGAAAGACACAGCGAGGACGAAGGGGTTAATAGTTGTTGTAAAGTCTTGGGACTTACATGGAATCTGAAGTCTCCTTTGAGTATGGAGCACAGGTCATCGGCCACATCTGACATGCAGGGGTGAAGGGTGGCCACCAGACGGGAGTAAAAGGGCAGCAGATCCAACCTGGAAGAACAACACAACCATGAGCTTTACAATGGCATAAGTACCATTGACTTCCTTTATGCCATTTCAAAATAAATGAGCAACAGCACCACCTAGTGGGGAAAAGGGACAAAAAAAACGTACCTATTCCCACACAAATCAATCCATGATCAAGTCCTTCCAAATTAACTATCTGCGTGTGTGCTTTGTCAGGGAACAGTGAAGAGAGTCTGGACCAGCTTCCTGATCAAATCCTTTCAAATGAACTATCTGCTTTATAGTGAGTCTGGTACCTTTGTCTGGGAACGGTGAAGAGAGCCCGGACCAGCTTCCTCCTGTTTGACTTGGTGTTCATGTTCATGCAGAAATCCATGGCAGCCTGTGAACAAACACACATACAGTCAGACTAATTCACTGCACAATGGTGTACATAGTACCATATTCACTGTGAATCATTGCCTTTGTGGCTAAACTCAAATTGTTAAGCATGGAATACATCCTTCTGGTATGCTGAAGGTGTGTTGTGTTCTCTCCTTGCCTTGTCTATGAGGTCTCTGTTGACACAGTTGGGAAGCTGCTGGATGAAGGCGTCCACGATGAGCTTCAGGTGGGACCCGGTGCTTGCCTCCTCATCCTCTTGTTCTTCACACAGAAACAGGGAGGACACAGTCAAACATGTACACAACAAAGCCATGCTCCAAATATCTCCTTAGCTAACTTAAGAGTCACTCAGCGACAAAAACAGAAATAGCAAAGCTATAGCATAGATATAGATCTAAGAATGGGGTTGATACATGTGGAATATTAGAAACCTTGTGAATGACATGCTCAGCAACACACCTCTGCTTACTTGATTTGCCCTGAGCACCCATGAGTGGGCCCTAGCTCTGTTTCCCTGACCTCTCTCATACCCTAACTTGAGCCCTGGAAAAGACACACAAACACCAAGATACTGTCCATGTCAATAACCAACATGCTTCCTATATCCAGAGGTTGTAGATATTTGATTATTGCCGCCCTCTTGTTGTAATTGTCAAAATGGAAATCTGGCAGTGCAAAGCGCTGGGTGGTGTGTGCTGCTTGGTGGCTGGCAGGCAGGCTGGTGGGTGGAGAATACCTTCATCTTTACCTTGCTCGTCCAACAGTTTTTTGGCAAGCTCTGCCTCGTTCTCTGCCTCGTCAGGTCCATCCAGCTCCAGAGGGTCATCAGCGATGTCTAGAGCCTCGAGCTCCAACTCCAACTCCTCTGTGGTGGCCGCAGCATCTTTAGCCTCTGAGGAAAGGATACAGCAACAAGAGAAGGGTCATTCAGAAAGTGTGAGTCTGTGTGTGTGTGTGTGTGCATGTGTGTATGCGGCTGTACCTTTAGCAGCAGCCTCCTCTTTGTCCTTGCCCTTCTCGTTATCTTTGAACAGGATGGCGGGGACGAAGGCCTTCAGGTCCACCATGTTCTCGTAGAAGTTCCTGGCATCCTCGTCCTCCCAGATGCCCCCCTCCAGGTCATACTCCCCGGGCTTCCCAGGGGTGAAGATGTCAATGCCAGGGCCGTGCTCTACCACATAGAGGAGAGGAGACGGTTAGATACACACAGACACCAAAGACTGTAGGCTATATATAACCAACAGCAATAAAACATGATAACAATGTGGCTTTATAACAAAAATCTCCAAAAAATTACAACAAAACGTCTTTATATTGTTCCTATAACAAAGTAATAAACAGTATACAAGGGTTGTTACTTTTTACCTTCCTGCACAGTTTTGTCCAGTGGAAGCTCTGGCATGTTCTCATCCAGAAAGTCAGCCAGAGACTGGGTGTTAGCCAGCAACTTCTGGTAGGACGTGGCAAACTCCTCATACTGCTTGTGTCTGTCCTCACTCAGCTCCCCTTTGGAGTGGAGGATACGCCTGGAGGAAGAGAAAACATAGAGGTGTCAGTATGTAGACTAAAAGACATTTAGCATTTTACTCAAAATGACTATAGGTCATGTACTGTGGCAGGAGAACACACTGAAGTCAATAATACAAGAGCAGTTGTGAGATGGGTCATGTTGAAAAATGTCTCCAGGAAGCCTAGGCCCCATCACCTGTTCTGCCTCTCGATGTTCTGCAACTCGCGGTGGTCCTTCTTCAAGTGCTTGGTGAGCGAGGTGAAGTACTCCCTCAGAAGGTTCTGGAAGGGCTGCTGCTTCTCCGTGTTGATGATCTCGCTGGGAGGGAAGGCCAGGCCAAACTTCTCCCGTGCAGCCTTCACTTTGCGAGGCACCAGGCCCGCGATGTCGTCCCCGCAGTGCTTACAGAAGCTGATGACCACTGACACATGCGTGTGTGTCTCGCGGTCTGTCCCGATGATGCTCTTCAGCTGCTCGTAGATGAGCGAAAGGCCCTCCTTGTCTGTAAACAGGCCCACGATGGTAAGCTCTGCGATGAAGCGCAGGTCGGTGCGCAGCTTGCTCACGTTGGGCGCCTTCTCCTCCTTGCGCGCCTCAAAGTGCCTCTTCCAGGCCTGGAGGAGCAGTGGGGCGAATTCAGCATAGCGCTGGTGGAAGAGGGAGCACAGGTGCACAGCGCAGCTCACATCAGAGATCTTCAGCTTGGCCTCCACCACCGAGCCCACCGCCTCGCCGATATACTTGCTGAGGTTGAGCGAGCCGAAGTCATTGGAGAGGGCTTCGCGCTGCTGCTCAGTGAGCGTGCGCAGCTTCTTGACAAAGGCCGTGTTCTTCTTTAAGCTGGAGTCAAGGCGGCTAAAGAAAGTCTCCTCAGGACGGCCCTCGTGGGCGTTCTGGTTGCGGACGCGCAGCTCCTTCCGGCACTGGTGGCGCTCCCAGGCCTCCTGGTGGAGCTGGTGACCCTCCTCCTTCTCCCTGGAGTGGGAAGAAAGATGGAGAAGTTAGCAATTATCTGAATTCACAAATACTAACCATACACAAAGTTTATGATGTTGAGAGCACCTACAGTAGATGCATTATTATGGTGGTTCCTCCCCTGAGCTCTTACTTGAGTTGAGCTGCCTCCTCTTCACGCTGTCTCTTGGCCTCCTCCTCCTGAACTTTCCTCTCCTGCTCCTCCTGCTGCTTCTTCTCCTCTTCCTCCTTCTTCCTCTGCTCCTCCTCTGCCTTCTGTTTCTCCTCCTCTTTCCGTTTCCGATCCTTTTCTTCCTTCTTTCTTTTGTCCTCCTCAAGTCTCCTCCTCTTTTCCTCTGCAGCCTTACCGATATCTTTCTTGCCACTCATCTTCGCCTCATCCTTCACTTTATCCCGGGAGGAGGCGGGCCGTCTATCACCCTCTCTGTCTTTCTCCTTGTTACTAAAGGAGCACACCTCTTTCTCATCCATGTTTAATGATCTCTTGCCCTCAGCAGGCATTCTAGAAAAACAAAGTTGAATCATTCACTTTAGCAGTGTTACACATATCAGAGCTAGGCAAGCCTAATTAATAACATTGTGCGCCTGACTGCCGGGGCGGCAGGTAGCCTAGTGGTTAGAGCGTCGGGCAAGTAATCGAAAGGTTGCTCGAAGATCCCCGAGCTGACAAGGTAGAAATCTTTCTGTCCCTGAACAAGGCAGTAAACCGTCGTTGTAAATACGAATTTGATCTTAACTGACTTGCCTAGTTAAATAATGCAAAAAAAAACATCAATTTTGATGTAACGTTAATATTCGATGATCGTTTCATTGGCTAATTCACATTGCTAGGTACACATGTATCACAAAATGTCGATACAACAGTACTAGCTGTGCTGTGACTGGCCGGGTTGCTAAAAGTTTTAACCAGCCGTGTGAAAGCGTCAAAAGATTAAATGTCAGTGATAGAATATTTCAATAGCTAGCTAGTTATATTTTTCTAATCTCCGCCAACTACTATATCTAACTAACGTTATAAAATGCATAAACCCCCCCCAACAAGTTGACTACACGCCAATTCAATGTTTACCAACGTGCGTTACGAGCCTGTTTTCCTCTTAAACTGCAGTTATTCGATAGAGCTGTTTAGGTAACGTTAGCTATGTTGACATTGTCTTCCCTACGACGCACGCATAGCTAGCATAGCATGAACTAAGCGAACTTGCTGAACACACAACGGGTTAGGTAAGAACCGTTCGTCCTAATTTAGTCATTGTACGACTGCTACGTGCAATTATCTTAGAAGAACGAAGTAAAGGGTCCAAATGTGTTTTACCAGCCGTGTTGACAAAGCAGCACAGATGAATCCAGAGTTAGGTTGCTAAGGCGTCCGCGAGCTCCGCGTTGTTAGGCCGCTCGGGCGCGAGAGGTAAACAAATGCCGTGGTAGCCCGCGAAGCATTAAGACCGTCCATGTCAATCCTCCGCATTAACCAAAAATAAGCGGCGATATATATTAGTAATGATTACATCTCGTTCATTATAGAATGTCGTCAAAAAACCAAATGATTACCTTCGATTTATCTCAAAGTAAACATCGGACTTGTGTGAATAAGTACAAATGATTTCCCTGTGCGGCAGAGGACCCCTTGGATTAGGCACCAAGCATTCTGCCTGAAAGGAAATGTATGACTAATCTTCTTTTGTTTATTGAATCGATAAGCAGATCGAATATCTTTAATACAGTAGTATTTTATCAGTGGATAATAGTTGATCTACACCAATTATATAATTTAGTTATGTATTCATGGTATATTAATTCACACCGGCAATGTCGCAGCTGACGTTAGGGAGTGTGTCTCTGTTGTGTCTGCTGGAGCAACAGTTACAGCAGAGTTCCAGTCAATTATTTATACATTACAGTCATTTAGCAGACTTACAGGAGCAAGTATGGTTAAGTGCCTTGTTCAAGGGCACATCTACAGATGTTTCACCTAGTCAGCTCGGGGATTCAAACCAGCGATCTTTCGGCTATTGGCCTAACACTCTTAACCGCTAAGCTACATACTGTGGGTAAAGAATTAAGTCGTCGCTGATAAATATTCGGTTATCACGTTTTATATTTCGTTTACTGTCAGATGTCTGCATGCATAATAGAAAACATAACTAATGGTACGAAATATTATAAATCATTATCCTATTATCCATTATATACAGAACTTTCAGGGGATTTGTTTTACCGGTCCAGTTTATTATGTAAATCTTGGTGGGACAAAGCATAATTTACTGCTTAACAAAAACGTAGTTGAGACGCCAGACTTTATTTATTTTAACCTTTATTTAACTAGGCAAGTCAGTTAAGAACAAATTCTTATTTACAATGACGGCCAAAGAACTGCAGTTCTGCTCAGGGTTTCGATCCTGCGAACCTTTTGACCCAACGCTCTAACCACTAGGCTACCTCGAACTTGCTTAAACAAATGTGGTTTCTACTGACAATTGAGATGTACAAGCTATGGCATAAGGGGACAGCGAGCGGATAAGAGGCCATCAGTAATTTTGATTAAGACATTAATGAGCGAGCTAGGACGAACGTAGTCAATATAACTATTTGTACAGCCCTTTTGAAATGTACAGCGACAGAATTCAGAACATGGGCCGTTCTTACAGCATTCTCCCTGTACTCCAAATCAGAACATAAGATAAATAAATAGGGCATCCAGTGCCAAGAAAAAGTATGTGAACCCTTTGGAATTACCTGGATTTCTGCATAAATTGGTCATAACATTTGATCTGATCTTCATCTAAGTCACAACAATAGACACAGTCTGCTTAAACTAATAACACACAAACAATTATACATTTTCATGTCTTTATTGAACACACCGTGTAAACATTCACAGTGTAGGGTGGAAAAATTGTGTGAACCCTTGGATTTAATAACTGGTTGACACCTCCTTTGGCAGCAATAAACTCAACCAAACATTTTTTGTAGTTGTGGATCAGACCTGTACAAAGGTCAGGAGGAATTTTTGACTCTTCATCTTTACAAAACTGTTTCAGTTCAGCAATATTCTTAGGATGTCTGGTGTGAACCACTCTCGAGGTCATGCCACAGCATTTTAAATCTGGTTGAGGTCAGGACTGTGACTGGGCCACTCCAGAAGTCGTATTTTCTTCTGTTGAAGCCATTCTGTTGTTGATTTACTTCTGTGTTTTGGGTCGTTGTCCTGTTGCGTCACCCAACTTCTGTTGAGCTTCAATTGGCGGACAGATAGCCTTACATTCTCCTGCAGAATGCCTTTTTTCTCTCCACACATAGTGTTGTGTGTTCCTTCCAAACATCTCAACTTTAGTTTAATCTGTCCACAGAATATTTTGCCAGAAGCGCTGTGGAACATCCAGGTACTCTTTTGCGAACTTCAAATGTGCAGCAATGTTTTTTTGGACAGCAGTGGTACTTCCGTGGTGTCCTCCCATGAACAATTCTTGTTTAGTGTATTACGTATCATAGACTCGTCAACAGAGATGTTAGCATGTTCCAGAGATTTCTGTAAGTCTTTAGCTGACACTCTAGGATTCTTCTTAACCTCATTGAGCATTCTGCACTGTGCTCTTGCAGTCATCATTGCAGGACGGCCACTCCTAGGGAGAGTAGCAACAGTGCGGAACAGCTTTCCAGCTTTATGCAAGTCAACAATTCTTAATCTTATGTCTTCTGAGATCTCTTTTGTTCGATGCATGGTTCACATCAGGCAATGCTTCTTATGAATAGAAAACTCAAATTTTGTGATTGTTCTTTATAGGGCAGGGCAGCTCTAACCAACATCTCCAATCTCGTCTCATTGATTGGACTCCATGTTAGCTGACTCCTGACTCCAATTAGCTTTTGGAAAAGTCATTAGACTAGTGGTTCACATACTTTTTCCAACCTACACTGTGAATGTTTAAATGGTGTATTCGATATAGACAAGAAAAATACAATAATTTGTGTGTTATTAGTTTAAGCACACTGTGTTTGTCTATTGTTGTGACTAAGATGAAGAACAGATCAAAGTTTTTGACAAATTTCTGCAGAAATCCAGGTAATTCCAAAGGGTTCACATACTTTTTCTTGCCACTGTATAAGCAGACAATGAAAGTTCTTACAATATTAAATGATGACATTTCTCTAAAACAGGCTTTAGGCTACATGTTCATCACCAAGTCAGAACAGTAGGCTGAGTTATGAGCAGCAAAGGGGACCAAATTATTAGGGTGAGGCACATGGGCTACTAACAGCTTACTACACAACATACACTTACTATTACTTTCTTAGCTACAGTATACATATCTCCCTGGCATATTACATTTGTGCAGCAGCATACAATATATTTTTGGACTCACCTTGTTGTGCTGTGCTCATTTGAAAAGGAAAGTGGCGAGGTGGTCCTTGTGGGCAAATTATGTTATCAAACTTTATCATAAAAATCTGTAATTCTCTGGATATATGGGTCATTTCTGGGCTGCGGTAATATAAAAAAATATATATACTTTTTTTACTGGAATAAATGCATTTTCTGAACACCCCACAACATTAAAACATATTTCCCACCTCAGGCATATTGTCAATTTTTTGTCTGAAATGGACACCATTTATCTTCAACCCTGTCACAGACAATATGGAAGTTGTCTGAATATGATTATAAAAGATACTTGTTATAAAATCAACATTTACCTAATGCTCATGTATCCCCCAAACCAATTCAATTATTATAAACATAACATGTATGTAAAATCTCAGAATGTTGCTGTATTAATGTAATGGCATTGGTTTCGTTGTGGAAGGAGTCAGGCGCAGGAGGTAGTTTGACTGTAAAAGGTATTTAATCAGGTCACCAGTCCAAAACAATAACTCTGGCGAAGCAAAATACCCACACGAAATCAAGAAAATAAACGGGCGCAAACACAAGCATCCCGGCAATTACGAGAACCAAGATCAAATAGCCCTCAGTACACAGACTGGGAACAACGATGAAAGATACCAACATAACAATCACGCACAAGGGGAAGAGGGGAAGGAAGGAATATAAACAGGTGCGTGATTGGGAGAAAATAAACAACAGGTGTGTACGATCAAGATAAAACCAACAGAACACGAAAAGGGGAGCGGTGATGGTTAGAAAACCGGTGACGTCGACCGCCGAACACCGCCCGAACAAGAAGAGGGACTGACTTCGGCGGAAGTCGTGACAATTAAACCCTGAAATAGACACGTGTCAGTGAGCTCATCATTTCAATGATCAATCTTCTTGGGGTTGTCCTTAACATTTCAGACTGAGCTCAGAAAACATTTAATTCATATTTTTTCCTCTTTTCCATTTTATTTAACAAATATTGTCATGTGACAGGGTTGAGACTAGGGTGACAGGGTTTAATACTGTAATGGGATTGAAGAGACACATCGGTTTCCATATAAACTAGTTTACTTTACTATCAAAATCCCTTCAAGATTTACCCCAAAACATTGCATTTCATTGTATGCAACCATGTAATAAGGACATTAGATATATTTAGAATAATCTGGGTTTTATTAACCAAACTGCAGTAAATATCAAAACAAATAAAAAGACATCAGGCATTAGGGTAATTAATAACATTCAACAGGTTTCATCAGAAAAGTTCAATGTGTCATCAAACTGTAGGAACATTTTCCAAGGGCGTTTAGAATGCTAGAACAGCTGTAACTACAGCACTAGTGTCAGCATGACTATCCTTCTTCTCAGGAGCACCATATTTATTAATTAATGGTTTCCTTCCTGAGAGTCTGGCCCACACATCTCTCTAAACCTCTACGTGGTGGGATGTCACACGCTGTGGGGGTGGAATCATCTCAAGGACTTCATCAAACTGATACCAGTGGATGTCGTCTCGAGAAGGCCAGAAAAATCTGTTTAGTCCTACACGATGCAATCATTTCACTTGTACACTAATTTCATCCGTGCCGAGGATGATGCCTGGATAAAGGTCATCATCATATTCCACTACAAGCCACTGCCCAAGAAGATCTGCATTTCCCCACTGGATTTTGTACACAGGTTGTGGATTTTCCTCATTGGCTGGCTGTTCTGGAGCAGCCAGGACCTTCTGCCTGAAACTGAAGTGCTCTGTGTTAAAGCATGTACAGCTCACCAGGAGCAAGGGTGATGACCTGGTGTATTCTCATGGTAGAGGGCACCGCTTTTATCGGGCTTGGCATCATCTCCATCGCACGTTCAACAGCGGCACTCTTCACAAAGAACAGCTTCACTGACGTGTTTGTCTCACGGGGGGCTTTGTAAAGCTCTTGTGCATCACTGATATCACGGCCCTTAGCTACCAACCTGTCCGCCATTCTCTTCAACGTTCCTCCCACACCACCAGGAGCCTCTTTTCCATGGCTTGACTTTAAACAGTTCCAGTTCCTCAGTGCTCCTTTCCTCTCCTTTCTTCTTTTCTATGCTGTTCTCCACTGTTTACGCTTCTGACACTGGTCTCTCTCACTTAAATCACTGATCTTTTTCTTTTTCCCTGCCTCAACATTTCTTTTCCATCTCTGATGCTTTCTCTCAAGGTATTGTTCCCTTTTTTCTGGGTCAGCATTTTGACGTGCTCGACGGTGCTTTTGTCTTTCTGCTGCTGATGTGGGTACCATCATTCCCTAGATGTTTCAATGGATAACGTTAAATCAAAGATTCTTAGAATATATACATGTATACACTATAATCCTTGAGTAATTTAGGATCTAGAGCGACTTAAAGGAACAACTGAAGTTAAGAGCCTTGCCCAACTCTCCTACCCCTAGGCTACCTGGAACACATTACAGCATGTTTCATAAGTGAATATAAACAATATATAATATATTGAATAATTAATTTGTTTAGATGAAATATTCATAAATAAAGTAAATAACTCAACCCTGTCACAGGTTTACGACCCAGTTATGATGAAACATGTGACAGGGTTGAGTTTTTAGCTCAAAATGGCCTCTGCTCATCATGTGGTGAAGGACAGGAGACCACATGGTGTGCATGAAATTAATAGATTGTATATTCTTATGGGTAAAAGTATCATTTTGATAAGTACAAGTTTTCCATCTTTATTTAATGTAATGGGATTGAGTTGGTCAGCTCAACGATCCCCACCTGACTTTAAAAAACAACAAAATAGAGATATAAAGGAATGTGATTGCTTGCCTGTTTCTGTACCATTCAGTTGAAAATTGTTGAATGATGTCACTCCCTGTTAATAATGGCACATAGGGGTGGACTGACCATTTTTTGGGGCGGAGTTTGGTTGGCGTGACCGGGTTGAGCGTAGACTGAGGGACAAAGCTAAATTGTGTGATTTTAATCGATAATCATTTATTTGATAAAAATACTTTCTCAACAAAAGAACACAAATATATATTTGCATTAATAGTAAAAGTTATTAATAATGTGCACATTTTAATATTAATTTCCCAAGTAAAAATGAAGTGAAACACCTGTCATTTAACACCTCTTAAGGATCCGCCCCTTTTTTTAAATTTTCACCTAAAATGACATACCCAACTCTAACTGCCTGTAGCTCAGGACCTGAAGCAAGGATATGCATATTCTTGAAACTATTTGAAAGGAAACACTATGAAGTTTGTGGAAATGTTAAATTAATGTAGGAGAATATAACACATTAGATCTAGTAAAAGATAATACATGTATTTTGAAACATGCATTTTTTGTACCATCATCTTTGAAATGCAAGAGAAAGGTCATATTGTATTATTTGGCACAATTTAGAGTTTGGCCACTAGATGGTAGCAGTGTATGTGCAACGTTTTAGACTGATCCAAAGTCAAAATTATTAGTCAGTTGTACAACCGAATGCCTTCAACTGAAATGTGTCTTCCGCATTTAACCCAACCCCTCTGGATCAGAGAGCTGCCTTAATCAACATCCACGGCACCCGGGGAACAGTGGGTTAATTACCTTGTTGAGGGGCAGAACAACAGATTTTTACCTTGTCAGCTCGGGGATTCGAACTTGCAACCCTCCGGTCCAACGCTCTAACCACTAGGCTACCTGCCACCCCCCAAAGACTAGTTCCTTGACCGGGAATCGAACCTGGGCCGCGGCGGTGAGCGCGCCGAATCCTAACCACTAGACCATCAGGGAAGGATGAACCATTGCATTTATGTTCAAAATGTTGTATCAAGTCTGCCCAAATGTGCCAAACTGGTTTATTAATAACTGATATTTATCATAACTGTGCTCTCTCCTCAAACAATAGCATGGTATTATTTCACTGTAATAGCTACTGTAAATTGGACAGTGCAGTTAGATTAACAAGAATTTAAGCTTTCGCCAAAATCAGATATGTCTATGTCCCGGGACATTTTCTTGTTGCTTACAACCTCATGCTAACCACATTAGCCTACGTTAGCTCAACCATTCAACGGGGGACCCACCGATCCTGTAGAGGTAAAAAAAACGTTTTTTTAATAAAGTTTAAATGAATGCTATATTAATTTCAATTCATTATACTGGACATTTCAATTTCATTTTGGTGACCCAATACTTGAAATATAATATAACAAGTCAGAGGGACTGCAATATTACCTGAGCCCAAGAATGACACATAAGGTGCTTTCAAGACAACTGGGAACTCAAACTGGGAAAATGTTTTGTACGGTGATCCAACTCTGTATTCCAAGTCGGGAACTCTGGACTATTTATAGAACGCCGACCTGAAGATCATGATTCGATCTTGTTTTTTTTTTATGAGTTTCCAGTTATCTTTAAAGAACCGTATGTGTCATTCTCTCTGAACTCACTGAAGTCTGAGATTTCCCAGTTCAGAGTTTCCGGTTAATTTGAACGCGGCAAAGTCATGCTGGATTGACAGCATGGCCAATGTATTCAACCTTTTCTTACCCATGGTGTTGAATGTTTATTATTTTAAGCTTGGAAAAGAGACCCTTAAACCCCGACTTGGACCACACACCCACTCCACTTAATAGCAGGCTAGTGATTGCTTTGCAACGCTTGCAGTTAGCCACTGATTCCTTCCAAACCACTCATTGTGAGAAGACAGACGCTGAGAGACGAGAAGCAAGTACAGGGAGTGAATATTTAATAAATAACGGACATGAAACAAAACAAGGACAGCGTCTGGACAAGGGGAACAAAACGACATTAATGTCGTCACGGGGAAGAAACTAAGGAAGTGACAGATATAGGGGAGGCAATCAATAAAGTAATAGAGTCCAGGTGAGTCCCATGAAGCACTGATGCGCATAACGATGGTGATAGGTGTGCGTAATGATGGGCCGCCTGGCACCCTCGAGCACCAGAAAGGGGGAGCAGGCGTGAATTTGCTATTTGGTGAATTTGCTATTTCCAATGTTGGTCTGAAAAGCATTTGCCAATAGATTGTCGATGTGATTCATGATGATGACTGAAAGTATAAGGTTAACATTGGGCTCCCGAGTGGCGCAGTGGTCTAAGGCACTGCATCTCAGTGCTAGAGGTGTCATTACAGACACTCTGGTTCATATCCAGGCTGTATCACAACTGGCTGTGATTGGGAGTCCCATAGGGCGATGCACAATTGGCCCAGTGTCGTCTGGGTTTGGCCGGTGTAGGCCGTCAATGAGAATTTGTTCTTAACTATCTTGCCTAGTTAAATAAAGGTTAAATATAAAACATGAACAGTCCAATCAAAGCAACTGTAGATATAATGTGACTGTTTGTTGAGGGCTGATAGTTGCTTCCCTTGAAAAACAGTTTGCCCAACAGCCAATTCTGTTGAATCAAAAGAATTGGCAAAAAACAATCAGATTTCGATAGAAATATGGTCTGAGACGCATAAGAAAATTCATGGAGAAGGTGTACAAAAATGGTCAGATTAATACTGCCATTGAGAAAATTCTTCCAAAAAGAAGAATTCTTGCGTTCTAACTACCTGCTATTCAAAGTGCTCTGATCAAATTAAGGGAATCTTTCACAAACATTGGCACATTCTAAGATCCAATGACAGTATTGGTAATGTGTTTTCAGACCCTCTCTTGGTTGTATTCTCTCGGGGCAGAGATCAATTGGTAAACTCTGATTTACCACCCCAGAATATCCCTGCACAATGTCTATTTGCGCCTCTCCGGATGGAAACTACAAGTGTAATGGCTGCGCTCAATGCAATGGCATTTACAAATGTAGATCCTTCAACACAAACCGGGAAACAGATCCCAATCAAAGGTGTTATCATGTGCTCCACTAAAGCAGTTATTTATCTTATAACCCATCCTTGTGGTAAAAATTATGTGGGTAAAACAAAGCGCGAATCTTGGAGCACCGTAGCACCATTGTCAGGTGCCGGGTGTAGCTGGTGCAAGTCAGGTGCAGGACAGCAGAGATGAGCAACACAACATAGTTTACTCCAGAAAATCCCAAAGTGCCAAACAATACCATGCCCACCAAATATGGACTGACATAACAGGAACAATAACGCACAAAAACATGGGGGAAACAGAGGGTTAAATAATGAACATGTAATTGGGGAATTGAAACCAGGTGTGTAGAAACCAAAGACAAAAGAAATGGAAAATGAAAAGTGGATCGGCGATGGCTAGAAGGCCGGTGACGTCGACCGCCGAACGCCGCCCGAACAAGGAGAGGGACCGACTTCGGCGGAAGTCGTGATAACCGTTAGGTGCAAAAACACGACTTACCCAGTTGCGGCCCACTTTTTGGAAGCGAACCACTTGATTTCATTCCTACGTTATATCGACATCAAACATGTCACCCTCCCTAGGAGAAGGGGTGACCTCGACAATTTATTGTTAAAACGAGAGGCTGCCTGGATCTTTAATTTAAAGACCCTTGCTCCCTTCGGTCTCAACGTAGACTTTGATCTGAAGCCATTCTTGTAATTATTGTGATTTTGCTATTCATTGTAAATGTTTGTAGGCCTAAGTAGCCAAATTGTATCTATTATCATATGCTATCCATTCATGTTTTTGTATGTTCTTATATCTGAGAATGAACCAATGATATGATTACAGACACCTGTGTGTGTTCTTTGACACTTTATAAACTAGTGACCCGCAGTGTTTGTCATTATACCCTGATGAAGGCCACTGGTTATTAGGTTATTCAATTATTGCATCTGAGCTCCTAGAGTGTGCTGCTCTCCTCTTCTTTTTCAAGTGTTCTACTCCGCTAGCCAGCACCTCGCCTAAACAGGTGTGCGTTTCTTTCTCCTCCAGAATCATGTGATTTGACTCATTTTATCTGTGGCCAATGACCTTAAACCTTCTTGGATGGGCACTTCTAATGTAACTCTATGGTAGCACCAAAGGTGCTTGAATATTCAAGCTCTCCCCGTAGATTTTGTGGTGACTTAGTGTCCCCATGAGTGACATAACACTAAGGCAATCATGGCGCAACTAGAGAACATTACCAACCCCTACGCACTGTATTTTCCACTAGCTGCCCCACCACCACAGAAAGCACGGAGGTAGGCTGAAACACCAGCATTTTGGAGCTGCCTTACTCAAGGAAGCAAAAAAGAGACCATGTTTGAATGTGGCTTTTTGTTTGACATTGTTTGCTAAATGATATGTGACACGTATTAATGCCAAAATAACATCCAAAACAGTCACAAAAAATAATATATATATATTGTTTTTAGCTAAACAGGTGTGGCTCAAAACAGGTTGGTCTTTTCCCCACCTTCCCTGAATGACGGGTCGCCACTGCCGGTCCAGATGTTTTAGATAGAGATAACTTAGGGAGCTAAATAAAATCACCTGCGGGCCCAATTTGGCCTGCGGGCTGCCAGTTGGGGAACCCTGGCCTACAGGGAGGAGGTGAGAGCCCTGGTTGATTGGTGCCAGGAAAATAACCTCTTTCACAACGTCAACAAAGTGAAGGAGCTGATCATGGAGTACAGGAAACAGCAGAGAGAGCACACCCCCATCCACACCGAAGTGAGCCGCAGTGGAGATGGTCAAAAGCTTCAAGTTCCCCTGCGTGCACATCACTGAGAACTTGAAATGGTCCATTCACATCGACAGCTTGGTGAAGAAGGCGCTTCAACTTCAGGAGGCTGAAGAAATTTGGCATGGCCCCTAAGACCCTCAGGAACAGATGCACCATCGAGAGCAGCCTGTTCACCCCGCTAACATCTAGAAGCTGGAGCCGAGAAACTGATAAACAGCTTCTATTTTCAGATCATACTGAACAAAAATATAAACGCAACACGCAACAATTTCAAAGATTTTACTGAGTTACAGTTAATTTAAGGAAATCAGTCAATTGTAATAAATTCATTAGGCCCTTACCTACGGATGTCACATGACTGGGAGTACATGGTCTTCAGTTGTGAGGCCGGTTGGACGTACCACCAAATTCACTAAAACAACGTTATGGTAGAGAACTGAACATTTAATTATCTGGCAACAGCTCCGGTGGACATTCCTGCAGTCAGCATACCAATTGCAAGCCCCCTCAAAACTTGGGACATCTGTAGCATTGTGTTATGTGACAAAACTGCACATTTTAGAGTGGCCTTTCTATTGTCCCCAGCTCAAGGTGCACCTGTGTAATGATCATGCTGTTTAATCATCTTATTGATATGCCACACCTTTCAGGGGGATGGATTATCTTGACAAAGGAGAAATGCTCACTAACAGGGATGTAAACAAATTTATGCACAACGTTTGTGAGAAATACGCTTTTTGTGTGTATGGAAGGTTTCTGGAATATTTTATTTCAGCTCGTGAAACATTGGACCAACACTTTACATGTTGCGTTTAGATTTTTGTTCAGTGGAGTAGATGCCAGGCGCAACAGTTTTTGTCAAGAACAGTTTCCCGCTTGTATAAAGAATGGTCCACCACCCAAAGGACATCCAGCCAACTTGACACCAATGTGGGAAGCATTGGAGTCAACATGAGCCAGCATCCCTGTGAAATGCTTTCGACACCTTGTAGAGTCCATGCCCCGACAAATTGAGGCTGTTCTGAGGCCAAAAGGGGGTGCAACTCAATATTAGGAAGGTGTATTCTCGAGCTGTATTCTCGACATAGCTTATTCTATTATTTCTACTACTGGACGTTGCATTTTTGTTACACTGTTTATACACACCGCATATTTATTCATATGCTGATTCTTGACATATCTCACTCTAATATATCTACTGCTGTACATACTGTATCATTCTTAGTATATCATGCCAGGCTGCCCTGCATTATGCACTCCTGCCACCATCATTACGCACACCTGCCTTCCCTTGTTACGCGCATCAGCGATACTGGACTCACCTGGACTCAATCACCAGTTCTACCTCCCCTATATTTGTCAGTTCCCCACTGCTGCATTTATTCTCTTCTGTCTTTGTGTTTCCCAGTTCTGACACCGTTCCTGTCCTGTTGCATGTCCATTCCAAATGAAATGTCAACTCCCCGTACCTGCTTCTCTTCTCTTTATTTAAAGATGTTTATTTATTTGTGTACTTTGGCATTTTACTGCATTGTTATGAGCTAGTAACAAGCATTTAGCTGCACCTGCGATAACATCTGCTAAACTGTGTACTGACCAATAAACTTGTATTACATTTTTCAGTCAATGTTGCACATACATTCATGCCAAAGTGAGTTTAGCCTACCTCCATTGACAGTGAAATGGGGGGGGGGGGAAATTAACACTTCATGTTAGGTCGACATCTAATCCCACAAAGGTTCAAACCCAAATGTTAAACAACATTTATTATGCTGTAAATTAATTAATAAATTGACCCTCTACCGTACCCGTCTCCCCATGTAATACTTAATCAGCTGCAAACATTTAGGTCTTGTCCAAGACACTGAAGCCAGCTAGTTAAAGTTGTGAGGTCCCCTCAAGACAGATGACTGATAGACTGAAACACAGTATGGCGAGAAGAACATTTTAACTTTATATGTATTTCTATTTTATCCAATGTTCAACAGCAACTGAAATACATGTCCATGTAAACTTCAGTGGGTGATGACAGTTCTAGAAAGATTTACTCAAATTTGGGGACGTGGCAATTAGTAGCCAATCAGGTGCCCAGGATGAGGTTTCAGGCAAAGCCACAGCAGCGAAGATTTTACCCAACGTAAATACATTCTCTAAAACACGATTGGTTCAAACACTGCAAACTTTCGTGTAAGCCAATTAAACGTGAATGCGATGAATAATCGTTTTATTATGGAACATGAGGTCATCGGCCAAATGTGCCTTTTTGCTGAAGTGGACCAATCAAAGCTCGCGAAGGCTCAAATCTATAATCTCATTGGATCTCCTTTAAGAAGGAAAAGGGATGATGCTGGGGTGTGTTTATTAAGCTGTTGGCTTGTGAAACAGACATAGTGTACATATTGTGTCTGGAATCATCAGCCAGGTAGGTAGGTAGGTAATACAATGATATTACTTCTCTTACAAGCTCATATTGATGCGTTGATAGTGTTGCTTTGTATGATCAGCTAACCCTAAATGGTAGGATTTGCAATTCAGGCGCATTCCAATAGTCTGACGAGGGCTAGCGGCTAGCAGCCGATCTTATTATGATGAAGAGACTGAATACAACATATCTTACATTACTGTCAACAACTGATTTCTGGTTTGTTGTTCCACATTTGGTAATGTAGCGAAATGGGACATTTTACATAAACGGTTGAGTCCGTGTGTGAATGGTGTATTTGTTGGTACATTGTAAAAATCTGTGCCTTTATTTGTGTTCAGACAGCCAAAAGCTACATTCTTTCCACTTTACCGTTATAGTGAGCAATTTTGTTATTGCGTTCCCCTGATCTGTATTCAATTACTGTTAACTATTTAAAAACGTCAATGTTACAAATACCACATCATGAATGCACTGCCATGCAGACCTGTATTTGGCTTTCCTGCCTGACTCATCTGTCCTGTCTACAGGACTATCTATTTTCTTTCTGTTTTAAATGTCCTATCACAAGTCTATGCTGCCAGCAGCAGCAGTTTGATAAACAACATGTGAAAAAAGTCCTGTAACACCTTAATGTCAAAGAGCCTGTCAATGAAGCAAAGCTAGAAATGTTTAAATTCTGTAAGACTTGGAACAGCCCTAATGAGCAGCAAATGCAGATGCTGCCTGTGAGCTATTCACAGTCTTTGATGTTAGCACTCTGGAAGAGGTGTCTTTTTAATAACTCTCTCTCTCTCTCTCTCTCTCTCTCTCTCTCTCTCTCTCTCTCTCATAGGATGGAGATCAGGCCATTGCTCATGTGCTTTGCCCTCTGCGTAGTCTATGCCACCAGTAAACCCACAGAGAAAAAGGAACGCATTCACCACGATGCACCTCTCAGCAGCCGCGAGCATGACGATGCTCAGGGCTTCGACTACGACCACGATGCCTTCCTAGGACAAAAGGAGGCCAAGTCTTTTGACGACCTCAGTCCAGAGGAGAGCAAGCGCAGGCTAGGGTGAGTAGGGCTCAAGGCTCTGCCTGGTAGTGTCTCAATAGTCCAATGTGGCCACCTTTCCTCGGGTCGGCTGTGTATCAATAGTATCAAGTTGAGGGTAGGGCTGTGACGGTAATTGAATAACTGTGTAACTGACGATTACGGATGAAGAGCATCATGAAAATAAAACTGTTTAAATAGGCCTACATTCATTTTAGGATTTAAAAAAATATTTTTTTCATATAGATAAACTGTACCTAATAGCGGAAGTGTTTACTAATGATTATAAGCAAATGTTTTGTTAACATCGTTTGTCTAAACTTTCTACATCTCCTCTTTACAACTTCCCTTTGCTTGAGCAGCTAATTGCTTGATGAGCGGGGTGTAGAGTGCTATAGGCTAGGGCACTTCAGTTAAAGCATTTTTTTTATGCTTTTAGGAATTCCCATGTGGTAGGCTACCGTTTGTAAAACAGGCAATTGACCAGTAATCCCTGTAATCTGGTTACATACATTTCTGTTAATGCATGTATTAATTACAGTAATTTACTGTTCTCATTCTCAGAGTGGTAACGATGTTTGCACAGTTCAAAACCTGCTACGCTTGTGACAAACATGTTTTTGATTTATTTCATACCATAATTTACGCGCTCCATATGAGCATGTGTCTGGTTTCTCTGACCTGTTAATGTTGACTGAGCGCATGCGCCTGAACACGCATAGAAGTACCTGGCCTGCTTCTCGCAAATGTAAAAAGTAGGAAAGTGCCCTGCTGGGCTTCTAAGTCATATTTTCTTCACCTCGCACAGTAAGTCAACAAAGTCCATTATAATACACTCTCCCCCTCGATAATCAACATCGCTGATGAATAGGCTATGGACATGTTGCGTGTATTTGTTTCTATTTTAGTGATGGTCAATATCATCTTCATACTATGGCATAGCTGTCCCCTTCATACTTTAATTATCTTGCATCCTACTCTCAGGAAAGCCTAACGTAGGCCTAATGTAGGCCAAGTTTTTTTTATCATGTTTTAGTGAAATAATAAATATTTGCTCTTGTGTCTGACAGTACACTGGTGGTTTTGATTGATGGGTGCTTTTATGGTGGTGTGTCAGTTTCGCTGATTCTCTCTATAGGCCTAAATGTCCATTCAGAAAGTTTCCAAAAGTAGCCTGTCTGGACTAGGGCTGTGACTGTCACGAAATTTCGTTAGCCAGTGATTGACAAGCAAATAACTGTCGGTCTCACGGTAATTGACCGTTAATTAACATAAACACATTTAGCATCTCCTGGCTTCCACACAACGCCTACAAGCCATTGATGCAGACCTTTGGAACATCTACATTTTAGAAAGTCTAATAAATCCATGTAATATAGTCTACACCTTCACAATAAATACATTATTTATTTTAGACCGGTCTAAAGAAGCATGATATGAAGAAAATGTAATCTATTTCAGAAGAACAGAATAGCATACTCTGAGTTGTCCTGATCTGGCTATGCCAAATGGCTGTGGGCTACACTAGTTAATTTAGCAGACAAGATTTGCTTAGAATTTCATGGCATTATTTAATAGTATGAAGAATACATTTTGAACAAAGCTGAATAAAATATAAATATTTTTCCAAACGATTTGAGGGAGTGCGCACATGCGGTTATTCTGTGTTGAGAGGTTAAAAAAAGAAATAGGTTTTCATATATGCTTAATTTAGAGTTATTAATGTAACTTTAGTTGTTCTACAAACGTTGGGCTATATGTTTTGATGTTTAATACATTGTAAGGCTGCATGATGCGACTCTATTGATGATTTGAAAAAAGTCGCTTGAAACGCATGAGCTCTGCTTAGTTTTTTTGCGCAGGCTGTACACACTACATCATTCACAATTTGACAAGAACTTAATAATGCCTAGAATTTCACGGCGGCATCCCCTTTGTGTGGCTGTAATGCACCCCCAAAAAATGTATGCCTTTTGCGGCCAGTGGCCGTTGTGCCCTTCTCCCTGAGTGCTGCGCGCTCCCATCACGTGATCGGATATTTCTCACAGGCTACAAGTGAAGACACACATCTGGGACGCAACTGCGCGAGTCCTTATCAAATTCCGAGGTGCATATTGAAGATATTGGAAGAAATGTCCACATTTACTTTTCGTCAGTCAACAATATGAGTAGGTCTAACGAACAGCAAAAGCACTAGCCAATGTCAATCTACTATCCTCCATAGTACAAAGGTCGACCTATTCTGTGCTAGAAATAAATATTCTGGGACAGTTGTGGGATGCGATAGATCCAAAATTAATAAAACCACTGGCATCAAAAACACTTTTTTATAGAATGATGCTGATGCAACAGATCAAAACGTTTAGCTTAAAATGTTGATAAACTATTAGGCTATTTCTTCACATTATCAGTGCAGCAATGTGCACATGCTAATAGGCTAAAAGCGTACATTTTCCATTAGCGGAAAACACCATTATCAAAAGTGACCGCAAATGCAATTATGCATGTAATGCTTTTATTGTAAAGGTGCATTTTTATGGTGAAAATAATCTTCCCCAAACTTGAGACTCACGCGCTGCTTATGTATGCCAGTTAGGCTCTACACCCCTTGTAAAGCGGATGAATGTGCTTAATTTTTAAGAAGTTATTTGGCCATTTTAGTTGTCATACAAACCTTATTAAAACATACATTTGAAGTCGGAAGTTTACATACACTTAGGTTGGAGTCATTAAAACTCATTTTTCAACCACTCCACAAATTTCTTGTTAACAAACTATAGTTTTGTCAAGTTGGTTAGGACATCTACTTTGTGCATGACACAAGTCATTTTTCAAAAAGTTGTTTACAGACAGATTATTTCACTTATAATTCACTGTATAACAGTTCAAGTGGGTCAGAAGTTTACATACACTAAGTTGACTGTGCCTTTAAACAGCTTGGAAAATTCCAGAAAATGTCATGGCTTTAGAAGCTTCTGACATCATTTGAGTCAATTGGATGTGTACCTGTGGATGTATTTCAAGGCCTACCTTCAAACTCAGTGCCTCTTTGCTAGACATCATGGGAAAATCAAAAGAAATCAGCCAAGACCTCGGAAAAAAGATTAAGACCTCCAGAAGTCTGGTTCTTCCTTGGGACCAATTTCCAAATGCCTGAAGGTACCACGTTCATCTGTACAAACAATAGTATGCAAGTATAAACACCATGGGACCACGCAGCCGTCATACTGCTCAGGAAGGAGACACGTTCTCTCCTAGAGATGAACGTCCTTTGTTGCAAAAAGTGCAAATCAATCCCAGAACAACAGCAAAGGACCTTGTGAAGATGCTGGAGAAAACAGGTACAAAGTATCTATATCCACAGTAAAACGAGTCCTATATCGACATAACCTAAAAGGCCGCTCAGCAAGGAGAAGCCACTGCTCCAAAACCGCCATAAAAAAGCCAGACTACGGTTTGCACCTGCACATGGGGACAAAGATCGTACTTTTGAGAAATGTCCTCTGGTCTGATGAAACAAAAATAGAACTGTTTGGCCATAATGACCATCGTTATGTTTGGAGGAAAAAGGGGAGGCCTGCAAGCTGAAGAACACCGTCCCAACCATGAAGCACGGGGGTGGCAGCATGTTGTGGTGGTGCTTTGCTGTAGGAGGGACTGGTGCACTTCACAAAATAGATGGCATCATGAGGCAGGAAAATTATGTGGATATATTGAAGCAACATCTCAAGACGTCAGTCAGTTGTGGCAAAATGGCTTAAGGACAACAAAGTCAAGGTATTGGAGTGGCCATCACAAAGCCCTGACCTCAATCCTATAGAAAATGTGTGGGCAGAACTGAAAAAGCGTGTGTGAGCAAGGAGGCCTACAAACCTGACTCAGTTACACCAGCTCTGTTAGGAGGAATGGGCCAAAATGTGAATGTATTTAATCTTCTGACCCACTGGGAATGTGATGAAATCATCTCTCTACTATTATTCTGACATTTCACATTTTTAAAATAATCCTAAATGACCTAAGACAGGGCATTTTTACTAGGATTAAATGTCAGGAATTGTGAAAAACTGAGTTTAAATGTATTTGCCTAAGGTGTATGTAAACTTCCGACTTCAACTGTATAGGCCTATGGGCTAGGCTACATGAAGTGTGCGACTATGATTCGAAAAAGTGGAAAAAGTCATTTGTTTTTCAACAGGACAATGACTCCACACAACTCTTGGCTCTGTAAGGACTATTTGACCAAGAATGAGAGTGATGGAGTGCTGCATCAGATGACCTGGCCTCCCCAATCACCCAACCTCAACCCAATTGAGATGGTTTGGGATGAGTTGGACCGCAGTGAAGGAAAAGCAGCCAACAAGTGCTCAGCATATGTGGGAACTCCTTCAAGACTGTTGGAAAAGCATTCCAGCGGAAACTGGTTGAGAGAATTCCAAGAGTGTGCAAAGCTGGCATCAAGGCAAAGGGTGGCTACTTTAAAGAATATAAACTATATTTAGATTTTATTCAACACATAGTTTTGATGTCTTCACTATTATTCTACAATGTAGAAAATAGTAAAAAATAAAGATAACCCCTTGAATGAGTAGGTATGTGCAAACTTGACTGGTACTGTACATTCTACACACATTTTACATACATGGCACTTTTCTTTTCTCACAGTAATTACATAGCAAAAATAAAGTAATTTGATATACATTACATTTGGATAGATAGTACTTATACGCTGTACATTATACATCGTGTTCAGTCATAATTATAATAGAACAATAGATTTTAAACCACCCCTCAGCTACTCTCAGTCCATCCCACTTATCTCTGTAAACCGCCCTCTTATGATTCCCATGTGCCATACATTTTTCAGCTGTGCTGTGATGTTTCACATATTCAGAACCTTTCTAATCCACAGATTGTAAGTTAAAGATACATATTTTTACTAAAAGTACTATTATGTTGTTGATTGTTTGACTATGGCTTTCCAAATGTCCCAACAGTGCTATTTGTAGGATTAATTTTAGATCAATGTTGTGATTTTTCAGCCATTCTTGAACCTGTGACCAGAAACAAGCTACATAGGGGCAATAACAAAATATGTGATCTAATGATTCTGTCTTTTCGTAGCAGAATAGACCGAATCATTCGTTTCTTAATTTGTTGATTAATATTTATGAGTAATAACCTGAATAATAGTAATGAAATGCCATGATAATAACAACAATGTGCAATGGCTTGTTTCAAGTAGGCTTTTATTAAGAAGCATATCCATGTAAGCAACTGTACAAACAGAGTTGGGACCTCCACTTTTTTGACCCCCTATCCCTTTAACGGTTATGTCGGTGACCGTGTACATGGGCCTTGCCGTTACCTCAAATTTGAAGACTGTCACAGCCCTAGTTGAGGAGCCAATCAGAGACTGTTCATGTAGTTCGCTACCAACAAGTTACTTGTATGATAACGTGGCAGAGTAATATACATGGAATGTACTCATTGCAATGTAAAACTTAGGCTGTCACTCATACAAGGAAGTATGTCCTCTTTTCAGTAGAAGTTAATCAACGTATAGACTTGTTTGCTGTGTTAGGTTCTAAATTAACCTATTAAAACTCACGGACAATTAGTAAAGCTTAAACCAAGTTTATTCACCCATTGTGTCATACAGCTGCATAAGACAAAAACATATTTCCACCGGTGGTGTGTGTGTGTGTGTGTGTGTGTGTGTATGTTTTATATATATATATATACCCACCCCAATTTGGGTAGAGTCTCCTCCTTCTCTCTAAACATTACGTCTTATTGCTAGGCAGGAACTTAAGTGATACGGGAAATAAACTGTTACTTCTCCCTTAATGTGACCTGACCTGACCTCGACCCCCTTCCTCACTAATCTACAGCTCTCCACCCTTATCAGTGCCTGCCAACATGATCGTCTTTCCTCCGCTCAGTACATTCCAAGCTTAATTGCATCCACCATATCCATTCCTCCTACAGAGAACCATTAACTTCTGGTGTAGACCCTAGACTATGGCAGCCCTCATGTCTCTAGTATAACTGATGATTAACAATATTTAAAGTTTAGAAATCTGAACCCATCACCAGTAAATGGAAAGGAGGTAGAATTCCCCCTTTCCCATCATCAGATTCAAAGAACAGGCTATCACTTTCACGCAGACTGTACTAGATCTTGGTGTTGACTGTTATTACATTGGTATTATAGTAAATATAGTTTGACCTCTTTTGAACACATTTTTTTGTTTTTTAACAGTCTCTCGCTCTTCCCCTTTCTGATACAGTGTGATTGTAGAGAAGATTGATGGGGACAGTGATGGTTTTGTCACTGAGGTGGAGCTGAAAGCTTGGATTAAGAAGGCTCAGAAGAAGTACATCTATGAGAACGTGGACCGCCAATGGAAGGACTTTGATGTCAACAATGACGGCATGATCTCTTGGGAGGAATACAAGAACGTAACTTATGGTACCTATCTGGGTAAGAAGGGCATGACATGAGCATACATGAGCATGAGCCCGGGAAATGCAATTGGTCCAAAACAAATGTTGGTTATGATTGATTCGATAGTTGCAGGACCTTTGGTATTAGTTTCACTGATTGGTTGATTTACCGTATCAATTCAGGTCAGGGTGTATCACGTGTGATTAACTAGAGATCATTCCCTTTGACCCCACAGATGACCCGGAACCAGATGATGGTTACAACTACCAGCACATGATGGCGAGGGACGAGAGGCGTTTCAAAATGGCCGACCAGAACGGAGACCAGATCGCCAACAAAGAGGAGTTCACCGCCTTCCTCCACCCAGAGGAGTACGACCACATGAAGGACATAGTGGTGCTGGTATGTGTGTTTCATTCTCTGTGTTCATTAGATTAAAAGGTATTTGGAAAAAAATTAAACACGGGACCAGTGTTCACCGATCGGCTCTCTAACCATCCTCCTCTTTCTCCTTGTTTACCCCACAGGAAACCATGGAGGACATTGATAAGAATGGTGATGGTTTCATTGACCTGAATGAGTACATAGGTAAGGACTGAAGTGGACATACTGTGAGTATACAAAACATTATGAACACCTGCTCTTTCCATGACATCAACTGACCAGGTGAAGCTATGATCCCTTAAATCAAATGAAATCACATTTTATTCATCACATGCGCTGAATACAACTGGTGTAGACTTTACAGTGAAATACTTGCCTACGAACCTTTCCCAACGATGCAAAGTTTCCAAAATTATTGGGGGGAAAGAATGTAACACGAGGAACAAAATAAAATACACAAGAATGGAGCTATATACAGGGAGCACTAGTACCAGATCAGTGTGTACAAGGAACATGAGGTAGATATGTACATGAAAACAGGGTAAAGTGACAAGGCCTTATTGATGTCACTTGTTAAATCCACTTCAATCAGTGTAGATGAAGCAGAGGAGACAGGTTAAAGAAGGATTTTTAAGCCTTGAGACAATTGAGATATGGATTGTGAATGTGTGCCATTTAGTTGTTGAATGGGTAAGACAAAAGATTTATATGCCTTTGAACGGGTTATGGTAGTAGGTGCCAGGCGCACCGGTTTGTTTCAAGAACAGCAAAGCTGCTGGGTTTCCCACACTCAACAGTTTACCGTGTGTATCAAGAATGGTCCACCACCCAAAGGACATCCAGCCAACTTGACACAACTGTGGGAAGCATTGCAGGTGTTCCTTATGTTTGGTATACTCAGTGTATAGTCACTTAATTCTGAGGTCCCCATTCAATAGATGTACTATATTGATGTACCTACCCTCAGACACACTTTCGTCCCCCTCATTTCCTAGGTGACATGTACAACCATGAAGATGAGATGGAGGAGCCAGACTGGGTTGCTACTGAGCGTGAGCAGTTCTCAGAGTTCCGAGACAAGAACAAAGACGGCAAAATGGATCGGGAGGAGACATTGGACTGGATCCTTCCTTCAGATTACGACCACGCAGAGGCCGAGGCCAAACACCTCGTCTACGAGTCTGACTTGAACAAGGTGAGACAATCGCTCTCTCTCTCGTCTCTCTATTGGTTTTTATTCTCTCTTTCTTTCCCTTTCTTTCTATCACTCACAATGGCTGTCTGTTTAAGCATTCTATTGACTAAGTATCATTTTTTGTTTTGATTTCAGGATGGAAAGCTCAGCAAGGAAGAAATCCTGAACAAGTACGACCTGTTTGTAGGAAGTCAAGCCACTGACTTTGGCGAGGCACTAGTACGGCACGATGAGTTTTAGGTGATTTGGTCCTAGCTAGATAAAACAGTTTTAAACTTGATTTGATAAATGATCCAATTTATTTTGTACGAAACCTATTCATACACTACATTGTCTCCAATTAGTTTGTGGTTGATAGCACCCAATAGTTGCGTGTGTTTTATATTTACTGACTACCCATCCCAACAGTTCATTTTATTGTTCTGTTTACATACGTAGGTGGTTTTGATAGGGCATTATTTTTGCCTTGGTTTGAAATATGATGCTATACTCACAAGCACTGAATATTCCTTTTGGAGTTGTAATCATTTATAATTATTCCACCAAACCCTTCATATGTGGGAATTATTTGGTGTTTTTTACAGTCATGTTTTGAATGACACTGATTGTAGTGATAGCCCATAATTTCTTAGTATAGTTAGTAGATGAGAGATGCTACCCAACGTTAGCCTCATACGTTTCCTTTTACCCAGTGTGTGCCTTCTCTGAGTAGTCTTTTGGGAGCTCAACCAATGAAACTGACACTAAATATCAGAGGGTCATGGGAACGTGAGTCCACTACAGTGAAATCATCCCTCACCCTGCTCTGTTTCTCCATAAACACTCTCTTTGACCCCCTCTTCTTCATATGTACTGTATTTGTCTATCATGTCTAGGGCCGTTATTACAATATTGCCAAGTTCATCACTGCTTCTGTAGCCTTCTCTCATGTCAATCACTGCCTTTCAATAGTCTACAGTGGCTTCCTCTCCTTGCCTCCATCTGCACTGATCTAGAAACAAATGATAGGTGAAAGAAATATGTTGGATGACCAATGTGAAACAAGATAAGGAAACAATTTTAGACTATTGAGAAGCAGCACACGTTTGAGAACGCATCTGTTGTTCTATTGGTTAGAAATAAAAGCGGTGGCACTTCCTTCCTATGGGGCATGCTGAACTGAAAGGTTGGTGCATTGCAGCGTTGTTACTGCAGCGTTGTTCCGCTTGCTCTAAGTTAAATAACAATTTTTTTGAAGTATTTACATACTTGGCAAGTGTTTATTTTCTGAGTTTATGCATAGAATGTATGGACATTCATATTTTGGATTAAATGCTGTACTTTGGATTCCACAGCCCATTTCTCAATAAAAAAACGAATTGAGTAAACTTATTTGTTCAAGTTTGAGCCTCAGTGCACATCTTCTTTTGTATGTCTGGCTGTGTTAATGATTTAGTTAAGATATCCAGTAAATGGTGAGCGTGGCTGAAATAAAACACTGTCCACCACTGTTTTTAAAAGTGCATCGTAATACAATATAAATCTTTATTTACCTTCGATATGTTACAATAATTCAACATGATGAGTATTTCATCAAGGAGTAGATTCAATAAACCCTATTTCCCCTGAACTCACAATTTCAATCAAGTGTTAGGGAACCTTAGATGGTTTATTGAATCCACCCCAAGACCCCCATACCGGAGATACAAAAATATAAGTCCTAAACTCATTTTTTTTTCATTATTTTCATGCATTGCTATTTTTAGACTGCAGATTTGGTAAGCTAATATATGCCATCATCAGACAGGTTCGGTCAATATTCAGAATTAAATGTACATGATTTATAACTGTCTTAAACAGGGTGTGATTTGTGGGGGAGAGAGAAAGAGGTGGATATGAGGAAGAGAGAAATAAAGAGAGCAGGAGAAAATAACCCCCTTCTTTTTGGCTCTCATGGTGTGTCACGGTTCGCAGGTTTGGCTGTCCATTGCTGTGTGTGCTGTTCTGGTCTGATCGCCTATCAGTGTCAGCTGTGCTGACGAGCAATCAGATCAGCCGCAGGTGTGTCTCGTTTTGTGGGTCCTATATGTAGTCTGGTGTTTGTCATGTTGGTCGTCAGATTGTTTTGTTACTAAGTTTCTGTGTCTCGCTGTCTGTGCAGTCCCGCCTTCCAGTTCCTGTTTTATTTGGATTACCTTGCTTTCTGTGTCTAGCAAAGGATCTATTTGCCAGTCTGAGACTACACTCCAACCAGCCTTGTCTGCTCTGTTGTATTTTAAATAAACCTTTTCTCATTCGCAATTGGATCCAGTGTGCTCGTGAGCTGACATGGTGTGCTAAGGGGTGTTCCCATTCAAATTAAAAATAAAATGGCCAACAATACCACCCCAAACCCTATACAAATCGCACACTAATTATGATAAGAATAATACTATGGAATTTAGAGAAGTTCTCTGACAGTAGGACCTTCCTGGGATGAAGCAGTGGAGGTAAGGGGAAGTCAGGTCTTGGCTGTTGGGGATGGGCTCCTGATGGACTGAGACCAGAGTCATAGATTATGCTGTGGAGACCTCAGTCTTGGAGGCTGAAACTGAAGTCTCCTCAATCTGCTTTCCAAACACGGTCTCCATGATGCAGGCGTTGAACTGAGGAGGGAGAAGTAGATTTATACGACAGAGAATGAACATGATAAGGTTGCGTGTCTTGTTCAGACTCACCTCTTAATTCACGTGCTTCCTTTCTGAGTGTTTGTCATTGACTGAGTGTATGTGTGCCACTATGTCGGTGTATATCTATGTATTTGGGGCTTATAGAATCACCTGTTTGTTCATGAAGGCGTAAATGAGAGGGTTGTATACACAGGAGCTTTTAGAGAAGAAAGCAGGGATGGTGACCAGGCGGTAGTCTTTGTTCTCGCTTGTTGTAAAGGCGAAGTACAAGCCTGCCAGGGCGTAGGGGCCGTAACACAGAATGAAGGAGCACACCATCACTATCACCATCCTGGATACTTCCTTTTCTGCCTTCTGGGTGGAAGCTGACTCAGCCTGCGCAGCTGCCACCTACACATACACACACACACAGACAGGACAAGCTGGTCACATCTGGGTTCCAAAAATGGGCTATACTGTACTTTGTTTAGTTGGTTTTTAAGCCAGAAAGCCTTGTTCTCACAGCCCGTAGTGCTCCCAGTAGCTGGGAGTAGGAGAAAAATATGATGGACATGGGCATGAGGAAACAGGTAACAATAAGGAATTTGGTGTAGCTGGCACAGTGGTACTCCTCGTTGTTTGTATACCAGTCAGGTCCACAGGAGCAGCCCAGACCCTCAGGGATATACCTGTAAAACAATCCCAAGTTACTGTAACTCAGGTACCACACATTGTCTCTCTGCAGTGTTTCCTCCTTGCCTATATTTATTTAACCAGGTAAGTTGACTGAGAACACATTCTCATTTACAGCAACAACCTGGGGAATAGCTACAGGGATGAATGAGCCAATTGGAAGCTGGGGATGATTAGGTGACCATGATGGACAGCGACTTATCTAACTTGAAAAGCAGAGAGCGATGCAAACATCGAAGTGACATGAATTGCTGCTCAGAACCTTACATGTACAGCAAAACATATAATTTTAACTCATTTTAGGATATTTACCATTTTCCCCATCCCCTGTGTGTGCAATGTGAACCAAATAGCCTAATAGTAGCCAAATACAAAGACTATTTATTAATCCAGACTATAACACAGTACAAGATCAAAGTGTTTGTGAGAGGCTGGGGATGAATACCTGCTCCAGCCGAAGAACGGTGGGGTGGCACATCCGATCCCCATGACCCAGGTGAAGGCAACAGCCGCCAGAGCCTGGTTGTTGTCAAATTTGAAGGTGCCGAAGGGTTTGCAGATCACCACATATCTCTCAAAGGCAAGGACAGCCAGGGACCAAGCTGACACCAACCCTGAGGAAGAGAGAAGAAGCCTTCAACAGGTTAGGGGATATCAAAGACATCGAACACAAGAACTAGTTTGCATGCAAATAATCAGAAGAGTAAAATGAATCGCTAAAGCTGTTGCTTTTTGTTGTTGTTATGATGATGTTTACCTGCTATTGAACCCATGCAAGCTTCCATTGCACACAAGGTGTAACCCAGGAAGTAGTATCCTCTCGCACTAGAAACGAACACTTGACTCACAGAGAACGTCACAAAGATGAAACCTGCTAACGAGACATTGACCAGGATGTAGTTCAGCGGTTGTCTCAGTTTCTTGTACTTCACTGTCACCACGAGAATTATAAAGTTTAGGGGTGTTCCAGCAAAGAACACAAAGCCCATGAAAGCAGTCTGTAGGTAGAAAGCCCATATTGGGGCCAGGTGATACTGTGGCCCCTCAAATGGGCTGACCTTAGAGATGTTCTCGTACAGATGAAAGTCCTTTCCCATCTTGGCTCCTCTCTGACTCAGTACCCCTACCCGTCTGTCCCTTAGATGTGCACTGTGATGCTGAAAGGCTCCCTTTTATATGACCATAAACCACATAAACCTCTTTAAATTATGTCAGGAACAAGCTTCTCCTGCGGATCTTCCTGATCTTGTAGGTGGAATAATAAACTTTAGGATTAAGCTGCCCCCATGACCATGGCCTGCCAGAAGAGACCTTACTTAATAGGGCTCAATAATCCATCTTAAAGAGCCAGTGAGAAATAATACAATTTAGAAGAAGAATTGAACTTATAGCAGAGACACGTTGTTGGTGCGGACAGTGCTAAGATAGAAAGTATTGCCATACTTCTGGAGTTCGTAATGTATATCACTGATTCAAGCTAAGCCGTGTCGGCTGTTCTTATTGGGTGGTAACTGCCTTATCCAGTTCCCATTCATCTCTGAGGGACTAATCTTTGATAGACATTAACCTTCCACGAACGTAACCCAAGGGGAGGGGGAGGGAGAAGGGGATGTGGTGAACAGGGGTAGAAATAACAAGCTGACTGGGCAGTGGCAATCACATCAACAATGTTTGGAAACTCCATTTGAACAATTCATTTTTGTTAAGTGCTAATCCATCAACCAATGAATGAATTCATCACAGATTCTAAGCAAACATAGAGAGCCTTGCTCTTGTTGTCCGCCTTTCTACAGGGAAGCTCTAGCACACTGAGCAATGTGAAAGATACAAGTCACAATGTAAAAACAGAATGTCTCAAAACACCATGATTGTTTAATGAAACCATAAAAAGTCGTGCACCTAAACTGAGATCGGGTGTTTCGGAAGGTGTTTGAATGTAAGCCCAATGTAAGTGTTGTAGTTCACAGAGTGTGTTTAAAACAGAAATGAAGTACTCTGAAACACCTAAAGTGGTTCTTCACCCTGAATATTGGTGTTTTTAAGAGAGTGTTGCAAAAAGAACTTTGGGACTTTCAGTGCATGTAAAAGGCAGCATCAAAACACAAAAGCGGTGTTTCTCATACAACCAATGGTTTAGAAATGGACATGGTTCATAGCTTATATATTAATTGATGATAAGGGACTATGAAGAATATTTTATGTTATTTGTTCAATGCTTAACTTAGACTGATTAGAAACAGGAGGGGCAGTAAGATGGTACATTTTGTTAGAATTTTACCCACTCAACAACACAGCCAGACTGTAAGAAATTATTCTGGGGTGAATTGAAATTGACAACAAACAAAAAAAGTGTACTTAATAAAAATGAATGCAAGTCATGCAGAGTCTGTGGTCTAGCGGTAACACACTAAAACACCCCTCTCCCCACCGAAGACTGGGGTAAATTCCCCCACTCCAACCCTTCAATCTGTTTCTCACACCTATCTGTATCCCCTCTGACATTTCAATAAAGTGTCAAAATACCCCCAAAATATATATTTTTTAAATTATGCAAGTTGTTTAAATGATTTGTTAATTTAATTTGACCAAAATAATGTAAGATTAAATACAACTTAATGTGTTGCTCAAAATGTAAGTATCTTTCATGAGGATAACCAAAGAGAGACAACATTTAGTGAGTGAACTCATCGGAAGTGGTTTTAATCAGCTTGCATTTTCTATCTTGCCGCTTGACTCTGATTGTGGGTAATTCAACATTTTTAGACTTCATAATTACTTCACACAATGTTGTATACATGTTTGAAGAAAGAAACATATATTTGTATTATTATTAAGCTTGTTGTGTCATGAGGTGTAATGGATCATGATTGACGTTCATTGAGCACAGCACCCATTCCCAAACTCATGATTGTTAATGGAAGAGGCAAGTGCAGAATTCTCAATTCATGATGGTGATTTGAATACTATGCTTGACAATTCCTGCCAAAATGGCAAACGATTAAATACATGAAACAATGTTAACCAGATGAAGTGATCTAATTCTGCACTAGACAGGATTGAAACACCATAATAGTGTTCAGAAGCTTTAGAGAGAGGAAATTACACCAAAAGAGAAGGTATCTTATTCTGCACTGAACAGGACTCAAAACACCAAAATTATGTTTTCAACCTTTTTCGGTAGGGCTCTTAGTCCCTCGCAAGGTGTTGCACTACTCTTGATTAAGTGATGCTACAATACACCATGTAATGTTTCAAAACATCTCAGGATGATGTGTTTCAATAATCCAGCAAAGTTAAAGTTTTCAATAAAATCAAATCTATTTATGAAGCCCTTTTGACATCAGCTGATGTCACAAAGTGCTGTACAGAAACCCAGCCTAAAACCCCAAACAGCAAGCAATGCAGATGTTTTGTCTCCTTCAAGTTGGTGGCAGCTCAGTTGCCACTATTTTGGGTATTACAAAGCACTTATTTTTAACAGTGCACATTCAGGTTTAAATTAGTAACCTACTGGTATCAAGATGTAGCTTGCATGGAACAAAAAATGAGTGCCATATAATGAACAGCAGGTAGGTTAGAGAGGTGGGCCAGCAACTTGAGGTTTGCCAATTTGAATCCCCAATTCCTACCAAAAACTCTGGCCCTTGAGCAAGGCATTTGACCCTTAAACTGCTCCTTGGATTACACTATTTCAATGATGACCTTTGACGTGGGACAGAGATTACGGTTTAGAGTTATAGATTACTTTGATCGGGTGAAAACAGAAAGCTTACGGCTATCCGGCAGCAAGCCAATTAGAGTACACCCCACCCCCTCGTCTATTCCTCCCTCTCTCCCGCTCTGGAAAGGGTTTATAGTACGTTTCTGAGAGTTGAAATCAGGTGAATTCTGATCAACATACCTCACTAACAAAGAATTATTCTCAGTGCAGGACATGGATATTCAGAACGTCTTGTCTATTTTTCCTCTTCACAATACTGTTGCATATATTGTCAGGGACGGCAGCCGCTGACATTGGATCTGCAGTGTCTCAGCTACTTTTTTCAGTTACTGTTTTTTCCCAATAACTCATGCAGACACACCAATAGAAAAACATACTCTCATGACAACACCTCACTATGTTAACATTTCCCCCATCTTATTGATTTACTCAATAAACTGTATGCTATTTAACCAGGTAAGTTGACTGAGAACACATTCTCATTTACAGCAACAACCTGGGGAATAGTTACAGGGAAGAGGATGAATGAGCCAATTGTAAGCTGGGGATGATTAGGTAACAGTATGAGGGACAGCTTGGGAACTTAGCCAGGACACTGGAGTTAACACCCCTACTCTTACAATAAGTGCCATGGGATCTTTAATGACCTCAGAGAGTCAGGACACCCATTTAAAATCCCATCTGAAAGACAGCACCCTACACAGGGTAATGTCCCCAATCACTGCCCTGGGGAATAGGGATATTCTATTTTAGACCTGAGGAAAGAGTGCCTCCTACTGGCCCTCCAACACCAATTCCAGCAGTATCTGGTCTCCCATCCAGGGACTGACCAGGACCAACCCTGCTTAGCTTCAGAAGCAAGCCAGCAGTGGGATGCAGGGTGGTATCCTGCTATAGTAACTTGAGTGATTTTTAAACTCATACATGGTCATGGCTAACAGGTACAGCTAATGTTAGCTACATAAGATGCTTAGTTATTTTGTCAATGGCCCTTTCCCTGAGCTTCATCACATGTGAAACCTTTCTGCCACCCACCTGCTGCCTGTTGCCTGCCACGTATACTAGGCCGCTTGACATTGGGGTCTTAAAATGCCACAATACAGGGATGAGCCTTAATCTGGAAACAAGATTTACCTGAGATGTACCTGGCCAATCCTTCCAATCCCTGCAAACTGCAGGGATGTAACATGGGATAAGCATCAAACTACAAGATCATCCCTTTAGCCACAGATTGTGGGGTCAAATGACTAATTTGAGGAAGGATCAGGGGTGGGTTTTTTGGCAAATGTCCCTACTCCTCCTCACCGTGCCCCCCGTCCTCCTTTTTATACACCTGCACACAGTCAGCCTATCCTCTTTTCCTTGGAACCTCTCCAAGGAACCGTTTCCTCTTCCATCCTCCTCTTCTGTCCTCCTCGGTCTGTCTCTCATGTCTTTTCAGATCAGTGATACTCTAGTTAAGTTTAAGGCAGTAGGGTTTTGATCTAGTTTTTGCTTGAAAACCAGAGCTTCTCCCAATTTACCGTCAGCAATAAAGGTATGCTTTTTTCATTTCCAGTATTTTTGTATGGGTGAGTAGGCTTGTTTAACAGACTATATTTCAGCTTAGCATTTGGGTCGGTTGTTTAATTTGAGGTATATTGATCAGATTTAAGATTTTAGCTTTAAGGAGAAATCTCAGTCGACAATTCTTATTTGACTGAGATTGGATCTTTGGAAAAATGTATACAACTTTTAGCGTTAAAAAGGATTTGATATAGTTTGACACTAATGACAACAAAACTGTGTTTGTACTGCACAGCAAACCGAAGTGAAGGCATTGGGATGACCTTTTTTCCTCAAACTAGGTGAAGATGAAGGACCACTACAGTCCTTCAAGAAACATGGTGAAGAAAAGATGGGAAGCGAGTGAAATAACGGGTGCAAGATATATATCATCCCCAGACTCAGGGTTGTATCATAACCAAGCTGTATGGGTTAGACGTATGGGTATGATACGACCTGGGTTTGGCGGTGGTCTGCTGCTGCCTGCAAACAGAGGATGCTAACACCAATGGCTCTCTAAAGCTGAGTATTTTGCGTGTATTTTCTTCCCTTTTACTTTTCCTTTCCATTTTGCCAAGAGAAGAATGTAACAGCAGCCTAAAAGGAATTGTTTGAACAGCTGTAAAATTGCTTAAAATGACACTCTTGACTTTGGCATTTTGTGTTTTGTGACAAAAGTATCCTCCAAAAAGTGATCCACAAAATAAACTGAATAGAACGAACCTTGTACTTCGGTCCACTCTGCTCTTGTGAGATTCTGCCTCTGCATTGCTTGCTCTTTGGGGTTTTAGCCTGGGATATCTGTAAAGCACTTTTTGACAACTTCTGATTTAAAAAGGGTTTTGTGAAATAAATGTAATCTTGTGAGGGTGGAGTAACAACATAATGATCCTAAAGGGGTAAACCACACCCTCTTGGTGCGCCAGGCAAGCTAAATCAAGTGCACCTAAGAGTTGCCCTTTTAAAATATAGTGATGCTTTAATCAAAGCTTTCACACACAGGGTTCTAAACATCCATAGTAAATGTAAAACAACACTCCTTATAGAGCAAGTAACAATTCACAAACTTGAGATACACTATACATACAAAGGTGTGTGGACACCCCTTCAAATGAGTGGATTTAGCTATTTCAGCCACACCCGTTGCTGACAGGTGCATAAAATCGAGCTCACAGCTATGCAATCTCCATAGACAAACATACTCAGTAGAACGGCCTTACTGAAGAGCTCAGTGACTTTCAACGTGGCACTGTCATAGGACGCCACCTTTTCAACAAGACAGTTGTCAAATTTCAGGCCTGCTAGAGCTGCCCCGATCAACTGTAAGTGCTGTTATTGTGAAGTGGAAATGTCTAGGAGCAACAACGGCTCAGCCGCGAAGTGGTAGATCACCATGCGTAATGCCAAGTGTCTGGAGCAGTGGAAACGCATTCTCTGGAGTGATGAATCACACTTCACCATCTGGCAGTCTGACGGACGATCTGGGTTTGGCTGATGCCAGGAGAAAGCTACCTGCCCGAATGCATAGTGCCAACTGCAAAGTTTGGTGGAGGAGGAATAATGGTCTGGGGCTGTTTTTCATCGTTCAAACTAGGCCCCTTAGTTCCAGTGAAGGGAAATCTTAACGGTACAGTATTCTATGACATTTTAGACAATTCTGTGCTTCCAACTTTGTGGCAACAGTTTGGGGAAGTCCATTTCCTGTTTCAGCATGACAATTCCCCTGTGCACAAAGCGAGGTCTGAAATTGTTTGTCGAGAACGCAACTGGCCTGCACAGAGCCCTGACCTCAACCTCATCAAACACCTTCAGGATGAATTGGATGCTGAGTGCGAGCCAGGCCTAATCACCCAACATCCGTGCCCAACCTCACTAATGCTCTTGTGGCTGAATGGAAGCAATGTTCCAACATCTAGTGGAAAGCCTTCCCAGAAGAGTGGAGGCTGTTATAGGAGCAAAGGGAGGACCATCTCCATATTAATGCCCATGACTTTGGAATGAGATGTTCGGCAAGCAGCTGTCCACATACTTTTGGTCATGTAGTGTACTTACACCCATGAAGCATGCCTATAGTGGAGTTTTTCTAACCATATGACCTGACCAGGAAAAACGTGGGGTCCAATGTCTCCTTTGCATCAATTTACTCTCCTGCAGTGAAACTATTGACAACTGCTTCGAGAACGCAAATCTGTAATGAGCCACTATCTATAGTAACCTTTTTTGGTTACTATAGTCACATTTCGCTCAGTCTGAACTGAAGTACCCCCTCTCATGTCCACCTGATAGTTAAGCAAATGTTATTATGCATATTCCCAAATACCCCTTGTGAATAGGCCAGGTCGGTACCCTCAGGGGTACTCCTAGCACAGATTAATAGGCATTTTTGGTACTAGTCCCCCAGTTTGAGAACAACTGTTGTAAATCATGCGCTTTGCTGACATCTAACGGTCTTTCAGTGTATATTGGAGTTCTCTTACAAAAAAAATGTACATACCGCCTAGCTACGTAGTTATACATTGTAACCATTAATTATTTAAATTGATATGGTGTTTCTTGTTTTTACTGCTTGTTTTACAATAACAGTATTGCACAATAACTGCCCATTGTGTCTCTCGAATATGTGAAGTACAGCTTTTAGTTCCTGTATCTGTATTTCTAGACGGGGGCGTTTGTCGGCGACACACACGGGGAACCTGTGTTCGATTGAGATGGCGGTCGGAACAGCGAGCACAAGGAACGAATAAATATTACCCCGGTCTGAACAGAACCCGTGGAACTTTGTAGCGCCTTCACATTTACCCTAAACTCGAACCCGGAACGTAGCACAGCGCTATGGAGAAACCGACAGTCGCACTTGTGTATCAAGCAGTGCAGGCTCTTTATCATGATCCCGACCCCGCCGGTAAAGAGCGAGCCTCGGTGTGGCTGGGCGAGCTACAGAGATCGGTAAGTAAACTCGAGAGATGGGGGGGGACTTGGAATGGGCCTAGAACGAGACATGGCTAGGCAGGTCGTGTGAGGCCGAAAACAAAACATGGCATCAGAATGCGTAATACCACGGTGATCTAAAAAAACAAACATGTACATGTAAACCCAACGAATGAATGAGCATAGATTCACACGCTGGCGAGCGACAAACGGCACAGCATGATCGAGTTAGCTTAGTTAAGCCAGTTTGGTGGATGGCGAACTAACTACTTAGCATTAGCCGCACAGTTGCCTTTCCTACTGCTGGCAACTGTCAAATGGAAACGGGGATAGATCGATGGGGATTTCTAGGTTCAGCGAAGATAACGAAGGCAAACCATTCGCCAGCCTTCTCTCGCGTGTAAACCCTAGTCCCCATTAACCATCCACGGCGTCTGACCATGCTAGCTAGTTAGCCACACGGCGGACCCGGTGCCTGGTTAACCTCCAGTTATTGCTAGCTAGTTTAGTTAACCCCTAGCCCAAATACAGAAGCTGTCTTGGCAGTTGCGTTCGCCGGCCACAGCGTGGGAAGGGTGCGGGGGCCAGGGTCCGCGACCCGCTAGCCAACTTGCCGTTGTCGCCACAGACGGCGACATGTCTTCGAGGGGCGTGTTGCCTCGCTACATAGCCTTAGCTAGCGGGCTGACGAGATTGCTTTCGGTTAGTGGAGCTAGCCAGGTTAACGTTCGCCGACGAACTACTTCCATTCGCGGTGATTATGTTGGGTCAATTGTGTGCCTCTTAAAGTTGTTTTGTTGTTGGGTAACGGTAGCCGTTTTTGTATTTCCGCATTTGTTGGATTTTTAGCTCGGTTGGTGCGGCATCGCTCTGGTTTCCGCATATTCACTGGTTACCGCCGTTAACTGCTGCGGGAGATGTGATCATTGTCGGTCATCGGACAATCAAGGATTGAAATACGGCCCACCTACGTATTCCTACCGACTTTAACTTATTATTGTTATAATTTCTATAATAGATGGCCTTCCTGCAGGTTGCATTGAGAGACACCGCCTCAGGGGAACTTGATTCAAAACAGCTATTTCACCGCACTATCATGCAGTTCCCACAGAAAGGCCTCACAATGCCATGTATTGATTCCCCAAGGAAAAAAATGAAATGTCGCATAACACGTTCTAAAACACGTTAGACTGTGACACAAGGAACTTCCTGAGTTTGCTGGCACTTGGGGATCTGAACGGTCTAATTTGGGAGAGTAGGAGCCATCTGAGTGATGAGTGCTGTGTGTGTGTGCTCTGTGCTGTCAGCAGCTTTTTCACCCTGGCTGCCAGGACATACTGGACACTGATGGACAAATGGGGAAGAGGCTTGGCTGTTTCACTTTGCAATATAAATTCTCATACACATTTGACCAGGTTTTACTTTAGTCCTTACACCATACTCCAGAATATCTAACAGCTGACCAACTGTTGGTTAAGGCAACGAGCCCTCTATGAAGGCAGCTAGCTACAGACACCTGATGCTGTTGCATAGGAAGGATATCAGATTTGGCCTACTGTATTTTGTAATTGGGCTTACTTCCTTTGGGTCTTTGTGTGATTAGGGTGGTTTTGAAATAATTTGAGTAGGTTGGAACCCAGACCTGAGAATGTAAGCATAGTAATCCATTTACTGGGATGGCCTTTTAAAAAAAAATATATATATTTTTGACTGTTCGACTTCTCACCTTTTTAATTTTTTTTCTGAGTTCTCAAATGGGAAAAATGTATCTTTCAAAATTGTTAACATTTTTCTGTAGGACTATGCCAACAATGCCTAATTTATCATAACCATTACAGATAACTTGCTTTTAAATTAGGATTTGTTAAGTTGAAACCTTAATATCAACTGATTATATTGTGGAACACAATCTTCAAAAAGGCAGTAACCTCAGCAGTGGTGCTTACTTGTAAGAAGCCTATGGCTATTGCATAGCAGTGTTTTGTTAATTTAGCAGACAAGATGCTTATTTCCAGAGCCCTTATCACAGTCTAGACACCTATTTTTATAGTAAAAAAAAACATGATGTAATATAAATGAATAAAATAAAAGTTCTAGTGCGATGTGATGCGCACCTCAAGTCTGCAACAGTTATGTGTATTGTCAGTGTGGATCCTGTCTGTTTAGGGGGTTATAGCCTAGGCTAATGCAGTGGATGACCATGGACAGGTAGCCTACTTTTTGTAGTGGATGATTTTGACAATCGGCTGAACATGTCTCATTACTATTTTTATGGGCCAATAGTTAAGACATGCCATTTAACGCAAAAACATTTATTACCCTTTAATGTGGCATGAACACAACCAGTCATGATTTCATCTGATTGTCAAACAAATCACTTCAAAAAGTAGGCTACCTGTGCATGTTTGTCCACTCCAAAATAACTGAAATCTAAAACCGTGCACCCATTTGATAGATGGAAAGAGACCTATGTTAAACACCAAAAAGTGTAATGACATTCTGTGATTGTCATTAGGTCTACGTTCTTGTAGCCTGAATTAATTGATGCGTCTCACTGACAAAGGGACCTTTTTTGTAGAAAGAAATGTCGTGACACTTGAAAAGGGCCTGAAATACGGGACTGTCTCGGGTTGACAAGTGCAGCCACATGGGGAAAAATGGTTTAAACAATGACACGGAGGTGGGTTTATTTGTTTCATTTGGAATGGGCTTTGATTTTCATATTTACCACTGTAGCAGTTACATTCATTTGAACAAATAGGAAAATGGTTAAATTAGCATGCTTTTAGAATTTGACTTTTGCTGCATTTAGGGGGGGCACGTCTCTCATTCGGGGCGTTTCCGCACCAGTATCCCTGTTTTTGACTTCCTTGTTTCGGTAACCTTCCTGTCTGCATAAAGGTAACGTTGGCGCTAACTGTTCTCCCCGTATCTCCTCCCCGTAGATGTACGCGTGGGAGATGGCAGACCAGCTCCTCCAGCTGAAACAGGACGTGGAGTCTTGTTACTTCGCCGCCCAGACCATGAAGATGAAGATCCAGACGTCGTTCTTTGAGCTCCCCCCAGAGACCCACATCGCCCTCCGAGACTCCCTGCTCTCACACATACAGAGCCTCAAAGACCTCTCCCCCCATCATCGTCACTCAGGTAATGGCCTCCTCGCACATTGATGTAACCTAGGGTAACGCCCCTTCCATCCATTTATTGCCCGTCCGGTATCACCCTCTGTCAGGGACCACTGAAACTCCCGGATAACTTGAATTTCGGTCCATAGCCTTTATGCTCCTAGAATGCTCTCAAGGAATGTCCCACTGACCATCGAAATGCCCCAAAGGCTTAGCAATGCACATGGCACAGTAGCAATAGAACTCTAGCATTTATCCCAATGTACCACTACAGGGGTGTAGCTATGGTACAATTTAACAAGTACAGTATTACGTGGCATTAAGATCCTTACAAGTTGGTTTCTTGTCTTAATTTCTCTCCTCACTCTCTCAGCTTGCTCTGGCCATTGCAGACCTCGCCCTACAGATGGCCTCCTGGAAGGGCTGTGTCCACACCCTCATTGAAAAGTAAGTCCCCTCCCATTGCCGCTCAACCACTCATCTCAGATCACACCTGTGGGTAACAGAATGCAAGAGTTACAGGATATTAGACTGTGGAAGGTGGTTCTATAAAGTTGAATGCCAATGTAAATAGTTGGTATTTTTGAGGTGACATTAAGCTTCAAATACATCCCCTTCATGCAAATTTTCTCATAACTGACTGCTGCTGTCTCTCCTTGCCTCTCTCCTCTCTCTCTTTCTCTCTCTCAGGTATAGCAATGATGTCAGCTCCATGACGTTTCTGATAGAGATCCTTACAGTGCTCCCAGAGGAGGTCCACAGCCGCTCCCTACGCATCGGAGCCAATCGCAGGACAGAGATCATCGAGGACCTGGCCTATTACTCCAGTACTGTGGTCACCCTACTGGTGAGAGTTCTCTCTCTGGCCGACACACACACTATCCATTCATCTTTCTCTCGTCAGCGCTAACATACTAGCCTATTTTACCCACCTGATTTAAGCTGGTTTAAACTAGAGCACCAGCCACTGGTTAAGCAGACCTCCCATGGGTTCATCCTCTCATTATAAAACCCTGGGGGTTTACAGCCTCATTATCACAAAGCTATTCAACTACTACCACTAACGTAGAGGGACAAACTGAACCACTCACTTTGCAGTATAATTTTCTTTGCAGAATGTCTGAGTTTGACTGTAGATTTTTTTTGAGGATTAAGTGTAAGAATGTAGGGGTTGTCCTCCCAAAACCAACAGAAAAGAGAGAACTATACTGTTTGTGTTGGGGGTTACCTCAACCTACAATCAACAATTTGCCTTGAGTCAATAACACCTGTCGTGACTCCTGTTTTGTTGGGTGAACTTCCTCGTGCATTTGGCTTCAGACACAGCATTGTGGTTTTGATAAGGATCAGTGTTGTTAGCGCGTGTGTGTGTTGTCTCTCTGTCTCCAGGTGACGTGTGTGGAGAAGTCTGGCAGCAATGAGAAGATGCTGATCAAGGTGTTCCGCTGTCTGGGCAGCTGGTTCAACCTGGGAGTCCTGGACAGCAACTTTATGGCCAACAACCAGCTCCTCATGGTCCTTTTCCAAGTGCTGGTATGTCTCTGTCTCTCGCTCTCTTTGTCTGTCTCTTTCTATAATCGCATTTTGGAAGCACAAATAAACAGTGCTAGTGACAAACACTCCCAAAGTCTCTTGAAATATTAGAGCAGCATTCGTTCCAAACCCTTATTTGTGGAACAACCATGCAGGGCAATAATTTATGCCGGTTTAGAATGCTTATCGCTTGTATGCATAATGCATGTGTTCCAGCCACGGAACGTGTCTCTTTGACATACTGTTATTTTTTTGTCTGTCTGGCAGCAGAGAGACGAGACGTCCACTAACCTGCACGAGGCTGCGTCCGACTGCGTGTGTTCAGCGCTGTACGCCATCGAGAACGTGGACACACACATGCCCCTGGCCCTGCAGCTTTTCCAGGGCGTCCTCACGCTGGAGACAGCCTACCACATGGCCGTGGCACGGGAGGACCTCGACAAGTATGAACACGCTACTCCCTTTTACACACACCAAGATCACTTATCCAAATCCCCACACCCCTTCTCCCACTCCTTCCTGCCCCAAACCTATCCTTCCTCTCCATTGCTCTTGATGTTGAGCTCTTCTCCACTGTCCTCTGTGGAAGAAAATAATAACTTTTATCCACAACTCTCTAATTCTCCCTTGTTCTGTCAGAGTGTTGAATTACTGTAGGATCTTCACTGAGTTGTGTGAGACGTTTCTGGAGACCACAGTCAAGAGTCCAGGCCAGGGCATGGGAGACCTGCGTACGCTTGAGCTACTGCTCATCTGTGCAGGACACCCCCAATATGAGGTACACAACACAAGATGCATGCGCGCACACACACACACACTCTTGTTGTTTTGGGTGGATTTCAAGTGTGTGTTCTCTTCTGGTGAATCTCAGGTCGTGGAGATCTCCTTTAACTTCTGGTATCGTCTGGGAGAGAACCTGTATAAGACCAACGACCCTGCCCTCCACGGCATCTTCAGACCCTATATCCAGAGACTGCTGCACGGCCTGGCCCGCCACTGCCAACTAGACCCCGACCACGTAAGGACCACCCACTACAAGACACGGAGTCCTTAACCAATTCCAGTGATGCCAGCCCTACTCCCCAATACTCTGCTTATGTCATATCTGATTGTAGAATCCCTTAACCATGTGCACGTATTACCAAGTAGTTCAGTACATCATTTGGCTTTGGTAGTACTGTATCATTCACTCACTGTCTTCACTTTTGTGTTGATCCACAGGAGGGCATCCCAGAAGATACTGATGACTTTGGGGAGTTCCGGATGAGGGTGTCTGATCTTGTGAAGGATGTCATTTTCCTTGTGGGTTCCATGGAATGTTTCTCTCAGGTAGCTACCTTCGGAAATTGCAAATTCAAATGACGTCATTAAGATGACAGACTATACAGACTGCCTTCTTTTTTCCCCTCTCTTTCTCCCTCTCTCAGTTGTACTCCACTCTAAAAGAAGGGAACCCTCCCTGGGAGGTGACTGAGGCTGTTCTCTTCATCATGGCCGCCATCGCCAAGAGTGTAGACCCGTGAGTGTCCTCTATTCATTCTATTAATGAGTAATAATGTGCAATGACTAAATCCCTTCCCCACTGTGTAGAATGTGTACAACTACTGTAGATTTGTATATCCATCCCCCAGGGTGTTTGTGTAACGTTTCAATCTTTAATATGTTGTGTAATGTAGAAATCCTGTGCGTAACATGTTAATGCTTCCCCCCTGTCAGTGAGAACAACCCCACCCTGACAGAGGTGTTGGAGCAGGTGGTGCTGCTGCCAGAGACGGTCCATATCGCCGTGCGCTACACCAGCATTGAGCTGGTGGGGGAGATGAGCGAGGTCGTTGACCGCAACCCGCGCTTCCTAGGTAGGTTCAGTGGTCACGTTACGGTCAATTGCTTAGCTCGGGACCTGAGTGATTGAGTTAATCAATTTAGAGGTTCCTCTTCATCTGTGTGTTAGTGTGTATAACTCTAGTTTTGAGCACGTCTGTTTCCTTGTCATTTTTCTTTGTTCTTTTTCCATTCCTTGTTCCTTCCTGTGTCATGCCTGTGTCACTGTTTTGTTACACCTCTGCCTGTGCCTCTTTTGGCTGTATACTCTGGATGTGTGTATGACCTTAGCCCTGCTCTGTCACAGACCCTGTGCTGAACTACCTGATGAAGGGCCTGAGGGAGAAGACCCTGGCTTCCGTGGCGGCCAAGGCGATCCATAACATCTGCTCTGTGTGCCGGGACCACATGGCCCAGCACTTCCAGGGCCTGCTGGACATTGCCCGTGCCCTCGACTCCTTCGCCCTGACCACCGAAGCCGCCGTAGGCCTCCTCAAAGGTAACATTATGCCACCTGTATTTTTGACATTTTTTATGGGGTAGATCAGTTTTAATATTGCAGATTGTGGCTTCTATCAGTGTAATTGTCTGCATTTTCAATCCCACTTTTTATTTTGTATAGGTATATTGTTTTCCCCTAACCCTACCAACCCTCCCCTAATTGGAGTAAACTAATGGACAACAACACTTAGGCTTCTACTGCCAGCTTATACATTCTATATATATATTTTACATTACTTATCTTTTTGTTTGTTTTAGTCCCATCCTTCAACTACTCTCAACCCCTCCCATCTATCTCTGAACTCCATCCAGTTTTGGATGACTATGACTTTAACATTTTGTGGGGTTAGCTCCAGGTAAATGTTGGAATTTTTCAGACATCCCTGAACCTGCGACCAAAAACAAGCTACAGTACATATGGACAGTAATCAAAACAAGTGATATAATGATTCTGTTTCTTCACAGTAAAGTCTGCAAAGCTGGGATGGTTGTATCTCGTGTGTGGGCACACAGAGTACCAGTCAAAAAAACGATTTATTCAAGTGTTTTTCTTTACTTTTTTTCTGCATAATAGTAAAGATATCAAAACTATGAAATAACACATATGGAATCATGTAGTAACCAAAAGTGTTGAAAACAAATCAAAATATATTTGAGATTCTTCAAAGTAGCCACCCTTTGCCTTGACAGCTTTGCACACTCTTGGCATTCTCTCAACCAGCTTCACCTGGAATCCATTTCCAACGGTCTTGAAGGAGTTCCCACACATGCTGAGCACTTGTTGGCTGCTTTTCCTTCACTCTGCTGTCCAACTCATCCCAATAATATGGAATTGGTATTTTACCAACTACGGCTATCTTCTGTATACCACCCCTACCATGTTACAACACAACTGATTGGCTCAAATGCATTAAGAAGGAAAGAAATTCCACATTCACTTTTAAGAAGGCACACCTGTTAATTGAAATGCATTCCGAATGACTACCTCATGAAGCTGGTTGAGAGAATTCCAAGTGTGCAAAGCTGTCATCAAGGCAAAGGGTGGCATGATTCCATATGTAATTTAATAGTATTGATGTCCACTATTATTCTACAGTGTAGAAAATAGTAAAAATAACGCTGGAATGAGTACGTGTCAACTTTTGACTGGTACTGTGTGTGTGATATATCTCAATCGTTCTATTGGTTGCCAGAATTTTGTATAATTGAAATACTAAGGGTTTTGTCTCAGTTCATAAACCATGTGCCAGGGAATCGGTACAGCGCAAATCTCCTGACTATTTTGTCAACCTGTATGGCGCAGCTGTAAATAATTTTGGTCTTCATTTAGGGACAACAAGTTCCTTACCTTCTCCCCCTTCCACTTGACTCCTCCATTTGTGTGGTAATGCTGCAGTCCGTTGGTTGTGGTTAGAGCAGACATTTCCATATGTTTTTGTTAACTGCCAGTGTGGCAACTCCACCAGTCCTATTTATATCATTTACAAAGATTATACAGTAAAATAAAAATTCCAACACTTTTTTTGAATCAATTGGTGCATTGGAGTTTAACGATAATATTTGTTATTTTTGTTCTGTCTTTTTTTTGGTGGATTAAACTGAAATTGCAACCAGTTTTCTATGTCTCGTTTTAAAAACAACCGAAAGTGAGCGGTTGTAATCTGAATGAAGATGATAAGGCCATTCTTGAACACTAGGTGAGCCATTCTTACTAATCTGCTAGAGAACCAGTTTGGATATTAGTATTGTTTTTGCACGACTGAAGCATTTAGTGAGAGGTCTAATGCCTTAATATTTAGTAGTTTCTGCCCTCTGAATTCATATTCATTATATTAATAGGCTCGTTCCAAATAAAGTGGGATTAAACATTTTGAGTGGAGGCAGTTGTTGAGTGTAGGCAGGGTCATAAGTAAATGACTAAATAATTAATCTGGGTGATTTTTCCACAAATAGACATGTTGTCATTTTCCATGATAGCAAGATCTTATCTAATTTTACTTAGTTTTTATTAAAATGTATTGTAGTGAGAATTTCTTTCTTTTGGGATATGAATACAGAGTATTTCCACTTCACCGCCAGACCATTTTATTGGTAAACGACACAGTAATGTAGAAGTTGTATTTTTTGTTTGTTTAATGCGTAATATGGCGCACTTATCATAATTCTGTTGTAATCCAGAGGCTTGGAAAATGATCTATATCCTCCAAGGCTGTGCAGGGATCCAAATGCATATTTCAAAGAAGACAACATGCATCGTCAGCGTACAATGACACCTTTGTTTTTAAGCCCGCGATTTCTAGCTCCTTGATCTGATTTTAATAGGTAACATTTCAACGTCCATAATAAATAGATATGGCGATAGTGGACAACAGTGTTTTACTTCTTTTTACAAGTTTAATACTTTCTGAGAAGTGGCCATTATTTACTATTATACGTAACTTTAACCCATTTTATGAGATTCTCCAAAATGAATATAGTCTTGTCATTTATATTATGCCACCCTTTCCACTTCTTTGGTCTCTTCTTTCTTTCTCTGCTCCACTCCTTCTCTATTCCATCTCTCACTTTCAATCTCTTGTTTTATTAATTTCTGTATCACATGCTAGTCCATTTCTTTCAGCAACTTGTTCTCTCTGGACTGTGGGTCCAGTTTGTATTTTTATTTGTTTGCCTAATAAAGTTGATTTGTATTAAACGGAGTGGTGTTGCTCTGTCACCATGGTAATGCTGGTTGTTTTGCAATGCAGGGACAGCCCTGGTCCTGGCTCGTCTGCCCCTGGAGAAGATTGCTGAGTGTTTGAGTGACCTGTGTGCTGTGCAGGTCATGGCCCTCAAAAAGGTGTGTTATTCTGCCATTTGTTTGGTTGTAGGTTGTGTGTATGAGGTACCTCAGAAGTGTGTAACCCACTACAACAGTTTTGTGGATTGGTATTTGTGTGATACCAACAGGCTTGCTTATTTGTCTCCCATGTTCAGCTTCTCTCTCAGGACCCCGGCAATGGGAAAGCCGCTGACCCCACTGTCTGGCTGGACAGACTAGCAGTCATCTTCCGGTACACTCAATTCATTTCTAACACATTACGCTATATATACATATCCTGGTTGCCCAGGTCATGAACTGTCTAATGTAGCTATACTGATATGATTTGGGCTGATTGTTTAATATTTTAAGCAGAAATGTTCATCTTAATGTCCCCCCAGACACACAAACCCCATCGTAGAGAATGGACAGACACACCCATGTCAGAAAGTCATCCAGGAGGTAAAGCAACTGGCAGTTTTTTTCACCCTCTACATTTTTATTGCCATTTACTTTTTTGTATTTGGACAAAGCTACCATTGCATACAACCTGCATTGTTCAACACTGAGTTGTTTTAATGGGACTATTTTGGTGCTCAACTACCCTGTTTCTCTCCCTTTCAGATTGTAACTTCAACTTGAGGCCATGATTGCGTACAGTCATTCCCACAGTTTCTCATGCTAAACCTATATTTGGTGTTACCTTGGTTCTGTGTAGATCTGGCCGGTCCTATCACAGACTCTGAACACACACCAGGCTGATAACCGCATCGTGGAGCGCTGCTGTCGCTGCCTGCGGTTCGCTGTGCGCTGCGTGGGCAAGGGCTCTGCCTCTCTACTACAGCCACTCGTCACACAGGTGCGTGTTCCTGTGTTTTTCGTCACAATACGCCCCATATACAGATGGATAAATCTTTGTTGGCGTGTCTGTTATTTCTGTATACAATGTCCATCGCCACCGGGTGCTTGTTGAGCCCAGGGCAGCTGGTGACTGATGACAAAGTTAGGCTGAATGTACAGGATAGGGTTGCAAAACTCCTGGGTTGACAGTTTCCCTGGCTTCATTTAAAATATATAATTAATTTAGGTTACTTGGATCATAATTGGATCAGTGTTCTCCGGATGCGATGCTTTGCTCACTGTCTTCCCAATCTCTGCAGAGCGCATCGGAGTACAGTATAATTATTGTAGGCCTGCACTGACAGGTGTCTTGGAAATTCATACAGAGAGAGACTGTCATTTCTTCAAACAATCATCTTTATTTAATATCGATGAATTATTGCAATAATGAGACTAGCCCAACAGTCAACACTCTTGACTGTTGGGCTGCGCAGCCTAAACTTTACAGACCATGCAGAGTTTTTATATAGCTGGCACTAAAGATGCTTAGTCATGGCTGGTTCCACCCCTCCCATGAAGATTGGGGACACCATTAGCCACTTTGGATTTATCCTGTGGTCATGTGCACGGGGGGTGTTATTTTAACCCCCAACCTGGCTTAGTTTCCCAGATGCCTGGAAGATAAGACAATGAGTGATAGTTCTAAACTCTTTAAGGCTATTTCTATCTGGGTCACACACACCACATCTTGTCTATGGAATGCCGGCTTTATGTTTTTATTACCATGTCATTGTCAGCTCAAGCGATCTCTAGCAAAACCCATTTCCCTGACCATATGCCCATACTAACTGCATCCCTTTACAGAAGCACAGCATTTAATAGAACAGAAATGTCTGTTCTATTAAATGAAAAGTATATCATCGTTAACTATTAATATCAAACAAATCAGGTAAATATGTAATTTTTCTATCACACAGGCAAAGTGGTCTTTCATTCATGCAGTCGTGAGATGTGTTTTTGAGGTCAAAGCGAGCCGCGTTTGCACATTTTGATGATAACTGGGAAATAGCTTACTAGCAACTATAGCACATTTTTGGTCAACCATAAGAATCCTGGAAAAGTCATGGTGTGCATCAGCCGTGTGCCAATTTCCGGAGGAGGGAGGGAGAGCGAAACAGAGGTACATTTGCGCGGCAGTTCAAATAATGATATGCATAATAATAACTAGATAACCAGCCTAACTACCCTGCTTTGAATTTGAATCTCGCTAGTTAACTGTTAGTATGCATTAAATGTGATGTCCGGCGTACTAAAATAACTTTTGATATGGGCGAGCAGTTGATGAAACCGATACTTCATACTCCGGTTGTAAAACCGTCACTACAGCTCTCAATTGGCTAGGATTCTCCTCTATTCAATACTGGCCATGTAATTCTGACAAAGTTAACAAATATTCTTACAATAGCCCAATTGACAAGTAACTCCTTTTGCTGTAAAGATCTCCCCCTGAACTCTGAATATTTTAACCTCACAAATAGATCAACTTCTTAGTTGGCTACCTTGCCCACCTTAATCATTTGAATCCCTGGTTCATTAAATGTGAATTATTTAATAAAGACATAAGTATTTGGTTGTAATTAGTGATACACCAATATGTCCGATTACGATATTTTCCTTGCTCCAAAAAATATACCAATATTTTTTAATTTTAGCGGCCTTTTAAGCATTCTAGTACAGTTAAATAGTTAGCACACACATGGACACTGCGGTCTAAGGCACTGCATCTCAGTGCAAGAGGCGACACTACAGTCCCTGGTTCAAATCCAGTCTGTATCATCCGGCCGTGATTGGGAGTCCCATAGGGCGGCGCACAATTGGCCCAGCGTTGTCAGGGTTTGGCCGGGGGTAGGCCGTCATTGTAAATAAGAATTTGTTCTTAACTGACTCACCTAGTTAAATAAAGGTCACACACACACCGCACTGACCAAAAAAGTTATTTTGTCGGCATGTCCCCATTACCAGTAAAACATAATAAAAACCTATTTCTCTCACTTGCTGTGCTGTTTTTGTTGTTCAGTCGTTTCATTCTCAACCAGGATGTTTATGGAAGGCTGTTTTGGATCGTGTCAAAAAAGATAGACGTCAAATAACACTTTTGACCAGTCAGGACCTGAATATGACTACGTCACATTTTTTTTAAACGTAGTTATTACACATTGATTACTCTACCACTCGTATTTCATAGGTCACGAAGATTCATCGATTACGTACCTACAGTGCTGGTCATAAAAATTAAAAAAAGAAGCTAGCTAGCTGATGGATGCAAACAATGTTCTTCAAAAATGACATCTGTTTCAGTAGCGATAGTTAGCTAGCTAAGTGTCTTTTGAAATAACCCTAATTTATAAGACCGTTCTTATTTGATTAATGGGGGTCTGACCCATTTATGTGAAGCTAGCCACAATAGTGGACTTTGCAATTAGCCTTCAAAATAAAAGTATGACATTGACAATGATGCAAATGAATAGTGAATTATGCCATTATTGAATAGATCATTGTAAACGAGTTTGGAATGTTATATAAAATCAACAAAATACATTAATTTGATTTGACAAATCTGAAATCACACTGGATGTTTTAGACTTTAGAATTGAATTGGGGGCATACTTATTTCACTGTACAGCCTTACCACATGTCATTGATCCACAATCCATAGGTATCAGTCTACTAATTGACACCCAGAGAACATTAGCGTCGTAGCTCTTATTGTGGGACTCTGAAACTACTGTGAATTGAGCCACATTTATTGTCAACCTGTGTCTATTGAACACTATTCCAGAGTAAAAACAATACTGTGTGGATGTTTTGGAGTCTGATAACTCTGAGGAGGACGTTAGTTTTTCCCATCTTGGGCATTGAGTAGACTGATACCCCATTTCCTTGATCCCCAATCCTTAGGTAAAGCTGTACAGTGCAATATGAATGTCAATACACACAATAGGCTGACTGGGGAGGGGATTGCACGGAGTCACAGTCCCGCGATAAGAGCTACAACGCTAATATTTGCGTAAACTCTTCACGGTTGTGTTTTGGGCAACAGGGTTAAGTAGCTGGCTAGCTATTTATTTTCATGAACTGAATTTCAATAGGTCAACAACAAGTGGCTACCTAGCTAATACTTACAAGGATTCCTAAATCATTGCTAAGAATGAAAATGACTGCAGTTTCTACTGGTCATTGATTTCAGGCTGGTTGTATTGGTGCTAGCTAGGTACCAAGCTAAAGATAGCTACCCCAGAAGTTGCGGTCAAACAAATAATGCTTTATTACCAACGCGGTATTGTAAACACATCGTTCGTGGCCGGTGTTTGCTTGTTTGCAGACTTTTTTTGTACAGCTTTTACAGTGCTACTGATAGAAGTGGTGGCGCTTGGCTTGCACGTGCAAATTCAGAACACACAACATTCTATAATAGAACTGTTATTTGACGTGTCAAATTAAAAGCTTATTTTACGGGACAAAAAGTATTATTTAATGCGTCAAATAGTGTTGAGGTGTATCTTTTTTGACACGCAAAGACCCAAACGGCGTTCCATAGTATGTTGTGAAGCTAATAGCAGAGACACTATTACTGTGTAACTCCGGTAGGGCAACGTGTACCGGTTCTCGACGAAAGCCATCCCCCACGACAGAACGGTTGATTGTCAAGGGCAATGAGTTCTATTATCTTGGTGTAAATTGATTTTGCATTTAAGTTGTTCTTACTCTTTCAAATGATTGCTTGACTTGTTGACTGTTCAATCCACACAGCAGACATTGTGGGCTAGGTTAGGATTTGCTGTGTTGCACGTGTTTGCGCAAAATGTTACGTGGCGTTATTATGTCATGTACCTACGTTATATAGGTATGCACGTCAGGTTTGACATCGGTTTTACACATTGGCGTTAAACTAGACATCGGGCAGATACCAATGTTGGTATTTTTAGCTAATATCGGCTGATTCCGATATGTTCACCGATATATCGCGCATCCCTAGTTGTAATTGTAATGTTGCAGGGTGGCCAACCCTCGTCCAGGAGAGCTACTGGGTGTGCAGGATTTTGCTCCAGCCCTGCTCGAACACACCACATTGCTCAACAGGACCTTGATAAGCTGACTGGTGTTTGAGCAGGGTTGGCTAAAAAGCCTGTACACCCAGTAGCTCTCCAGATGGAGGGTTGACGGACCATGTATTTTATACGGTTTTATATCTGTGCAGTATTTTACTTTGGGGTTAATTGCCTTGCTCAAGGCACAACGGCAGGATATATAATACATGGGATCAGCAGCATTCCTTTGTCAATACCAGTGATAATAATTAATGTTATTTGTGAAGTGGTTCCTTGCATCATACAACACAATTTTCAGTCACCAATTTTTTTACTTGAGCTTTCGGGACAGGTAAAAATTCAGTCCCAAAAGATCATGTCAGGCCCTTGTCAGTGTGTACCAGGTGTAAAGATGTTAAATGTTTGGTGTTTCAGATGGTCAGTGTGTATCAGGTGTATCCCCACTCCTGCTTCCTTTATCTGGGCAGCATCCTGGTGGATGAATACGGCATGGAGGAAGGCTGCAGACAAGGTCTACTAGACATGCTACAGGTAGGAACACACACACATCACTTTCAGACTTTCATAGTTCACTGGAGTGGCAGTGGAACTCTGGTTGTTTTTCTATTGGTTTTGAACTGTCTTTGTCCCTTCTTGCTCCCCGTAGGCTCTGTGTATGCCCACCTTCCAGCTGTTGGAGCAGCCCAACGGTCTGCGTAACCACCCAGACACAGTAGATGACCTCTTCAGACTCGCCACCAGGTATGATCAACTGGAACACAGTTCAAACAGTTGCTCCTCTCCCTCGAAATAATAAGTTCACTTTTAAATGTCAATTCAATGGCCTTGTCTGAGTGGTAAGAATGAAAACTAACCATTGCTTGGGACCTGACACAGGCATACTTGTTTTACAGCAGCATTCAGGTTATAAAGAAGAGTCTCTCTTCCCTTCTCTCTCGCTTCTTCTCTCTGCAGGTTTGTCCAGCGTAGTCCCGTCACCCTGCTCAGCAGTGGCATCATTGTCCACATCATCCAGTGTGCCATCGCGGCCACCACACTGGACCACCGGGACGCCAACTGCAGCGTCATGAAGTTCGTCAGAGACCTCATCCACACGGGCGTCAGCAATGACGTGAGTCAGCCCCAACAAAGTCAATGTTTGTTTGATGTCTGTTGCAGACTGTGCAGAATCACTAATCTACAAATACAGTGTATCCCACATTATTCCTTATGTTATCAATATGAGCAAATCTGTGCCTCGCCTTGCTCAAACGGACCCCCTCAAACATGGGGATTCACTGTCTGACGATCAACCAAAAGTCTCCTCTCAATAACAACAATCGGTCAGTCAGATGGTCATGTGTTTTATTTTTACGTTGCAGCACGAGGATGACTTTGAGCTGCGAAAGCAGCTAATAGGCCAGGCCATGGGGCAGAACGGGCAGCAGTTGGTCACCCAGCTCATGCACACATGCTGCTTCTGCCTGCCACCTTACACACTCCCCGATGTGGCTGAGGTGCTCTGGGAGATCATGGTGTTCGACAGGCCGGTGAGTCACACACGTAAATTGACACACACATACGCTCTTAGCTCTACCACTCCTGACAGTACTTGTACAATACATATGCAGTTGAAAGTACAGTCGTGACCAAAAGTTGAGAATGACACAAATATTAATTTCCAAAGTTTGCTGCTTCAGTGTCTTTAGATATTTTTGTCAGATGTTACTATGGAATACTGAAGTATAATTACAAGCATTTCATAAGTGTCAAAGGCTTTTATTGACAATTTACATGAAGTTGATGCAAAGAGTCAATATTTGCAGTGTTGACCCTTCTTTTTCAAGACCTCTGCTGTCAATTAACTTCTGGGCCACATCCTGACTGATGGCAGCCCATTCTTGCATAATCAATGCTTGGAGTTTGTCCGAATTTGTGGGTTTTTGTTTGTCCACCCGCCTCTTGAGGATTGACCACAAATTCTCAATGGGATTAAGGTCTGGGGAGTTTCCTGGCCATGGACCAAACATAACTATGTGGCTCGGGGAACAAAACATTGATATCATTTTTGCCTTATGGCTAGGTGCTCCATCATGCTGGAAAAGGCATTGTTCATCACCAAACTGTTTCTGGATGGTTGGGAGAAGTTGCTCTCGGAGGATGTGTTGGTACCATTCTTTATTCATGGCTGTGTTCTTAGGCAAAATTGTGAGTGAGCCCACTCCCTTGGCTGAGAAGCAACCCCACAAATGGTCTCAGGATGCTTTACTGTTGGCATGACACAAGACTGATGGTAGAGCTCACCTTGTCTTCTCCGGACAAGCTTTTTTTCCGGATGCCCCAAACAATCGGAAAGGGGATTCATCAGAGAAAATGACTTTACCCCAGTCCTCAGCAGTCCAATCCCTGTACCTTTTGCAGAATATCAGTCTTTCCCTGATGTTTTTCCTGGAGAGAAGTGGCTTCTTTGCTGCCCTTCTTGACACCAGACCATCCTCCAAATGTCTTCGCCTCACTGTGCGTGCAGATGCACTCACACCTGCCTGCTGCCATTCCTGAGCAAGCTCTGTACTGGTGGTGCCCCGATCCCGCAGCTGAATCAACTTTAGGAGACTGTCCTGGTGCTTGCTGGACTTTCTTGGGCACCCTGAAGCCGCCTTCACAACAATTGAACCGCTCTCCTTGAAGTTCTTGATGATCCAATAAATGGTTGATTTAGGGGCAATCTTACTGGCAGAAATATCCTTGCCTGTGAAGCCCCTTTTGTGCAAAGCAATGATGACGGCATGTGTTTCCTTGCAGGTAACCATGGTTTGCAGAGGAAGAACAATGATTCCAAGCACCACCCTCCTTTTGAAGCTTCCAGTCTGTTATTCGAACTTAATCAGCATGACAGAGTGATCTCCAGCCTTGCCCTCGTCAACACTCACACCTGTGTTAATGAGAGAATCACTGACATGTCAGCTGGTCCTTTTGTGGCAGGGCTGAAATGCAGTGGAAATATTTTTTGGGGATTCAGTTCATTTGCATGGCAAAGAGGGACTTTGCAATTAATTGCGATTCATCTGATCACTCTTCATGACATTCTGGAGTATATGCAAATTGCCATCATACAAACTGAGGCAGCAGATTTATATTTGTCATTCTCAAAACTTTTTGGGACACTGCTGTACACATACACTGATGTCTTCGACAGGTGCTCGCTGTCATACCACAAGATGGCGCTAAGAGAACATCTTTCAACAGGGACCACAATTCATTTTCACACACACTTCCAATGACATGGGCATGCCAGCACTTTCCCTCATGAGAAAGTATTGTAGTACTACAATTGCATTGCTTCCTGATGTGTGTTTGTTTAACGTTGCTGATATGTTTTCTAGACGTTCTGCCGCTGGCTGGAGAATGCGCTGAAGGGGCTTCCTAAGGAGACGTCAGGCGGGGCGGTGACCGTCACACACAAACAGCTTACAGACTTCCACAAGCAGGTCACCAGGTGAGCATATCACAGCCACGCCCCTTCCATGCTTCTCAAGTGTAATCTGGTGCAGTCGTACCCATCTGGTGCATTCTTTTCCGCCAGAAATGATCTAACTAGCCACGTGTTATGTCAGGTGAAACTCTGCGTAGTAGCTGACTCCCTGTCAGCTGTTTTCCTACTAGAAAACAGCTAGCTGTTTATGTTCTGACTCTGGGAAGAGCTCATGTGTCACTGGGCATGCTCAAATGAGCTCCTGCAGCAGTGGAACGCTGGAAAACCGGAGTAGGGAAAACTCATGGATTCCCTGCTACACGTTCAGGCTCGCCTAGAAGCATCCCTTCCCTGCCCCAGTTTTCCACCCCCTCACATGCAGTCTGAGGGAATGGGAGCTTCAGACAGATGACAGCTAGATAGTATTTCTCAGGGAGCACCTTGAGTTCACAGTATTAGCCTTGTGAGACAAACCGCATGCTCGACATGGGTTCATTTCAGTTTAGATCAATTAAAGTGAACTTGAATAAATGGCGAGCCTGAATGTGTTGAATTATCTTTTCTTTTCCTATTTCATTTGAAATAACCTTTACCATGTAAATGCACCACATTAATAATGTTGCCCTCTCTTCCTGCCACCCCCTCTTTCTCCATCTCTCCAGTGCGGAGGAGTGTAAGCAGGTGTGCTGGGCTATCCGGGAGTTCACCAGATTGTTCCGATAGCCACGCCCAAAGAGCTCTGCCAGAACACCAGGTAAGGCATCAACTCAGAAACCCAAACAGCCCCCGCACTGGGATCTGCAGACTCATCTCAACCCATGTCTTTTAGATGGTTCCAAAAAAATATCTGATCCTATTTAGGTTGGCAAGTGTCATTTCATTGTTTTTCTTCCTCAGGTTAAATATTTTGGCGAACATTCAGAGGTGACGGCAAAGAGGCTGAAGACCGCAGCAGACGAGAATCTAAAGGGATCTCCTACTGGACAGATGGGCGGGACTTGGCACTGTGGAAAGCCAATCAAGACGCATCACAAGGATTGGAGTGACAGGGTGAACCCGTAAACGAAATGCGCCTTCGACTTTGGCTGTGTGAGAAGACGCCCCCCCCCCCCCCCTTCCGCTCCCCTGCCTCACTGTCGCCACAGTAACAGGTGGCACGAGGGTTGAAAGGGGGCGGGGCACGTCCGAGGAGGGAGAATTCACCGACTCAAAGAAATGGGATTAGTTCTGCGTCAGTTGGATTTCTACAGGATCCATCTTCAAAAAGAACTAGGGAAGGGGAAAAAACAAAGGATGTGCCTGGTTGCTAATCATAATGCATCAAAAAAAGACTTGTACGTTTTTAAATTGAGAAATGATTTATTTTCATGGATGTGTCTTTAGAACTTTAACATGGTCTTGCTGTCGGTGCCATATAGAAAAATAAATAGCAAACCCATGAGGCCCTTCACAAAATGGTCACCACTGCGTTGTGGAGGCATTTAGGAAATGGTTGAAGGGAATGCTGGGAGATTTGGCGTCACCTTTGACCTTTTTAAACCTGTTGGCTGGTGTTTTACTTTTCTCTATTACCAGGGGAAGGGGAGTTGTGACAGGTCGAGTGGGACTCTGGCAAATAGTATATATATTTTTTGTTCTTCCACCTCTGGCATCGTCCATTCTTGGAGGTAGACACCACCGTCGGCGTTGTAGCCATGTTGTGAACAACAATAAAAATGACCGTGAGGAACAAACGTGCCCTTGTCTGTATCATGTTTAAGTTTAGATGTTTGTTCATACCAGACCCATCACCCCCTAGTCAAGGTGTTCTTTGTTGCAGAGCCACTAGTCTGTCAGACAACATGCATTTGGAGTGCTATAGACGTTTTCTACTTAAATGTCCAGACGAATGCATGTCAGCATCTAACTGTGTAGCTGCAACTCGGTGGAAATATATCCGGAGACACTTCTACACAAGCCCTTACTTTTCCTCGATCCCATTCACACTAATCAAATTTCCAGTGAATGTATGTAGAAGGGTGGTGAGTGACATTAGCTGAGGGTAATTTGCTGACAGGTTCACGTCCAATGTATGACCAGGTCTGTGTTCAAATCAAACAGGTTCCCTGCCAGCTGTTAACTGAAGGAAGGTAAGTTTCTCAATGTTCTGGAATTCCCCCCTAGAATTTCCTATGGAATCTGTGATGAGCCTGTGTGAAGTGACAGTACCAGTGGATATTCTCACAAAGCCTTGACTTAAACACCCTCACTGACAGTCAAGTACAAAATGGTATGTTTTGGTCAAGGAATAAAAGGACCACTTGCTGATGTATTTATAAATTACATTGTATTGTCAAATTTTTGGCTCTGTAGCATCAGTGTCCAGCTAGTGTTACGAAAGGAAAATTGATAGAAATTAGTGACAATTGAGGGAGTAATACCTGCCACAACTATAAAAAAATATATATACTGCAATGGTATTTATTGAAACTCAATTTAAGGGACCGAGGATACAGCAGTCTGGGTTTTGATTATGTAGAAGTAGTTCTGCCCAAGATCCAGTTAGGCGGCAGGTAGCCTAGTGGTTGGACCGGTAACTGAAAGGTTGTTAGATCGAATCCCCAAGCTGACAAGGCAGTCTGCCCCCGAACAAGGCATTTAACCCACTGTTCCTAGGCAGTCATTGAAAATAAGAATTTGTTCTTATTGACTTGTCTAGTTAAAGGTTAAAAAAAAAGATCTCTAGGCTGGATGAAGATTCCATTGAGGGAGGCTCAGAGTTGAAAGGCTATCCCAACACATTGAAGGCAGTTGAATAAGGTTATTTATCCAAGTGCAGTGTGCCATGAATAGTCAATGAGCAGTCAAGTCCATGTGTTGTGAGGCCTTGATCCAGGACAGGCCTTGTTGAAGACCCAGCAAGAGGCCCCTGACTCAGGGTCCCAGGCCGTGCTGACTCTGGAGAAGCCTCTGGAGTTCCTTGAACTGCTCCACCGTTTGGTCCTTCAGGTCTGGGTTGGAGATCTGCAGCCGGATGCTGTCAGTGGACCAGGACAGCTCTCCAGAAAACATCTCTGTTAGGATCCGCGCCACCACCGGGACCACCTAGACATGAAATGGATGGAGGGTCCCTGTTAAGTCAATTTGATCATTTCATGTGTGTGTACTGTATCTGTCAATGATCAACAAGGGTATGGGTCAATTCGTTCTGCTCACCTGCACAACGATGAGCTTCTTCTCCTTGGGTTTCTGTTGGTCTGGCCAGTCCTCCCCGAAGCAGAAGTAGAGCTCAAACGGAGGTGGGGTGGGAGTTTCACCCTTCTGGAACAAGATGAGCCCTGTTGTTGGTATGTGTGTGCATGAGAGGGAGAAAGAAAGATGATCTCCTGTAATGCGATAATCACGGTGTATGTGATATCTGTTCTGCAGCTAATCCATTTGGATGCCTGGGCTGTGCAACAATAGCAGTACAAGCAATAAGTACTACTCAAGAGCTTACTCACAGAAAGGGCATGTGACTGAAATATTCAGGGATCAATTGAAACTCAGAGCCTCAAGTTAACTGAAAAATCATGGTAATGGAGTCCAGCATTGTTATCTGACAGGATAATTTGGTGTTATGTGATTATTGGATCTCAATCGAAAAATAGGGTGTTGTGAGGGGGATTCAAACACTATGAAACTTGTGCCTTAGATGACTAAAATACCCAGCAAGGAAACTGACTCACCGTGCAGGAAATTATTGAGGCTGAACACTTTGTACTTCCTCTCCCTCTCCATAGGGTTGGGAGGCCCCTGCTCGTCAACGCCCGGCCCAGACCAATACACCTTGCACTGACACAACCTGATAGCGTATATATCCTGCTCCCAGATCTCCAGGATCAGGCCTCGGTCCATCACATCCAGCAGGTGCTCTGTGTAGAACCGCTGCTTCTCGTTCTGGATGTCGGCCGAGCCAGGGAAGAGAACTTGGTTGAGGGTGACAGGGCCAAACAGGTCCACCTGCTCCGGGGTGGGCTCCAGGTGGCCGTAGTACAGCCGGCAGCCCTGAGGGTTACTCACCGTCAGGGAGCCCATCTTGCGACCCCGGTACTGGAACTTCATGTCTAGGTCAGTCACTGAAACCAGAGTCAAATAATGTATTGTTAGAAGAATTGTGGGCACTTCAAAAAGTCAACATTGAATATAGCGCTTTCAAATCATGCCCAATAGTATTCTGATACCAAGTTATCATAAGACTGAAAAGGGGTGAGAATCAACGAATAACACATTTTCCGCCTTATCTATAAAAAGGGTAAAACTCGATTTTGCCTATTCCAATTAACTACAGAACCTGTCTTACCATCCCCCACACTTTCAGACAGCTGCCAGTGTGTTCCATTTGATGGGTGTGACAGACAGGCATTCCAGACTACTACACTAATGCCCGATAGCCTATAATCCATCGAATGAGTCAACTGGAGGCAACTGTTTTGAGTGAATGTATTGCAATACCAAATAAAGTCGACACCCTGTTTTTATGGTAGGGGAATTACAATGAATGATTGTTTGGATAACATGCAAGGAACTATTGCAGAAGTGCCTGACTGCCAAAGTAAAGCCATTGTACATAAAGCAGTATTCCTCTCAACACAACATGGACCTATAGGTTCTATTCCACTCACATGGCAGGCTGTTCAGCAGGTCATATTTGTAGGGTGGCACCGCCTGCCCTTCTTCCTGGTTCTGGACTCCTGACATGGCCTCCATGGGGGCGGCACCTGGGTTAGGGGAAACCGGAGCCACAGCTGCAGCAGAAGGAACCATAGGGGACATCTCAGTGACCACAGGAGGCTGCATGCTTCCTCCACCCATCCCCAGGCTGTTGGAGGGTCCTGCGGGTCCAGGGTGCACAAAGACCCCATGTTCCAACTTCACCACCAATGGAACGTGGGCAGAAAACTCCGGGGGAGCCATGGTTGGCTGAGGGAGATGCGCTGCCATGGTAATGCTCCCGTTGGGATTGGAGTACATAGGAGTGTGGTGGGGGGTGCCATATCTGTCATTGAGAGGGGAGCTGAAGGGAACGTCTATCCTATGTGCAGTAGGGAACGCCTGAAAACTGTGTGGGTCACTAATTCTGGGGTCTGGTAGAGACAGGAAGACAAACACACACTTAAGACATTGCATAATGTCAATAGTGGCACATTTCAAAAGGTTAACCTTTCAAGCGATTTCTGCCTAATTCACCCATGGCTCAGTATACACTTACCAATGGAGAGACCAACAATATTCGGCATCTGAAAAAGACAAGATTTAATGTTTATGTAAAAAAGCTGATATATGGGTATTGTTCGATACCACATTTTGAGATACCACATTTTTCAGATTGTTCTGAGATGCCACATTGTTCTGAAATAATGGAAAAGTAATTGTCTACACCTTACCTCCTCCTCATCTTCATCAACTGTGTCTGAAACCAAATCAAAAGGAGTATGCCATCAACATGGGGGAGAAAATCTCATTAATTTCACAAAACATTCATATCTGAGGTTAGACAAGTTCAACAAAGTTACTCTAAAGAACTAATAAAAATTTGAAGACAGACAATCAGATAAGACTTGCAAAGCTGCCAATGAGACTGCATGCTTACACACATGCACGTGCGCACACACTCTTACCTCCATTGCAGGGCTGGTCACAGACCTCGTAGATCTTATAGGGCTGGACAGGTGTCTCCTTGGTGCCGTCGTATTTCAGTTTGAACTCCCGGCTCTTGTTGAGGGCACAGCGCAGGTTGGCCTTCCACTTGGCAGGGTCAGGCTCATCCAGACGCTCCTGGTACTTCCCTGTCTCCAGAGCCCAGGCCTGGGGGAATAGAGGGGTAGGCAAGGATGTGAATGAGGTTACATTTTAATGAATGGGAGAAGGGGTCACATCTGGATGGAATCAAATGGGTGAGGGTTAAATTAAATTCAAATCAATATATTTAATTCATCCCCAAGCGGCAATTATTAAGGGTAGCAGTGCTAATTGAAGTGCCCTGGAACAAATGATGAATTAACTATTTAATTTAGGCATTATGTGCCTGTAAAAAGTTTAACTCTGTTCTTTCATAAGCTTACATGGGTCATGGTTGGGTTACTGCACTGCCAATAACTAACCACATTAGTCACAACTAGGGTGCATTCAGAAAGTATTCAGACCCCTTGACTTTTTCCACACTTTGTTACGTTACAGCCTTATTCTAAAATGGACTAAATAGTCCCCCATTAATCTACACACAATACTCCATAATGACAACCCAAAAACAGGCGTTTAGAAATTGTAGCAGAAATATCACATTTACATAAGTATTCAGACACTTTACTCAGTACTTTGTTGAAGCACCTTTGGCAGCGATTACAGCCTCTTGTCTCCTTGGGTATGACGCTACAAGGTTGGCACACCTGTATTTGGGTAGTTTCTCCCTTTCTTCTCTGCAGATCCTCTCAAGCTCTGTCAGGTTGGATGGGGAGCGTCGCTGCACAGCTATTTTCAAGTCTCCCCAGAGGTTCGATCAGGTTCAAGTCTGGGCTCTGGCTGGGCCACTCAAGGACATTCAGAGACTTGTCTGAAGCCACTCCTGTGTTGTCTTGGCTGTGTGCTTAGGGTTGTTGTCCTGTTGGAAGGTGAACCTTCGCCCCAGTCTGAGGTCTTGAGTGCTCTGGAGCAGGTTTTCATCAAGTATCTCTCTGTACTTTGCTCCGTTCATCCTTCCCTCGATCCTGACTAGTCTCCCAGTCCCTGCCGCTGAAAAACATCCCCACAGCATGATGCTGCCATCACCATGCTTCACCATAGGGATAGTGCCAGGTTTCCTCCTGACGCTTGGCATTCAGGCCAGAGAATCTTGTTTCACATGGTCCGAGTCCTTTAGGTGTCTTTTAGCAAACTCCAAGCGGGCTGTCATGTGCCTTTTACTGAGGGGTGGCTTCCGTCTGGCCACTCTACCATAAAGGCCAGATTGGTGGAGTGATGCAGTGATGGTTGTCCTTCTGGAAGGTTCTCCCATTTCCACAAAGGAACTCTGGAGCTCTGTCAGAGTGATCATCGGGTTCTTGGTCACACCTCTAACTTTTTGTATTTATTTATTTTATTTCACCTTTATTTAACCAGGTAGGCCAGTTGAGAACAAGTTCTCATTTACAACTGCGGCCTGGCCAAAGATAAAGCAAAGCAGTGCAACAAAAAAACAACACAGAGTTACACATGGGATAAACAAAAGTACAGTCAATAACACAATAGAGAAATCTATATACAGTGTGTGCAAATGGAGTAAGGAGGTAAGGCAATAAATAGGCCATAGTAGTGAAGTAATTACAATTTAGAAAATGAACGCTGGAGTGATAGATGTGCAGATGATGATGTGCAAGTAGAAATACTGGTGTGCAAAAGAGCAAAAAAAGTTAATAAAAACAATATGGGGATGAGGTAGGTAGTTGGATGGGCTATTTACAGATGGGCTATGTACAGCTACAGCGATCGGTAAGCTGCTCAGATAGCTGATGATTAAAGGTTGTGAGGGAGATATAAGTCTCCAACTTCAGCGATTTTTGCAATTCGTTCCACGTAACTAAGGCAGTTCTCCCCCGATTTCTCAGGGGCCTGAATACTTTCCAAATGCACTGTAAATGCAGAACAGGGTAATGGCTGATGAGGAAATGACTCTAGCCAAAGCATGTCTGAGGCAGGGAGTAGGCTATTACTGCTGTTGGTGCAGTGGATATCATGTGGTCATCCTTATACATGAGGCCAGGAACACCCAGAGAGGTTTGACACTAGAGAAGCAGTGGAAATGAAACTAAGGCTCTTTCAGTTCACTAAAACAGTTGATGCATTTATCGCTGAATGGGATAAGGAAGTGTGTGGGTGACGACCTCAGCAAAAAAAGAAACGTCCCTTTTTTAGGACCCTGTCTTTCAATGATAATTCGTAAAAATCCAAATAACTTCATAGATCTTCATTGTTAAGGGTTTAAACACTGTTTCCCATGCTTGTTCAATGAACCATAAACAACTAGTGAACATGTACCAGTGGAACGGTCGTTAAGACACTAACAGCTTACAGACGGTAGGCAATTAAGGTCACAGTTATGAAAACTTAAGACACTAGAGGCCTTTCTATTGACTCTGAAAAACGAAAGAAAGATGTCCAGGGTCCCTGCTCATCTGCGTGAACGTGCCTTAGGCATGCTGCAAGGAGGCATGAGGAATGCAGATGTGGCCAACGCAATAAATTGCAATGTCCGTACTGTGAGACACCTAAGACAGCACTACAGGGAGACAGGATGGACAGCTGATCGTCTTCGCAGCGGCAGACCACATGTAACAACACCTGCACAGGATCGGTACATCTGAACAGCACACCTGCGGGACAGGTACAGGATGGCAACAACAACTGCCCTAGTTACACCAGGAACGCACAATCCCTCCATCAGTGCTCAGACTGTTGGCAATAGGCTGAGAGAGGCTGGACTGAGGGCTTGTAGGCCTGTTGTAAGGCAGGTCCTCACCAGACATCACCGTCAACAACGTCACCTATGGGCACAAACCCACCGTCGCTGGACCAGACAGGACTGGCAAAAGTGCTCTTCACTGACGAGTCGCGGTTTTGTCTCACCAGGGGTGATGGTCGGATGTCAGTGTTCTGCCATGGCCAGCGAAGAGCCCGGATCTCAATCCCATTGAGCACGTCTAGGACCTGTTGGATCGGAGGGTGAGGGCTAGGGCCATTCTCCCCAGAAATGTCTGGGAACTTGCAGGTGCCTTGGTGGAAGAGTGGGGTAACATCTCACAGCAAGAACTGACAAATCTGGTGCAGTCCATGAGGAGGAGATGCACTACAGTACTTAATGCAGCTGGTGGCCACACCAGATACTGACTGTTACTTTTGATTTTGACCCCCCCCCTTTGTTCAGGGACACATTATACCATTTCTGTTAGTCACATGTCTGTGGAACTTTTTATGTCTCAGTTGTTGAATCTTGTTATGTTCATACAAATATTTACACGTTTGCTGAAAATAAACGCAGTTGACAGTGAGAGGACGTTTCTTTTTTTGCAGAGTTTAGTAACTGAGTTCCTTAGAAATACTTTTTGAAATAAGCTACTTGAAGTTCAGGGAATGTCTGTGCTGTTTTGATTAAGCACTTCTGAAAATGGTTTAGCTTGTGACAAATGTCTGTTCCTCGACTTGCCAGTAGTGATCAAAGAAAAAGTAGATCTAAGACAAAACTTTGATCTAACCACAGTTTGATATCCAAATGACGGCATACAGAGTTTAAATATTCAGATCTGTCATGTAATTCTTGTAATTCTCAGCATGGACCCCCCTCTCACCTTGAAGATAGTGTTCTCTTCCTCAGAGGTGGGCAGGTGTCTTGTGGCGTGTCTCCAGGGGATCTGGAAGATCCGGTGGTCCGGGCTGAGCCACTGCAGGCCGGGGTACCTCCCGCTGTTCACCTGGGCTAACAGCCAGGGCTTTAGGCGGATCCTCCGAGGCTGCACACTCATCATGGGGCAGAGCACCACACAGGGAGGAGAAAGGGGCTTCAGAGGGGGTGAGTGAAGAGGCTGGAAAGGTGAAGGGAAAAGTATTGGTTAAGATGGGTGATGGGGCACTGGGGGTAGGGGAGAGAGTGGGCACTGAAGGAGTGTCTTGAAGCGTGATACGAGAGTAATGGTTCAGATGGGTGATGAGGCAATGGGGGTAGGGGAATGTGGGGAGGGTTGAAAGAAGATACTCCCTACCATCTGCAGTAAGAGGGCTGGGGAAAATGGAGAGAGAGGATGGGTGGGGAAAAGAGGAGGTATGAGGGTGGAGAGAGTAGTAAACACCTTATTTAGGATGGCAACAGGCCTGTTTAGGAAATGATCTGCTGAGAAACAAAAAAAAGTGCTCTGTGGCTGAAGGATACAGAACAAAAACACTTCCAAGGCAAAAGAACATCATAGAGTTTGGTGAGTTAACATACACATCATGTAACAGTTGTAGACTATTCCATAATCCTTTACGCCATTTCATGACAGTACCAAATTTGCTTTTTTTCATCCTAAAATGTTGGATTTGATACTATGACAACAAGCCTAGGCCCTCCGGGCACAGATGCAGAGTCCACTGTCACACAAGTGTATTGTATGAGATCACAGAGGATCATATGAACACAGAGGAATGCAGGTAACTCCTTTACAGCCAAATACCAACTTCTGTCTCAAGCAGCACATCAGATGCAAACACAAGGCCAGCTTGCATTTTCCTCTGGACGCGCTGAGACAAACTAATGCATCTGGATAGAATATGTCCTCTTCCTGAGGCTCCCACACATGTCCTTCTGAGCCCTTGTACCAACACACACACACACAAGTTGAAAAGGGCAATGTAACTTTAAGGAGTATGCAACACATAACAACAGCTGGGTGCAGAGGCGTCATGCCCATAGGGGGCACAGGGGCACGTGCCCCCTCAGATTTGTCCTGTTTATTTTTGGCTTTAACTAGTCCAGATAGGTTCCCAATTTTCCAACCTCATAACTAGCTACCAATAAGTTATTTCAGGCTATCAATCAAATCAGAGTAGCTAGCTTGTCGATCTAGCTTAGCTGGCATGCATGCTGGCAAGGTTGTTAAGACTTTAGAAAGGCAAGCAATTACTAAATGTACTGAATAAGACTCACATTCCTTTTAATCTTCTACCCAGATTTTTGCATAAATCCAGAGAAGCATATTTAGTTTCTTAAAATATATAAAAACACTAGTCATTTTTTAAATTTATTTTACAGAATGAAGAATAATGATTATGGCTCTATAGATTGCAGGAAAAGGCTATTTCAGGTGTTTGAAAAATGAGTTTTTTTATTCTCAACAATCTACAAAAAAATACTCTGTCAAAGTGGAAGAAAAATTCTAACATTTGTAAAAATAAAAAAAACGAATATATCTTGATTACATAAGTATTCAACCCCCGAGTCAATACATGTTAGAATCACCGTTGGCAGTGATTACAGCTGTGAGTCTTTCTGAGTACGTCTCTAAGAGCTTTGCACACCTGGATTGTACAATATTTGCGCATACATTTTTCTTTTCATTCTTCAAGCTCTGTCAAGTTGTTGTTGATCATAGCTAGACAGTAATTTAAGTCCTACCATAGATTTTTAAGCCGATTTAAGTCAAAACTGTAACTAGGTCTCTCAGGAACATTCAATGTTGTCTTGATAAGCAACTCCAGTGTATATTTGGCCTTGTGTTTTAGGTTATTGTGCTGCTGAAAGGTGCATTTGTCTCTGTCTGTTGGAGAGCAGACTGAAGCAGGTTTTCCTCTGGGATTTTGCCTGTGCTTAGCTCTATTCTAGTTTTTTTTATCCCCCCCAAAAAACTCCCTAGTCCTTGTCGATGACAAGCATACCCATAACATAATCCAGCCACCACCATGCTTGAAAATATGAAGAGCGGTACTCAGTGACTTGTTGTGCCACCACCATGCTTGAAAATATGAAGAGCGGTACTCAGTGACGTGTTGTATTTGCCCCAAACATAACACTTTGTATTCAGGACATCGATTTTGTTTGTGCAGTTTTACTTTAGTGCTTTACTGCAAACAGGATGCACATTTTGGATTATTTTATTTTGGACAAGCTTCCTTCTTTTCACTCTTGTCATTTAGGTTAGTATTGTGGAGTAACTACAATGTTGGCGGGGACATGGTGGGTACAAAAAGGGGACTTCCCATTCGTTTCAAGAACTTAATTATTGCACAAGTCTGGATTCTATTGTCCAGACTCCATAGATAGAACAATTTTCATTGAAACGTACTAAAACAGGAATAGGTTTACTGTTTCATTCAGGGTGTGCAGAAGGCAGGTTGAGAAAAAAAAATGAACATAAACCGACAAAAGCTGAAAATAGGCCGCCTGACACTGACATGAGTATGTACACAATCTTCAAAAGATGAGTTAATCGGTCTGAAAACAATCTCAATCGGCTATTATAGTTGTTTTAGGAAACAAGTACAACTTTAAGCGGCACCCACCTTTTAACGATAGGTCTTCTCCACCAAATTATTTCGCTCCCTTGTATCGAAGAGTTCTTGTACGCTGACTGCAGGGATCCCTCCTTCCACAAACAGAAACCGGACAGGCAGAGAGTATGCGCGCTGCCACAGGCAAGTTTTTTACTAGGTAGTCTAACTGACAAAAACCTTGCCCAACACCGTCACAAGTTCAATGAGTGTGTGGTAGAATGACACTCAGAAAGTCCAAGGCTTATTCAGAAAACTTTCCACAAACAGCGGCCAAACATAATTTTAGGTTAAACATGAACAAACGTGGTGCCACCCTACCGGTTGATAGACAGCGCTCTAAAGTAGACAGAAGTAATATGTAAACATTGTTTCATTTTCGATAGGCTCCTAGTACTAGCCTAGTGGTTGTAAGATGTATACATTTTCAGTGGTGTAAAAAGTACTCAATAGTCATACTTGAGTAAAAGTGAAGATACCTTATTAGAAAATTACCTAAGTAAAAGTGAAAGTCACCCAGTAAAATACTACTTGAGTAAAAGTCTAAAAGTATTTGGTATTAATATACTCAAGTATCAAAAGTAAAATTATAAATAATTTCAAATTCCTTATTTTAGGCAAACCAGATGGCATTTTTATTTATATTTACAGATTGCCAGGAGCACACTCAGACATCATTTACAAATTAAGCATGTGTGTTTAGTGAGTCTGCCAAACCAGAGGCAGTAGGGATGACCAGGGATGTTCTCTTGAATTGAACCATTTTCGAGTCCTGCTATACATAAAACATTTAACGAGTACTTTTGGGTACCACTGGGTGAGATTGAAGCTGGCAGTGTTGACAGTGACACTACACATATAGGCAGGTACAACATTTCTGCCATCCCCTGCCTTGCATGGTAGGGCTTTGTATATACTAGAGCCCTCAAACTACACTCTGGACCTCGAAGCCAGTTCCACCACGGTTTTTCATTGTTCCCCTATAATCAGGGACTAATTTAATAAAGCAGTTTACGAACATGGTCTCTTTTTTTGTGGTGGTGGGGCAAGCCAGCAGAAAATACGTAGCGTTGCGCCGTGATTGGCTCAGTGTTCTGTCACTCATGGGGACACTACGTCACCTCCAAGTCTAAGGGTAGACCTCGAAAATTCTAGCCCATTGGGTGCTGCCATAGAGTTACATTAGAAGTGCCCATCCAAGAAGGCTCAGGATCATTGGCAAGGTCATTGGCCATAGATAAAATGACATCAAGTCACATATCTACAGTAGCTTTGATACTTTCAAAATCTTAGCTAGCAGTCATCAACATGAATCAAGTCAACAATCTACTGGCAAATCTTTTTTTATCCTTGTCATATGAAGAGAAATAATGAAGAGAAAACGTATTGGTGCTCATCGGTCATTGGACATAAACATAACACAACAAGTTGGAATTCGCAAATTCAACAATGAGTGGTTTGGAAGGAATCAGTGACAGTGGCTGTGTGGTCCCAACTAGATCTGGGAGGGCATCAGACATTTTCCTGAAGTATGAGTGGTGCCTCCACTCACCTCACTTCAGTCTCTCAGCGGATCCACTCTCCCCAAGTAAAGCCCAACCAGCCACTATACATTCAGGTATTGCAAACAGACCACAATATTTAAGTAGCAGTCTTTCTCCTATGTGTGTACAATTACATAATCCACAGATTTTTGGTACATTAGGGGAGGAGTAGAAGTTTAAAAGCCCCAAAGTACAAATAAGTACTTCCTTTATGTGTTTTGTATGTTCTCTGTTAAATGTTTGCACAGCCTACATGTTCCTACATGGTCACACATTTTATGTGTGTAATTTATACAATAACTATGTATTCATACTACGACTCTTCAATATCCATGGTATGTCCACTGCCATCATATTTTATCTGGTTCTTCATGACAGATGGAACATACAATGTTAACTTTATAGGCCAAAAAAAATCAAACTTATTACATGGAATGTGCACTGGATTCATAATGGCAAAAAAGCATACAATTCTAGAACATTGAAAGAGATTTTTTTGCAAGAGCTACACAAACGTAATATTTAAAGAGGAGTTGGGTTGGAGAGGCCTCTGCTGCCACCTACTGTAGTAACAGCAGAGTTGTAGGCATGCTGATTTTTTAAAATTTAACTAGGCAAGTCAGTTAAAAACAAATTCTTAGTTACAATGACAGCCTGCTCCAGCCAAACCCTAACCCGGACGGCGCTGGGCCAATTGTGCACCGCCCTATGGGACTCCCAATCACGGCCGGTTGTGATACAGCCTGGAATCAAACCAGGGTCTGTAGTGACGCCTCTAGCAATTAGATGCAGTGCCTTAGACCGCTGCGCCACTCGGGAGCCCATTGATAAAAAAACAAACCATTTTTCCTTATATCCCAGCATAGGGACCAAAAAGGATTTCTTTACAATTTTGAATTGTACCTTACATGGGGAAAAATACACATTGATTTCAGTGTATATCCCCCACAGGGGCAAAACTGGTGTTTTTAGATACAATTCAAGCTATATTAGATGAAACCCAGACAGGAACTATTATTTTAGCAGGTGACCTAAATCAAGCATTCAGCAAGTTAGACAAAGTAATAAAAATGGGAAATTCAAGGAAACTCCAAAGAGCCTGAAAATGTTACTTTCTACAAATATTTTACAGGATACCTGGAGATTATTATCCCCAACTACAAAAAACTACATTTTTATTTAAAAAAATGCACTAAACAATATACTGGGTTCTAAAATCGATGGTATAATGTTGTCAGATCATTGTCCTGTATCACGCTTAATTACACCAACAGAGAGTACACCTAGTGACAGAATATGGAGAATGAGCGCATATGAAATGTAATAAATATGTAAATGAAGACCTTTACCATTACAAATATAGACATAGAGGACAGAGAAAAGCCGACACCCAACATAATTTGGGATGCTTTTAGGCATACATTAGGGGAATGATAATCTCATACGCTGCAAAAGAAAATGTAAGAAAAATACATTAAAAAAATCAAACAGGGTGTATGAAAAATATACAAGAAATACAAGAACATGTTTTAGTTAGGGTTGTGTTCGAGACCCCCCAAATCGAGTCCGAGTCAAGACCAAGACCGGAGGGTGGGTCAAGACCAGGACCAGGAGGGGGACAAGGGCTCGAGATCAGTCAAGACCGAGACCAGAAAAGAGTCCAATTCAAGACCATGTTTGTAATTTTGTCAGAGTATTTCTGTGTTCATATTTCAGAACATGAAAAAATATAAAAAAGCAATGTGAAAAAATGCATACTGAGGGGAAATAGAGCCACTCTACAAATTATTACTAACCCAAACACAGTGAGTCTTCTACTCCTTCAGAGAAGGGCTAATGATTCATAAAATAATTATATAACAATAATTATATTATTATGTTCTCATTTAATCCCTTCAGTTTTAGTTGGAAAGAAAAGGGTTAACACTGAAGAGAAAAAAAAATCCATCAAGACTTTTCTTTGCTGGTCTCTGGGGAGATAAGTCCAGCTAGCGAAATCAGCCATTGGCTAGGCCAGGGGTACTCAAGTACTATTTGAGAAAGTCTGGCCACACAAATGTCCTAGGTGGTAAAGGTTCGGATGTCTAATGTAATTTATCCGTGTAGTAACAAACCTCCACCTAGCAACCCATGTGACCCCAAACTGTTCACACCAGTTTTGTTGACAGATTGAAAATGTTGCAGTTGTAAAGCTAATTTCCCACAATTCTACACATTTTGCATTGGGCAGAGATTTATTTCCTCTGTTTTAAAGCAAATGTAGTTTTTCTAAGGAGCCAGAAAACATAGGCAGTGGGAAAACCTATTCAATTAAGTAAATCTACTATGAAAGTGATAAAAAAAAATATTATTAGTTACTCTTAGCTTTCTACAGAAACTTAGTGTGCTGGCTAACACAAGTAATGTTCTCTGTATAGCTAGGTAGTTGCTGTATGGGAATTGAATTACATGTCACCAGGTTGCTAACTTCATATTAGCTAGTTACAGTAGCTATATTGTATTTATTGTATCTCCAAATGCATTTGTAGGTAGGTAGACTGTAGCTAACAGCCATGGAAGAGGGTGAAAGAATTAGCTAGCACTTCCAGCTGTCAGAAGGGAGAGTAGGCTACTCTGGATAGGGCAGGTCATTTTGTGGGAGGACATTATGAAACTATTGTCAAGTTCCAGTCCCCAGTGACAAAAACTGAGGACCGAGAGATATAGCAACATAATATTCAGGGCTGTCTAACTTGAGTATAATGTAGCCTGTTTCTTTGTGATGTTTTCTGTCCTCAGATACAGAAAGCTGTCAAACCCTGTCTGCGATGAAGAGATTCCAATTAATGTCCCAAGAGGATAAGGGTACATCATTGTATACCATGGATTATATATTAGCAAATGTTGTGAACAAATATACAGTTTAAAAGTCACACAATGTATAAACTTACTACAACTAAGCAGGCCAGCCCTGCTGGATGTGCAGGCTTCTGTTCTAGCCCAGCACTAACGCAGCTGATTCAATGTATTGTGAGCGGACCAAGTAATTTGGTGTTACTCTAAAGCGGAAAGGTGGAATAAACGAGTCAGGAGCAGGTTTGCTTAATTGAACAAAGTTCTCTATTGAGGGATTTCTTTCAACTCAAGCAATGATAATCTCCCAAGGAAAACATAAATCTTCTTCAGACCAATGAGGAACACAAGATGAGTATCTTTAAACTATAACATAAATCACGGATTTGTCAGCGTCTTAATGGTTCGTTTGTGGATCGCTCCTCTCTCCTGTTGACCGCTCCCCAGAAGTAGTTTAACTTCTTGTTGTCTTCCTCTTCGGCGGGGCAAACACTCTTTCCTTTCTTTGTCCTCCCCCTTCTCCCGGTTCCCTCCTCCCTCTTGTAGGAGAGAGAGAATAGGTCATTAGTACCGTCAGCTGTGCTTAATTGTCTCTGGTCTACTTGACTCACATGCATGGTTGGGCTACTATCCGTGAGCCCAGCCTGCCCTCTGGTGGTTAATAATCAAGTGTTCTATTGCTGGGCTGGAACAGAAGTCAGTAGATCAGGGATCAATGGAGCGAGGTTGGCCACCTCTGGTATTGACTTTTTTTGTTCACCAGAAATGATGCATTCGCTGACCAGGTGTCTTCACTGACATTTTCAACCTGTCCCTGACTGAGTCTGTAATACCAACATATTTCAAGCAGACCATCATAGTTCTGTGCCCAAGAACACTAAGGTAACCTGCCTAAATGACTACTGACCCGTTGCGCTCATGTCTGTAGCCATGAAATGCTTTAAAATGCTGGTCATGGCTCACATCAACACAATTATCCCAGAAACCCTAGACCCACTCCAATTTGCATACCGCCCCAACAGATCCACAGACAATGCAATCTCTATTGCACTCAACACTGCCCTTTCCCACCTGGACAAAAGGAACACCTATGTGAGAATGCTATTCATTAACTACGGCTCAGCGTTCAACACCATAGTGCCCTCAAAGCTCGTCACTAAGCTAAGGACCCTGGGACTAAACGCCTCCCTCTGCAACTGGATCCTGGACTTCTTGACGAGCCGCCCCCAGGTGGTAAAGTTAGGCAACAACACATCCGCCATGCTGATCCTCAACACGGGGGCTTCTCAATTTGTGCATGCTCATTCCCCTCCTACACTCCCTGTTCACTCATGATTGCATAGCCAGGCACGACTCCAACACCATCAAGTTTGCCAATGACATGCCTCCCGAGTGGCGCAGCGGTCTAAGACACTGCATTGCAGTGCAAGTTGCGCTGCTGCAGATGCTGGTTCGATCCCCATCTGTGTCGCAGCCGGTCGTGGCTGGGAGACCAATGAGGTGACGCACATGAGGTGACGCACAATGTCCCATCGTGCTCTAGCGACTCCTGTGGCGGGCCCGGGCACATGACACGGTCGCCAGGTGTACGGTGTTTCCTCCGACACAGTGGCACGGCTGGCTTCTGGGTTAAGCGTGCATTGTGTCAAGCAGTGCAGCTTGGCAGGGTTGTGTATCAGAGGACGCATGGCTCTCGACATTCGCCTCTCCTGAGGCCGTACGGGAGTTGCAGTGATGGGACAAGACTGTAACTACCAATTGGGTATGACGGAAAAAATATATTTTAAACAGTTTGCCGATTACACAACAGTGGTAGGCCTGATCACCATCAACGATGAGACAGCCTATAGGGAGGAGGTCAGAGACCTGGCTGTGTGGTGCCAGGACAACAACCTCTCCCTTAACGTGATCCAGACAAAGGAGATGATTGTGGACTACAGGAAAAGGAGGACAAAGCACGCCCCCATTCTCATCGACGGGGCTGCAGTGGAGCAGGTTGAGAGCTTCAAGTTCCTTGGTGTCCAAGACATGGTCCAAACGTACTAAGACAGTTGTGAAGAGGGCAGGAAAAAGTCTATTCCCCCTCAAGAGACTGAAAAGATATGGCATGGGTTCTCAGATCTTTAAAAGGTTCTACAGCTGCACCATCGAGAGCATCCTGACTGGTATGACAACTGCTCGGCCTCCGACCGCAAGGCACTACAGAGGGTAGTGCGTGCGGCCCAGTACATCACCGGGGCTAAGCTTCCTGCCATCCAGGACCTCTATACCAGGTGGTGTCAGAGGAAGGCCCTAAAAATTGTCAAAGACTCCAGCCACCCTAGTCATAGACTGTTCACTCTGATACCGCACGGCAAGCAGTACCGGAGTGCCAAGTCTAGGTTAAAAAGGCTTCTTAACAGCTTCTACCCCCAAGCCATAAGACTCCTGAACAGCTAATCAAAGGGCTACCCAGAGCCCTCTTTTACGCTGCTGCTACTCTCTGTTTGTTTACCGGTACCCCCTGTATATAGCCTCGCTATTGTTATTTTACTGCTGCTGTTACAATTGTACTTTTATTTTCAATTTTTTACTTTACACTAATTTTTTCTTAACTTAAAGCATTGTTGGTTAAGGGCTTGTAAGTAAGCATTTCACTGTAAGGTCTACACACCTGTAGTATTCAGCCCATGTGACAAATACAATTTGATTTGACAATCCTGCAATAAAGAGGGGAAGGGAATCTGTCTCTAATTGGTCTGTTTCTGTGTTGTATTCTCAAATGAACAAGCTCTCCAATTAGTTTTATTTGATTGTCACTATTTTTTCAGCTATGTGAACCAATTTTGTAGCTGATGATGGCATGCAACGCCAATGCAGCCATAGGCCTACAGCAGTGGTTCCCAACGCCAGTCCTTGACTACCCCCAACAGTACACTTTTGTTGTAGTCCCGGACAAACATACCTGATTAAACGCATTGAGGGCCTGATGATTAGTTGACAAGTTGAATCAAGTGTGTTTGTCTGCGGTTACAATAAAACTTTACTGTTGGGGGGGTACTCGAGAACCGGAGTTGGGACCCACTGGCCTACAGTATGATGGCATTAGAGATGATTTATGCTTGATCTGAAAATGTGGTCGGAGGCGACGTGTGGAGGGTGTGACGAAGAGGCCAAATTGAAGCAGAGAATAGCTTAACCCTTCTGTAGTCTTAACATTCTGTATCCTCCCCTTGTCCTAAGGGTAAAAAATGAGCCGCCTTCACTAAACCCCTAAAATAAAGCAGCTTAATTGAATTTTAAACCCCAAATCTATTTTGCATGAAGAAACAACCTGCCATTCATCACAAGCTTTGAATATCTTGGTTTTCCCTTTTCACAATGCAGAGACTGCATTTAATCAGTGGACACCACTCGTTTTATTACAACACACCATAATTGTTTTCTTTACTAAAATACAGGTTTATTATTATTATTATTATTATTATTATTATTATTATTATTTCTAAAGGTACTGCATAGGTGTAAACAATATTTTTAGCAAGAGATAGCACTTGTATAGCCTAAGAAAGTAGCAGAAAGTTGTTTTGAATGCATTTTATTGAAGGGAAACAATAAGTCTTGAACTTTTTTGGCAACAGTGATATATTCTTATACTGTACAATGAGGAATTCAGCTACAAAATACTAGTCTTCTCCCATTTTTTTAAACCATTGCCCCTACCCACAAGGTGTGTAAACAACAATAAATAAGAATAAAATAAGATAATAGATACAAAACAAAAATGTGAAGAACATAAATCAATCAACTCTAATTAGCATGTGTAGGACAGTATGCAAGTGTGTGTGCATGGACTTTGCAGATGTATTCTCACATGTGCAGCACATAGTATTTGTTTTACAGTCCTTTGGGGGGCAGAATTGGCATCTTCTCCTCTTTCCTGCCCCAGCTGCAGCCTGCAGAGGCTGCTGTGCGGGGGAGGCGCTCCCTTCTTTGAATGTGTGGGGTTACAAGTGCCTTTCCCAGCTACTCCAGGAACACCCTCCTCTTGTTCCGCTTATCAGGCATCCAGGTAGGGTTGATCTTGTTCCATATCATGAAGGCATTGTATGAGGACACATCAATGATGTTATGGAACATGACCAGGGGCCAGCGGGCAGTCATCCTCCTGCAGCTGTAAGTTCCAATCACCTTGTCCAGGTTGTCCTTGCCTCCTTTGTTGTGGTTGTAGTCCAGGATGATGGCTGGCTTCCTGTCCTCACGACAACTGATCTCAGCCGTTGTGTGCTCAGGAGGAACACGTTCTTCTTCCTCTTTGGGAGGTAAGAAACTAGAGTGGGGGTGAAGGCAAACTTTGATGAGAGGCCTCTCCCCCTTGTTGCGAGGAGTGCAGGGGGAGCTCAGGCTTGTTCTTTCTAACTGTGCCAACCATGGTGATCTTCCTCTTCAGGAGCTGCTGGCTGAGTTCATAAGAAGTGAAGAAATTGTCACACGTGACATTGTCATATGGTGACAAGGACCATGTTATTTTGCTGTTCTTTGACAAAAATGTCTCTCTTTCAGCTTGGGGGATATCGTCTTCATCTGAGGATGATGCATTGTGCTCTGGATTCTTCCCCAGCTTCTTCAGATACCTCCTCTTCTAAATCATTGTTCTCTTATTCCTCCTGGACATCTGAAAAAATCTGATCTACGAACTGTTGGGCACTGAAACGTGCACTCATGGCTTCAGCAAAGAGAGAACTGGGGGGGACTGTCATCTGCAGCACCTTTATAGCTTTTGACTACATACCCCATTAGTAAAAAATGCTTTCAATAAATCTTTATTTTGTCTGACATTTTTGTTTATTTTGTCTGAAATAGTTTTTAATTTTGTCTGTGAACTTGAGTCATGTGTGGTGTTGTGGAGGGGAGATGCTGCAAATGCACAAAAACGTTTTAGTTTTGTCTGAGTTCAATCAGTATCACACTATCACGTTTCAGGTAAGACCCAAATGCAGACTGTGTTGAATTAACAATGTTTATTACAGCAACAGGGGCAAGCAAACGACAGGTCAAGGCAGACAGGGGTCGAGAATCCAGAGTAGTGGGACAAAGGTACAGGACTGCAGGCAGGCTCAGCGTCAGGTCAGGCAGAGGTCGGTAATCCAGAGGTGGGGCAAAGGTACAGGATGGCAGGCAGGCTCAGAGACAGGACAGGCAAGGGTCAAAACCAGGAGGGCGAGAAAAAGAGACTAGGGAAAAGCAGGAGCTGAGACAAAAACGCTGGTTGACTTGACAAACAAGACGAACTGGCAACAGACAAACAGAGAACACAGGTATAAATACACGGGATAATGGGGAAGATGGGCGATACCTGGAGGGGGATGGAGACAATCTCAAGGACAGGTGAAACAGATCCGGGCGTGACACACACATAATCTCAATTTCCCATTTGAGTGTGTGTGTGTTTGTGTCTTTGTGGTTATTGTGATATGTAAATTATTTTATTACTGTCGGGTCAAAAATGACCCTAAGACAATCTTTGTACCCTGGTGGTGTACAGCTTTCATGGAAATATGAACAAAGGCGATGTTTCACTTTTTCTAATGTTGGGGTCACTCTAGGAAAAGTACATTTCAAGTTGAAAAAATATAATTTAGGGGTTTTCTCTGCTGTTGAACATAGTGGCGGGACATTTTTGACCCTTAAGACAACACAAGGGTTAACTCACACACTGTTTACATATTGTTCAGCTATATGTTCTCAATTTAAAAACGATACCAGTAGACAATGTATATGAGACTAATTATACTAGATTTTGTACTTGCCTTGTGCTGACATGACATTTTTTGGGGTACAAATCCAACCCTTGTAATCTAGGTGGTTAAATGTCTGGAAGCAGGAGATGGGATCCTTAGCTTAAAACATACACACAACTACTACTACCAAGTCCAAATGCCAGATACTTTTCTCCAATAAAGTCTGATAGGCACTTGGAGGTGACAATGAAGATGGTTTGCCTAATTGCATTGTCTATGCTAAATGTGTTTAAATTGTAAAGAAAGAAAATTATTTTTATTCAATGGGGCTAGGCAAAGCAGAGATTACAATTTATTTCTGGGGAAGGGTACGAAAAACTCTGCAGCATTGAAGGTCCCAAAGAACACAGTAGCCTCCATCGTTGTCTGGAGGAAACCTGGCACCATCCCTATGGCGAAGCATGGTGGTGGCAGCATCATGCTGTGGGGATGTTTTTCAGCAGCAGGGACTGGGAGACTAGTCAGGATAAAGGGAAAGATGAATGGAGCAAAGTACAGAGAGATCCTTGATGAAAGCCTGCTCCAGAGCGCTCAGGACCTCAGACTGGGGCAAAGGTTTACCTTCCAACAGGGGCAAACAACCCTAAGCACACAGCCAAGGCAACACAGGAGTGGCTTCAGGACATGTCTCTGAATGTCCTTGAGTGGCCCAGCCAGAGCCCGGACTTGAACCCGATCAAACATCTCTGGAGAGACCTGAAAATAGCTGTACAGCGAAGCTCCCCATCCAATGTGACAGAGGTTGAAAGGATCTGCAGAGAAGAATGTGAGAAACTCCCCAAATACCGGTGTGTCAAGCTTGTAGCTTCATGCCCAAGAAGACTCGAAGCTGTAATCGCTACCAACTGTGCTTCAACAAAAGTAAAGTTTTTTTTTTTTATACATTTCCTAAAATGTCTAAAAAACGGTTTTTGTTTTATCATAATGGGATATTGTGTGTAGTTGATGAGAAGAAAAAAAACGATTTGATCAATTTTAGAATAGGGCTGTAATGTAACAAAATGTGGAAAAAGTCAAGGGGTCTGAATACTTTCCTGAGGGTCTGAATACTTATGTAAATAAGGTATTTCTGTTCTTTTATTTGCTATAATGTCTAGAAACCTGTTTTCGCTTTGTCATTATGGGGTATAGATTGATGAGGATTTTTTATTTATTTAATCCATTTTAGAATAAGGCTGTAACATAACCAAATGTGGAAAAAGGGAAGGTGTCTGAATACTTTTGGAATGCACTGTACATTTATACTGACTCTACACATACACTCACTCACATACAAGCTGCTGGTTCTCTGTTAATTATCCATCCTGATGCCTAGTCACATCATCTCTATAAATATCTACCTCCATCCCTGGAAATTGTAAATATGCTATTAGAACTGACTTTTTAAAATATATTTCCTGTATATAGTATGCTTACTTTGTTCTTCATATTTCTTATTTCTTGTGTTTTTTCTATTATTTCATTGTTACTAATTGTTACATTGTTGGGGTTTGAGTTTGCAAGAAAGGCAGTTCACTGTACTTGTGCATGTGACATTAAAACTTGAAACAAAAAATATTAAATAAAATAAAATCAAATTGTATTTGTCACATACACATGGTTAGCAGATGTTAATGCGAGTGTAGCGAAATGCTTGTGCTTCTAGTTCCGACCATGCAGTAGTATCTAACAAGTAATCTAACAAATTCACAACAACTACCTTATACACACAAGAGTAAAGGAATGAATACGAGTATGTACATATAAATATATGGATGAGCGATGGCTGACCGGCGTAGGCAAGATGCAGTAGATGGTATGGAGTACAGTATATACATATGAGATGAGTAATGTAGGATATGTAAACATTATATAAATGGCATTGTTTAACTTCTTAGGGAGCGGCAGCTGAGGTGTCGGTTTTGGAGATTCTGGCGTGCCCAAAGTACCTATTGCTTCCACTGGATGTCAACAGTCTCTAGACAGTGTTTGGTGATGTTAGGTTGCTCTGGATGGTAATAGAAGAAGAATTTCGAACTAGTCACCAGATGTAAACAGAAGAGGATGCGCGTTCACGGGCTTGCTCGCGCGCGCTGTTTATAATCCGGTTGAAATATTATAGTAAATATACATAAAAGTGTTCCTAAGGATACATTATCAATGATGTTTGATTGTTCTTGGACAAGTGTATAGGTTGAACGCGTTCTCTTCACGGTTCAATGCGCCAACCAAACAGAGATTTATGGATATAATAAATGACTTTTTCTAACAAAAGAACTATTGGATGTCTTCGTTGGACACTTGGGAAGCCCTCAGCAGAAGTTCTTCGAAAGGTAAGGGATTTTATATTAGCGATTTTATGCGTTTTATGAGACCCGCTTTGGTTATGGATTTATGCTAATGCATAAAATATGAGAGGGGCTATCCTCAAACAATCAAATGTTGTGCTTTTGCCGTAAAGCCTTTTTGAAATCTGACAACGCTGTGATAGTGCCAAGAATTAGAGCTTTTGATGACTATGCAACACTTGTATATTGATGAATGTTTAATAATTCAACTTTTGGATTTTGAATTTGGCGCCTTACATTTCACCGGGCTGTGTCGGGAGCTAGCGCCCCACTGCTCCCTAAGTAGTTTTAAAGTGGCTAGTGATGCATTTATTTCATCCAATTATAATTATTAAAGTGGCTAGAGATTTGAGTCGATGGCCGAACGGCATAGGCAAGACTCAGTAGATGGTTTAGAGTACATTGTATACATTTGATATGAGTAATGTTGGATATGTAAACATTATATACAAAATTGTTTAAAGTGGCTAGTGATACATTTGTTACATCCAATTCCTATTATTTAAAGTGGCTAGAGATTTAAGTCAGTATGTTGGCAGCAGCCACTCAATGTTAGTGATGGCTGTTTAACAGTCTGATGGCCTTGAGGTAGAAGCTGTTTTTCAGTCTCTCGGTCCCAGCTTTGATGCACCTGTACTGACCTCGCCTTCTGGATGATAGCGGGGTGAACAGGCAGTGGCTCGGGTGGTTGTTGTCCTTGATGATCTTTTTGGCCTTCCTGTGACATCGGGTGGTGTAGGTGTCCTGAAGGGCAGGTAGTTTACCCCCGGTGATGCGTTGTGCAGTCCTCACTACCCTCTGGAGAGCCTTACGGTTGTGGGCGGAGCAGTTGCCGTACCAGGCGGTGATACAGCCCGACAGGATGCTCTCGATTGTGCATCTGTAGAAGTTTGTGAGTGATTTTGGTGACAAGCCGAATTTCTTCAGCCTCCTGAGGTTGAAGAGGCGCTGTTGCGCCTTCTTCACCACGCTGTTTGTGTGGGTGGACCATTTCAGTTTGTCTGTGATGTGTACGCCGAGGAGCTTAAAACCTTCCACCTTCTCCACTACTGTCCCGTTGATGTGGATAGGGGGGTGCTCCCTCTGCTGTTTCCTGAAGTCCACGATCATCTCCTTCGTTTTGTTGACGTTGAGTGAGAGGTTATTTTCCTGACACCACACTCCGAGGGCCCTCACCTCCCTGTAGGCCGTCTCGTCGTTGTTGGTAATCAAGCCTACCACTGTAGTGTCGTCAGCAAACTTGATGATTGAGTTGGATGCGTGCTTGGCCACGCAGTCATGGGTAAACGGGGAGTACAGGAGAGGGCTGAGAACGCACCCTTGTGGGGCCCCAGTGTTGAGGATCAGCAGGGTGGAGATGTTGTTTCCTACCCTCACCACCTTGGGCCCGTCCCGTCAGGAAGTCCAGGACCCAGTTTACAGGGCTGGGTCGAGACCTAGGGTCTCGAGCTTAATGACGAGCTTGGAGGGAACTATGGTGTTAAATGCTGAGCTGTAGTCGATGAACAGCATTCTTACATAGGTATTCCTCTTGTCCAGATGGGTTAGGGCAGTATGCAGTGTGATTGCGATTGCGTCGTCTGTGGACCTATTGGGACGGTAAGCAAATTGGAGTGGGTCCAGGGTGTCTGGCAGGATGGAGGTGATATGATCCTTGACTAGTCTCTCAAAGCACTTCATGATGATGGAAGTGAGTGCTACGGGGAGATAGTCATTTAGCTCAGTTACCTTAGCTTTCTTGGGAACAGGAACAATGGTGGCCCTCTTGAAGTATGTGGGAACAGCAGACTGGGATAGGGACTGATTGAATATGTCCGTAAACACACCAGCCAGCTGGTCTGCGCATGCTCTGTGGACACGGCCAGGGGATGCCATCTGGGCCAGCAGCCTTGCGAGGGTTAACACATTTAAATGTTTTACTCACGTTGGCTGCGGTGAAGGAGAGCCCGCAGGTTTTGGTAGCGGGGCCGTGTCGGTGGCACTGTATTGTCATCAAAGCGAGCAAAGAAGTTGTTTAGTTTGTCTGGGAGCAGGACATCGTGGTCCGCGATGGGGCTGGTTTTCTTTTTGTAGTCCGTGATTGACTGTAGACCCTGCCACATTCCTCTCGTGTCTGAGCCGTTGAATTGTGACTCTACTTTGTCTCTATATTGACGCTTAGCTTGTTTGATTGCCTTGCAGAGGGAATAGCTACACTGTTTGGTAGGATGCTTAATAAGTGACAACAAACAACAAATATATGAAGATAACTTTATCCCATTAGTCAACAACATGAAAGCAGATCTTATTAAATTGAACAATCTCGTCATAAATCTTACAGGTAGAATAAACCTCTTTTAGAATGGCATGGCTCACAAAGCTTTTATATTTATTTTCGGTAATACCAATTACCCCACCGAAGATATTCTTAAAAAAAGTATACTCAGCCATAAGACTTCATATAGGCAAATAAAACTCATAGAATAAGTAGGAACATTTTACATGGTGGTTTTAACCTTCCGGATTTAGAGTTGTATAGACTCGCCACCCAATTCTTTTAACTGCACTAAATTCACTAAAGAGGAACAATGGGTACATATTGAAGATGCGCATGCTCATCCCAAGAATCTTTTCAAAGAATGGAGCTAAGAACATTAACAACTTCATAGTTAAGAACACTATAAATTGTCAAAGTTAAAATACCACCCCTGCTACTCAACCCTACCTACCCAATAGCAGTTTGGTTATTCCTTGTCCCTGATCCCTACAGGTCTGATAGATGCCGCTCTGCCTTACCACTGAGCTAGTCTTTTGTTAATGTATTGCAACAACAATACCAATATTACACATCAATACAGGGACATTCCTGTGAATACAATGAATTCAGATGCACCAATGATTGTCTGAGGTGAGCTTCTCGCCTCTTTTCTTCCTTGGATAGATAGTCAAAGCTCTAGATCCCTTTACATGCACAGCTGCAAACTGTCAATGTTTTGGTTTACTGAGTTTTTCTTCACCTCGTGTTGAGTTTCAGAGTTTCTAACCATTTCAACGTGTAGCCACGGCTTCACATCTGCTGGTCTGAATATGTTCATTCTTAGCGAGTCCTTTTAAGCACTCTGGTCGAAAAGGGCAGTTCCATCACACTGACACGCTCTTCTGACCTCATTCGGGCGTGGCTTAGTTCATGTGCAAGGGACATGAAAACTATGATCTCGTTAGAAAATTTTAATCATATTCCTATCTTAACAAAAGTTATTTAATCGTTCTTCATATTGTATTAACATCATATTGGATGGAAACTTAACAGCCGAAGGGGGTTTCCTTCCTAAGTTCCAGTATTTGATTCATACAGTTCTTAATAACATCACAAAATGAAAAGCAATATGACATGATTATTCTTTAGATCCCCACAGACCATTCCTAACATTCCTATCTTAGAAATATTTTTCCAATATTCACTTTTTAGGACATTAGCGGCAAACGTTTCCTGGAGGACAAAGGCATTCCTTTGGTTGTTACTGAAGAGCAGGAGAGGGTTCTCTGTTGCATAAGATTTACTATTGGCGTTACGTGTCGTAAAACCGGCCCAGCCCATTGCTTCAACAGTTACATTATATAATATTTTGTGAATGAAATGCTACCTGCAAATTTCTTAGCCAATGATCTCCACCAAATTCACACTTTTTTCTCTCAAATTTGCAGTCAGTGCATGAAAGCCATGTATTGTAGGTGTCTTTCCTTATGCTGTTCAAATTTGGCTCAATGACCCATAAAGTCCGTAAGCATAGATTTTCTTCCATATTGGAAAATCTTTTAAAAAAAGTATTGTCCAAGTAACATCAAATTCAGTATGTAGGCCCATGGTATATCTCATAACTTAGTTTGACAAAGCTAAGGGATTGGTTAAGCGATGGCTGATAAAGATGGCTGTTGATAAATCAGGTAATCAGATTTTACGTGTCCATTTAAATCCTTTGTAAGTCCACTTCACAATGGCCTATCAACTTGAAACTTAATGGCCATGAAGTTTGGCATTGATATCTTAAAAAATAAGAAAACTATTAACAATGCTAATCCTTAAAATAATCCAAAAAATTATTCTTCTCATTGACTAAAAGTCAGATTCAATCCAAATTAGGTCTTTGGACTCACAGTAGTCCATAAAGAGTTTGAGAAAATAACGTTGACACAATCAAAGATGGCCACACTACAGTAAATGGCTGAAATTGTATCTGATCAGCCTGTCAGGAATGGAGCTCACCCGCTCCGTAAATGTAAATATTATCCGTAAAACATGAAGTGTCCCTTAAAATTAAACACATATCAGTTAAACAAGCTAACAACCAGCATAGATAGCAAGCCTTCGGAAGAAAAACAGCCCCACAACATCAAAGATCCACCATACTTCACAGTGGGGATGAGGTACTTTTCTGCATTGCTATCTTTCTGTCTACGCCACACTCACCTCTGGTGTTTTTTTCCAAAAAGCTCTATTTTGGTCTAATCTGACCATAGAACCTGGTCTCATTGATAGTTCCAGTAACGTTTGGCAAACTGTAGGTGTAGACCTTAAAATAATCTATTTAGTATAGACCCTACTGAGTATTTCCCACCCCACTTTAGCTGAGACAGGTAGAAAGGTTCTCTCTACAAGCCAATAAGTGTTCCATAACACCATCTTAACTGTGAGTAATTCTCGATTTCCCAAGTCATAGTTCCTCTCAGCGAGGTTAAGACGATGGGAAAGGAAGGCGCAGGGATGCAATCCAAATCAGAGTCAGGCAGGTACAGGATGGCAGAAAGGATCAGGACAGGCAGAAAGGTCAGAACTGGGAAGACTAGAACTGGGAAGACTAGAAAAAGCAAAAACTAGAGCACAGGAAACACGGGAACACGCTGGTAGGACTTGACGGGACACGACGAACTGGCAACAGACAAACAGAAAATGCAGGTATAAATACACATGAGGTAATGGGAGACACCTGGTGGGGGTTGGAGCCAATCACAAGACAGGTGAAACAGATCAGGGTTTGTTTGACAAGCCTACACAATCGCTTTAAATATACCAGTATTCGTGTAAACTTTCAAAATAAATGCTGGTATAAATAATACAATATAAAAAAATATAATACATCAAATTATCCATGTATTTTTTCAAAGGTGGTTGCAATGCAGTGAACAACTTTTGCAAGGGGGACTCATATTTTGAAGAAAGAAAATCTATAATCATGGGGCGGCAGGTAGTGGTTAGAGCGTTGGGCCAGTAACCGAAAGGTTGCTGGATCAAATCCCCGAGCTGACAATGTAAAAATCTGTTGTTCTGCCCCTGAACAAGGCAGTTAACCCACTGTTCCCTGGTAGGCCGTCATTGTAAATAAGAATTTGTTCTTAACCTCTTAGGGCTAGGGGGCAGTGTTCGGAGGTTTGGAGAGTCTGGCGTGCCCAAAGTAAAATGCCTGTTACTCAGGCCCAGAAACTGGGCGCTGCACCAATCCCTAGTAGTATTGGATAGAAAACACTCTGAAGTTTCTAAAACTGTTAAAATAATGTCTGTGAGTATAACAGAACTGATTTGGCAGGTGAAAATCCATCTGGAAAATGAGATTTTGTGATGTCACAGTTTTTCCTTTGACATGCTATTCAATACTGAGGGATTTAGCTCCCAGATTGCAGTTCCTATGGCTTCCACTAGATGTCAACAAGGTTTCAGGCATGTTTTTTTTGAAAAACCAAAGAGTAATAGCTGTTTTTCCCAGTGGACAATGGAGTGGACTGTTTGGCGCACGTGATTGAGTGCGCACACTTTTTTCTTTCTATTGAGCAGGTTATTTTACGTCTGAACTATTATCGTTTATTTACATATTAGGGTACCTGAGGATTGATTAGAAACGTTGTTTGAGTTCTTTGGACAAAGTTTATAGGTATCTTTTTTCGCATTCGTTTGTATGTATGTTGACTGGAGTGGAACGGTGGATTACTGAACAAAACGCGCGCCAACCAAACGGAGCTTTTGGGATATAAAGAGGGACTTTATCGAACAAAAGGACCATTTATTGTGTAGCTAGGACCCATGGATTGCCATCAGAGGAAGATCTTCAAAGGTAAGCAATTTATTTTATCGCTATTTTTGAGTTTTGTGAAACCTCTGCTGGTTATGAAATTATGCTAATAGCGGAAGTATGCGGGGCACTGTCCTCAGACAATCAAATGCTATGCTTTCGCCATACCGATCCCTAAGAAGTTAACTGACTTGCCTAGTTAAATAAAAAAATGTATGCTGCCTGCATAATATCCTATGGAAGCCCCGCCACACATAAAAAAAAAAAGGTCTATACTATCTAAAACGTTTGAGATACTATCTAAAAATTATGTGGCGATCTCAATCTAACCGTGTTGCAGAGATCAGCACAGCAGGGCCGCAAACGTGTGGCGAGCTGGCATATGCCCCAACACTTTTGATTCGGTTTGATAAAACATATTGACACGGAATGCATTGAAAATAGGGACAAAGTAAAGTTGTTTAGACTGATTTGCATCATGATTTGTCAACTCGTGCACAATTTATCTGTGCTTCAGTCTGATCAACGGTAGCCTACTGATAACAACCACAGCTGCAGGTAGAGAAGCCTAAACTCTGATCCCCTCTGGCCAGGGGAAAAGAATCAGTAACGTCATGTATTTATAGCCTAAAATGGGCCCATTTATTTGTGTTAAGAGAAAATGTGAATGTGATCAAATTTGGTTCATATTCAAACTTCGGGTGGGTAGGCTACCTAGACCTTCAATCCACAATTATTGACTGGAATTAATCAATTAACACAATAGTGATGACATACTGTGTGAGTAACTTTTTTTATTACAGATGCAAAGGCTTACATAACCCTAACCCTGCATGAAGCATACGCAGCCCTGTTGCAGTTGGCTATCTTTTTTTACCATATGACCTAATTAGTTGTCAGGTTGAACCCCCCCCCCAGATGAAATCACACAATGTTACAAATGAAGAAACATGCTATAAGTATGCTCAACTATCTAAACATTTGTAGTCAGTTTGTAAAAATGTGGAGTTAGTATCTGGAAATTTCGACTTAGCATATTGACATTTTGACAGTATCTCAAAGTGTTGAGATATTATCTTGAAGGTTTTAGATAGTATTGACATAAAAAAATATATATGGGGGGAATGGGCTTCCATAAGATATTATGCTGGCAACACATTCATCTCCCTGCAAAGACATGCTAAACTTTTGACTTAGTATCTAGAAATGTTTAGATATTATCTAGAAATGTTTACTTAGGTATCGAAAAATGTCTATAATAAATAGACATTTTGAGATAGTATTGACACTTTAGTGGCGAGAATGGTTGCTGATATAGTCGATAGGTGGTATTGTAGCCATTATTCATCTGTCCACTTCAACAAGTGGTTCCATACACAGATAATTCTAGCAGGAAACATTCTGTACCCCAAAATCTTTTCAGGTCTGAAGTTTTAGATTTCACCTTGAATTCTATTCCCATGGCAACTGCCCATTGTGAACTAACAATTGTGCAATGTGCATAGATACATACATCTACTTTAAAATGGTTTTCTATGTGTTCTTGTTTTTCATCTCTCACTAATGTCCATATGTCTCATCTCAGCCATGACTATTGGAAGGGATATGTGGAATAACCTGCATGGGCTCTTTCTGTCCTCTAAACATCAGTAAATGAAGTGAACGCAAGTCTGTGATACTAGAGTTGACCTAATTTCACCATGGTGAGTAAAATAATTTAAACGTGATCCACCAGCATGCTGTTTTACATGTTTTTCTCTAAAACTTTTCCCATATCTAGTCATCATTTCACGGGGACTGGATCAAACCGGGGAGAGAGGACCTTGTGTCTGCCTCCGAGCAGAACTATTTGAAAGGTAGTAGTCCCCTACTGAATGTTTGAAAGAAATTGTGGAGGTAGAGTAGATGCAAAATGAGTGTTCCTTCGGGAAATCATGTATTTGCTGAGTGTACCTGTTACCATGTAACTGCAGTTACTGGCTCAATATACATGCCGACTACAGTAGAATACTAAATCACTGCCAACTGTTTATTTGTTTTGTAGTTTGTAGCCTTCTATTACAGCCAACACCCAACATCACAGCCATGGCTTAACTTGCTTTGTATTTTATCTGTTGTTTTTCTTCTGCCACTAATTGGATAACTGGCTTATGAGCGAAACACTATTGTTTAATGTGTTTTTACAGATGTTCCACCAAGAGGGGAGATCAGCAATGTTCCTCAGTACGTGGAGAAAAGACTGGTGTCAGGGCATGTTATCCCACCATCACAGCCTAGGGAGAACAATCTCAACCCTGATAAAAGAGAGCACTGAATTTGTATAACACATGATAGGTACAAAAAATACTGCAGGCGAGTGATGATTGAATGGATTACATGATGTTCATTTAGGCCTAACAACTGTTAAAAGCAGGTGATTACCTTTGGGTATTGCCTCTGTCTCAGGGTAGGTTTTACATCTCTCAAGTATAGGTCAAAGCCCACCTGTAAATGTCACCTCCACCAATCACAGCAAAAGCCAAAGGGCAGAGAATGATGAGGTCATCGATGATAACTTCCTGTCCATTGATCATGGTGAGACACTCCTTATATTCCAAACATTAGATTGCATTGAACTATATCTCTTGACTGAGGGACCTGTTCAATCAAAAACCACTAACTAGGACTTTCCTGAGGCAAGACAAAACATCACTTTGTGTTGTCATAGAGGGCTGTAGCACCAAAGGGAATGATGAAGATAATGATGTAGGACCCTCCAGTTCCAACAATCCCCCCAGCAGCCATGAGTACCTACTCCATCTCAAACAGCAGGACGGTTCCCATCTCAGGGCCCAGAAGGAATACCATGTCAAAGGTCAGTGGTCAGAGGGAAATATCAGAGGTCTTTGACAGGGCAAAGGGGAAATATACTGGGTGGATTTGTTGATACTACTGTAGAGGAATCATGTTTTTCACAGCATGTGGTAGTAATCAGCGCATGACCCTAAGAAATAGGCCTTTCACTGTCTAGGATGCAAAATTACTCTTCAAAATGTAGGCCTAGTTAATGTTTGGTTTGCATTTAGCTAAAGTTAATGTATTATTTTATTTTCTCTGATTGATCTCTCTCTGAAAAAGGACAAACTCCAGCATCTTCTCCTGAAACTGGACACCATGAAGGGCCCCTCGGGGCAAGACACTAGTTGGCAATACAGCAGCGAGCGAGACAAACCAATGGGTGTACTTACAGTACTAATGTCTAATGTCTTGCAATACTAATGTCTGTTCCACCCCTTAACCTCTATAAAAGGGGCACATCTCTAAAGGCAACAGTGCTTCTAAAGAGATAGTACTACAGTATATACATGTCATACAGACATAATAACTGAAAATGAATCACAATTAAAAGCAGTCCAGTCTGTGGATGTGTGATTGATGTCCAGCGTGGTGTGAGAGATGTGTGTTCTCCCTCTCTAAGGAGCCTGGAGAGGATGACAGGGCTCATGCAAATCCTGGGGACAGACAGAGAGAGGCAGCAGGTGAGAGGACAGCCAACAACCACATGGAGGATGGGTAAGCAAGCACACAGCAGCTCACAGCCCCTTGCAAAGCATGTAGACTCAGGCATTGTTTGGTTGTTCTGCGTTGTTTGGTTGTGCACATTGAGTATTAGATTTATTGATTGATTATTAATAAAGTATTTGAGATTTTCGTTTTCGTTTCACAGACCTGTGCATATGTCACCCCATCACAGAGAGAGCATGAGCCCAGAGGATGGCAATGCCTGTGATCATTCCCTGCACAGGTTGTGGCACAACTTTCTTTGCACACTTTGTTCATTATCCATGTTTAAAATGACCTTCTTGCTGAAGTTTATTTTGTCTCTGCAGGGGGAATAAGATGATCCACAGCTGTTGGCGCAGAATCTTCCAGTCCATCAGCTTCCCCTTCAGCCTGGCTACTGCCTTCATCATAGAGCTGCTCAGCTTCATCACACAGTATGTCATCAAGGTAAAGTTGCTCTCCGAGGGATAACGATGTGGGTATATTCAGATTAATAACTAGAATTCAGTTATTTCAAAGTATATTATATTAGGTTGCATTTAGTTCACCTGTCTTTACCTGTGTGCACACAGGTGTGATAGTGGGACTAGTCGTAGTGCTAGGGGAACAGGTGATCACACCTATGTTCGGGGCACTGTTTAGCCACACCCTCCAGCTCATGGCCAGGTGTTTCGTCAACGTCTCATGGGTTGTCAGGGACATTCTCCGCTCCCTATTGGCCATTGTTAGGGAAGTCTTTATGCACGTAGCGCTACTGTCCAATCGTTCAGGCTTGTGGAAGTCAACATGGCAGCTGCTGAGCCTCGTGGCAGACAGGACGTGTGATTCAGGAAGCCCAAGGGCAATTAAAAGCCTATAAGGCTAATATAACCTAACCTAATCAGTGATTGAAAGTGTGCCTTTATGTTGAGGACAAGTGTTGTAGTTTTTAGGCTAGTTATAACTAGCTACAATTATACATTAATACAAATATCATAATTACATATACACCCAATATCATTCTATCATAGCTGCACATAGAATACATCCATTTCAAAATGTATTTATTTGCAATGTGCTGAACACATCATTCAAGTGGGGTTGAACCATTGTTTTTGAAACAACACTAATGTCTTTGTGTGTGGACATCTACAGTATGAAAATTCGGTTTACACTCTATAGCAAACACTAGTGACGCCACATAATCACTGTACACTATAGTTACACAGTGTTGGGGAGTATTGAACTACTACATGTACAAGTAATTTAATAAGATTTTTTAGTAGTAAAATTCTAATCTTGGTAGTGTTTTCAGTAATTAATAACTTTTTTTGCCATTTAATAGTGTAGCTAACTACTGGAATGACACACTACTTTGTTGCAATAAGAAAAGAAAATATAGGTGAAGTAGGTGAGAATTTTCTTTATTTTTTGGCATCAGGCCTGCCTAATTCTCAGTTGAAACACATTTTGTGCGCTTAATTCTCACTACACATTCTGTTAACATCTGATTTGTTCTTGCATTATGTAGTCTATGGCATTTCAGATTTAGATATGATAATTTTTAACTAAGTATAGTAGTTTGGATGCAGTGAACTACTTTTTCAAAGTAAGTTTAGTTAACTATATTTTTCTTAAGGCTAGCTATAGTGTAGCTTAACTTCTTCCAGTGTGAAGTAATTGGTAGCTTGGTAAACTATATTTTCAGAGTAGCTTCCCTAAGCACTGTAATTACATTGCTTACATTATGACTTTAATTCCTGAAATACTAGTTCTTCAACACTGCAAACGAAAGTAATACAGAATGACTTCATTCACATTAAGTCTGGCCCCACACAGTTTTACAGAAAACACACATTTCTGTTCAGATTTACATTTGTCCATTCACTCAATCAAGATCTGAAAAGCGGTTGAGCTCTTTTAGGCCCAAAATAATCATTTGGAATTGGAGAGAGAAAAAACACTGAGAAAACAACAGAATTTATAAAACATTTTGTCTGTGTACAGAGTTCGTTTGGCTCCATAATGTCAGTTTTATTTTTGAATAAATGGTTAGAGTCCTTTAGAATATTCCTCAATGTGAGTCTGAAGCCCGGAGTGTGAGTCTGAATGGTGCATCTGTGGGTTGCTTGGTCGTCTGTTTGCTTGGTCGCCGGTTTGTTTCGTTGAGCCCTTGCGCTGCGATTCCCCCTTCGACGTCCTGATGCTGGAGTAACGGGACCTGGCGCCAGCTTCGTCCTCCATGGCTATGTCATAATCGTCTGAAAGACAGATCACAGAGTGCATATTCTTATATTGGTTTTCTGTCTCAGACTCCTCTTCAGAAGTGCTTTTGTGTCCATCTTTGAGTTCTCTGATTTGGTGTGTTTTCATCCTGTGGCTCTGAGGCTTTTCTGTGTTTGTTTGGTCCTCAGATGTCTTACTTACATCTGCCGTCTCTCTAGAAGCACCACTAGACGCACCCAAAACATCTCTTGACTTATCCGTACTTTCCCGCTCGGAATATCTCTTCTCTTTTGTGTCAACGGCGCATTCCCACTCCTTCTCCCATTCCCTCTCCTCCTCCTTCTCCATATTCTTCTCCTTCTCGTCTTTCGTCACAGCCCCCATGCTGATGGTGCTGTCAGCTTTCCTGCCATCGGAGATGAGGGTGGGAGTGAGGTCTTTTACCAAGGGCTCTGGCATCACCAGTATAGGCAGCATGTCGCCTGTTACGGTCCTGGAGCCACAGTCTGGATGGCTGCTGTGGGAGCGTGGTTGTGGCGGGATCAGCGACTGTTTCCTAGTGTAGACCCCATGTCTCCCATGGAGGCTTCCGGAACCTCCCGAGGCCTCGTAGTCTATGCTGAACCCTTTGTTCTGGTAGCAGACCTCCTCGATCAGGGGGATCATGGGCCGGCCTGATTTCACCTGTCGATCACGGAAAGAAGGGGCATTTAGAGGGTTGATTGAGTTGAAATGGTTGCTTTGTGACTTGTTATGTTCCAACTGATGCAGGGTTGTCCTTGTCCGTGCAAAAGTCTCATTGGTCTCGTTCAGAATTTCAAAAGTACGTTGGACAATTATGGACAAGCAATTCAGCACATTTTACAGTGTTTTCTGAAAAGCTGAGGCTGCGCGACCAGATCAAATCGCCCCTCCGCACCCATACCCGCCTCCCTGGATGCCTCTTCCCCAGAGCTAAACAACCGTATCACATTCTGTTCATGTGTTACTTTACGCACACATTTCTGAACAGCTGAAATAAAAACCCTGCAGCGTTTTGAACGAGCATTCCCCCAAAATATCTATTTTGTAGGCTAATTTAAGACGACATGATTGACGTGTAGCTCCAACCTTCTCTGTCTGTTGTAACTAAGGATATCGCAGTAGCACAAACATAAGAGGTACGCAAACAATATTTTTTGCAATATCCTTATCCTAAATGTGGTGCAAAACCAAATGCATTTAGCCTACATGACAACGTAACATGTAGCCTAGCCCTGTCTACACATTGCATTGCGGAAAAACTGCATTTTAAACATAAATAACATACAACAGTTATTTCGCAACACCAAACGATATGATAGACAGTAAATCATTGAAATTTGCCAGAGTAGCTTGTTTCAGCTCTGGCCAGCCGAACTAGCACATACGCAGAGGGTACGGTTGTTTAGCTATCGGGAAGAAGCTTCCAGAGAATCTGGTCACGCAGCCACTCCGTTTTCGAAAATATCAAAACACCACACGTTAGCTTACTGAATCCATATAGATAGATACTAGATCTATTCTATGACTGAATCTATGATATTCCCCTTACACATGGGATTGGGTACTGACCATGAATCGGCTTCAGTCTACGATGCAAAACATAAGCAAGTCAGTATTTCACCTCATTACCAAACTCACAATAATTACATATGCAATACTATTACATACAGTGAGCTCCAAAGGTATTGGGACAGTGACACATTTTTTATTGTTTTGGCTCTGTGCTACCATGCTACCATGATTACGGATAATACTGAATGAATCATGAGTAAGGATGAGTGAGTGTCACGCCCTGATCGGTTTCACCTGTCCTTGTGGTGGCTCCACCCCCCTCCAGGTGTCACCCATCTTCCCCATTATCCCCTGGGTATTTATACCTGTGTTTTCTGTCTGTCTGTGCCAGTTCGTCTTATTTGTTTAAGTCAACCAGCATTTTCTCTCAGCTCCTGATTTTCCCCAGCCCTCCAGGTTTTGATCCTTGCCTTCTCCTGACTCTGAGCCTGCCTGCGTCCTGTGCCTTTGCCCCTACTCTGGATTACCGACCTCTGCCTGACTTGACCCTGGGCCTGCCTGCCATCCTGTACCTTGGCCCCACTACTCTGGATTATCGACCCCTGCCTGCCTTGACCTGTCGTTTGCCTGCCCCTGTTGTTGCAATAAACATTGTTACTTCAACACAGTTTGCACTTGGGTCTTACCTGAAACCTGATAGTACAAACTGGCCATGGCTGACCCAGCAGACTTGGACCAGCTCTGCAACGCCATCTCCTCCCAAGGAGCCCTCATTGGTAGACACAAGGAGTTGCTTCGTGGTCTGATGGAAGGGTTCCAGGACGTGGCCGAACGTCGCGTTCGCTTTGGACGCTTTGGGGGAGCAATTCCGTGGTTTGCCTACTAGACAACCTACCACGACGGTAACCTCCCAGCCCCTCAGTAACCCGGCTGGTAGCAGCGCAGTCACCCTGGATTCCCAGGAAACCCTCTTACCTCCCCCAGAGCGCTACGATCCAGAACCTGCCGGGCCTTTCTCCCCCAGTGCTCCCTCGTTTTTGAGCTGCAGCCTTCTTCGTTCCCCTCGGACCGCTCGAAGATAGCGTACATTATTACGCTGATGTCCGGGAGGGCACTCGCCTGGGCCACGGCAGTGTGGGATCAACAATCCGCCGTCTGCCTCAGTCTGGATGTATTCGTGGCGGAGGCGATAAAAGTTTTCGATGCTCCGGTGTCCAGGAGACAGGCTCCCCGGAAGTTACTCCAGCTTCGGCAGGAGTCCCTCCGTGTGGTAGACTATGTGGTGGATTTCCGCACGCTAGCAGCAGAGGGTGCCTGGAACTCAGAAGCGCTGTTCGACATGTTCCTGCACGGATTATGGGAGGAAGTAAAGGACGAGCTTGCAGCCTGGGAAATTCAGATGGATCTCGACACACTCATCGCTTTAACCATTCGGATCGATGGTCGGCAACGGGAAAGTAGGAGGGAGAAGAGGTCTGATTGTGGTCCCAAACGCTCACTCAAGGATCCCACCTTGCATCTGATGAACTCCGGAAGTCCCCGGCGTCTTCGTCTCAGAGAGGATCCGGGCTTACCCGAGTTCCTCCAAGAGCCTCCGAAGACTGCCGATTTGCCCCTTCCCGAGCCGATGCAGCTCGGCAGGGCAAGGCTGTCTCCAGCTGAATGCGTACACAGACTTAACACCCAGAGTTGCCTGTATTGCAGTAATGCCGGTCATTATGTGTCTAACTGTCCCTTCAAGAGACCTAGCTCATTGGTAGGAATGAGTACTCTAATGGGTCTTAAGGATAATGTTGCTTCTCCCCCTACTCACCCCTCTCTCCATGCCACCCTGCTGTGGGGCGACCAGTCCATGTCTCTCCAGATACTCATCGACTCGGGGGCCGATATGAGTCTTATGGACGTTACCCTGGCGTCCGAGCTGGGCATCCCCACTCAACTCCTCTCCATTCCTATGGGTGTTAGAGCGCTGGACAGGCGCTCCATAGGCCAGGTCACCCACAATACCACCACTATCACAGCGAGACGATCCAATTCCTGCTAATTGAGTCTCTGCAGGTTCCCGTGGTATTGGGATTCTCTTGGCTCCAGCGACACAAACCCTCGATTGACTGGCCTACTGGTGCCACACTCATTGCCTGAAGTCAGCTCTGCCTGCCCCGGTCCATCTTCCTGGGGGCTTGGTAATTGCTCTGGACCTCTCCGCCAGCCCCGCGGAGTACCAGGACCTCCAGAAGGGGTTCAGTAAGGCCCGGTCCACTTCGCTTCCGCAGCACCGACCGGTATCCAAGAAGGTCAAGCCGGATGCGCTAGCACGCCGCTATAGCCCCGTGGCTACACCCCCGGAAGCCGAGACCTTTCCCCCCTGCTCCAAAATCATTAGCCCCTCTGCTGTTAGTGCTCTGTTGCCCCGTACCCTCCGTATACTTCCTACTTTTCATGTGTCTAGATGTAAACCCATGTCTCACAGCCCTTTGTCTCCTGTTCAACCAGGTATGTGTCCAGGTAGGACGCCAGGTGGCGTCCCTAGAGAGGAGGGTACTGTCATGCCCTGATCTGTTTCACCTGTCCTTGTGCTTGTCTCCACCCCCCTCCAGGTGTCGCCCATCTTCCCCATTATCCCCTGGGTACTTATACCTGTGTTTTCTGTCTGTCTGTGCCAGTTGTTTGTGTTTTCTCTCAGCTACTGCTTTTCCCCAGTCTCTTTTTTTCCTCGCCATCCTGGTTTTGACCCTTGCCTGCCTGCTGTCGTGTGCCTTTGCTCCTACTCTAGATTACGGACCTCTGCCTGACCTGACCCTGGGTCTGCCTGCCGTCCTGTACCTTGGCCCCACTACTCTGGATTATCGACCCCTGCCTGCCTTGACCTGTCGTTTGCCTGCCCCTGTTGCTATAAACATTGTTACTTCAACACAGTCTGCACTTGGGTCTTACCTGAAACCTGATAGTGAGAAAGGTACATAAATATCTTACCCACCAAAAATGCTTGCCTCCCCTGTTATTGTATTAGCATATCTTGGGGGTATGATATTGGTGCGTCTAACTTTCTCACTCATCATTATTCACGATTCATTCAGGATTATCCATATTCATGGTAGCATCCACATTAATGTAGAAATATTTAGAAACGTACATTTCTTATTTACAATAAAATGTACTCCAAAATGACACAATACATTATTTACCATTAATTTCTATTGGGCACAAAATAATCTGAACCAAAACAAACAGCAAATGCATCCAACAAATTTGTAGAGTCACAAGCTTTCTGTAATCATTGCGTGCTATGAATATGGGACCACTTAACTTTTTACTACTTTAATACACGTAAGTGAATTTGCCCCAATACTTTGGTCCCCTAAAATGGTGCAATATTAAAGCTGACAGTCTGCACTTTAACCTCAGTCGATGTATCATTTCAAATCCAAAGTGCTGGAGTACAGAGCCAAAACAACAACAAAAATGGCACTGTCCCAATACTTTTGGAGCTGTACTGTACATGTAACTAATGTTTCATGTGTTACTGTTACACATCACCGATGTGTAACATTTACAGAGTTCACCATAATACATTTTCTCAAGCTGCACTACATTTTCTTGTTGCTCCACCTCGGGAGAACAAAACACAATGCAGAACCACAACGTCACAGTACAACCACAGGTGCCATACTTTCATTTGCATAATTATGCAATGGAAGTGCATCACATGTAAACATTTAACACAGATCTCACTGTCACAACCACAACATCACTCTAGTGCATACGTCAAAGCAATGCATTAATGAAAACTCACCATCTGGAACCCCCTTAAGCTCTACATAAACAGCATTAGTGAAAAGAGACATCAGGAGCATAGAGGGAGAGACTGTCTGATATGCTGAGTTTTAATTTGTACTGCCAACCACTAGTTTAGGAGCTCAAAGATTGTAGTTTATATTGCGTTACAGACATGTTTAAAAATATTAGTCTCAATGTTTTTTTGCCTTGGATTACTCTGTAGTTTAGATAAGTGGTTGATTAGTTTAGATTTGACAGTAGGTAGGTTTCCATCCAATTGGCGACAGATTGTCATACCAATATTTTAAAACCTGCATATAGAAAATATGTGCATTTTCCCACCAGTATGGTTTCCACCATATGAACTTGTTGCGGATAAAAATCACAAAAACTGTTGTGTTAAATAGCAAATGTGCCTACTATGGTATTGGCACGTGCGTTCTAGCTAACAGCTCTCAGATACAGTGCGGGTAGGCTAGTCTACACGATGAGATTATTATGGATAAGAAGTGAGGATATTTTTATTTGTCAAATGGCAGTCAAGCATCGATCATCATGTCACCAGAATCAGACCCTTGATAATTATTGGAAAGGAGCACCAAGATCACATGCACTTTCACCACCCTTAATCAGTAACCTAACTGCATAGTTTCCTGACTCGTAGTGGGAGGACCACGCAAGACATCGCGTGACTCCAAGTTTACTTCAATATGATGGTTATTGTATCAATATTTGCGCATAAAGGTGTTTCCTCTGGCATTTCTCGCATTATTAATTTGACGACCCAAAAAGATCCCACTTTATGTAGCGTATTTGGTTTTGTTGACATTTGGAAAGTTCACAAACAACCTTTTTTTTAAACTTGCATACAAAGGCTGGATGAAAACCTGGTTAATGACACATTTAGCTCAGATTAGGGTTGTATAAGTGAACTATCCTTAGTTGCTTCATTGTGTTTGACTGTAATACAACGTGGGTTTACATGTTGTTGCATGCTTATACTTTATGTGTCCTTGCCATTCCTGAACATTCATTCAGTCGCAACTGGCCAGCAAATGGTCATTCAATATTTCAACACCTGGATCAATATCTTTCTTTCACTTGTGTGCGTGCTTTAGTTGCCCTTGTGTGATTGTGAGAGTCATGTGTGTGGATACAGTGTGTGTGTTTTGTGTACATGGAGCAGCCCTTACCACATTAGGGTGCTTCCCCAGGGCGACAGCCCCTCGTCCGGCCGGGTCCCGTCTCCGTCTCCTCTTGGCCCATCGGATCAGCAGGAACAGGGTGGTCACTAACAGCAGCAGCGTCCCACCCATGATACCGCCAGCCATCCTCACATCCATGTCTCTGAACAACCGCTCTTCTCCGAAAGGTGTCCGTGGAACTATGGAGGAAAGGATGGAGGGATAGGAGAGACGGGTTAGCATATGAAGTCCAACTGCCCGCACTACTGGTCCATTATCTTCACTTTGCAACGGCTCGTGCTCATAGCCCTGCGGAGTCCTACTCATTCATCCAAACTTTGTGCCTGACGCCCAGATGAAGAGAAAGTTTGTGTCTGTTTTGTAAGCTGTCGCTCGGTCTACACTTCTTTGAATGGGGAGAAAATACATTCTGGGAAATTCGAGCAGCTTGACGTCCAGCCAGTTGACTGGCTTAACTCATCCTATTGTATTCATGTTGTCAGGAGTGGCATGATTGACAGTGCATTGAAGGGGAGAGAGGGGGTGAACTGGGAGATTATAAATGGATCTTCCAGCAAGACAATAACTTCAACATCAGACTTAAATATGAGAAGTGTAGCTAAAGAATAAATGCATTATGTCATTTGGGTTTGTTCTAAGTAGTCCAGCATCAGGATAATAATTTATGCTTCTTATCACCTCTTATGGAAATAAGGTCACAAATATTTCATGAACACATTAAAAGCCACAAAGAAATGGTTAATTGGCCACAAAATCAACATTTTGTAATGACCATCTTAGTCTCTGGACTTAAAACCCATTGAAAACTTGTGGTTTGAGCTGAAGAGGGCAGTCCATAAGCGCATAGGAAGCATATAAAGGACAGTTTAGAAAGGCTCAGGGCCGTTATCCTCGCAAGGTAAGGTATTGAAAACAGGGTATCAATCATTTTGACCCCCACCTTTTTTATTACAATATACTGTAGCTCCGATTTTCAATTATATATTTTATACAGTAATTTTTGCTCATCTTTATCAAGGGTGTCAATTTTGGACCCCACTGTAAAGAAATCAATGGAATGCAGACCGTGGGGGAAAGAACAAGGACCTGGTCATTTTGCGCACATCCCAGAAACAGATTTTAGTGGATGTTTGTCAAATCCGTTATGATGTTTGTGTTTTAATAGGCCCACGATGTGGTTACTAAACAGTTTGACTGTTTTCGCTGCATAATATTTAGAAATAGTCAATTTCGGGGTTAGAAAAGATTTCTGTTAACTGCCATTCGTGTAAGCTGGTAGCATAGCTAGCCATAGAACTTGGTGGTGATACTTGAAGCCATTTTAAAGTGTAATGCAGTTGGTTGGTGACAATGATATGAACATGTATTGGGGTTGACATCCATACAAGCACTATATTCAGATTTTTACCCCAAAATAGTGTGAAATACCATAGCCTAACTGTAGGCTAATTTTGATGGGGGGCAATGAGGAGATTCTGAATGTTTCACCCATGGGGGACGCGTGAGTATAGTTGCCTGGCATGCCATGGCATTTCCATTGTTTTGGTCGAGTTCAATTGATGTCTTTCCTGCATCTATAGGCTACACTGTAAGAAAATAGTATTGTTCTTTGTTGACATTCAGAGAGCCATAGTGGATTAAACCAGTGTTGATCTGCTCCATATGTTGTGTGTGCACAGTACTGTCGTTGTGACTTTCACTACCTGTCAAAGAGCTGATACTGTGTGTGTGTGTGTGTATATGGGTGTGGTCCGTATGTGGGGTTCCTGTATCCTCACCCGCCTCTTTCCCCTGACGCGTTCGTAATGCTCAGTACTTACCTGGCTGGCCTCTTTGTAGCAGCTCTATGTCGACTGAGGCTTTAGCAACCTCACCTGATTCCTCATCCGTAGCGACCACCTATAGGATAAATAATGATATTACAGAGAACTGTAGATTCGAGCCAAAAAAGGCTTCTATGTGTATTTCTAACCCTAATTTTAAATTAAGCTAATTTTAATGTGTGTGTTACCTACAGTTGTATTACTACTGGACCACTTATTGGCCTAACCTAGCTATACAGTTAGCCAGGGACGACTAGTAAAACCGACTGTCCCTGTTTAACAAATCCAGGTTTTTACACTGAAAAAATATATAAACGCAACATGTAAAGTGTTGATCCCATGTTTCATGTGCTGAAATAAAAGATCCCAGAAATGTTCTATATGCACAAAAAGCTTATTTCTCTCAAATGTTGTGCACAAATTTGTTTATCCCTCTTAGTGAGCATTTCTCCTTTGCCAAGATAATCCATCCACCTGACAGGTCTGGCATATCAAGATGATTAAACAGCATGATCATTACACAGGTGCACTTTGTGCTGGGGACAATAAAAGGGCACTCTAAAATGTGCAGTTTTGTCACACAACAACATTTGTATGCTGACTGCAGGAATGTCCACTAGAGCTGTTGCCAGAGAATTGAATGTTCATTTCTCGACTATAAGCCGTCTCCAACGTCGTTTTAGAGAATTTAGCATTAAGTCCAACCGGCCTCCCAACCAAAGACCACGTGTATGGAGTCGCGAGGGGGCGAGCAGTTTGCTGATGTCAATGTTGTGAACAGAGTGCCCCATGGTGGTGGTGGGGTTATGCAATGGGCAGGCATAAGCTATGGACAACGAACACGATTTCATTTTATTGATGGCAATTTGAATGCAAAGAGATATTGTGACAAGATCTTGAAGCCCATTGTCGTGCCATTCATCCGCCACCATCACCTTATGTTTCAGCATGGTAATGCACGGCCCCATGTCGCAAGAATCTGTACACAATTTCTGGAAGCTGAAAATGTCCCAGTTCTTCCGTGGCCTGCATACTCACCAGACATGTCACCCATTGAGCAAGTTTGGAATGCTCTGGATTGACGTGTACGACAGCATGTTCCAGTTCCTGCCAACATCCAGCAACTTTGCCAAGCCATTGAAGAGGAGTGGGAAAACATTCCACAGGCCCCAATCAACAGCCTGATCAACTGTATGTGAAGGAGTTGTCGCACTGCATGAGGCTAATGGTGGTCACACCAGATACTGACTGGTTTTCTGATCCACGCCCCTACCTTTTTTGTAAGGTATCTGTGACCAACAGATGCATAGCTGTTTTCCCAGTCATGTGAAATCAATAGAGTAGGGCCAAATGAATCTATTTCAATTGACTGATTTCATCATATGAACTGTAACTTATTGCATGTTGCGTTTTATATTTTATATTTTTGTTCAGTATATATTTGTCTGACTATGACCGTACCTCTAGGATGTGCCTCTCAAAGGGTCGAAGGCGGTCGGTCTTAGCGATGATAATCCCTTCCTGGGTGATGTGGTACAGTGCAGTTGTGGTTGATGTGGGCGGGAGAGAGTAATGCATTTTTGGATTCACCCCCTGTAAATGGAGGGAAGGTGAACCAAGAGAGGATGTACCAGGAACCAAGATGGGATGAAAAGACTTGATTATTATCCCTTTTAACCAACTAAATGTAGTCAGACACACACATTGTCCCACTACTTACATCTACGAAGTCCTGGTCTATGGCTTGGATGAGAAGCACCTCGTTCCCATAGGTGGAGACTAGCGTGGCAGGACTGGAGCTCTCGATGATGAAGCCCTTGTACGTGGTTCTGTTAAAGAGGGGAGGGAACCGGTTCTCTGCTAGCACCCGGACCAGCGCTGTCGCCACACTGTACTTCTTTGGGTCATTCAGCTGAGATGCCTGTGGATGATTGATGGTGTTTTCAATGTCAAACAGTCCAGGAAGATCCCATTTCAGATCTATTCGGTTAACAAATTCGATTTTAAAAGGCTCTTAGTACGGTGCTCATTGTCTTATTTGTGGCTTTTTGATTAGGTACGCTACTGATAATAGTGCTTTTATCGTTGTTTCATTCAAGATTTTCTTACCATGATGCGTAGTCGGAATATAGGTGTCAGATGTCTGTTTTCCACCCGTCTAGTCAATGTGATCTCTGCTGTCTGGTTGTCAATCTGAAACCTGTTCTTGTCAGCACCTGAGGCACATGTGTTACAGGTAAATACACAGGCCACGGGATGCCACACAGAATGACCAAATGAGTTCCCTTCTGTCAAGTGTAAGGCTACTGGCCTCTCAATAGGCCTTGAAAATGCCTATTGACGACTATGGATTAAGCAGACACATATTAGGTAGGCCCACACCTGAGAGAATGGAGTAGAGCAAAGGCGTATCAAGGCTTCTGTCTCCATCTTCGGCATGAATTGGACCAGGAGAGAAATTCAGTAACATGTCCTGAAACCAGATAATTACTACATCTTAGAATCCACATGGATTGTTTCATTAATCAATTGTTAAATCTTGACTCCTGCCAGGTTGCCCTTGCAAAAGAGTGTCTTTCCTGGTTAATATATTAAGGTTTAATAATAATAAAAAATAATCAATAGTGTATGCAGTATGCACATCTATATAATTAAAGTTCTACAATGAAAGAACTAAGCAGTAGTCATGACCTGGTCCTTTTCTGTGATGTTGATTGCATAGATGGGATTGGTGCAGACAACCGTGTGGTTGTTGTCCTGGGAAATGGGTGTGCACGGTAGGAACTGAGGGTACTGGTCGTCCCCGTCCTTCACGTTCACAGTCAGAGAGGCGGAAGTGTTGTACCACTCCTTGGTGTTGGTTTCCTGGAGTAGATATTTCTTATTATTTTATCTAAGCTTCAGTAATGTTACCCAATATAATGGAAAACTCTTCAACCTAGCAAGACTGAGAGCAAACCCTTATGGAAAAACAACACGTGGAAAATCACAATTTCACATTTTTACATGTTTTGCACATGTGAAACCATGTGTTTTTGGAACACTTCACATGTGATGATATTTCACATGAAGTTTCTCATGTGGATTTTCACGTGATCACATAACCTTTCACAGGTGAGATTTCACAGGTGATGCCCTGCAAACAATAATGAGTCATTATGACACACACACACTGTCACCCTGATCTGTTCACCTGTCTTGTGCTTATCTCCACCCCCCACCAGGTGTCTCTTATTTTTCCCCATTATCCCCCTGTGTATTCATACCTGCGTTTTCTGTTTGCCTGTTGCCAGTTCGTCTTGTTTTGTCGGGTCTTACCAGCATGTTTCCCGTTTCTCCTGTTCTCAAGTTTTTGTTTTCTATTCTTCCCGGTTCTGACCTTTCTGCCTGTCCTGACCCTGAGCCTGCCTGCCATTCTGTCCCTGATTGACTCTGCCTTGGATTACGAACCTCTGCCTGTCCTCGACCTGCCCTTTGCCTGCACCTTTGTTCTAATAAATATTTGGAGAATCTAACTATCCGCCTCCTGTGTCTGCATCTGGGCCACATCCAGAGTCGTGATACACACAGCACTTTTAACATAGTGTTTTCAACTTACATATTTTACACACTTTAACAAACAATACTATATTGTGTATGTTTATTTATACAGTAATTATTATTCAGCATGTCTTACCTGAGATTTTAACTCACAACCTCTTGGTTTACAGCATTCCGATCTTCCTGCTATGCCACAATATCTGTGTCAGTAACCGATTTTGACTGTATTGCTACACTTTGGACTTAAAATTAAATCCCAACCTTGTTAAAATACAGTCAAGAAAATACAGTCACTACATGTGTAGTGTCATGGTATTGCATGTAGAAATGTTTCATCCCCATGTCACATTTATTTCACATTCATTTCACATGAGATAATGTTCTTCCATGTGCTCACACGTTGTCACATGTAGTTTTGTTGTCACATGTTGCGTCACATGTTGCCACATGTTATTACATTAACTTCACATGAAATTACATTTGATCACGAGATAACACAAAATCACGTGTTCACATGAAATGCATGTGTTTTTTCTGTAAGGGAAGACATAGACATGGTCGGGAGATCAGTATTCAGCCCAGCCATGTCCTTCCACAGCATTTGAGATTTAAGGTTAGAGAATGATGCTGCCTGCAAGGTGCAATGTGCTTTGCATTGTAACTAATTATGATCGGTTGCTCTGCACAAAGTGTTTGAGGATGGCTTTACTCATAAATAGTTGATTTGATTATAATACACGTCTAGTCAGGCAGTGGCATAGTAATAGATGACATATCTTCAGATTATAATTACATTATATGACTAGGCAGGGAGTACACAGTAATTGCCTCTGGCTTTCATAAATATTGGCCTCTGGCCTCAATGTGTTCTTGTTGATTAATGAAAAAGGGGATTAGTAGCAGAAATGGGTTAAAATGGTATTTGTTTTCTTTCAAATTCTTCAGCTGTTCTTGATTGAGCATGTCTGACTCAATGTGCTCACTGAAATAGTCCAAGAAGTGCAACCCCGTCCGTCTGGTACCTCAGACAGGCTCAATCAGACGCTCAAAGTATTTGAAAGAAAACAAATACTATTTCAACCCAGGTCTCATAAGTAGCAGGTCTTACCACAGCGTAGATGACTAGCTGCAGCTGGGTTTTGGTCTCATAGTCCAATGGCTTGTCCAGGATCACTTTACCACTGTTGGGCAGGTCTATCCTGAAGTAGCTGGCATCAGGCTGGGTTGAGAGGAAACATGGAAATTAATGGTCATTAATTTAGTGCACAGATGGTCTGCCGAGCGATTGACACAGAGGTGTAATCAGCAAGGTTAGGAGGTATAGGACCATTTAAAATAGAATGAATTTGAGTAGATGTTGGGTTGCCACTATAAGTGTATATATTGGGTCATTGTTTGAAATAAACAGGAACATGACAACAGGATTCAACACTGTGGTGAAGTGCCTACTAGAGAGCGAGGTGTTTTATTGGTAAAAATACAGTTTGACTGCTGTCAATGAACTCTTCCTACTTTCCTACTTTCACACACTGTCGCATCATGATTCTCTGTAAATTCAATCTCATGGTACTGTCAAATCAAATCAAATTTTATTTGTCACATACACGTGTTTAGCAGATGTTATTGTAGGTGTAGCGAAATGCTTGTGTTTCTAGCTCCAACAGTGCAGTAATATCTAACAATTTCACAACAATACACACAATACTCACAAATCTAAAGTCAAGGAATGGAATTAAGAATATATAAATACTTGGACGAGCAATGTCAGAGCGGCATAGACTTAAGATACAGTAGAATAGGATAGAATACAGTATATACATATGAGATGAGTAATTAAAAATATGTAAACATTATTAAAGTGACTAGTGTTCCATTATTAAAGTGGCCAGTGATTTCGAGTCTATGTATATAGGGCAGCAGCCTCTAATGTGCTAGTTATGTCTATTTAACAGTCTGATGTCCTTGAGATAGAAGCTGTTTTTTGATCCCAGCTTTGATGCACCTGTACCGACCTCGCCTTCTGGATGATAGCGGGGTGAACAGGCAGTGGCTCGGGTGTTTGTTGTCCTTGATGATCTTTTTGGCCTTCCTGTGACATCGGGTGCTGTAGGTGTCCTGGAAGGCAGGTAGTTTGCCCCCGGTGATGCGTTGGGGAGACCGCCCACCTTTTGGAGAGACCTGCGGTTGCGGTCGGTGCAGTTGCCGTACCAAGTAGTGATACAGCCCGACAGGATGCTCTCAATTGTGCATCGCGAAAAGTTTTTGAGGGTTTTAGGTGCCAAGCCAAATTTCTTCAGCCTCTTGAGGTTGAAGAGGCTCTGTTGCGCCTTCTTCACCACACTGTCTGTGTGGGTAAACCATTTCAGTTTGTCAGTGATGTGTACGCAGAGGATCTTGAAGCTTTCCACCTTCTCTACTGGCGGTCCTCGAGCTTAATAATGAGCTTGGAGGGTACTATGGTGTTGAATACTGAGCTATAGTCAATGAACATCATTCTTACATAGGTATTCCTCTTGTCCAGATGGGATAGGGCAGTGTGCAGTGCGATGGCAATTGCATCGTCTGTGGATCTATTGGGGCGGTAAGCAAATTGAAGTGGGTCTAGGGTGTCAGGTAAGGTAGAGGTGATATGATCCTTGACTGGTCTCGCAAAGCACTTCATGATGACAAAAGTGAGTGCTACGGGGCGATAGTCATTTAGTTCAGTTACCTTTACTTTCTTGGGTACAGGAACAATGGTTGACATCTTGAAGCATGTGGGAAAAGCAGACTGGGATAGGGAGAGATTGAATATATCCGTAAACACTCCAGCCAGCTGGTCTGCACATGCTCTGAGAACGCGGCTAGGGATGCCATCTGGGCCCGGCAGCCTTGCGAGGGTTAACACGCTTAAATGTCTTACTCACATCGGCCACGGAGAAGGAGAGCCCACAGTCCTTGGTAGCGGGCCACGACAGTGGAACTGTGTTATCCTCAAAGTGGGCGAAGAAGGTGTTTAGCTTGTCCGGAAGCAAGACGTCGGTGTCTGCGACGTGGCTGGTTTTCCCTTTGTAGTCTGTGATTGTCTTGAATTGCAACTATACTTTGTCTCTATGCTGACATTCTGCCTGTTTGATTGCCTTATGGAGGGAATAACTACACTGTTTGTATTCAGCCTTATTCCCAGTCACCTTGCCATGGTTAAATGCGATGGTTCGCACTTGTAGGCATCTCGGAAGTTGTAGTAGCAGTGATCGAGTGTTTTAGCAGCGCGAGTACTACATTCAATGTGTTGATAGAACTTCGGTTTTCTCAAATTTGCTTGGTTAAAATCCCCAGCTACAATAAATGTGGCCTCGGGATATGTGGTTTCCAGTTTGCATGAAGTCCAGTGAAGTTCTTTGAGGGCCATCGTGGTGTCGGCTTGAGGGGGAATATACACGGCTGTGACTATAACCGAAGAGAATTCTCTTGGGAGGTAATACGGTCTGCATTTGATTGTGAGGTATTCTAAGTTGGCTGAACAAAAGGACTAGAGTTCCTGTATGTTGTCTCAATTACACAATGAGTAGTTAATCATGAAACATACACCCCCGCCCTTCTTCATCCCGGAAATAATATTTATTCCTGTCTGCACGATGAACTGAGAACCCAACTGGCTGTATGGACTCAGACAGTATATCCCGATGTTTCCGTGAAACCGAGTATGTTACAGTCCTTGATGTCTCTCTGAAAGAAAATCCTCGCCAAGAGATTGAACATTAGCAAATAATATACTCGGAAGCGGTGGGTGGTGTGTACGCCTCCTGAGTCGGACTAGAAGTCCAATCCAAGTACCTCTCCTCCTGGAATCAGTTCAATTGTTCTGGGGGGTACGAACAAAGGATCCGAGTTGGGAAAATCTTATTCCTAGTCATAATGCTGATAATGCTGGTGAGTTACTGCCGCTCTGATATCTAAAAGCTATTCCCGGCTGAATGTAATAACACAATTGTTTTGGTGGTGCTAATAATGTTCGAAATAACACATAAAAAAACAAAATACTGCAAAGTTTCTTATGAGCTAGAAGCACGGCAGCCCTATCTGTCGGCGCCATTTTTCATACCAAGGCTCTGTCGATGATGTAGGTGATGGTGTCTCCATCAGCATCGATGGCCTTGACGGTGAAGACTACAGAGTTGACTGCAGTGAGCTGAGGATTGATGAAATACAGAAGACCTGTCATTATGCATCTGAAACACAAGATTATCTCTATTATCAAAGTGTGATCTAGAGATGTATCTTTACCTCACTTATGTAACGTGGTTGTATAGTCTTCTCAAAGAACCTTGGTTTGTTGTCGTTTTCATTCAGGATCTCAACTATGACCCTGTATTCACTCTAGAGAAAGAAAATGGTATGTTCAGAAACTCAGTGTAGGTATTTCCTCTCCTTCATTTTGAGTCGGTTCACATTCTAAATTTACAGGTTGGGAATAACATGCTGTAGGCCTAGTTGAGATGGAGTAATTGAGATGCCTTACCTGTATTATGTCATCTTCATAACATGTTAATGCTGCCATCAAAACAGATCCCTGGCGCTTGGAGAGAAAAAGCTATTAATTATACTTGTTAAGTATGAACTGTCAAAGATATTAATGTGTCCTATTCAATCAAAACTGTTTTTCTGGTATAAGAATTAAAACAGAAGGACAGCAACAGCGTGATGTCTTATTACCTCTCGATCCAGGACTCTTAAAACGGATGAGTTTAGCCTGATGGTTCTCCCTTCAAGGTAGAACCAATTGGCGTTCTCACCGGTGAGGCACAAGCGAATGCTATTGACTCCTGTAGGGTCCCCCGACGATGCTGAGGTTCGCTATGAACTCTCCTACGGGGCTGTTCTCGCTCACCGTTGCAAAGATGTCCGACCCACCCAGGCAGAGGCTGGCTGTCAATCAACAGACACAGATTTGGGGTCAATGGCTCTCAATTAAATTACTTAAATTAAATGTCAATGACTTATGTTCATTAGCGGTTCAACCATAAGTAGCATTGTTCTCTTTATTAGGCCAGGTGGCATTGTAGTTTTGTTTTAATTGGTTAATTACTAAAACCATACCATTGGTCACACAGTTTTTGCAGTTTCATGTTGAGGCGACTGAAGAAGCAAGACGAAGCTATTCCCCACAGTGAGAGTTTGATTGAACTCTGGCCTACCTTTGATGACATGGTAGGATGTGTTTATTGCCAGCTGGCAGAGGAATAACCCCCATGGGGTCAACATCTTCCTCTAGCCTCCTGAGCCTCCAGTCTCTCAGCCACAACTGCAACCCACAGAAACCAGCAGCAAAATAGCGGTGTTATATTTTTATAACTTAATCCAGCAGAGACCGGATGTTAAGTTCTGTATTATATGCAAATCATTATTGACAGCATTTAGGTAACCAGGATCCCAAAAAACGTTTGTGATTAAGATTGTTTGTTTTCCAATATGAGGTACACTCAGTCCAGCATTAGTTGACAACCGTTTCCCCTTTGTTTACATCCTGGCATTCACCGCTAGTCCTCCTTCTAATACTATAAATCAGTGGTTCCCAACTTTTTTTGGTTACTTGAAGTACCCCCTCGTGCATTTTACCAGTAGGACTAGGGTCTTATGAATCTTCTCAAGTACCCCCTGTGGATAGACCTAGTACCCCTGTTTGGGAACCACTGCTACAAACTATTTTGTCCGTCTTTGGTCACTCCTAACAACCTTCTGCCAAGGCAGTTACAGTAACCAGCTCGGGTAACATGACTTTCACTGCGGCCTCTCTTGTTAAACCCCACCTCAGTGTCCACTAAGTGTTCTCAGTGCCTGAAAGCTTTTTTTGGCTCCTTGTATAATCAACTTTGAAATCCTCAATATTTTCCTTTCTCTGATGTTTTTTAGGTCTATATCTTACACCAAAACAAGTTAACTTGTGTAATTTACCGTAATTCATTATGACTAATGTTGACTAATGAACCACTCCCTCCGGTAATCCTTTCATGTTTGTTTTGTGTTGATCACATTAAATGACTGCGGTTTGATTAGCCCGGGGCCAGTGCTAGTAAATTGTTAGCCTGTGTACCAGTCTGTTTAGCTATTCCACTACTTGCCACTCCTTGTCATGTTTGGCATGACATTTCCATATGGAGTTGACATGAGAGCAGAAACGGACTGGCACCCAGGCTAGTCATTTTTAGCTAGGTCCATTTATCAGATTTCTCTGCCTATGAGTGTCCACTGAGTGTCAGTCACCCTCCTTCCTGCTCTCAGCAGTCAGAACCTGGATTGGTCACACACCTTTACTGCTCTCAAAACTTTACTGTCATAGAATCAATTCAATTTTTTTCTCCCCAATTTCGATCTTGTCTCATCGTTGCAACTCCACTAAGGGCTCGGGAGGCGACGGCCGAGTCATGCATCCTCCGAAACATGACCCGCCAAACCGCGCTCCTTAACACCTGCTCGCTGAACCCGGAAGCCAGCCGCACCAATGTGTCGGAGGAAACACTGTTCACCTGATGACAAGGTCAACCTGCAGGCACCCGGCTGGCCACAGGTAGTTGCTAGAGCGCGATCAGTCAAATAAAGCCCCCCAGCCAAACCCTAACCCGGACGACGCTGGGCCAATTGTGCTTCGCCCTATGGGACTCCCAATCACGGCCGGTTTTGATACAGCCCGGGATCAAATCCGGGTCTGTAGTGACGCCTCTAGATCGCTGCGCCCCTCGGGAGGCCAACTGTCATAGAATCTTACTTTAATATATTTTCCTGTTGACTATTTACTGTTTAAATGACAGTGTGTTTAGATGCCACCTGTGGCTTGAGTGTAAAAATGCACACGCTGCTCAGTGTAGTTATAAGGTTCAGTGTGAGAATTAGGCTATGTGTCTGAGTTGTGTGTTTGGAAGGTCTCGTCTGACCTCTCTGACCTAACAGAGCAAGAGAATAATGAGGTGAAGTACAGGTACTGTTGAGCGTGAAAAGCCCAGCAGCGTTGCAGTTCTTGACACAAACCGGTGCGCCTGGCACCTACTACCATACCCTGTTCAAAGACACTTAAATATTTTGTCTTGCCCATTCAACCTCTGAAAGGCACACATACACAATCCATGTCTCAATTGTCTCAAGGCATAAAACTTCTTCTTTAACCTGTCTCCTCCCCTTCATCTACATTGATTGAAGTGGATTTAGCAAGTGACATTAATAAGGGATCATAGCTTTCACCTGGATTCACCTGGTAAGTCTATGTCATGGAAAGAGCAGGTGTTAATGTTTTGTACACTCCATGTATAATATTGATTGGGTTCATGGCACTCACCCCAAAAAACAAATCAGTTCACTCATTTAGTGTGGCAAGTATATGAAAATGAAATTATACATTTCTTAGAACAGTTCTTTTTTTGTATTGCACAATAGATTAAAAAGAGTAGAGACTGATGAAGCAGCTGGTAAGGCTGTGGATAATGCTGTGTGTGTCTACTGGTTATTAGGAGTGGAGTCAGTCTGTCTCTGGATTAATACCGTCTTTAATCTGATTGAAATACCTTCGCAACAGGAAGTAGGTCTCTGTCACACGGGCAGATAACAGGGGATTACACATTGAACATTATTCCATATCCTATCCAGCCTGACTTGACACACCTGTCCCTGGCAGATGTAGACGTAAGTGTGTGTTTGTGTCACCCATTTGTGTCTGGGTCGGTCTGGTTCACTATAATAATACAATTAATAGGCAGTTTTAACGGAGGGATGCAGAAATTGTAAACAAGCTTTCATCAAACTTGCATTTACATACAGTTGTGCACTTATTTATTGGTTCCCTTGCAATTAACACTGAAGTGCAATGGAGCAGAATATTCAGTTTTCTCTTTTCAAAACTGGTTGAATGGCTGTTTTCACAATGTAGGCAACCTACCGCAGTTGAGAAATTACCAGGAAAATGAGAATCACCTGTTTCCAACCAAATTAATTTGAATTCTGATTGATTAAGTCCAGGCCATTTTTTGACTTTGATGTGAAAAATCTCAATTTCAATTTAGATTTATTTTTCTAAATTTCAACATATTTTAAAATAAATAGTGAATTGTGCAAGGGTGGCAATATGTTAAAGCACAACGGTAGTTATTTTAAGTACCTCTGTGCACTGTTTTGACAGCGGCCTCACCCAGCCTTCCTATAGTCTGTTGCTGGAAATTGAGCTCTAGCTGAATAGGCCTGCGTTGCCCAGTTTGTTTCTTTCTGAAAAGCTATCTGAACTCCTCTCATGCCCTGCACCCATCACAATTAACTAAACTCAAAGTGCTTTTGATAACTGAACAAAGGAATTACTGATCCATTAGGGCCCGCTTTGAACATTCCCTAAACTTAACCCTTTAACCTAACTCCTAAACCTATTCTTAACTCTATCCTTAACCCTATCCCTAACCCTATCCTTAACCCCTAACCCTAAGCCCTAGCCTAGCTAACGTTAACCTCCTACCTAACGTTAGCGTTAGCCACCTAGCTAACGTTAGCCACAACAAATTGGAATTGGTAACGTTGCATATTCGTAACATATTGTATGAATTGTAATTCGTAGTATATCGATGATAGACATCCACAAATTAATACCCAGGTTGAATCATAGCATAACAGAAGGTTAATCCATTATGATATTTTTGGTCACACACACCAGATATTAATTCAGTTGGAATATTATGTTCCCTAGACTAAAGGTTATTGTTTGCAATTATCACCACTTAGTTAGAAGGCAATGGAGGTGGGAGCCCTTTAATGCACGTGTAGCTCAAGGTGATGTGATGTCGCAATGATGTGAACATTTGTCAGGAGGCTTAGCACTTCACCCACAATCTTACATACACTCATACACACACACTCACACATTTTCTTCTACACATACTAACTTACACTAACTTAGATGCTCACACCATACTCACTGTTGTCCGGTAGCTGAATGGTCAAAGCCTGAGCCGAGGCTCTCACGCTCGCGGTGTCCCTCGCCTATTCTGTCTGTTCCAGCCCCTCGGTTTCAGCCACATATTTCCCCCTGTGGCAGAACTTTCTCCCAGGGTCAAACAATCAAGAGCAGTGACGACAGCACTAAACGCTCCAGTCCCGCTTCTCCCACCACCACCGGTTGAGCCCTGTTCCCCAAGCGTGGGAGCGTGGCACAAAGAGAGAGAGAGGGAGAGAAAGAGGGAGGTGTGTGTGTTGGGAGAGAGCATTAAGAGCTCCTACGTAGCGCACAGACTGGGGGCTTAGCTGGCATTTCCAGGACAGGATAGCCATCCAGTACAGCAGCTGACAGAGAGGGAGGTTAAACCGAGAACAACGCTGGCTGTGCTGCTAATGCTAATGACACTAAATCAGCCGAGGGGTGTCCGTAGAGATCTCCCACCAAGACCCCATATCACTCTCACTAGTCCCTATGAGCCCCCTGCTGGGTAGTGTCTGACGGATCACTTGGTGTGCTGAAGAATCATCATGACACCCCATTAGTGTTGTGAATCCACGCAGGAAGAGAGGCCTTGGTTTCCCTTCCAATTACAGAAGCTCTGTTAACGGCAACACAATGCAACACCACCAGTTAGGATGAAACCGACAAAACGTGCCGCCATACTGTAGGAGTATGGATTTTGGTGTCGGAATAAAATGATTAATCAGATGAGGAAAAAAAGATACAGTAAAGCGATTATCGCAGCATGTTTTCAATCAACCCCAAACAGTACTGTATAGCTTACCGTGGTAGTGTTTACCTTGGTATATCTATTCTGCTGTTGACTAAATGATAGTAGAGTTACAATCAGTTTACAGTACAGCAGCCCTTTTCTAAAGCCAGATGCCTCCCTCTTTGTCTCCCTCTTTTTTTAGAGGCCTTTGGGTAACTCACACCATGCAATTCCTTAATTACTTTGGACAAGGTTTTAAACCGCTTGGCCCACACACACTCTCTCGCTCTCTCTCTCTCTCTCTCTCTCTCTCTCTCTCTCGCTTCCTCCCTCTCTCTTCTTCACAAATGTGCTTTCCCCTATCTCTATAAGGAAACCTATAGGCAATGGCAGCAGTTGCCTGCATAGTGCTGCACATTTGCTCCTGCACTAACATTTAATTCTACTTTACCGGTATATCAGCAGGGCTCCTGCCGTGTTGCAGCAGGTTAATAGGCTTAGGGTCTCTTACTGCTGTGCTGATTAACAGTTATTGTGGATTAGACACGTATCCATCCGAAGCTGTGCGTGGGTAAAATCCGAGGGAAAGCCAATCCAGAAAAGAATGTGTTGTGATAATTGCGTTGTTTGCTTTATAACCTGTTAGTTCATATACCTTGACACGGTGATGTATAGGCCTAAGGCCGAGACAATAAGAAGACAAAGTGGCAGAATAAATTCAACCACACATTTGTTTAATTACAAGACCGGAGAGCAACATCTGTCCGGTGAAGCCCACAAAACATATTGTATGTAACAAACAGCATGTGAGCTACAGCATGGTCATGCATGGTAATGTTTCCCACATTTTCGGACTACTAAACAACTATTGATTTACAACTATTGATTTAGAACCATTGATTTACCGCAAGTTGCAAAGAATACAGGAGCTGCCTCCACTGTTCCAGAACCATTTCAACTTCAACGTTCCAACATAATGTAATCACCTGCAGCGCCTTCAGAAAGTATTCAGACCCCTTGACTTTTTCCACATTTTGTTTCATTACAGCCTTATTCTAAAATGGATTAAATTGTTATTTTTCCTCATCAAGTTACACACAATACCCCATAATGACAAAGCAAAAACAAGATTTTGGAAATTTTTACACATTTATTAAAAAACAGACAACTGAAATATCACAGTCGGGAGATTACATACACCTTAGTCAAATACATTTAAACTCAGTTTTTCACAATTCCTGACATTTAATCCTAATAAAAATTCCCTGTTTTAGGTCAGTTAAGATCACCACTTTATTTTAAGAATGTGAAATGTCAGAATAATAGTAGAGAGAATTATTTCTTTCAGCAATTATTTCTTTCATCACATTCTTTCATCACACAATACCCCATAATGACAAAGCAAAAACAAGCCATTCTTGCCATAATATGGACTTGGTATTTTATGTATTCCAGGTGACAACCTCATGAAGCTGGTTGAGAGAATGCTAAGAGTGTAATTTTTGAAGAATATAAAATATACATATATTCTTTTGGTTACAGTATGAATCCATATGTGTTATTTCATACTGTTGATGTCTTCACTATTATTCTACAATGTAGAAAATAGTAAAAAAAAAAAAGATTTTGACAGGTACTGTATATACTGAGCAAAAACATAAATGTTTTATGAGCTGAAATAAAATGTTTAAGAATTTTTCCATATGCAAAAAAAGCTTATTGCTCTCAAATGTTGTGTACACATTTGTTTATATCCCTGTTCGTGAACATTTCTCCTTTGCCAAGATAACCCAACCACCTGACAGGTTTGGCATATCAAGGAACTGTTTAAACAGCATTATCATTACACAGGTGCACCTTGTGCTGGGGACAATAAAAAGGCCACTCTAAAATGTACAGTTTTGTCACACAACACAATGCCACAGATGTCTCAAGTTTTGAGGGGAGCTTGCAATTGTCATGCTGACTGCAGGAATGTCCACCAGAGCTGTTGCCAAAGAATTGAATGTTCATTTCTCTACCTTAAGCCGCCTCCAACATCATTTTAGAAAATTTGGGGTCCAACCAGCCTCATATCCGCACACCACGTGTAACCAATCCAGCCCAGGACCTCCACATCCGGCTTCTTCACCTGCGGGATCATCTGAGACCAGCCACCCAGACAGCTGATGAAACTGAGGAGTATTTCTGTCTGTAATAAAGCCCTTTTGTGGGGAAAAACTCATTCTGGTTGACTGGGCCTGGCTCCCCAGTGGGTGAGCCAATGCCCTCCCAAGCCCACCCATGGCTGCGCTCCTGCCCAGTCATGTAAAATCCATAGATTAGGTCCTAATTTATTTATTTTAATTTACTGATTTCCTTATTTGAACTGTAACTCAGTACAATTGTTGAAATTGTTGTATGTTGCGTTTATATTTTTGTTTAGCATAAATCATTTGGGACATATCAGTAAGCCCCATTGGACTTAAAAGGTGCAGTGTTCCTATTTTTCACCTGAGGGTGACAGTGTTGTGGAGGCAGTAAATGTATCCTCTCTCTGTGTGGGAGCTGTCAATGTCAACTTTGTCAGAGGCATTGTGTGGAAGGCTCTGCAAATTGTTTTTGTTATCAGCAACCTTAACAGTTGTCTGAAGAAAGTGGCAGGCGATAGCCTCTGCATGCCCCACTACACAAACAACGTAAAAGGAAGAGAAAGGTGACGCTGGGCTGTGGTGACACCACCGTTGCTCTGTTATACTCCAGTACCAACCTCCTCATCTTCCCACGTACAGTAAAGCTCCAAATATTCACAACACCAACCACCATCCGCCCACGCCAAAGACCAACTGACAGCCCACGATGCTCTGCCTTAGGCAGGCGCTTTAGGAGCCTTAGGCAGGCTCTCATTTAGTTGCTTCAGTCCGTAGGCTAAACCCAAACCTCTCTCAACCCCAAACAAAAGGCCTTGTGACTCTGGCTGTGTGGCAACGATTAACCCCCCTGCAGTGGAGTCCTGGTGATGTTGCTCTGCGACCTTGCTAATTGAGAGGCAGCAGACTGGCAGGCCGCAAGGCTGGATGCGCTCAGATTAAACAGAACATTGTCTCTTTCCCTGTAGCCAAGGCATGGTCTTACTGGGATAAGGGCAAGGCCTGCCTTTTGCCTCTGCTTCAGTACATGTGCATGGAATTAAAGGAAAGCCTTGAGGGCTATCCACGTACTGTAGAGATAGGGAATTGAAAAAATGAATGATGCTTTGATGTTGTGGTGTATGTTTTTGATTGATTGCTGTGTGAATACAGATCATACATTGTGTAACATGTAATGACAATGGCATACACATGTTTGTGTCCTGATCATGTCGTTTACAGCCTTATATGTCTGAGCTCCCACAGACTCCCCAGTTTATTTTAAGTTATGCAATTTGAATAATGATCCTGCTTTATTTTCACTCCTGAAGCATGTAAGAATCTAGTTGAAAGACCTCGAAACACAAGTTCTTTACCATTCGGCCATCAGATTTGCCATCAATGCTCCTTATAGGACACATCACTGCACTTTATACTCCTCTGTAAACTGGTCATCTCTGTATACCTGTCGCAAGACCCGCTGGTTGATGCTTATTTATAAAACCCTCTTAGGCCTCACGACCCCCTAGCTGAGATATCTACTGCAGCCCTCATCCTTCACATACAACACCCGTTCTGCCATTCACATTCTGTTAAAGGTCCCCAAAGCACACACATCTCTGGGTCGCTCCTCTTTTCAGTTCACAGCAGCTAGCGACTGGAACGAGCTGCAACAAACACTCAAACTGGACAGTTTTATCTCAATCTCTTCATTCAAAGACTCAATCATGGACACTCTTACTGACAGTTGTGGCTGCTTTGTGTGATGTATTGTTGTCTCTACCTTCTTGACCTTTGTTCTGTTGACTGTGCCCAATAATGTTTGTACCATGTTTTGTGCTGCTACCATGTTGTGTTGTCATGTGTTACTGCCTTGCTATGTTGTTGTCTTAGGTCTCTCTTTATGTAGTGTTGTGTTGTCTCTATTCTTGTAATGTGTGTTTTGTCCTATATTTATATTGTATTATTATAAAAAATGTTATCCCAGGCCCCTGTCCCCGCAGGAGGCCTTTTGCCTTTTGGTAGGCCGTCATTGTAAATAAGAATTTGTTCTTAACTGACTTGCCTAGTTAAATAAAGGTGAAATAAAAATCATCCTTTTGTCTGTCTATTTCAATTTAACCTTTATATAACTAGGCAAGTCAGTTAAGAACAAATTCTTATTTACAATGACGGCCTAGGAACAGTGGGTTAACTGCCTTGTTCAGGGTCAGAACGACAGATTTTTACCTTGTCAGCTCTGGGATTCAATCTAGCAACCTTTCGGTTACTTGCCCAATGCTCTAACCACTAGGTACCTGCCGCCCCTAACCACTAGGCTACCTGCCGCCCCTAAATTAGTCCTATGTACGGGATACACATGGTATACAACTGTCCAACTTGCAGGTTCCTTCTCGACAATGCAACAACAATAAGAAATAATAAAATATAAGAATAGGAACATAAAGTAAATGGCTCAGTAGAATATAATAAACATTTTAGCATAAGTACTGTATAATACAGGAAGGCACAATTTATAGTTCAATATTTACATGTGTTTTGGGGAAGGGGGATTGGGGAGCGGTATTTAGCAATCATAATACAATCTGGTAGCAGCAGTTATGATGTGTGTGTCGCATGAATGTATATACACTGACTATACAACACATTAAGAACACCTTCTCTTTCCAATTGAGACATTGAGAACCGTGTATGTGTACCATTCAGAGGGTGAATGTGCAAGACAAAATATTTGTGCCTTTGAACACGGTATGGTAGTAGGTGTTAGGCACACCGATTTGTGTCAAGAACTGCAATGCTGCAGAGTTTTTCATGCTCAACAGTTTCCTGTGTGTATCAGGAATGGTCCACCACCAAAAGGACATCCAGCCAACTTGACACAACTGTGGGAAGCATTGGAGTCAATGTGGGCCAGTTCCCTGTGGAATGCTTCGACACCTTGTAGAGTCCATGCCCCAAAGACGTTTGGTATACTCCATGTATGTGTGTGTGTGTGTGTGTATGTGTGTGTGTGTGTGTGTCTGTAGATGAGTGTATATCTGTGTGGGTGCGTGAGTGTGTGTGTGTGCAGAGAGTCAGTGCAGGTGATCAGTCCAGTTCAAGGTTTCAGCAGACTGATGGTTTGTATATAGAAACTGTCTCTGAGCCTGTTGGTATCAGACCTCATGCTCTGATGCCATCTGCCCGACGGTAAGGGAGTGAGCAGCTCGTGGCTAGGGTGTGTGAGGTCCTTGATGATGCTGCGGGCCTTCCCCAGGCACGGTTTTGATTAGATGTCCTGGATGGGTGGGAGCACGGTCCCAGGGATGTACTGGGCCGTCTTCACCACCTGCTGGAGGGCCTTGCGGTCATTGACAGAGCAATTCCCGTACCAGGCCGTGATGCAACTGGTCAGGACGGTAGTATTTGGAGAGGACCTGGGATGGCATGCCGAATTTCTTCAGCTGCCTTAGGAAGTAGAGACGCTGTTACTCCCTCTTGACAAGAGTGGTGGTGTTGTTGGCCCATGTCAAGTCCTCTGTGATGTGGACCCAGAGTAACTTTAAACGGATGGTTATCAGACCTACAACCGTGGTGTCGACAGAAAACTCTGCCACTACTTTTGTCTGTCTCTGTCTTTGTTTCTGTCTGTCGGTCTGTCTAAAATGTGTTTCCCTAACTCCTCATGGTGTTTATAAGAGGCAGCCAGGCACTCTGGTGGAACAAACCAGCGACGGGGTGGTAACCTCTCTCTCTCTCTCTCTCTCTCTCTCTCTCTCTCTCTCTCTCTCTCTCTCATATATCTATTTCCCTCTGTTTCGCCTTTCCTCCCTCCCTGTATGTACCCATCTCTCTATCAGTCTGTATGTCCGTGTATCTCTCTCTCTAGAAAACAATATATATCCCACCTCTGCACTCTTTACTTACTTGTTCTCTATCTCGTTCTCCCTCCTCCTGTTTAAGGGCCAGTTTCTCCACTTCACCTGATTCTACGCCTGGTGACCGTTCTGCCATTGTTCTCATCCATTTACCTTTCTCAGGCTCAGGGCTAGATGTCACGACAATTAAACATAGCTTCTGGGCCAGCAGTAGTCTGGAATATGTCAATGAATCTCTAGTCTCCTTTAGCTTCCCTAAATGTATCACAAGAGCCTGACATAAAAACCCATGAAGTTATTGTCCAATGTGCACTAAGGCTGCATTTATTGGGGTCTGATTTCGTGTTCCCTCCCGCTGAGTTGGCCACTAGTGTGGAGGTGTAAATTACCTCATGCTATTATGCATTAACACCTTATGTTGGGAATGAAGTGGAGTTATATTGTGAATAGAACAGGAGAGGTGTTGAAGAACATGCGATTGATTGATGTCATGCACATTCTGAGAGCGTCTATTTTAGATGCTAATTAAACACACTATTTCACACAGAATAGATCATTAGTGGTGTATTTTGGGTATATGTGTGTGAGAGAGAGCGAAAGAGGGGCAGACAGAGAGAGAGAGAGGGGGAGAGAGAGAGGGGGAGATAGAGAGGGACAGACAGAGAGAGAGAGAGAGAGAGAGAGAGAGAGAGAGAGAGAGAGAGAGAGAGAGAGAGAGAGAGAGAGAGGCTAATGTGATGTGTGTGTCCTTAGCTAGTGAGCTCCTTTCCTGTTTTGAACATCTTGCCACTTACTCATCTCTCTCTCTCACTCTCTCACTCCACCTCTCTCCCTTTATTTCCCTCCCTCTCTCTTTTCCCCCCTGTTTTATCTATCCTCTGACACTTTGTGTCTGTCGGATTAGCACCTTTAGTTTCTCAGCAGACAGGTGGGGAACATCATTAGAGCTCCACAAATAGTCTCATCAGCGGGAGAGAGGTGTCACTTTAAAAAACACAATGTTGTACATTGGAGTCATGCGATGGTTACGTCATGCACTGCTACACCGAGGCCCAGGTGGAAAATTTTTCTCAGCTAGAGAGTTAGAGAGAGTGCGAGAGAGAGAGAGAAATTAGTATGGAAACTAGGCTCATATCTGCATTGGGATCCTTTTTCAATCATAATTAATGGGCTTTCTCTCAAGAGTAGTGATTGCTGAATGATATATTGTTGTGTAGCACTCATAAGGTGATATTTTCTGTACAATCAATCATCGGAATGAAAGCTGCCGTCAAGGCCTCCACTTGATAAAACGCAGCACAACAGTCTGATGGGAGATCAGTCTTCATACACAGTAATTTGAAATCCAAGCGGAGGCAGCATTTTTTACAGCACTCCTCAGATCAGACTCTCATTTTACAAATAGTCTTGATTCAAACCAAGGGCGCAACTTTGGTTTTAGAAGTGGGGGTGACATTGTTATTATACATTTTTTATCCAGTCAGATAAACACTCCAAACAGCCTACCCGACCGCTCAGAGACATCCGCAAAGCCCACCGTTGCCTCGGTTTGTATCTCCCCCGTCCCCTGCCCCCAGTGAAAGTTGACACATCAGCCATGTGCATGTTTAATGATGATGCTCAGTGTGAAATCTCATCAGGTATGTCAACTGTTGCACCAGGGTGGATCAATCTTTAATTATTTTACCTCAGGGGTCAAATAATAACTTGAGATATTACGCACCTATAACTCAAACTTTCCCATTGATCATGTATTGATATCAGTGTAGGATTAGCAGGAATATTGGAGTTGCACACGTTGTTCAGAAGATATAATTTGGCCTTAAAAGAACTTCAATCTAAAACTTTTAACCCTCGGGCCCCTTGATGAATTCAAGAAGCTTGTTTTTATTTTATTTTATAAAATTGCCTGTTTTGTGTTTAACTTTGACTTTGACACATTATTTCAAAGACTATTGAGTACTTTTGTTTGAGTGTGGACAGCATTCCTTAGTAGAGTACAATTTTTAAAAGCTCTTCAGTTCCTCACAGCTTCAGATCTGCTTTCTCGATATTAGACTCACACATAAGTGTGTGCCTGTTTTTTCAGGTAGTATACAGACATTCTGTAAGGGGTCTTGGGTCTTCCGGAATCAATCGCAGGAAACTGATTAAACAAAAACTCCTTTAATAAGGGACAAGAAATTACTACCAACGTAGTCACACTCCTGCTCACTACACGGAGCCACAATACATGAAACAATCACAGACAAAACTGAGGGGGGAACAGAGGAATTAAATAACACATGCAATTTGGGTAATGTGAACCAGGTGTGATAATTGACAAGACAAACAGAAAATGAGAAATGGATCGGTGGTGGCTAGAACTCCGGTGACGTCGACCGCCGGTAGCCGCTCGAACCAGGAGAGGGACCGACTTCAGCGGAAGTCATGACACATTCAGTGTATCACTAAAAGTGTCACTTTGTTTAAGTGTGTTTTGGGTGTATGTTTTCTCTGTCTAGCTATCAAATATTATGTCTATAAGCCTCTACTGTTTTATGAATGCATTATGTTAACCTGGCCTTCATCTTCCAAAGTCAACTTAAGAAGGCTTTCATAACAATGTCCTTTACTTTCAGGGAAGAATGCACTCTAATGGGGTCCGTTGAAGTCAGAAGAATAGAAGCTGTTTTCTGCAGTATACTTTGGAAGTTCGATACTTTTTTTCATGAATATGTGTCATTGCTACTACACTCCCCTCCGTAATTATTTGGACAGTGAAGCTAAAATGTTTACATTTGGCTCTATACTTCAGCATTTTGGATTTGAGATGAAATGTTTCATATAAGGCAACAGGACAGAATGCCATCTTTTATTTGAGGGTATTTTCATACATATTTGTTTTACCATTTAGAAATGAAAGCACTTTATGTATTTACTCCTCCCATTGGAAGAAGTCATAAGTAATAGTGCATTAAAATAGTCAAAAGTTTAGTATTTGGTCCCATATTCACTGCACACATGATTACATCAAGCTTGTTACCTTAGTGAGAGTTGAGAGTAAAACGTTTCATTATAGAACTACCTTTTAACAAAGTCTGTGTGCTTAGGCAGAAAAAGGGAGACATGAGGGATTAACACGATTTCTCGCTGAGAGGAAAATACAGTCAGTCTAGCATTAATTATAACGCTGCAGGGATGAGAGGAGCTGTGGCCAAACAAAAGGTCACATCAGCGTCTCTGCATGATCATTTGCTCTCCTAGATCTGGGGTGGGCCTGTAATATCTATTTTACTCTCTAACAGAAAAGGTATGGTCAAGAATCTCATCGATAACCCTGTTCATCTACCTCCCCCACATACATCGATTTTTGGTGGTTGTTGCTGTTGTTCTTTTTGATGGTAATGAATCTGAGTGATGTATGTACTGTGTGCTTAAGCTTTTGCTAACCTCTCCACCCTCTTTAGCCTCGTGGGCCTTCCTTCATTGTGGCATTGCTGAATTGATGATTCTGCAAACCGATATTTCCACAACACAGCTACCTGTGTCTGGATCATTTCCTACCAGTTATTTTCAGTTGATGACGGGCCCTGTAAGTTCAAAGCGGTTCATAAGGTTTTTGTCATCTTACAAGGCAGCTGTTGAGAGGGTTCAGTTGTCTCTCAACGTATTTGACGTATTATTGTATTATTATAATTTTTATCACAGGACCTCATTTTCATAGAGGATTGCAGTATCTGACATATATACTGTAACCTAGCAACAAACTAAAGTTTCCCCCAACTTTAATCATAGTACCTTGCCAGTGTCTGCCTGCAGTTGTGGCTTCAAATACCAAGCTGATAACAACTCAAGGGCTCCTTCCTCCATACGTAGTTATAGTGTTCCACATATGTTACGTTCCCCAGTTTCTTTGTTGTGGTTTTGCTTGTATGTGTGTGTTTCAGGATGGCTTCCTGAAATTCCCCCCATTACTAATTGAAGCTGACCCCGCCCCCTCGTCAGTATACAGCTGTATCCCATTAGACTCCTTCTCCAGCTATATAAGCCAGTGTTCTGTTGCTCAGAAGAGAGAGGAGGCTGATTGATGAGGTTTATGGCCAAGGATGAAGTGTTTGTTTGGTTAAACCCGAGTGTTGATTGTTTCTGATAGTGCTGATAGTTATTGCTCAGACAGGTTCTTTTTGTAGTAAATTGTAACCGGTCCTGCTGGTGTGTTCTATCAAAAGGTCCGTATTGATTATTTGAAATTGTTTGTATTTTTCTGTGTTTGTTCCCAGGGGGGAAGGGGAAGGCACCTAGGGAGTGCTTAGGCAAGAGGCCTGCGGGCATACATAACCCGTAGTATTTTACTGTCTATGCACACTAGGTAAGACCTGGACGGACCACCCCCTGTATTTTGGTTAGCGCGCCAGGTGGTGCTAAGTTAGGTAAGTTGTGGGTAGGCAGGTAAAATAGGAGAGGGGGCATTGACTTTTACTTTCTTTGCTTTGGTTCCGTTCAGCCCCTTTTCCCCAAAATTACTGTGTGATGGAATAAATTCCTTGTTAACGGTACCGCTCTCTGCTTTTGTCATCCTTACTCGCACCTACAGTCCCATACCTCTCACGCCACGGGGAATTTAGAGCAGCAGGGAGTTGTGTTCCCTCCTCCAAGAGGTGTACGTAACATAGTGGGGGCTCATCTGGGATTTTAACCCACCGGACCCTGCTGCTCTGAGCTCTCTGTGATTGGTGATTGAGGTGTGGTGATAGGTTGTGAGTTTGGGTGACGTGTTAGTAGGCAGCAGTGTACAAAATGGCTGCCTCAGCCATCTCCCAGTTTATTGAAGCGCCCTCTGTTGAACGGTTGGCGGGGCTGCGGAAAGTAGACCTTTGCGCTATAGCTAACCATTATCGACTCTTCATCCCTGAGAGAGCCCTAAAGGCTGAGCTTTTGGTGCTAGTCAGGGAGGGCTTAATGAGGAAACAAATTTTCTTGTTGAAAGATGACGAGAAGGAGGCTTCAGGAGACGGGTAAACCTTCCGATGCCAAGTCGGAGGACGGCGCGAAGGAAGGGGTTTGCTCGTACCCCCTTTACATTGCCCCGATTTGACCCTTTATCTTCTACTTCGGGTCGTTCAGACGCTAGGCTAAAGGTGAGGCTGGCCCGTTTAGAAATGGAGCAAAAAGATAGACAGATTAGGTTCGATTTAGAAATTAGGAAAATTGAAATCGACAAGGCGGTGAGGATCCGACAACTGGAGCTAGACGCTGGCTCCAGGGCGACTCCACAACCTGCTCATCATCAAGCCCACTTCGATGTGAGGGTTCAGCGAATGTGGTTGCCGATGCACTATCACGGGTTTAGTAACTGGGGATGCTGTTAGTTTTTGTTATTGCAAACTGTATGTTTGCATGTTTTGTGGTGGGTGTGTTACGTCCCCCAGTTTCTGTGTTGTGGTTTTGTATGTGTGTGTTTCAGGATGGCTTCCTGAAATTCCCCCCATTACTAATTGAAGCTGACCCCGCCCCCTCGTCAGGATACAGCTGTATCCCATTACTTTCAGAGTTTCTCTTGAAGGCCCAAGGCTCGACACTCAAGGGCCCTGTCTGATACGTAAAAACTGTGTCCTTACATGATCCTGTCTTTACAATTTTCTGTTTTATGACATTTTGATGGACAATAAAGCATATGGAATTGAATCGCAATAACCATAGATACGACATGTTTTGGTTGGTGAGAAAAAGGTGCGTGGAAGAGCCTGTGATGATGTTAGGTCTACAGTGGCTTGCGAAAGTGTTCACCCCCTTGGCATTTTCCTATTTTGTTGCCGTACAACCTGGAATTAAAATATTTTTGGGGGGTTTGTATCATTTGATTTACACAACATGACTACCACTTTGAAGATGCAAAATATTTGATTGTTAAACAAACAAGAAATAAGACAAATAAAACTTGCATAACTATTCACCCCCCAAAGTCAATACTTTGTAGAGCTGCCTTTTGCAGCAATTACAGCTCAAGTCTCTTGGGGTACGTCTCTATAAGCTTGGCACATCTAGCCACTGGGAGTTTTGCCCATTCTTCAAGGCAATACTGCTCCAGATCCTTCAAGTTGGATGGGTTCCGCTGATGTACAGCAATCTTTAAGTCATACCACAGATTCTCAATTGGATTGAGGTCTGGGCTTGGACTAGGCCATTCCAAGACGTTTAAATGTTTCCCCTTAAACCACTCGAGGGTTGCTTTAGCAGTATGCTTAGGGTCATTGTCCTGCTGGGAGGTGAACCTCCATCCCAGTCTCAAATCTATGGAAGACTGAAACCGGTTTTCCTCAAGAATTTCCCTGTATTTAGCACCATCATTCCTTCAAGTCTGACAAGTTTCTCAGCCCCTGCCGGTGAAAAACAACCCCACAGCATGATGCTGCCACCACCATGCTTCACTGTGGGGATGGTGTTGGGTTTGCGCCAGACATAGCGTTTTCCTTGATGGCCAAAAAGCTCAATTTTTGTCTCATCTGACCAGAGTACTGTCTTCCATATGTTTAGGGAGTCTCCCACATGCCTTTTGGCGAACACCAAACGTGTTTACTTATTTCTTTAAGCAATGGCTTTTTTCTGGCCACTCTTCTGTAAAAGCCCAGCTCTGTGGAGTATACACCTTAAAGTGGTCCTATGGACAGATACTCCAGTGTCCGCTGTGGAGCTTTGGTCTCTTTGTTGCCTCTGATTAATGCCCTCCTTGCCTGGTCGTTGAGTTTTGGTGGGCGGCCCTCTCTTGGCAGGTTTGTTGTGGTGCCATATTCTTTACATTTTTTTATAATGAATTTAATGGCGCTCCGTTTTGATCTATACTTCTCCACAACTTATTCCCTGACCTGTTTGGAGAGCTCCTTGGTCTTCATGGTGCCCCTTGCTTAGTGGTGTTGCAGACTCTGGGGCCTTTCAGAACAGGTGTCTATATACTGAGATCATGTAAAAGATCATGTGACACAGATTGCACACAGGTGGACTTTACTTATCTAATTATGTGACTTCTGAGGGTAATTGTCACGGATCCCTCCGGAACTGTCATTGCGCACACCTGGCCCCAATTACCAATGATTAGTGTTTGTATATATGTGCCCTTTGGTTCTCCATTGAGCTGTCGATTTGTTGTACTATGTCCGTTGGTGCATGTGAGTACCTGTGCTGTGTGTTTTGGCTTTCGTGCCATTGTGCCATTGTGGATTGCGCAGATGATTCCGGGTCTCGTCCCGTGGTTTAATCATTGTGCGCATCTGTATTTATTCCAGGTACTCCTTGCTCTTTTGTTTTGGGTTTCAAACCTGTGTTTTTGTATACGTGTTTGTTTCGTCTTCGTCCCCGTGCCTATACACGGCACGCCGTAATATGAGCATAATAAAAACCCATATTACTCGTTCCTGCACCTGTCTCCCGACCCTTTATACCAACGTGACAGTAATTGGTTTCACCAGACCTTATTTAGGGGCTTCATAGCAAAGGGGGTGGATATATATGCAAGCACCACTTTTCCATATTTAAAAAAAATAATATTTTAAACAAGTTATTTTTTTCACTTCACCAATTTGTACTATTTTGTGTATGCCCATTACATGAAATCCAAATAAAAATATATTTAAATTACAGGTTGTAATGCAACAAAATAGAAAAAACGGCAAGGGGATGAATACTTTTGCAAGACACTGAATGTTTAATGACGAGTTCCTAGGGACACTGATTGGCGGTGAGGTACATTACAGTAGACTATAATCAGTTGCATAACGAGCCCCCTGCAGTGGGGTTGTGAACTCAGCCGTTGTAAATCCATTCATGTCGATAGGGAGACTGTTAAATCATGCAGATGTAATCCCTGACTGACTGTAGTTCTCAGTGGACCAACACCATGGCGCCAACAAGAGGTGTGATGTTGAGGATGCTGTGCCTTCGACAGTGCTGATCAATTTGCATAGTTTGATTAAAAGTACATGTATAACTAACTAAAAATAATGAATCAGTGATGTACAACATGATCTAGGGAAAATAAATTATTTTGCAATGAAATACAGTTGAAGTCAGAAGTTTACATACACCTTAGCCAAGTACATTTATCACAATTCCTAACATTTAAGCCTAGTAAAAATTCCCTGTCTTAGGTCAGTTAGGATCACCACTTTATTTTAAGAATGTGAAATGTCAGAATAATAGTAGAGAGAAGGATTTATTTCAGCTTTTATTTCTTTCATCACATTCCCAGTGGGTCAGAAGTTTACATACACTCAATTAGTATTTGGTAGCATTGCCTTTAAATTGTTTAACTTGGGTCAAACGTTTTGGGTAGCCTTCCACAAGCTTCCCACAATAAGTTAGGTGAGTTTTGGCCCATTCCTCCTGACAGAGCTGGTGTAACTGAGTCAGGTTTGTAGGCCTCCTTGCTTGCACACGCTTCTTCAGTTCTGCCCACAAATCTTCTATAGGATTGAGGTCAGGGCTTTGTGATGGCCACTCCAATACCTTGACTTTGTTGTCCTTAAGTCATTTAGCCACAACTTTGGAAGTATGCTTGGGGTCATTGTCCATTTGGAAGACCATTTGCGACCAAGCTTTAACTTCCTGACTGATGTCTTGAGATGTTGCTTCAATATATCCACATAATTGTCCTTCCTCATGATGCCATCTATTTTGTGAAGTGCACCAGTCCCTCCTGCACTGTGCAGCAAAGCACCCCCTCCTGCAGCAAAGCTGCCCCTCCTGCAGCAAAGCACCCCCACAACATGATGCTGCCACCCCGTGCTTCTCGGTTGGGATGGTGTTCTTCCGCTTGCAAGCCTCCCCCTTTTCCCTCCAAACATAACGATGGTCATTATGGCCAAACAGTTCTATTTTTGTTTCATCAGACCAGAGGACAATTCTCCAAAAAGTACGTTCTTTGTCCCCATGTGCAGTTGCAAACCGTAGTCTTGCTTTTTTATGGCGTACTATTGTTTGTACAGATGAACGTGGTACCTTCAGGCATTTGGAAATTGCTCCCAAGGATGAACCAGACTTGTGGAGGTCTACAATTTTTTTCTGAGGTCTTGGCTGATTACTTTTGATTTTCCCATGATGTCAAGCAAAGAGGCATTGAGTTTGAAGGTAGGCCTTGAAATACATCCACAGGTACACCTCCAATTAATTTAAATGATGTCAATTAGCCTATTTGAAGCTTCTAAAGCCATGACATAATTTTCTGGAATTTTCCAAGCTGTTTAAAGGCACAGTCAATTTAGTGTATGTAAACTTCTGACCCACAGGAATTGTGATACAGTGAATTATAAGTGAAATAACCTGTCTGTCAACAATTGTTGGAAACATTACTTGTGTCATGCACAAAGTAGATGTCCTAACCGACAAAGTTTTAATGACTCCAACCTAAGTGTATGTAAACTTCTGACTTCAACTGTAGGTGTGTTTTGTTAAACTGAAGGATTGCGTTTCAGATTGAGAAAAACAGGAGCAGGGAGTGAGTTAAGATAGAGGGGTGCTTGACTGATCATATGACTCACCCCCTTTGCTCCTCACAGACTCTAAAAGGGCTTAGGCAATGCTCCACCATCCTCACAAATCTATTTCAGGAGGAGTAGAGTGCGAATGAAAGAGCGAGAAATACTTTGGATTGTCTTTCTAACAAAGCCGGGGATAAGGAGGAGCATGAATCAATGGGAAAACAGCTGCATATCTCTCCCTCTTTAACCCACTCAGCAGTGGGCACAAAGCCTCACTGTGTTAACAGACCCTGTAGTGAAAACATGGCGTCCTGTCCTTTAGCCCTGGCCCCGGTCCAGCCAGGACAGGCACAGAGATTAGGGCTATTAAATGCCCTGTTATGAAACCTGAACGTAAAGCATTCCAATGGATTTAGGTTCCACCACCATAGCTGGGACATCTTGTAAATTGCTTCTATTGCTGTGGATTGCTTCAAAAGTCTTTCAAGTATACTTTTTGTGATAACACTCAAAGTTGTTGAGCTGGTTGTAATATCTGTTTCTGCTTCACAGTGACAAACTGGCAAGCCACTTTGTTATTTGAAACGAGTTAGCAGAAACTCGAGTCCAATGTTAATGTACCCAGGTCTTAAATCAGCCTTCCTTCAGTTAACTATGAAAATCATTCATCCACACGTTTCAGAACAACATGTGCAATTACTTCTCAATTAAATTAAAGTCAAAAGTCAAAACATGATTTCCAGGAACAGATTGCTTTTGCTTTGCATTTTAACTAATGACAATAACCCGTTGTGGGCTCATTTAAACTGTCTATTTCACCTTCCGTTCATGCATTGCTGTTGATTTAAGTGTGGACGAATGCCAATGTTTTAGGCACCAGCTGTGAGTTGAGAGAATGCTTAATTAAAGAAGTGAATTGCTAAACATTCTGATTGTTTTCAAGTTTTAATAATACATGACCTTTTTAACTTTGAAGATGGGAGACAGGGAGACAGACACAAAGAACGACAGACAGATGGATGGACATACAGAAACCGGACAGACAGACAGGACATACATACTGTATGTTATTACTTGTCCTTCCTTTTCACATTTCTCCACAACAAAACACGGCCTCCTCTTCCTGTCGAAAAGTTGCTGAATCTCCTCTATACCTCAGTTTGCTCCTCTGTTCACGCACCTTGGTTGGAAAGCCAGGTAGCGGCAGTGATCCCTTCCGTTTATGGGTGTTTTTGTGAGATAACGCTCTAGCAAACCCCTGGTGTCCGACAAGAGAGTTGTGGGCCATTTCCCCTCAGACTGCCTTTGCCTTTAGGGTTTAATAAGAAGAGTCACATTTCCTTGTGTCAGGTCATCATAGCATGGCCAGAGATAAAACGTCAAACTGTGATTGTATCACTCTCGTTGCTCTGCCTTGGCTTTCAAGCCTGCTGTGGGGAAGATTGCTAGTGTGGCTGGCTGTGGATCAGATCTGCGCAGATTGTTTTCATTCATGGTGGCTGGTCTGGCTCAAGTATGGCTCACTGGTCCACATCTCAGATCCCTAAATCTGGGTGTATGTGTTCCTCTAGCTGGGTGAGAGCTGCGTCCGCCATCCACAGCAAACACAGCTCGTTAAGCTCAGGGCTCAAGCCTTTACGCTTGAGGTGAAATTGTATGATTGCGTTTTTCTCTCCCCCTTGTAGACAACACGATAAGCCTCCCTGGCAACATATGCCTTGCAGACAAGGATAATTTCATGTGTAATGGCAATTTCCTTTGGGTGTAATATAGCAGTGTCTTCGGTGGCTTTTGTTGACATGAGGGCATCGACCAACATTCCGTATCGCTTTCAGTGACATGGATAAATAGATTTTACCGATGTAATTTGGGCTCAAATGATTTCATTCTGATTGCGACTAGTGTTCTCAGTTTCTTACATAGGGGAAATATGGCATACATATTATATGGAACATGTTTTATTATGTTTCCATCAACGACAAAGAGAATGGTTTACATTTGTCACGTTCACCTTAGTTAATTCACAGCACTTTTGTAGCACTTGATCAAAATAGGTTATAGTATGACTTTACTAATTATATCATCTTAAATAGTTATATCCACAATGTTGGCCCTGACGTCTGTAATTTGTCACTTCTTGTGGCGTAAATGTTCATGATATTATCTACAGGCAATGTCCGTCATCCACAAGATAGAAAATGTAATGTTTGCTGTATGATACCATGAAAATACCATGAACCTTCACAGAAAACCTGCACATTATTAAATCAAACAGAGAACCGGAAATAACATCGACATTTAATTCTGAGAGAAATCAAAACGCACATATCAAATAGTTACATGTTCTTAAATGTACACACTGTTCACATATTTTATGCCTTTGGGCTATGATATTAACAGTATTCACCATCTGTATCCAAGCAATATTTTACAGGACGAAAAACCGTCACACAGTATCGATGTAAAAACATCAGATACAGTGAGCCACTGTCTTTCAGTTCACAATATGTCATCTAAGGCATCAGTCAAATCCTGTCAGGTTGTCCCCTGTATTGTTCATCCATTTTGACAACCTCACCTTCTGCCAGCACTTAAATCCAGGAAAACCCCTTTGGGTAAGGTAGTCACTCTCACATCCAGCAACCAAGGAGTTTTGTGGCAGATAATTTAATTCAGGTCTCATGGCCGAGAGCAACATTCTAGAATTCAGGTCTCAGAACCTTAAAGATAATTCTTCTTCTGTCTCAATGAATAGTTTGTCACTGAGAGGTTCCAGATCTCAGAACTCAGGTCTCATGCTCGACAGCAGAAAAGTTTGTGAAAGACATTTCGGGAACTCTGCGTTGAAGGCGGTGTAGATGATGGGGTTGACAGCACTGTTGACGTAGCCCAGCCACGTTACCACGGAGATCAGAGTGGGGCTGATTTTGCAGGACACGCACAGCACGTTGGTCACATGTACCACAAAGAAAGGTGTCCAACAGGCTAGGAACACACCTGGTATAGGTGAGAGGGGAGGAGGGGGAGGGGGAGGAGGAGGAGAAGAAGAGGGAGGAGGAGGAAAAGGGGGAGGAAGAGGGGAAATGTGAAGCAGTCAGTCTTTTCAATAAATCAATACATGGCAAGGGATACATAACTACAGTATATTACTATAATGTGAGATGGTAAACATCAATGTGATATGACATTGAGGAAAAGGTGTTTATGACAGACACTGCATATAGAGCTACTGGTTTTGTTTAATTCGAGTATATTGGTATATTGTGAGATGGTAAATATCATGCGATGTCCCATTGAGGAAAAGCTGTCTTTGACAGGCAGACTGTAGCTCACTGAATATAGAGTTACTGGATTTGTATTATCTGTTTGTGGGTGTGTAGAATGAATGCATGTGGCACGAAAAAGTGTTTGCACAGATCATGTGAACCATGGTAGAAGATGGCAATCAAGTGGCTGTTTCCAAGGAGATAGCATCCTCTACTTGTACTGCTGGTCTGCATTACCATGATGTATGATGCCTTACAGACACTTACATCATGTGTTAACTCTATAATTAGCTGGTAACACTTTATCACCTTCCCAGCAAACGTGCCATGATAACGTTGTCACACTGAGTAAAGTTAGTCAGCTCCGCCTGTACACACGGCCTGTGCCAGATATGGTGTGATCAAATCAAATCAAATCAAATTTTATTTGTCACATACACATGGTTAGCAGATGTTAATGCGAGTGTAGCGAAATGCTTGTGCTTCTAGTTCCAACCATGCAGTAGTATCTAACAAGTAATCTAACAAATTCACAACAACTACCTTATACACACAAGAGTAAAGGAATGAATACGAGTATGTACATATAAATATATGGATGAGCGATGGCTGACCGGCATAGGCAAGATGCAGTAGATGGTATGGAGTACAGTATATACACATATATATGAGATGAGTAATGTAGGATATGTAAACATTATATAAATGGCATTGTTTAAAGTGGCTAGTGATACCTTATTTCATCCAATTATAATTATTAAAGTGGCTAGAGATTTGGGTCGATGGCCGAACGGCATAGGCAAGATACAGTAGATGGTTTAGAGTACAGTGTATACATTTGATATGAGTATGTCGGATACGTAAACATTATATACAAAATTGTTTAAAGTGGCTAGTGATACATTTGTTACATCCAATTCCTATGTTTAAAGTGGCTAGAGATTTAAGTCAGTATGTTGGCCGCAGCCACTCAATGTTAGTGATGGCTGTTTAACAGTCTGATGGCCTTGAGGTAGAAGCTGTTTTTTTAGTCTCTCGGTCCCAGCTTTGATGCACCTGTACTGACCTCGCCTTCTGGATGATAGCGGGGTGAACAGGCAGTGGCTCGGGTGGTTGTTGTCCTTGATGATCTTTTTGGCCTTTCTGTGACATCGGGTGGTGTAGGTGTCCTGAACGACTTGCTCAGAGTAGATGTGCGTAGATGTACGTAGACAATGGGTCTGCGTATGTCATATTTTCCTTTCATTCATTCAGCACGCGCGCCAACACTCACAGCTGTGCCCGCACGCACACTTATGGTATGACACAGCTTAGATCCACAACACATAGACTACGGACTCTATTTCTCTCTGCTTTGTCCGTTCAGACACAGCGGGAGTTGGTTTGTCAGTGGATAGATGTGGTCCTGCGTTAGTAAGCAAACAGGCCCAGCATTGTGGGAAGAGACCATGCTGTGGAGGGTGCTATTATTCATTCCTCTATTTTTCCCAACAACACTAGCATAATGCTCAACACATCATCCTAAATCTGTGGAGCATCAACACCGTCTAACAACACCGTCTCCCCTGGTTGCATTTTAACAGTCTGTGTTTTCAAATGTTGAATTTATAGCCACCGAGTATGAGCCTTTTTCTCCCATAATCATAAATATTAGCCCCTTCTCAGCATGCAGCCTCTTTCAAGCATTCAGGGTTTGTTATATTGATGCCGTCCCCTGTGGTCTCAGATTGCAAAAATCTGATCCTTGTTTTGTATTGCGGTTAAGCTATGTTATTATGTAACGCTGAACAAAAACCATTCATTTCAAACATCCTCTTCTTGACCCTTGTCTGGCAGTAGAGTATTTACTCTTCTCTCAGGAGAGGCAGGCGTAATGCCTTTAGTTGGGGTAGGCACTGCCTGGAGGTGGCGACAGTTACGTCTGTCGTAAAACCTAGGTGTGGTGCTTTCACCTGTTACCACTGCAGATGTTGTCCACTCTTTTAGGTGATCGAGCTTGGTAAGCACTGTTTCTCCTGTTGGTAGCAACTGTAATGGTCTAGCCCCATGACGTTGGTTGTAGTAGAAGGCTTGTTTCCTCTTTTCTGCTGTATCCTTTAGCCTGATGGGTTTTTTGTTGGGCCACTTAGGTTGCAGGTTTGTCTTCGAGGTTGGGAGTGTCGTTCAGGAGCTCTGCTGGGCTCACTCCCGTTGTTGTGCATGGGGTTGATCTGTAGCACATGAGAGCAATCAGCGACTCTTTCTGCTTCAGAATCCTCTTTGCGCTCTGCACTGCCCTTTCTGTGTGACCGTTACCCTGAGGGTTGTGAGCACTGGAAGTAATGTGCTTAACGTCAAGCTGCTTTGCCATTTCTTGGAACTCGGAACTAGAGAATTTTGGCCCATTTTCACTAACGACCTCATCTGCAATCCCGTACCTTGCCAAGGTTCCTTTCAGCTTAAGGGCAACCTGTGTGCTTGTGGTTGTAGGCATGTGTAGTATTTCTATGAATCTTAAGTAGTAGTCAGATATAATCAGACCGTTTTTTTTTGTTATGCACACATAGATCCAGAGCAATTCTTTTTCATGGCCTGTCAGGGAGCAGTGTTGAGATTAGTGGCTCCTTTTGCTGGGCCAAGACTGACATGACCTTTTTCTTCTCTGAGATCCCCGGCCACGATACTGAGGCGTTGGCCCTCTCTCTGCATTTAGTCAGACCTTGATGTCCATCGTGTATTCTATCAAGAATGTCTGCCCTCTGTATCTGTGGTACTAGTATGCGGTTCCCCGCTTGTGACCATACCATTGTACTCTGAATGTTCACTTTTCACTGGGAAAAACTCTCTGTGACTGGGGTTTTACTCACATGTTCTGGCCAGCCTGACCTGCTTGATCACTGTCTGTAGTTTATCATCTGCTGCGGTGGCAACTGCTCTCTATTTTTGTCTTTGTAGTAGGTATGTTGTTGATTACGGCTGCAATGTAACACTCCATGTATGTGTGTGTGTCTGTTTCCTTTTCTGTGAGTATCAACAGACTCCTTGACACCTGTTTTTCCTGGCGCGTACTCCGCTGTGGGTTTGAACCTCATAAGCCGCATGAGTAGTCTCTGGCACCGTAAAGGCACATTATCCAAGTCTTTGCTGTTCATTAGTGGGACCAAGGGCTTGTGGTCTGTCGCTAGCTTGAAGTCCTCCAGGCCATACAGATATTTCTCAAACTTCTCACAGGCCTAACACTCGCCAGATGCTCCTTTTTGATCTGCACGTATCAAATCAAATTTTATTGGTCACATACACACGGTTAGCAGATGTTAATGCGAGTGTATTGAAATGCTTGTGCATAGTTTCCTAAGAACGTAAAGCGAGGCGACCATCTCTGTCGGCGCCATCTCTGATTATCTGGTTTCTGCCTCCGTGAGCCACCAGGAGCAGTACACCACAGGCTTCCATTCCTCACCATGGAGCTGTAGTAGTACACCGTCAAGCCCAAAGCTGCTTGCATCTGCTGAGACTGCGATGGCTCTGTTGCTGTCAAAGATCGTCAGGACTGGGGAAGTCGTCAGAAGTTCTTTGAGGCGCTGGAACACTGCCTGGTGTGCGTGATCCCATGTCCTTGCCGTCTTTGACCTCAGGAGCTCATGCAGTGGTTGACCCACTGTGGAAAGGTTGGGGATATACTTCCCTAGGTAGTTAACCATCCCAATAAAGGTTGTAAACTTTCTGCTGTCACAATGTAGGGGTATTTGCCAAAACCCACTTGCTGCATCCCTTTGTTGAGAATACTTTGGCTCTGCTCAGCTTTGTGAGTATCTCTTCCAAGGTGCGCAGGATAAACTGTTCTTTTCACTATCTTTTCAACGCTTCATTAAGCTTTTTCAAACCCACACATGTTCGCACTTTTTCCATTTTTCGTCAGGACATGCACCATAGGGGCCAATCTGTTGGCTGCGTCACCTTCTCCATTTTACCCCATTCTGCACAGCTCCTCTTTCACCTTCTGCGTAAGTGGTATTGGGATGCTGCGCGCTGTGTTCTCTTTCAGTTGTATATTGTGTGACACATTCTTTCTGTTTTCTGACACTTGTTGCATGTCCACTTGAAAGCTGGACATCTTTCCTGATTTTTATGTTGCATTCTCCCACACCGGCTGCATTTTCCTTCTGCATGCTCCGTGTCCTTTGAATCTATGTTCTCATTGCACCATTTTGCATTCTTCTTGTGCCCCCCGTGCAATCTTCTGCACATAGCACGCAGCTTCTCCCTGCTGGCTTACTTGCATGCTAACTTCCTCTGACTGACGGACTGTTTGTATAGTAGTTGCTAACTTGAGATCTCCATCAACTGCAGTTTGCGAGACAGTCCTTTATCCAGTATGCACACAACAATTCTGTTCTGAATACGCTGATCTCTATTTGCACCGAGGTCACAATGCTCTGAAAGCTCATAAAGGGCTCCGATAAATTTCTGCCTTTTTCCCAGGTCGCTCGACTCGTTGGTAAAAAACAGGCATGTTCGTGAATAACATTCCGTTTGGGAAAACAGTATTCATTATATTTCCTCACGACAATATCAAAGTCTGCTTTTTCATCCTCTGATGCAAAGGTGAACGATTTGAAAATGTTCTCTGCCTCGCTGCCCATGGCATGAGGGAACTGTCCTGCACATCCCCATCTTCCTGATCCAACATGGTCACGGTTCTGAATGTCAGAAAATGTTGTTTCCAATCCATCCGTTCCATCAGAGGAGTACCTTTCTAGGTAAGTTGTTTTAATGCCCGTCTCACCAGAATGCCTCAAGATAACTGACGCACTGCCTTGCCTACATCTACACACAATACCCCATAATGACAAATTTAAAATATGTTTTTAGACATTTTAGCAAGTTTATTGAAAATTAAATACAGAAAAGTTCAGAAGGGTTTGTGTACATATTATGAAAATATATTGTATATATTGTTCGTTTTGGACTTTTTAAAAATTGTTTGGCACACCATTTTTTTTCTTGAGGCCAGCTGATAAAGTCTTTGTTGTCGTTCAACGAGAGGAGACTCGTTTTCATGCACATTTTTTCATTGAGAAATAGTGCACCAAACATCTTAGGCAAAAACGTCTAAATAAATGACAGATTTCTTGACTTATTTAGAATTTTGAAAAACATTATTCCCTTTTGACATTATGGGGTATAGTGTGTAGGCCAGTGACCAAAAACCTAAATGTAATCCATGCTAAATTCAGGCTGTAACACAACAACATGTGGAAAGGGTCAATGGGTGTGAATACTTTCTGAAGGCACTGTATTTGCTCCGAGTTAAGATTCAACGATGCCTGCAGAAATAATGGGGTGTCAGCTATGACATGACTCTTTTGGTTATTGAACTACAGTAAGTGAAGTGATTTACACCCGGCAACAGAATTGCGGTAACGGAATTTTGTCATAGGTCCCTGATTTGTACTAAAAGAAATGCATAATTCTGGATATGAATGTCATTCTCTTTAGGGTGATGTTTCCTAAATAGGTACACAAAAGTTTAAATATGTAATATCCTCCGTTGTATATTTCGGCTTTATTCTACACACTGGCTATTATTTAAATGACCTCTGCCCCCAAACAAGACCAAATTTGGTTGGTCCGGATTGGACCAAATCTAAACCAATCATAGACGTCTATGTTTCACAAGTTTGGACATCAGCACAGTAGAGCTCAGTAGAGTACAATAGAGTACAGAACAGCAGAGTTTAGTACTGTATAGTTCAGTACAGAACAGTAGAGTACAGTAGTGTACAGTACAGTGCAATACAGTACATTATAGTGTACTAAACTCTAGTGTGCTCTACTGTGTACTGAACTTTACTCTACTCTACTCTACTGCACAGTACTGTACAGTACTGAACTACACTCTACTTTTTTTTACTGTACTCTACTGTACTGTACTGTCCTGTGCGGTCCAAACTACTATGTGACTACTATGATTTCCCATTGTAGCCAACTCAATTGCAGAAATTGGAGAAGGGAGGAGGGAGGAGGGGATGGGGTCAGGCGGGCAGGTTGTCGGGTGGCCAGACGTCACTAGAAATTCATCTGTAGAGAGAGGGGAGAAAGAGGTCAAGGCGTAGGGTAGTTCTGTGTGAGTCGTACCAGTGGACTCAATAGGCTGAGTGAATGAGGAGGGGATATTGTCTACCTTCTTTTCATAGTGGTTGATAAAGTCTTCCGCAGAGAAGGAGGAGGAGGGGGCATTAAGGAGGGAGGAGAAGGTGGCAAAGAGTTTCCTAAGGTTAGTGGCAGAAACCTGAAATCTGGATTGATGGACAGTGGTGTTAGCAGTGGCTACATAGGAAGAGAAGGTAAAGAGGAGGGAGTGAAAGTTAGATTTTAGTTTAACTTTTCTCAGTTTTTGCTCACCTGACATAATCAACCACCGAGCAGGAGGATAGGGCGAGCCGACCGGGAGGAAAGGGGACAGTGAGTGTCATACGATGCAGAAAGGGAGGAGAATATGTAAAGTAGATGGCCCTAGCTAGCAAAAGACAATACTAGACAACAACAAATGAAGACCAAAATGATTCTTCTCACTCCTGGAGTGAGTAGGAGTCCTCTAGCTATAGATTGAAGCACACTGAACTGGAGCTTGAGAAGCTGGATATACTGTATACTCAGAGAAGAGGTGAAACCACTCACCCTCCAATACAGCCACTGATTACCAAACAGCAACAATCACAAACTGCCCTGCGCTTTAATCCTAGTTGATATGTCAACAATCAGCTGCAGATTACGAGGTTATGTATTCTGCTCACAGTGGGGGAGCCCCTCATTTCCATGCCCTCCCATGTTTATGTAATTAATACTTTTTAAGCTCACAGCAACCCACTGTTTTCTTACCCCAACGATGGTAAATGTGCTTTGTTGACATGATTTGTGTAAATATTAGACTTTGGAAGACACATGCATGTATACACACACACACACGTACACATACCTACCAACTACAACAGGAAGGACCTTCATGGCTTTGCGCTCCCTCCCACTCACTCTGCTACTCTTGCTGTTGCGGCGCCCCCCTCTTGGTGGCCCTAGCATGGGCCAGCCCATTCTCCTTCCGGCTCTTCTCCTGCCTAGGCGGCTTCTCCGTGGGGTCCGCGTCCGAAACGCTGTCCATCTGGGTAGTCATGGGGTCGCTCTCCGCCATGCCAGCCCCCACACCATCCTGCTGCTTGTCCTCCACCCCCGGGGTTGCTGTGGGCGACGCCATTGATACGGTCGACGGTGACATCGGGCTGAGCCCTGTGGGCATGAGGTACACCACCTTCTCCTTGGCCCCCGCCCTAACCCCTGCGTTCTCCCTCTGCAGGGCGGAGCTGAGGCGCAGGGACAGGCCCAGTTTTCCGCCCCTCGTCAGCTGGGAGCGCCTCCTGCCTGAGCTCCAGCGTCTCAACCCCCCGGAACATCCAGTAGTACAGGAAGAGCATGACGGGGCAAGGCACAAAGAAGGAGCACACGGAGGAGTAGACCACGAAGCTGTCGTTCTCCAGCTTGCAGACGGTGGGGTCGCGGCCCGGCACCTGGTTGAGGCCGAAGATGACGGGACTGGCGACGCCCAGGGAGAGAACCCAGGTGGCCGTAATGAGGACCAGCTGCCGCAGGCTGAACTGGTTCCTGTTATACTTCAGGGGCACCACCACCGCTATGTACCTGCAGGGACACACAAATCACAGGGGATAAAATACATTTAAAATACATGGAGCACACCTGTTGTACTTCAGGGGCACTGCTGCCACCATGGCTATGTACCTGCAGGGACACGGATCAAAGCGAATGACATAGTCTACATTTAAAATACAGAAATACATACATTTAACATGGAGGGGCTTCAAACAGGCCAACACAGCAGGGAAGTACTCAGATGACATAGTTGCTGTTCTGGAAACATTTGAAAAACCTCAAGTTGTTCAAAGCTGTTCTGTGGTCCTACAGGTTCAAAGTCAACTTAGATATGGAGGCAATGGAATGCCACAGATAAAGTTACAATAATATTCACCTTAATTCGTAACTCCACTCTACTCCACACCCCACAACCTGGCTCTACCCTGCTTCTCCTATCTTATACATCCAATGAATCTCAATCTATTGATTAGATACCATGTCGTATTATTACATTGAGAAATGTACTAACACCACAATGCTATAGAACCTGTCAGACTCATGAGCCTCAAAACACTAGGGATATAACATTTAACTAGCAGGAAGTGTGTGCTGTGTGGAACCTATTTAATGTTTATCTAATATTTTACAGTCGGCTTGTTTTTGCTTTGCCTTAGAAACTCTTGGTCACACTAAGCCCTTAGATGTTGTTTGGGGTAGAGTCCCCTGGGTGGTTGGCGTGAGTTTGCTTCTCTCTGTGTTGAGTAATTAGTGGGCCTTGATGATTGGGTCGATGAGGGGTTCCAGAGCTACGGTTCCATTAGCCTCCTATAGACCACAGCCATTAGTTAGCATTCACTGTGTGATGTCTGCTAATGGTCTCGCTGCACTCTTCTCACAGTCTGGCAGAATGATTTGGGGGATTACTGTGAGTGACAGGGCTCGCTACAGAGCAGCTCGCTACAGATATTAGAAAGAAATATTGAATTTGCAAGTTGAAGATATTGTTTTTGGTGTTTTTAATGTCTCTCTTTGTTGCTTTCATAAGTGGGAATAAAGAGTATACCCAGTGTATTTCTTGAAGAAACTTTTTTAAAGAAAAGCTTGCGTCATCAATCTTTTCCTTGTTCAAACTAATAATTCAGAGATATTGCGGTAGTTCTTAACCAAATGGATTGCAGTTAACCTGGATTGCAGTTGAGATTGCATTAAAGTGCAAGTGATCAATGCCGTAGACCCACGACGACCTATCCATGCTATTTTGAATATGCACGCTTTATATGATTACATAAGAATACATTCATAGATACAGTAACCTCAATGTGGCCATTGATGTGTTACTCATTTTAAGGTTACATTCATTTGTAAGATAGCCTTAACTTTAGGCTATTTACTGTATTACACATGTAATATTGAATTGTGTTTGGTTGTCAACGCAATCAAATATCAACATTATCTTCTGCTTGAATAGTTCCATTTGTGCCACTAACTTAGTCTGGCTTTAATTCCAGTTTAGGTAGAGAGGAGGGAGTGAATTTATGATAGAAGTTAAATTTTCCAGAAGTTTAACTTTCCTCCGTTTTTGCTCACCTGACATAATCAACCACCGAGCAGGAGGATAGGGCGAGCCGACCGGGAGGAAAGAGCACAGTGAGTGTCATACGATGCAGAAAGGGAGGAGAATATGTAAAGTAGATGGCCCTAGCTAGCAAAAGACAATACTAGACAACAACAAATGAAGACCAAAATGATTCTTCTCACTCCTGGAGAGAGTAGGAGTCCTCTAGCTATAGATTGAAGCACGCTGAACTGGAGCTTGAGAAGCTGGATATACTGTATACTCAGAGAAGAGGTGAAACCACTCACCCTCCAATACAGCCACTGATTACCAAACAGCAACAATCACAAACTGCCCTGCGCTTTAATCCTAGTTGATATGTCAACAATCAGTTGCAGATTACGAGGTTATGTATTCTGCTCACAGTGGGGGAGCCCCTCATTTCCATGCCCTCCCATGTTTATGTAATGAATACTTTTTAAGCTCACCGCAACCCACTGTTTTCTTACCCCAAGGATGCTAAATGTGCTTTGTTGACATGATTTGTTTAAATATTAGACCTTGGAAGACGCATGCATGTACACACACACACACACACACACACACACACACACATACACATACCTGCCCAATGGGCACAGCATGTCATTTCAGCATGAATAATTGGGTAATATTTGGTTGACACGTTGATCAAAGATATTTCATCCTATGTTCACCCACTCAAAAAGACAGCCAAAAGTTAGTTGAATTTGTGCCACTAACTTAGTCTGGCTTTAATTCCATTTTGTCTAAATTAAAGAATAGAACTAAATCAAATCAAACTGTATTACAATTGTAATATTGAATTGTGTTATGGTTGTCAACGCAGTCAAATATCAACATTGCCTTCTGCTTGGATAGTTCCATTTCTGCCACTAACTTAGTCTGGCTTTAATTCCAGTTTGTCTAAGTTAAAGAATATAACTAAATAAAATCTAATGTTTTAAAGCACTTTAAATAAAGTTTGTTTTTATTTCATATTATTCTTTAAATTTGATTTTGATTGAGATGATGACGTGAATCCAACATATCAATTATTCGTTTGTAGACAAACTGGAATTGAAGGCAGACTAAGTCAGTGGCTCAGATGGAACTATCCAAGCAGAAGATACATCTCCTTCAAATGTTGATGTTTGGTTGCGTTGACAACCAAGCCCACAATTCAATACCACAAAATATAATTAAATTAGAAATCAACCAGAGCTTGAAACCCTAGGCCTATTGTGTTGTCTAATTTTTGTTGAATTCTGGGTTGAAATAAAACGATAGCTGTTGATGACTTTGCAAATCCTTTAGCTTCTAGGCCTAAATAGCATGATTTATGATATATGGGGGATAAGAGTATGGTCACATTTAATTTGCTCTGCTAAACCTACCCTTTTGTAATGTCTTCGATAGCAACAGTGAATCTATTTTGTTTTTTTAAGTGGACATCTCTAAGAAATCATTCTCACGATAGCACATTGGTAATAGTCAGTGACAAATATCATAGCTGGGCTTGGTAAAAACCCTGGATGGGAGACCTAAGGGTAGCTGTAGATAGATTAATTCTCTAGTAGGAGCCAGGAGGTGCTGCCCAGCCTATAGTTTTTCTTCTTCTGATAGTGTACATAACGTTTAAGATCTGACATTGTTTTAAAGGTACAAATTCAATGTTTATATACAAGGTTTCCCTATGTTGAAATGTGGTTACCATGAGGACATAATCCTGTTGTAGACATTTCTCCCTCAAAACAACAGTTAATTACTTGTTTCAAGTGCAATGTATTTTCCACTTATATTCCATGTCACAATATGTTGACAAATGACATTGAAACAACGTTGATTCAACCAGTTTGTGCCTTGTGGATGGACATGTGGTGCTGCTATGTTTCAGAGTCCAGTGTACCGTAACTAGACAGGTTAGAGAGGGCAGGTGTGGTATTGAAAACTAGTGTGACCGGACAGCCATGTGTTACCATAGTGTCCAGGTGAAGTTGAGACAGAAGGACTCACCTGTCCACACTGATGGCACACAGGTTGAGGATGGAGGCGGTGCACAGCATGACGTCCATGGTCATCAGAGCATCACAGATGTATGTGCTCAGGGTCCAGATACCACCCAGGAACTGGGACACACAGCAACAACAACACACACATGGTTAACAAGTCGTCAGTCCTGTGAGCGGTTGACTTTAAACCACGAAGAGACAGACAGGGCAGGTAATTGAACAAAACCACATGTATTTGTGTATGTGTATGTGTTTCTTCAATTTAAGAGGTCATGGAGGGAAGGTCAACTTACACGCACGCACACACGCACACACACACACAAACACATATAAATACACACACACATACATACACACACACTCTCCGCTCCTCCCTCACCTCAGAGTAGACGTAGAGGGGCAGCACCAGTACAGCCAGCAGTAGGTCAGCCACAGACAGGCTGATGATGAAGTAGTTGGTGGCAGTCTTCAGGGAGCGCTCAGTGAGCACGCTCAGACACACAAGTACGTTGCCCAGGATGATGATCAGGATGAGGGGCACACCCAGCACCAGGGCAAAGTAGTTGTAATCATACTCTACCCTCTGGCCCAGGACCACCAGCCCCCCCTCAGTTAGACCCTCTGGGGTGGCATTGCTGCTGGGTGATGTCGTCACATTGACCATGTCGATTATGGAGGCCCCGGGCTGCACTGTCGCTCTGAAGTTAACATCTAGGGAGGAGGCGAGAGGAGAGTGTTTACTGTGGTGTGTGTGTGCCTTCAGTAAGTATTCACACCCCTTGACTTTTTTCACATTTTGTTGTGTTACAAAGTGGGATTAAAATGGATGTAATTTTATTTTTATCATCAATCTATACAAAATACTCTGTAATGTCAAAGTGGAATAAAAATGTGAACATTTATTAACATTTATGAAAAATAAATCACAAATATAACTCAATAAAATAAGTGTTCAACACCCTGAGTCAATACTGTAGATGTTAGAAACACATTTGGCAGCGATCACAGCTGTGAATCTTTGGGTAAGTCTCTAAGAGCTTTTCACACCTGAATTGTACAATATTTGTCCAAAATATATATTTTTTGTATTCTTCAAGCTCTGTCAAGTTGGTTGGTTAGAGCATTGGGCAAGAAACTGAAAGGTTCCTGGGTCGAATCCCCGAGCTGACAAGGTAAAAATCTGTTGTTCTGCCCCTGAACAAGGCAGTTAACCCACTGTTCCCCGGTAGGCTCATTGTAAAATAAGAATTTGTTCTTAACTGACTTGCCTAGTTAAATAAATCAAATATAATTGCTAGACAGCCATTTTCAAGTCTTGCTATACATTTTCAAGTTGATTTAAGTCAAAAATGTAACTAGGCCACTCAGGAACATTCAATTCCATCTTGTACCCCACACATATAATTATCTGTAAGGTCCCTCAGTCGAGCAGTGAATTTCAAACACATATTCAACCACAAAGACCAGGAAGGTTTTCCAATGGTTAGCAACTCCAGTGTAGATTTGGCCTTATTGTCTTGCTGAAAGGTGAATTCCTCTTCCAGTGTCTGTTGGAAAGCAGACTGAGCCAGGTTTTCCTCTAGGATTTTGGCTGTTCCTTGCATGTATTTTTATCCCAAAAAACTCCCAAGTCCTTGCCAATGACGAGCATACCCATAACGTGATGCAGCCACCACCATGCTTGAAAATATGAAGACTTCTACTCGGTGATGCGTTGTGTTGGATTTGCCCCAAACATAATACTTTATATTCAGGACAAAAGTCAATTTCTTTGCCACATTTTTTGCAGTATTACTGAAGTTCCTTTTTCCACACAGGATGCATGTTTTGGAATATTTGTTATTCTGTATGGCCTTCTTTCTTTTCACTCTGTCATTTAGGTTAGTGTTGTGGAGTAACTACAGTGTTGTTGATCCATCCTCAGTTTTCTCATATCACAACCATTAAACTCTGAAACTGTTTTAAAATCACCATTGGCCTCATGGTGAAATCCCAGAGCGGTTTCCTTCCTCTCCGGCAATTGAGTTAGGAAGGACGCTTGTATCTTTGTAGTGACTGGGTGTATTGATACACCATCTAAAGTGTAATTAATAACTTCACCATGCTCAAAGGGATATTCAATGTCTTTTTATTTTTTTATTTTTAACCATCAACCAATAGGTGCCCTTCTTTGCGAGGCATTGGAAAACCTCCCTGGTCTTTGTGGTTGAATATGTGTTTGAAATTCACTGCTCGACTGAGGGACCTTACAGATAATTGTATGTGTGGGGTACAGAGATGAGGTAGTCATTCAAAATCACCTTAAACACTATTACTGCACACAGAGTGAGTCCATGTGACTTGTTAAGCATATTTGTACTCCTGAACTTACAGTTGAAGTAGGAAGTTATTAAAACTCGTTTTTCAACCACTCTCAAGTCGGTTAGGACATCTACTTTGTGCATGACACAAGTAATTTTTCAAACAATTGTTTACAGACAGATTATTTCACTTATAATTCACTGTATCACAATTCCAGTGGGGTCAGAAGTTTACAAACACTAAGTTGACTGTGCCTTTAAACAGCTTGGAAAATACCAGAAAATGATGTCATGGCTTTAGAAGCTTCTGATAGGCTAATTTACATCATTTGAGTCAATTGGAGGTGTACCTGTGGATGTATTTCAAGGCCTACCTTCAAACTCAGTGCCTCTTTGCTTGACATCATGGACAAATTAAAGAAATCAGTCAAGACCTCCGAAAAGTAATCGTAGACCTTCACAAGTCTGGTCCATCCTTGGGAGCAATTTCCAAATGCCTGAAGGTACCACGTTCATCTGTACAATAGTATGCAAGTATAAACACCATGGGACCACGCAGCCGTCATACTGCTCAGGAAGGAGACGCGTTCTGTCTCCTAGAGATGAACGTACTTTGGTGCGAAAAGTGCAAAACAATCCCACTACAGCAAAGGACCTTGTGAAGATGCTGGAGGAAACAGGCACAGTAAAACGAGTCCTATATCGACATAACCTGAAAGGCCGCTCAGCAAGGAAGAAGCCACTGCTCCAAAACCGCCATAAAAAAGCCAGACTACGGTTTGCAACTGCACATTGAGACAAAGATTGTACTTTTTGGATAAATGTCCTCTGGTCTGATGAAACAACAATTTAACTGTTTGGCCATAACGGTGTCAGCATCATGTTGTGGGGTTGCTTTGCTGCAGGAGGAACTAGTGCACTTCACAAAATAGATGGGAAGGACAATTATGTGGATATATTGAAGCAACATCTCAAGACATCAGTCAGGAAGTTAAAGCTTGGTCGCAAATGGGTCTTCCAAATGGACAATGACCCCAAGCATACTTCAAAGTTGTGGCAAAATGGCTTAAGGACAACAAAGTCAAGGTATTGGAGTGGCCATCACAAAGCCCTGACCTCAATCCTATAGAAAATGGGCCGAACTGAAAAAGTTTGTGCAAGCAAGGAGGCCTACATACCTGACTCAATTACACCAGCTCTGTCAGGAGGAATGGGCCAAAATTCACCCAACTTATTTAAACAATTTAAAGGCAATGCTACCAAATACTAATTGAGTGTATGTAAACTTCTGAGCCACTGGGAATGTGATGAAAGAAATAAAAGCTGAAATAAATCATTCTCTCTACTATTATTCTGACATTTCACATTCTTAAAATAAAGTGGTGATCCTAACTGACCTAAGACAGGGAATTTTTACTAGGATTAAATGTCAGGAATTGTGAAAAACTGAGTTTAAATGTATTTGGCTAAGGTGTATGTAAACTTCCGACTTCAACTGTATTTAGGCTTGCCATAACAAATGGGTTAAATACTTATTGATTCACTGCATTTCAGCTTTTCGTTTTTTATTAATTTGTAAACATTTCTTAAAACATAATTCCACTTTGACATTATGGGATATTGTGGGTAGGCCAGTGACACGAAATCTCAATGTAATCAATTTTAAATTCAGGCTGTAACACATCAACATGTGGAAAAAGTCAAGGGGTGTGAATACTTTCTGAAGGCATCTGCATAGGAAGGGGAAAATGACTAGGCAACAGGACAGATAATAGCAGCAGCGTATGTGGTGAGTGTAAAAGTGTGTGTGAGTGTGTGTGGAGTCAGTATGCATGTGTGCGATTGTTATGTGTGTGTGGGCATATTTAGTGTGTGTATATGTGTGTGGTGGGGTGTCAGTGTAAGTATGTGTGAATGTGTGGGTAGAGTCTACTGTGTGTGCGTAGAGTCAGTGCAAGAGAATTCATGCAAAAAAGGATCTTTGCAGGTAGTCCGGGTAGCCATTTGATTAGCTATTTAGTAGTCTTGTGGGTAGAAGCTGTTCATGGTCCTGTTGGCTCCAGACTTGCTGCACTGGTACTGCTTGCCGTGCGGTAGCAGAGAGAACAGTCTATGGCTTGGGTGGCTGGAGTCTTTGACTATTTATGTGGGCCTTCCTCTGACATCCCCTGGTATAGAAGTCCTGGATGGCAGAGAGCTCGGCCCCAGTGATGTACTGGGCAGCTTGTGGTCGGGTGCCTTGCAGTTGCCGTACCAAGCAGTGATGCAGCCAGTCAAGATGCTCTCAATGGTGCAGCTGTGGAGCTTTTGAGGATCTGAGGGTCTATGCCAAATCTGTTCGGCCTACTGAGGGGGAAGAGGTCCTGTTGTGCCCTCTTCACAACTGTGTAGGTGTGTGTGACCATGTTCATTCTTTAGTGCTCGCCCCTTTATTTCCTGTATTCCACGATCAGCTCCTTTGTCTTGCTGACGTTAAGGGAGAGGTTGTTGTCCTGGCACCACACTGCCAGATCTCTGACCTCCTCTTCATAGGCTGCCTCATTGTCATCAGTTCTTCCACCATTGTGTCAACAGCAAACTTGATGATGGGGTGGGAGTCGTGCACGGCCAAGCAGTCGTGGGTGAACAAGGACTACAGGAGGGGACTAAGCACACACCCCTGAGGGGCCCTCGTGTTGATAGTCAGAGTGGCAGATGTGTTGTTACCTACCCTCACCACCTGGAGGCGGCGCATCAGGAAGTCCAGGATCCAGTTGCAGAGGGAGGTGTTCAGTCCCAGGGTCCTGAACTTGGTGATGAGCTTGGAGGGGACTATGGTGTTAGTCAATGAACAGCATTCTTACATTGGTATTCCTTTTGTCCAGGTGGGTGAGGGCGGTTTGGAGTGGAATAGAGATTTCTTCATCTGTGGATCTGTTAGGGTGATATGCGAATTGGAGTGGGTCCAGGGTGTCTGGGATGATGGTGTTGATATGAGCCATGACCAGCCTTTCAAAACGTTCCATGGCTATAGGTGTGAGTGCTACGGGGCGATAGTCATTTAGGCAGGTTACCTTGGCATTCTTTGGCGCGGGGACTATGGTGGTCTGCTTGAAACAAGTTGGTATTACAGACTGGGTCAGGGATAGGTTGAACATTTCAGTGAAGACACTTGCCAGCTGATCAGCGCATGCTCTGAGTACGCATCCTGGTATGCTGTCTGGCCCTGTGGCCTTGCAAATGTTAACTTGTTTAATGGTCTTACTCACATGTAATCTATGATGGTGTGCAAGTCCTGCCACATCTGTCGAGCGTCAGAGCTGCCGTAGTAGGATTCGATCTTCGTCCCGTTCTGACGCTTTGCCTGTTTGATGGCTCGTGAGAGAGAGAGAGGGAGCGTGTATGTGTGTGTGTGCATGCAAAACATGCCCATCAATACAGAGGGAAGTGTGTAATCACATCACTCCCTCACAACCCTGCCAGATGTTCATACCTTGATGAAGTGAGGCCGGGAGATGTGCAGAGCGTGATGTGTGTCCTGACCGCTGATTCTAGACACAGTGTGTTAAGCGTGTGAGTGTCAGCCAACTGCTTCCCCTCGCTGAGACCCGTGACAGTCATGTTTTATAGAGATGACTCCTGAGTGACATCACAGATCACTCCTGCCAGGGAAGAGGAAGAGGTGGGATGTAAAAAACAAAAACACATTTTCTTTAACCCGCTTCTGCTGCAACTCAGTAGCCCAGAGTGACCTCTGCTATTTTTCATCCAAAGTGATGGTACAGTAGGCATCTGTGTTTTTACGTCAGTGTGATTTAAAGGAAAACACCCCAAAAAACGTTGTTATTTGTTTCATTAGTCTATTGTTGATATATTCCCAAAATGTTTTGCATGTCAGCAATCAAGTTTTCAAGATATGTAGTTTTCAAAATACAGAAATATGGCCCGTATGACGCATTTTGCTCTAGTCAGACAGTTTTAGGATAGCTTTCTAAGGAAAGCTTATTACTATTCCCTATGCCCCTCTTTCATGTCATATTTTTAACTCTAGCTATAATTCTGATTTCATCATACACAGCCTCCCTGCCTGTCTTATTGTTGTTTTTGTGTGTTGTTTTGCATGTTGTTCTGAAACACACATCTTGTTTTCCCACAGTCTCCCCACTGAGCGTGCTCCAGATCAGAGCAGTTTTTCCTGTGACATGGAGCTGTCTTTTTCTCCGCGGCAACAGGTGAGGGTTGCCATGACACCCATGAGAGCTCACACAAGCTACAAAAAGACTCACTCGAACTGTTCCAGCTCATTTCACTTGTATAAATGAGATATGAAAGCAGTGATTTTTGTTTATCCAATTTTGGAGTGGTTTGGTCTAGTTTTGATTTACCTTTGTTTGTTGAGTTGTCAACTAATGTGACTTTAAAGTGAAATCAACAAACGATGTCCCATGTCATTAGATTTAGGTGAGAAATTGGATGAAAAAAATATGAAATTACTTTTTGCAAATCCAATCAGTTCTCCACGTTGATTCAACGTCATCACATTTTTTTCATGATGTGGAAAAATATTGATTCAATCAGTTTTTGCCCAATAGGTTGACACAATATGTACAAACAGAGTTTGTCATGTTCTGTGTGTCTATGACTCTGGTCCAAAAATGATTTTCTTCTCACATCTGGGCAGTCCAGATGCATTCATTGGTGATTGTATTGATGATGTTCCTTTTTCAAACAGAAGCATTTGTCCCAAGCAGAGACGAATTTGCTCTTTTTTTAATTTGATCTATGGTGGAAATTTGAATTGTGATCTGGAGGGTTCAAGCTCACTGCTGTGCTTAATATCTTGGTTAAATTCGAAAGAGCAATCCGGACAAAAGCAAACAAACACACACATGCACACAAACACATTGCATAGGCCTGCTGTGTAGCAGGTAATTCATCTGCGTGGTCGGCGGACTCGGCGTTCCGCCGTAAATGTCAAACCAAGCGGGAGCTTGCAGATTAACAAGAGTGGCTCAAAGGAAAAAAACAAGACAGAGAAATAAAGTGGGAGTTATTGAGGTTTATCAGATCAGATGGAATGGACTGATAAAGCAGAGCAAAGACGTGGCTGGCCATCACCACTCTTACAACACCACATCCCCCTGGGCAAAACCACTCTGCAGTGCACAAACAACCCACTAGGCAATTTCTTTTGTTTCCATGTCATTTCAACCCCCGAAAATCTATGTGAACATGTTGAATCTAATCATGTGGAAAACTGATTAGATTTGGAAAAAGTCATCAACATAAGGGCATTTCATATTTTTTTACCCAACTTTTAACCTAATTCCAATGACATTGTGACAGTTTTGATTGATTTCACGTTGAATTCATGTTAGATTGACAGCTCATAAATAAAAACTAGACATTGAACTGATGTCTGTGCCCAGTCAGAAAACCCATTAGTCAAAGCAACTTTCCTCTCTCTCTCTCTGTCTGTCATGCTGTCAGAGTTGGGCATTGTTCGGCTCCAATTCCTGTTTAATTGGCCTTGGGATTTCTCTGGAAGTGCCATTACAGCCCAACTGTGATTAATTACCTACCAAAATCCCACTATCAAGGTGAATAGTCTCAGGTGAATATTGTCGGGAGAGCTAGACTTACATGAAAACGCATTACAGTAGTGGCTACTGAGGAACCTATTGGTAGATTTTCACTTCTGCTGCCCTCATTTAAACAGCAAATATTTTATATAACCATAAAACTGATTGTTGTGTTACTGTAATTTTGTTTGATTGAATCTCTGCATTCATACCCTGTCAAATAAAGTTGCATATACATTTTCAAGTATTTCCTTACAGATACTGTGATTGTGACTGGAAAGGGTTAACTACAGTACCAATGGTACATACTGTAGGAGGTGTGAATGTCTTTCCACTGTCATTGTGTGTATCTGTATTACTGTATGTGTGAACCTTTAGAGAGAGGTCATACAAGTGAATGACCTGAACACCTATTCTATTCTCTCTCCCAGCTATTGTTCAGACATGCTGTTCAGTGAGGATGATTTTTCTCTCCCTCTCTGTAAGAAAATACATTACGCAACCACAGATACTCCCCCACACCTATGGACATGCCAACATGAGCACCTACACACCTCAACATAGCCCCTGAACATCGCAGGAATTGTAGTCAACGGGTCTAATCCATGGTGGATATTCTTCTTAAAAAGGAGTAATGGAATGCTGTAATTATATACCTCCACTTTGCACCTTTACATTACGTGACAGCCACTGATAAGTGGTGCTCATAGGGCTTAGGTTGATGCATTGATGCTGTTTGTGGTTTGTTATCAATAATGGATGCTGGTGCGTTTCTGCCCTAGCCAGCTCTTTATTCTGCTAGTTGCCAATTACGATGTTAGAGGTGGCCAGTGCACAGACAAACTGTCACCCTGGGCGGGTCAGCGAAACATCCCGTGGGTTGGAGAGTGGAAGGGAATTGTGTGTGGAGTTGGCGAGTGTGTGTGTGTGTGGGGGGCTAACATTCAGCAGAGCACCATTAAAACCATTAAAACTACTTAAGGATGGCGCTAGCGCCCCATTGCTGACACTACCCAGAGAAATGTAAGGCGCCGAATTCAAAATTCAAAAGTTGAATTATAAAACATTAATCAATATACAAGTGTTGCATAGTCATCAAAAGCTTAGAGTCTTGGCAATATCACAGCGTTGTCAGATTTCAAAAAGGCTTTTACGGCGAAAGCACACCATTTGATTGTTTGAGGATAGCATCTCACATATTTTATGCATTAGCATAAATCCATAACCAGCGCGGGTCTCACAAAATGCATATAAGAGCTAAAATAAATCGCTTACCTTTGATGATCTTCTGCTGAGGGCAATCCGAAGTGTCCAAGCAAGACAATCCATGTTTCTTTTGTTAGAAAAAGTCATTGTTTATATCCATAAATCTCAGTTTGGTTGGCACGTTATGTTCAGAAAATCCAGTCTACTCGCCCATTGAACAGTGAAGAGAAAGCGTTCAAATTATACCTATCAACTTTGCCCAAACAAATCAAACATCATTTATAATGTATCCTTAGGTATACCCTTATGTATATTAACGATTATATTTCACACGGATAGTATCCTAAACGATAGAAAAGGAAAATACAGAGGAACGCGCACACGGTCTTGCGCACCAAAAACTGAAGTGACTTCCTCCATCCTCTTACATATTCTTCTATTCTGTGATCTTCCATGAAACCTTGTCTAAAGACTGTTGACATCTAGTGGTAGGTACTGCAACCTGGGTCCTATTTTACAGAGAATCACATAGGCAGGCATTGAAAGTGGGGGCATGTCACAAAAAAACTTTTTTCAGGACAGAATTTCCCTGGGTTTTTGCCTGCTATATCAGTTCTGTTATACTCACAGACATTATTTTATCAGTTTTAGAAACTTCAGAGTGTGTCCTATCCAATAGTACTAATTATGTGCATATCCTAGTTTCTGGGCCTGAGTGGCAGGCATTTTACTTTGGGCACGCCAGACTCTCCAAACTTCTGAATACTGCCCCGGTGCCTGGAGAGGTTAAATCTCCCACCATCTATGCCCATAGCACAGAGGGAGTGAGAGGGGGCGGAGAGAGGAAGAGAGGGCAAGAGAGAAAGAGGGATGGACTGAGACAGAAAGAGGGAGGCGATGGGGCCAGGAGAGGAGGAAAAGAGAGTGAAAGCGATGAAGAGAGATATAAGCGAGAAATCAAGCAGCCTAGACAGCAGAACATAGATATACACCTTATGTTGCTGAATGTCAATTTGTTTTCCTACCGAAGCCTAGCCTGAAACCTTTTCTGGCTGCCAAATTTTGACAGCAGATTAATAAGAAGGTGTTTTTAGCTGTGTCTGAGATATACTTGAACAGGAGACAGCCTGTGACATTTCCTTTTGTGTTGCTTAAATGCCTTTACAAAGATTATTTACAGCATTTCAGTTCACAGAAGCCATCAGTGCTGGGCCAGAGAGCATGCTGGGACACATTAGAGACAACAATAGCAGATGGGGCAAGGAGCTGTCGGAATTAGAAAACAGAAACAGACATTCTGGGGTCAGATGTGTGTGCGTGAGTAGTCGATGTGTGTGCTTGCTTGTCTGAGTAGTGTGTGTGTGTGTGTGTGTGTGTGTGTGTGTGTGTGTGTGTGTGTGTGTGTGTGTGTGTGTGTGTGTGTGTGTGTGTGTGTGTGTGTGTGTGTGTGTGTGTGTGTGTGTGTGGATTAACAGTATGTGCAGAAAGTTAACAACTGCAAGCCAAGATAACTACCCTTCTCCCTGTTTTCCCCGTTCCCACCAGTCAGTCAAAATAATGGTTATCCTCTGTTTGCATGCTCTTGTACAGTGTGTTTAACTGTCAATTAGCCAGGTGGGACCACATGCAACAGCTAACATGGAGATTACATAATGAGTATTGGAAGAGGAGGATAGTGTGATTGTCAGCTTGGGTGTTTGTATTGACTCCTGGGACGAGATTAGTTTAGTCTCGCAAAAGAAGTTTAGTCTCGCAAAAGAAGAAGTATACAAAACTTTATTGAAGCCTCTTTCTGTGGGATAATCGTTTTATGTTGCAGATGTGTGTATTGCGTAATGTGTTAGCTTCCTGTCAACACTAATTAGCGCATATGCGGTTGGAATGGACTTGGAATTGAGTGTGTATGATGTGCGTTTGCCTATCTGTTTGCGCATCTGCATACCAGTGCCATACCCCCAGGAGCATTGACCTGTATTTGCCCTCTATCCCTCTCTCTCTCTCGCTCTCGCCCTCCCCGACCCTTTCCATCCTTTATCAATATTTTCCTTTTCTTTCATTGATCCCATCGCTCTTTTTTCTCTCACCCCCTCTCTCTGTGGTCTCTCTCTTATTCCTTTTTCTTTCTCTCTCTTCCCCTTTTTCTTCTCTCCCACTCTCTCTTTCTTTCTGTTTTTCTTGTGAGCAGTGCTCCACGAGGGATTTCTCTTGCTTTCATCCATAGCTGCTGCTCTTGTTGTGCTCTGTCGGCCATGGCTGACTGAGTGGCCGTTGTCCAACACCACTCGTCACAGTCCATGCTGCTGCCATTTATCAAACACATCACACTTGCCAGACAACCCGCTAAAATCAAGACATTTACATCATCAGCCTACTGTGGTGTGCTGTCTGCCGGTCAGTATTTTAGTACTACTGTAGTGGCAACAACTGGACACTTGTGTCTCTCCAGTCTCCACACACAGACGACGAGCCGGTCGGTATCCTAGAAACGTCCTTTGTCATAAAGATGATGCTAATCCGGGGCCTCAGATTTAATTTACTTGGCTAATGAGCTGCCTGTCGTTTTGCATGAGGAGAGGAACCATTTGCATAATCATGGGTCTGTGAGAGATTTATTGAGAGAGGATTTCTCCATGATATAGAAATGTCATTTCTCTGTCCATGCCAAGTGATGCGGGGCCACAGATGTTGTAAAAGTGCCTGCAACAGGTGGCAAAACGCTCAAATAAAACCTAATAGCATAATGTGCAGCATGTATCAGCCAGTCAGTCTGAATACAGAGCATGGTCTGTTTCAGTGGAGGCCGGTGAGGGGAGGACAGCTCATGGTTATGGCCGGAATGGAATTAATGGAATGGTATCAAGCACACTGCATAGAAACAATGTGTTTGATACGTGTTTAATACTGTTCCATTCATTTCATTCCAACCATTACAATGAGTCACCAAACCAGCCACAACTGGTCTGTGTCCCAGTAGCCTCATTGCCTCATCTTCCATCCTTCACTGCTGGATTACCAATCTGACAGGTATAAGTTCTATATGTGAATCATATATATATATATATATATGTATATCTGGCTATATTTTCATCTATCAATAGTCGTGAATGGAAGATAAGAGTTTGTAAGTGGTATCTGACAGGACTTGAGTAGGGGAAAGCAATAAGTCATAGGCCCTATTGTATAGAAACGGATATATGGCCTTGCCTTCGTCTATCAATACTTTTTTATGGGATGTTTGGGAATGTATAGAGCGTGGCTTGATTGAATCTTGACTTGGAGGCTGCACACATACCAATGATGCCAGAAATAGCATGTAGGTTAGCAGTGCACCTCCCATTGATTCTGAAATGATCGTGTTCATCAAAACAATAGCAAATGAGACGGCAGGCGGGCATATTAGGATGCTCGGGGCTCTAAAACTAACCCGTAGCTCGCCTGCCATATGGATTTATAGAGGGCTTAATCTGAGCGTTTCTTAAAGTGTGTCCCAAATGGCACCCTATTCCCTATAAAGTATTGAGACAGTTGTTAAAGAGAGCAGCACAGTGTGGTGCCTTGGGAGGCTAATAGAAGTTAAAGCTTGTCTAAAGAAGAAAGTTGTTTATCTTTTGTTTTCTGCTCATTAAATGTGCTGATGTCGGGTTAGGTGTAGTTTATGGAACCTGGGTAGTCTTTTCCATTAAAAGCACTGCTGTTTTCCAGTGTATGCTATCCGTCAGTTTCATTGACAGCTCTTTATAGTCTACTGACAGTCTGACAGATAATAAATTAAATCTTACTTTGTGTTTATCAATATCAAAAAAAAATCACTGAACTAGCCTCTTTTATGTTTTCATTGCCCTTCATTGCTAAACATCTGTCCTGTCCCATGTTATCGCTCCATATCCATTGCACATGTGCTCACCAGTTGTGGTTGACACACGGTCTTTATCGTTGTGTTGGAGCCCATCCAGAGCTCATCAGACTGGGCTGGGTGGTGTTTGGTGGTGGCCTGGGTGGTGGGGGGTCCAAATTAAGCCCCCAAAGCCACTGCGACCAACTGTGCCAACAGCTGCTTACTAGGAAGGGTGGTGGCGTTGGGTTTAGAGAAGATGGCAACGGAGCCAGGACTATATTAACAAGAGGTTATGATACTGCGTATGTCCTACATTTGGCTGTGCTGTAGTGTGTAGCAGGAGGCATGAGGAGCACGCCATGGTAGCGTGTTTCAGTAGGGTAGAGTCTCTTGTTTTCATGGAAATGGAAATACTGAGATATAGTTGGGATGCTGGTCTTTTTCACTACTCACACTAATAGAGCACAACTGTTCTATGAATTACGTTTCTGCGTGGAATGATTCTGTTATTGTCTGGGCAGTACTAAATGAGTAACTGCGGGTTTCGATGGCTTTAAGGCCACCCTGGGGGGGATCTTATCTCACAGACAGGATCTGACACTACCCCTACCCCCCCATCACCTCAAGTCTCACACTGGTCAGAGGAGGCCAGCAGTGCGCTGTCTTATTGGTCGAAAGGCTAAATTTATGCACAAGGGTTCAAATAAACAACAGGAATAAAACGTCAACAGCCTCCCCTGAATGACCCTGTTAAGGTACATCAGATCAGAAAGCACTACCACTTAAAGGTAACACAAAACATGGATGGTAAAGCTAATTGAAATGTGACACCCTAGCTTTTGAAAATTGTTATTAGTTTTTATTTAATGAAACGGATATATTTTGATGTCACACTCAGCGATGAATAGAGATGTTACCATTAAGATGGTTAGATTGAGGACAACAAAGTCGTGCACCAGTTCTCTCTGTCTTGATACTAATCATGCCTGATCTGTTTTGATTAAGAAAATATTTATAGTCGTTATAAATTCACTTTAATATGACAATCTTTGAAATTGTGTTTCTTCTGGTGTACCAATAGTGTGCTTTTCCATTTTTAAAACTCAAATTAATTGTTTATTACTGTTGAACATTTGGATATAACAACAATTTTATGTATAATTATGCAGAATCATATCACCATTTTCCAATAACAATTTAACAACTTCACCATTATGTGAAGACTTTTTTTTCATCATGTTTATATCAATTACACTATTTGTTAACGGTATTAGAGGACTTGATTTTCTAACAAGAGTAGAACATTCCAAAAACACATTACAAAAAATATAGCACAAAAGGCAAAAAGGTACTCACATCAACATCAAGCCTCGACCCCATAAAGTCAATCAATCCTGTTATCACTGTCACTCCGAGGTTCCCAATCCAAGCTGTCTCAGTCAGCCCTGATGTTGTCTGCTCCGCTGCTTTCCTTCTCTCAGCTCCACAAAACTGTCCGTCAACAGCTGTTTTCCCCCTCGCTCCGCCACACACTCACACTACTCCATCTCCTCTTGCGCTGCAACTGTGCAGAGTTATACTATTGATGAGCCATCTGTCTGAAGTGAACGTCCATGACTGAGGTGTCAGAAACTTGTCCCCTGCCTTCACATGTATGATATGACACAACGTGACTGAGCCCACATCGTCTCCCTTTTCAAAGACTCAGCCACAGAGAGTGTGCTGGAACTCACAAAGTCTCTCCTCTCACTCTCTACATGTATCTCTGTCTCGCTCTCTCTCTCTCTCTCTCTATCTCTTTCTTTTTATCTTCCTCACTTTTGTCCGTCTCTGCACATCTCTCTCCCTCTCTCTCTGGATGCTGAGGGACCATCACTTGCTTAATTAGTCATGATTTGCCTGTGATTGGTTAACAGTGCACCTCTCGCCGCTCCCTTCACTCTCACAGAACAGCTGGTGCCCTATCACTGGTCTCGCTACGTTCTGACTCCACCCCTCTCTTACTGCCGCTGCACCTGAATCAGTGCTTCAGGGCTTCTTACCAGCTACAGAAATAGAGCCCGTAGAATAGACATGGTTCTATATTCTATTTGATTTTCCATGGAACCAACCATCGAAAACGAACTATACATATATCTCAAGGAGTCTCACCAATATGACAGCTTAATAGAACTGCCTTTAAGTGTGAGCACTTTAAGTGTGAGTAATACTTGCCTGTCACTCACTCTGATCTACCCTCAGGAGAGTAGTGAGTCTTGTACTCATCTCAACTGAAATCAGGATTACTCAACGTTATGGTGATGGGAAAACCAGAAAGTTCTTGAAAACATGCATACAGCTGTATGCTCTCTGTCTCTCTCTCTGTCTCTCTCTCTCTCTCTCTCTCTCTCTCTCTCTCTCTCTCTGTCTCTGTCTCTGTCTCTCTCTCTCTCTCTCTCTCTCTCTGTGGTTGATAGTAAACTGTACATAAAGTGTGTGTGTATGTATTATTACTAGTATATATTGACGTTTGTGTGTTAGAGGGGGTTGCAACCTTCTCTCATGACACAGCCAGGCATGTGTGAAATGGACTTGGGAAAGGGTGTTAAACATACAGCCCCTCCATCCCCCGGATGTCCTATACTCCAAGCTGACAGAAATAAAGCAGGGAGTCTGCTCTGAGGCTTATAGGAAGACCGGGAGAGAGGGAAAACAGCACACTGAGAAACAGGTTGATAACCTAACCTTTCCCTGGCTGCCTTGGTCAGACCTGATGGATTGTGGAATTGGTATTTGGTATTTGATTAGGATCCCCATTAGCTGTTGCGATAGCAGCAGCTACTCTTCCTGGGGTCCACACGAAACATGACATAATGCAGAACATTAATAGATAAGGACAGAACTACATCCATTTAAAACAAGAAAAATATAACTAAAAGGTTCTGTACTGACTCAACACTGAGAAAAAAAACACAGACACTATTCTAGGCCTACATGTATTATTTAGTTTTTCTTACATTAAATTTACATTCAGTAGGATCTATCAGTGCAGACACATAAAATATTTAGGTAAAATAGGAGAGAGGTGTTGTGCTGTGAGGTGTTGCTTCATCTGTTTTTTAAAGCCAGGTTTGCTGTTCACTTGAGCAATATGAGATGGGAGTTCCGTGCAATCATGGCTCTATATAGTACTGTACGTTTTCTTGAATTCGTTCTGGATTTGGGGACTGTGAAAAGACCCCTGGTAACATGTCTGGTAGGGTAAGTGGGTGTGTCAGTGCTGTGTGTAAGTTGACTGTGCAAACAATTTGGAATTTTCAACACATTAATGTTTCTTATAAAAAGTGGCCTTGGAATGGAATCACACATAGCTAATTCTGGAGTCAGACCTTCCCTGGACATGTCAGGCAGGCTCAGCTGCCGCTTCCTGCATTTAAGCTTTGAGGGGAGTAACCACACTGCATGTCATTGTAGAGCCCCGTGACAGAGTGAAATGATAACTGTGATACGCTGTCTCTTCTGACCCCTTGCCCCCGTGTGGCTCGCGGGTCTGCTTATCCACCTCCATACCCACACATGCAGTCAGAGCTGGCCCTAGCCTTTTTGGGGTCCTAAGTGAAATGTTGTTGGGGGCCTCCTCCCACCTCGCGAGCACAACATTTTAGCGGTCCCCCTCTTGAAAGAAGAAAAGGTTCTAGAGTACATTTTCCCATTTGCCATGGGGCATAGTTTTAAAGCAAGTTTTCTGCAGTGCTACACATTGCAATTGTATAACTCCTTTCATGCAACTATAAAAAGAAATCCACGGGGGCGGAGTGAGAGAGACTAACACAATCAATGGGGGCACCCTTGTTGTGTAATTTAAACCTTGATTACTACAAATTTAGATAACTGGCTAGACTAACTTACCAATCTAAAAATGTTAGCTGACATGGCTAATTGAATGACTGTCAGTGGCTGACATCACAAGAGAGAAACTGCTGCACAACCAGATGTCTACTATTCTAACTCTCAACTGCTGGGACCCCGACCCCGAGTTTTTGGAAATTGATCCACGGGCCTACAAAAGGGGGGTTGACCATCCCTGCTCTAAGTGATGGCTATTCTGTAGATAAGACAGTTCTTTGAATTTGATTAAACTGGGAGCTGTTCTGATTGAAGTCACATTGCAGTATTCCAGGATGCCTTCATAAGTCTGGAAAAGTGTAGAATGTAAGGTTACAGTGACAGTATATTGGAAGGTAGTGGAAGGTTACTGTGACAGGAAGGTTACAGTGAGTTCTATGATTTGGGGTTATTTTGTGTGCGTGCGTACCTAATGTTCGCTCTCAGGAGAGTTCGCCCAGTTCTGTTCTGTTCTGTGTCAGATGAACTTATAGTGTCCTCTGCTCTCCGTGTGTTGGGTCAGGGTCTGGTTTTTGATTGGTCTGTGTGTTTGTAGCTCTGACTACACAATGGATGTGTCTCAAATGGCACCCTGTTCTGTATAGTATACAGTGCTGCTGGCCGGCAGCTGCTCACAAGCCAAGGGGTAATAGTTTAATTAGACTTCAAACAGCAGCTCCTGTTCCTGCTTTGATCTCTGGTTTTAAGGATAACGTGTGAAGATGAGTGTGTTCCAGAGTGTCTTTATCACAGCTCAAGGCTGCAAGGAGGTTAAGTTACATGCGTGCGTCGTTGCCGTTTACATGTTTAAGGTTTAATTAGCGAGAACGAGAAAGAAGGAGAGAGAGAAGAAGTCGGAACTAACAAAGAAGTCGGCCATGGTCGGAACTAGAAGCACAAGCATTTCGCTACACTCGCATTAACATCTGCTAACCATGTGTATGTGACAAATAAAATTTGATTTGAGAGAAGAAGTAAAAGTGACAGGCAAGTGTGTTTGATCTATTAAATCACTTCCTGCCCTTCTAAAGAGCTCTGTTTTTTAATTGACAGGTGGAGTGATGAGCAGGGTTCATACGACTACTTGTAAATGTAAACTGTATGTGGGAAGGAGTTGAGAGCGAAGACCTTCCACAGCTGCGAAATGCTCATCCACCTCTCTCCCCATCCCCCCCCACACACACACACACACAGACAGGAGAGTTGAGTCTCAGAGCCCTCCTCTTCCTCCACCTCTACCTCCACCTCTTCACTCACCCCTTTGATCTCTCCGCTTAAGCCATTTTCACAGAGATTGCCTGTGTTTGGCTTGCTCCATTGCTCTCTATTGCCTCTTTCCTGGCTTCCTGCCTGTTTCTTTCCAGAATAATTTGTTTTGCCCGCTCTACAGACAGCTATATCAGTCCGCTAATACAGGAATAGTAAAGGCCCAGTGCACTACTTGTGGAGAAATTGTTTTTTTTTTATAAATATGTACAGTATATAGAAACAAATTAATAGGGTGTGCTGCAGCAACCTTAGCACTCCTACTTCGTGCGGCTATGGCCATACCCTGTTCAAAGGCACTTAAATCTTTTGTCTTGCCCATTCACCCGCTGAATGGCACACGTACACAATCCATGTCTCAATTGTCTCAAGGCTTAACAATTCTTATTTAATCTGTCTCCTCCCCTTTATCTACACTGATTGAAGTGAATTTAACAATTGACATCAATAAAGTTTCAAATCTTTCACCTGGATTCAGCTGGTCTGTCTATGTCATGGAAAGAACAGGTGTTCATAATGTTTTGTACACAGTGTATAACGCTACAGTTTTTGACAAAACCATCAGTTGAGTTGAAAATGCGATGGAAACCCATTTAACACGTTTTTTTTATCAGTACTTGGGAATTGAATTGCAAAAGTTATTTTGATGTGCACTACGTCATCACGCACAGCTTGTTATCCACAATAAATCAGTTTGATGGAAACACATCTCTGGGGGGAAAATGTGCATTCAGTTTTATGCAGATTTGAGAATATTTGCATAAAAATCTATCGCCAATCAAAGGGAATCATAGTTAATGTGTGTCTTTTTCCTTTTCTAGTTCTCTCCCTGGGTCCCTTGATGGTTGTCATAGCTTCTGTTTTAGACATTTTCTCTCCCACCCTTTGCTGCCCATTCTTTCTTTTTCAATATCTGTGTCTACATCTCTTTTTCCACATATTTGTTTCTCTGTGTCTCTTTCGCTTCTTGTCTCTTTCTCAATCTGCTCCTTCTATTTTTTTCCGGCCCTCCCTCCTGCTCCTATTGACACCTCCCCTCCCACACGCCGACCTATTTTGAACCATGTTCACTGTTGACGCTCTGCTGATATTGCTTTTTCAGGGTCATTGTGTTTTAATAATGATAAATGTTACGACTGGTCCATTTTGTGCAGGTCACTGTAAAACAAGGGTCACGTAATATGATGTATTAGGAGCTCTATTGCTGCATTTGTTTTGGTCCTATGGGATCTGTACTGTAGTATCAGCACCAGCTCTGTGTGTGTTCCCGCTAATGGTACACTGTACATACAGTGCTGTGAAAAAGTATTTGCCCCCTTTTTCTGCACATTTGTCACACTTAAATGTTTCCGATCAACAAACACATTTTAATATTACACAAAGATATCCCAAGTAAACACAAAATGCAGTGTTTATGTGATAATTGTATTTATTAAGGGAAAAAAGCTATCCGAACCTTCATGGCCCTATGTGACAAAGTAATTGCCCCCCCTTGTTAAATCATGAATTTACTGTGGTTAATCATGTTTTTTGGGAAGCTGAGTTCAATTTCACTAGCCACACCCAGGCCTGATTACTGCCAGACCTGTTGAATCAAGAAATCACTTAAATATAATCTGTCTGACAAAGGATCTCAAAAAGCAAGACAACATGCCGCGATCCAAAGAAGTTCAGGAACAGATGAGAAACAAAGTAATTGACACCTATCAGTCTGGAAAGGGTTACAAAGCCATTTCTAAAGCTTTGGGACTCCAGCGAACCACAGCGAGAGCCATTATCCACAAATTAAGAAAATTTGGAACAGTGGTGAACCTTCCCAGGAGTGGCCGGCCTATCAAAATCACCCCAAGAGCGCAGCGACGACTCATCCAAGAGGTCACAAAAGAACCCACAACAACATCTAAAGAACTGCAGGCCTCACTTGCCTCAGTTAAGGTCAGTGTTCATGACTCAACCATAAGAAAGAGACTGGGCAAAAATGGCATCCATGGCAGAGTTCCAAGGCGAAAACCACTGCTGACCAAAAATAACATAAAGGCTCGTCTCACTTATGATCTTGATGATCCCCAAGACTTTTGGGAAAATATTCTGTGGACTGCCAAAAGTTGAACTTTTTGGAAGGTGTGCGTCCCTTTACATCTGGCGTAAAAGTAACAGAGCATTTCAGAAATAGAACATCATACCAACAGTCAAATATGGTGGTGGTAGTGTGATGGTCTGGGGCTGCTTTGCTGCTTCAGGACCTGGACAACTTGTTGTGATTGATGGAACCATGAATTTTGCTCTCTACCAAGAAATCCTGAAGGAGAATGTCTGGCCATCAGTTCGTGACCTCAAGCTGAAGCACACTTGGGTTCTGCAGCAGGACAATGATCCAAAACACACCAGCAAGTCCACCTCTGAATGGCTTAAAAAAACTAAATGAAGGTTTTGGAGTGGCCTAGTCAAAGTCCGGGCTTGAATCCGATTGAGATGCTGTGGCGTGATCTTGAAAAGGCGGTTCATGCTGGAAAACCCTCCAATGTGGCTGAATTAAAACAATTCTGCAAAGAAGAGTGGGCCAAAATTCCTCCACAGCGGTGTGAAAGACTCATTGCCAGTTATCGCTAACGCTTGATTGCAGTTGTTGCTGCTGAGGGTGGCACAACCAGTTATTAGGTTTAGGGGGGCAATTACTTTAACACATAGGGCCATGAAGGTTCGGATAGCTTTTTTCCCTTAATAAATACAATTATCACTTAAACACTGCATTTTGTGTTTACTTGGGTTATCTTTGTGTAATATTAAAATGTGTTTGTTGAGCGGAAACATTTAAGTGTGACAAATGTGCAAAACAATAAGAAATCAGGAAGGGGGCAAATACTTTTTCACAGCACTGTATATGAGGTATGACGTGATGGAGTTGTCTACTCAGCTACAAGGTGAACCTCTCACTTCCCACACTAATTGGTTCAGTTTGTTGTTGTGGTGTGTGTTTGTTTGTGGTGTGCTGCGTGCTTACGTGTGTGTGCGCATGCTAGTGTGTCAGTGTGTGTTTGTCCTTCTGTGCTGTGTGTGTGTGTGTGTGTGTGTGTGTATCTATGTGTGTGTGTGTGTATGTGTGTGTCACTCAAATAATTATTCTCCTGGACAGGCTCCTGGACGCTTATTAAAGTGTCCCGCGGCGGCCATGGTCAGATGGGCGCCAGTTCGTATCTGAATGGAATACACTACATCTTTGGCTAGCATATGATTAAGTGCCAAAACTTAGTCTCATCAACATTGATGTCCCAGAACAGGTGATATTCATCAAACCTTTCAGAATCCTTTGACTTCCAAATGCTTAATTCAATTTGAACAGTGTGCTCTGGATGTTCTTTTTATGTTTAATTACATTTAGGGTGTATTTGTTGTGATTAGAAACTCTCTGTGTGTGTGTGTGTTCACCTGTGTGTGTGCTTATGTGTGTGTGTTTGTGTTAGTTACGCTGACTGTCACATCACAAAGCCATCCAGCTTTACCAAGCTTTACTCCAATTAGTGGCTCCCACAATGTCTGCAAAAATCCATTTAAAAGCGCCTCATAATCCTCATAATCCTTGTCTCCTACTTACATGTTGTTAGAATTTCTTTTAAATGTTTTAATTGCTTCATCCATGTTTTTTTGCATGGTATATGCTTTAGTTATGATTGCAAAGGGAGGGTATATTACTGGTAACTTTCAAGAATTTTGGTAACTTTCAAGTTTATGGAATTTTATCACATGATATCTAGTGGCCTTTTGGGGTACTTCCAATTATCACAGGTGTCTGTAATTAACTCTGTCCCTCTTTGTGGCCTTATCACATGTAAAATATATAAAATAATCAAATAAGATGGAATGCCAAACTGGTGGCAGTTGTGAAAAAAATTCAGTAGTTGGAAGAGTGGCAGAGTTCATTGAAAATAATGCCATTGCTGATTAGATACTTTTTTCATTAATTAGGCTATTTTCTCTATCCATTAGAAACTCATGGAAAGTATGGACACATGTACAAAATGAATACTATACATTATAATTTATTTATTTATTATTATTTATGTATACATTACAAAAGTTTTGAAACCCTAGCTTTAGTTAGAGAAATTCATGCATCTTGCTACTTCTGATATTACAGAGTCCTACCCACCCCCTACAGTGCCTTCAGAAAGTATTCACACCGCTTGACTTTTTTCACGTTGTGTTACAGCCTGAATTTAACATTTATTACGTTTTGATTTGTGTCACTGGCCTCCACTCAATACCCCATAATATCAAAGTGGAATTATGTTTTTCATTCATTATTTTTTTTTCAAATTAATAAAAAATGAAAAGCTAAAAGTATTCAACCCTGTTGTTATGGCAAGTTCAGGAGCATAAATAAGTTCAACAAGTTGCATGTGTAACAGTATAGCTTCCGTCTCTCTCCTCGCCCCTACCTGGGCTCAAACCAGGGACCCTCTGCACACATCGATAACAGCCACCCACGAAGCATCGTTACCCATCGCTCCACAAAAGCCGCGGCCCTTGCAGAGCAAGGGGAACAACTACTTCAAGGTCTCAGAGCGAGTGACGTCACTGATTGAAACGCTGTTAGCGCGCACCCCGCTAACTAACTAGCCATTTCACACCGGTTACACATGGACACACTCTGTGTGCAATAATAGTGTTTATCATGATTGTTTTATGACTACCTCATCTCTGTGCCCCACATACAATTAGCTGTAAGGTCTCTCAATCGAGCAGTCCATTTCAATCACAGATTCAACCACAAAGACCAGGGAGGTTTTCCAATGCCTTGCAGAGAAGGGCACTTTTTGGTAGATAGGTAAAATGTCAAAACAGACAATGAATATCCCTTTGAGCATAGTGAAGTTATTAAATAGACTTTGGATGGTGTACCAATACAACAAGTCACTAAAAAGATACAGGCGTCCTTCCTAACTCTGTTGTTGGAGAGGATGGAACCCATGGTGACTTTAAAACAGTTACAGAGTTTAATGGCTGTGATAGGAGAGGATGGATGGATCAACAACATTGTAGTTACTCCACAATACTAATGTAATTGACAGAGTGAAAATAAGGAAGCCTGTACAGAATAAAAAAAAATCTAAACGTGCATCCTGTTTGCAACAAGGAATGAAAGTAATACTGCAAACAATGTGGCAAAGCAATTCACTCTTTTTTCTGAATACAGAGTGTTATGTTTGGGGCAAATCCAATACAACACATTACTGAGTACCACTTTCTATATTTTCAAGCATAGTGGTGGCTGCATCATGTTATGGGTATGCTTGTTATGGGTATGTTTGCAATCATTAAGGACTGGGGAGTTTTTCAGGATAAAAAAAAGGTAGAATGGATCTAAGCACAGGCAAAATCCTAGAGAAAAACCTGGTTCAGCCTGCTTTCCATCAGACACTGTGGCACGTGTGCTCCCTCTCCGGCCTTTAGGTCACCAGGCTGCTCATAATGGCGCACACCTGTCACCATCGTTACACGCACCTGCAAGTTGTCAGACTCACCTGGACTCCATCACTTCCCTGATTACCTTCCCTAAATATGTCACTCCCTTTGGTTCCTTCCCCAGGCATCCTTGTTTCGTGTCTGTGCGTTGTTCGTGTTTCGTTTATTGATTAAATCACTCACTCCCTGAACTTGCTTCCCAACTTTCAGCGCACTTCATTACAGAAAACGCCTCACCTAAGGGAAGCATCAGGGAGTGTTTTTTGTTTTGTTTTGGTGGGAATGAAGTCGGGTCTGGGAGCCGCTACAGGCTCTCATGCCTCAGCCGGATCGCCAGGCTCCCCTGCCTCCGCCGGTTTGTCAGGCTCTCATGCCTCAGCCGGATCGCCAGGCTCCCCTGTTACAGCCGGCTCGTCGGGCTTTCATGCCTTCCCCCGGATCGCCAGGCTCCCCTGCTTCCACCGCCTCGCCAGGCTCCCCTGCCTCAGCCGGTCTGTCAGGTTCCCGCGCCCCAGCCGGCGACAGGTTCCCTCGCATCAGCAGGGGTGACCGGTCCGCTCCTGATCCCCGGGATCGTCCCTTTGGTTAGCGTCCTGCGGCTAGAGCCGAACGCGACGAGGAGGGGGTACCGTCACGTATGCGCTCTTGGTCGCCATGCTCCCGCGCCTCAGCCGGACTGACAGGTTTCCCACACCTCAGCAGAGGTGTCCGCTCCTGATCCACAGGATCATCATTTTGGTCGGCGTCCTGCAGCTGGAGCCGCGCATCGGGGAGGGGTGTACTGTCACGTGTGCTCCCTCTCCGGCCTCTAGTTCACCAGGCTGCTCGTTATGGCGCACACCTGTCACCATTGTTACGCGCACCTTCAAGTCGTCAGACTCACCTGGACTCCATCACTTCCCTGATTACCTTCCCTATATATGTCACTCCCTTTGGTTCCTTCCCCAGGCATCTGTTTCAGTTTCATGTCTGTGCGTTGTTCGTGTTTCTTGTTTTGTTTTATGTTTCGTTTATTGATTAAATCACTCCCTAAACTTGCTTCCCGACTCTCAGCGCACTTTGTTACACACTGGGAGATGTATTCACCTTTCAGCAGGGCAATAACCTAAAACACAAGGCCAAATCTACAGTGGAGTTGCTTACCAAGAACACAGTGAATGTTCCTGAGTGGCCAAGTTACAGTGATGACTTAGATCTACTTAAAAATCTATGGCAAGACCTGAAAATAGTTATCTAGCAATGATCAACAACCAATTTGAAATAGATAGAATTTTAAAAAGAATAATGGTTAAATGTTGCACAATCCAGGTGTGCAAAGCTCTTAAACACGTACCCAGAAAGACTTCTACAAAGTATTGACTCAGGGATGGGAATACTTATGTAAATGAGATATTTCTGTATTTCATTCATTTGTTTTAAACATGTTCTCATGTGTAGATGGGTGAGAAAAAATATATATTTAATACATTTTGAATACAGGCTATAACACAGCAAAATGTGGAATAAGTCAAGGGGTATGAATACTTTCGGAAGGCACTGTATCTCTCTCAGATTTCCTTGCTGGTTGTGTGGTTGAAGTCTTCTGATCTAGGCTGGCAGCCTCCCCTCCGCTTCCCTTTGTCTGTTCAGGCAGATTAAAAGAGAAAGGAGGAGATGAGATCTGTAGCCATAGAGAGGGAGAGGGGGAGAGATCAGGGTCCTTCTTAGAGAGATTCACACACGCTGTTACTTGCTGTTGTCGTGTGTGTTTTCAGTGACTCACACCGGCTGCATTTTAAATCAATGTGTCTTTATAAACAGAAAAAGATGTGTCAAGAATTTGCTTTCTGTTTATTTGATCATTTTCCAAAGCAGAGTCCCTCCCTTTTAGTCGGTGGCTTTTGAATCCAAATCCTTATTTTTTCCCACACTGATTCACTGATTCACTGATTCCCCAAGAAACATGTGCCAAGTCGGCTCACTCTTATACTTGCTGTGGTTTTATATTAAGGTTTTGAAGTCAGGTTGCATTCTATCCTAGCCTGTCTTATTACAGAGGGTCTCCTGCTGATTTGTGTCTCCACTGTCTTCTTTATCACTGTTAGAGAGTTTCTATTAGAGTGCACTGCCCGCGGTGACAGTTGCTATGCAAATGGTCAGCTCTGAAGGCCCCTGAACACGGTACACTGACTGCCACCGTTCTGCCTAACATTTGCATTTTGAGAGAGATGAAAGCGAAAGGGGCTTTTATGCCCATTCATAAGGTAGAATGAAGAGATGACGGATGGTGGGGATGGAGGTATCAAACCTCGGTCAAATCTGGAATACAGCAGATGCAATGTAGGCTTCATTCTGGGTTACAGATAGAGTAATAGTTAAAATATACAAATGGCACTGCATGTTTGTGTTAAGGTACAACACATTTCCACAGAATAGTAATGTAGCTAAAAATGTGTTCTTATTCTTAGAAGCATACATTTATAGAAACAGTGGTTTAAGTAGAAATGTACCTTCAACCTTTGTCTTCTCTAGCTGCTTAGATACTGACCTTTCTCTCTGCCCTATGTCGTGTGCTGCAGCTGAATGAAAAAGTGGATAAAATTTCCTCTCTTCACTACACTACTACTAACACGCATGCACACACATGCACATACGCACACATACAGTACACACACACAGCACCACACATCTCTTTGCATTGATCTCTGTCATTGGGCCTACATCTGTTCTCGTGTCCTTCCAGTGGCGAAGATGTCGAGGCTTTGGCATCGTGGTTACCCTCAGGTGTCGGAGCTGACAGCTGAGGGGTTCAGTATCAGGTTTCAGGTAAAACCCAAGTGCCGACCCAAGTGTGTTGAAGTAACAATGTTTATTGCAACAACAGGGGCAGGAAAACGACAAGTCAGGTCAGGCAGAGCACGGTAATCCAGAGTAGGGGCAAAGGCACAGGACGGCAGGCAGGCCCAGGGTCAGGTCAGGGAGAGCACGGTAATCCAGAGTAGGGGCAAAGGCACAGGACGGCAGGCAGGCCCAGGGTCAGGTCAGGAGAGCACGGTAATCCAGAGTAGGGGCAAAGGCACAGGACGGCAGGCAGGCCCAGGGTCAGGTCAGGGAGAGCACGGTAATCCAGAGTAGGGGCAAAGGCACAGGACGGCAGGCAGGCCCAGGGTCAGGTCAGGGAGAGCACGGTAATCCAGAGTAGGGGCAAAGGCACAGGACGGCAGGCAGGCCCAGGGTCAGGTCAGGAGAGCACGGTAATCCAGAGTAGGGGCAAAGGCACAGGACGGCAGGCAGGCCCAGGGTCAGGTCAGGGAGAGCACGGTAATCCAGAGTAGGGGCAAAGGCACAGGACGGCAGGCAGGCTCAGAGGCAGGACAGGCAAGGTCAAAACCAGGAGGGTGAGGGGAAAAAAAGAGACTAGGGAAAAGCAGGAGCTGAGACAAAATGCTGGTTGACTTGAACAAACAAGACGAACTGGCACAGACAAAGAGAAAACACAGGTATAAATACCCAGGGGATAAGTAGGGAAGATGGGTGACACCTGGAGGGGGGTGGAGACAAGCACAAGGACAGGTGAAACAGATCAGGGCGTGACATTGTCTTTTATTTCTCATTGGTCCATTGCAAGGGTTGGAACCGGTTCAGGGAACAGTACCGAAAACAGGAAAATAACGATGTTATTTGAGTTGCATCTCAGGGGTCTGTCTCCCCTCCTCATCTCTCTCTCTTTATCGCTCTTTCTCACTCTCTCTCTGTCTGCCCCTCTGTTTCTCCCTCTCATTCTCATTTTCTCCTTCTCTGTCCTCCGTTTCTCTCTATCTCACCTCTCTGTGAAATTACTCTCACAATGAAATCACTTCTCAGGATGTGCCAGTCGTCCGTGGCTCTGACCTCTCTGTGTCCTTCTTGATGTGCAAGAAGGTTCTCAAACTTGACAGTCTGAATAAAATCTGAATAAAACCAACTTGAACCTTTGGCAACCGCAGTAGATTTTGCTTCACTCTCTCAATTTAGTGCAGATTTGAAGTGCTCACTCACAACCCTCCTCACCCCTAACAGTCTTCACTGACCCGCATACACCATCATTCTCCTCTCATTCTCCCCTCTCCCTATCTCACTGACCCCCAATTGTCCCCTTAGGTCCTCCCTCCTCCCCTCCCCCCTTCCTCTCTGTTCTCTCACCCTGGGCAGAGGATTAATCTGGACCTCAAGGCTGTCTATCTGAGATAAACAAGGGACAGGACCGTCATACCCACACACAATGTCATCTGAATGTGAGGGAGAGAGAGACAGAAATTGGAAAGAATTAACAAAAAAACAGAGTAAACTAGAAGGCTACTTGGCCCTAAACAGAGAGTACACAGTGGCAGAATACCTGACCACTGTGACTGACCCAAATTTAAGGAAAGCTTATACTATGTACAGACCCAGTGAGCATAGCCTTGCTATTGAGAAAGGCCGCCATAGGCAGACCTGGCTCTCAAGAGAAGACAGGCTATGTGCACACTGCCCACAAAATGAGGTGGAAACTGAGCTGCACTTCCTAACCTCCTGCCAAATGTATGACAATATTAGAGACACATATTTCCTTCAGATAACACAGATCCACAAAGAATTAGAAAACAAACCCAATTATGATAAACTCCCATATGTACTGGGTGAAATACCACAGCAGCAAGATTTGTGACCTGTTGCCACAAGAAAAGGGCAACCAGTGAAGAACAAACACCATTGTAAATACAACCCATATTTATTTTTATTTATTTTCCCTTTTGTACTTTCACTATTTGCACATCGTTACAGAACTGTATATATACATAATATGACATTTGAAATGTTTTTATTCTTTTGGAACTTCTGTGAGTGTAATGTTTACTGTAAATTTGTATTGTTTATTTCACTTTTGTTTATTACCTACTTCACTTGCTTTGGTAATGTTAACATATGTTTCCTATGCCAATAAAGCCCTGGAACTGAATTGAATTGAATTGAGAGAGAGAAGGAGAGGGAGAGGGAGAGACAGAGAGAAGGGTGTACAAAATAAAGACAAAAAAGACAGACAGACAGACAAGCAGACAAGAATAAAAACAGACACACCCTGATAGAGTGAGACAGACCAGAGAGAAAAGAGGAGAAAAAAGAGGGATTGAGAGACAGAGAGAAGTTAGAGGCAGACAGACAAGTGTTTCTGCACCTTAGAACCCTGACAATCCATTGTGGGTCTCAGATGTTCTAGCCTTGTCGACCTGGTGAATAACGTTTCCCAACTTCAATTCAACTGTGTAATTAAATTCAGCCAAGACAAGAGCAGGGCTAAAGGTTCAAGCTTCATTGCCATTTTGATGTCCCGAGACTGACCTAATAGACGCCATGAACGATGGATCACTCGACGGGTCAGAGCCCTCTCATTGGGACTGGCAGTTTGCCAAAGGCCACACTGATGGGAATCCACAACATTGGGTTTGTCTGTGCTAAGCAGGGCCTGTGTCCAAAATGTCACCATATTCCCTATGTAGTGCACAAAATGTGTGCACTTTATAGGGAATAGGGTGACATTTGGGAAGCAGACTGTTTTTTTTCTCCCTCAGAAAGTATGTGCAGTATGTGGTTTTTCTATGCATTTTTCTTGTACAGTATTTGACTTGAGTAACAACAACCCTGCTAGCACAGCAGGAGAAGGAGAGTGAGCTGTTAGAGATGCCGTGGCAGTGTTGACAAGACAATGGCACCCTGTTCCCTATATAGAGCGCTAATTTTTACTATAGCCCTATGGGCCCTAGTCAAAAGTAGTGCACTACATAGGGAATAGGGTGCTCTGGACCATTTTTACTCACCTTAGCAGAGCTGGTTAGGCTGTTCTTATGTTATCCAGAGCGTTGGTGACTGCAACTGTGCTGCTGGCAACAATTTACACTTTTTTGCCAACGTTTACTGACACCGGCCATATTCAACGGATGTTGAGCTTTCGTAAATTCGTCAGTTATTCTGTGTTCTGGAACACTCAGATGAGAGTGCTCTGAAATTGGAGTAGACAGCCGGAGCGAATTTACCAACTATGTCTATCAACAGTTTTTGCGGTGACATCATTAAGGCAAGTCGTCCAGGTTCTGAAGCAGCAAAGCATTCCCAACCCATTTACTACCACCACCATGCTTGACCGTTGGTATAAGGTTCTTACTGTGGAATGTGTTCGGTTTTCTCCAGGCATAATGGGACCCATGTCATCCAAAAATAACGTTCTTCCAAGAGTCTTGATGATCATCCAGGTGCTTTTTGGCAAAATTGAGTCAAATTTTGGACGAGATGGGTCCCATTATGTCTGGTGAAAACCAAACAGTGCATTCAAAAACCTATTCAAACACCTATTCCGACGTCATACTAGAGTCCTTTGGCCGGGCATGAAAACCATAGAGCAGTGGTCACCAACCGGTCGATTGCGATCGAGTGGTCGATCTCCAGGGGATTCCTAGTCAATCATCAAACATTTCTGTAAAAAAACAAACTAATAAAGCCTTGCATTCTTATTTTTTATTCGTTTTCACACTGTTGGCGGTAGGTGCTCGATTCAGCAGCCCTAGTGTCGGGAAGGCAAAGTGTTCCCATTTTGAACCATTTCATGTGTCTGAAGGTAGAACTCCGCCTACCCATCAGGCCCACACCATAGACTATAAAAAGAAGCCTGGAACGTACAGCAAAGTTGATAAAGTGTGATTTCTAAACTTTTAAAAGCATCAGGGTTAGCAGTGGGTTTAATGTTCGGATTAGGTTTTATCAGATTTGTACGACTTTGTGGCTGTGCCAGCTAGTGACCACTGCAGAACTGCCTCCAGAACCAGGAAGTTCATGATGAAAAACACTAACCTGCTTTTGACCATGGCCCATAGAACTGCAGACAGAGAATGGCTTATTATCAAGACCCCTGAGACAAAGGGGACTGATCCAACTTAGAGAGAGGGTCATAGAGAGAACTGGAGGTCCAGCTTTTATGTTTCAGCCGGTTGAAATGCCTTCATGGAGGTTTCAGCCTATTGTCAGCTTCCTGGAAAAACCTTGCATTGAAAGTAATAATTTCCCTGCTTGGCTCTAGGATAAATTGGTCATTCAAAACACCATGTGACCTTTCAGGACTATATGGCATTAGATCTAAAAACATTATTATTATTATTTCTATAGATTGGCATTCTCAGAGCTTCATTAGTAGAATGGACTAGATTCAATAGGTACAACTTCCCACAGGACTACGCTTATACATTTACATATTTACACGTGTCATCCTCCCACACAATATATACAGTCACACACTGGCACTGTTATTCCGCACTCACTTCCATGCACACATACACACGCACTCACTCTCTCTCTCTCTCTCTCTGTCTCTCTCTTTCTCTCACACAAACACACACACACAAATGTACAGGAACCTCTCCCCTTTCACCCACACGCCCACAGGTGTAAGAATAGTCTGCGAGAGTGACATGCAAGCTTGATCACATAGTGTAGTACTGTATGTAATTTACAGTTAGGAAACCGCCCCTGGCAGTGAGAGAGGTGAGCGGAGACTCGGTGAAGGGTGAAAGTCCGCCGAACTCGGCCCGAAGACAGAAAAAACACGATAAAAGAACATCATTTCTGTTCAGTGTTGCATTTGTATTGTGATTGCTGAATGAATGCTTAGTAGAGAATCAATTATAAACCTAGAGGCTCTTTCCATAGCCGCAATGCCTATGGAGTCTGGCACCATAGCCAACATAATGCTTTGGAGATGAATGTGAATCAATGATAGGTAATAAGGCAACAGCATTAGTATGACAAACTGGAATGTTTAAAGTGGTATGATGCCAGTCCAGTACAGTACAAGGCTGATTTAAAAGCACATTGAATTGCTTTTTATGGAATTAGGACCCCCCCACCCACCTCAGCCACCTCTATGAAAGCATGATGTACTGCATGTAACCGTCTTTCTTTCCTTTGTTGTCAACCTATTCTCATGGTAGTGCTTTAGAATTCATTGTATTTAACCTGATTGTACAGTTCTTGAAAGTCATTATGTTTTTAATGGAACTCAACTAACTATTAAAGATACAGCCATCCTCCTGCTCCAATACAGAGAGATGATGAGGAGCCTAGGGTGATGTTAATGTTAGATGTGTAGTGTGTGTGTGTGTGTGTTTGTTTGTTAGGATCCCCATTAGCTGTTACTCATGCAGTGTCTGTGTGTGTGTGTGTGTGTGGTGTGTGTGTGTGTGTGTGTGTGTGTGTGTGCGTGTGCGTGTGTGTGTGTGTGTCTATAATCCGTGGCCCCATAACCAACGGTGAGGCTGTTAAACCTGATCAATCCTCAGTTTTTAATAATGTCCCTGAGGTCTTGTATTATTCTCACCATCCCTTCCTTCTATGAATGTATAAAAAAAATTACAGCACAGAGAAAAAGGCCACCATTAGTGTCATAAAAGAACACGTCATAAAAGAACACTCTTTATATGGTGATTTTTTAAGCAGGCTGATATAGAAAGAATGTAATTCACAGCGGGCGCATCAGGGTTCACCCAGTGCACACTGCACTCTGCACACTCCATATGACTGTAAATTCTGGCATACCGGTCATTGTTAGGCATGAAGTAGGTAGCAGTATGTGCCATGAACGGTGTGACTGAGGCTGTACTTAGAAATGTTTAGGACCTTTCATTCTACCACTAAAAACACGCTCAACCAAACATACAGTGCATTCGGAAAGTATTCAGACCCCTTGACTTTTTCCACATTTTGTTACATTACAGCCTTATTTTAAAATGTAATGAATTTGTTTTTTCCCTCATCAAGCTACACACAATACCCCATAATGACAAAGCGAAAACAGGTTTTATTTTATTTTTGCAAATGTATTAAAAAACAGAAATACCTTTTTTTTATTTAAGTATTCAGACCCTTTGCATGAGACTTGAAATTGAGCTCAGGTGCATCCTGTTTTCATTGATCATCATTGAGATGTTTCTACAACTAAATTCAATTGATTGGACATGATTTGGAAAGGCACACACCTGTCTATATAAGGTCCCACTGTTGACAGTGCATGTCAGAGCAAAAACCAAGCCATGAAGTCAAAGGAATGGTCCGTAGAGCTCCGAGACAGGATTGTGTTGAGGCACAGATCTGGGAAGGGTACCAAAAAATGAAGGTCCCCAAGAACACAGTGGCTTTGGCCTGAATGCCAAGCGTCACATCTGGAGGAAACCTGGCACCATCCCTACGGTGAAACATGGTGGTGACAGCATCATGCTGTGGGGATGGTTTTCAGCGGCAGGGACTGGGAGACTAGTCAGGATCGAGGGAAAGATGGACAGAGCAAAGTACAGAGAGATCCTTGATGAAAACCTGCTGCAGAGCGCTCAGGACCTCAGACTGGAGCGAAGGTTCACCTTCCAACAGGACAACGACCCTAAGCACACAGCCAAGACAACGCAAGAGTGGCTTCGGAACAAGTCTCTGAATGTCCTTGAGTGGCCCAGCCAGAGCCCGGACTTGAATCCCCATCGAACATCACTGGAGAGACCTGAAAATAGCTGTGCAGCGATGCTCCCCCATCCAACCCTGACAGAGCTTGTGAGCATCTGCGGAGAAGAATGGGAGAAACTCCCCAAATGTCACGACTTCCGCCAAAGTCGGTCCCTCTCCTTGTTCGGGCGGTGTTCGTCGGTCAATGTCACCGGTTTTCTAGCCATCGTCGATCCACTTTTAATTTTCCATTGGTTTTGTCTATGTTTTACACACCTGGTTTCAATCCCACAATTACTTGTTCATTATTTAACCCTCTGTTCCCCCATGTTGTTTGTGAGTGTTTGTTTATTGTATTGCGGTCCGTTACTGTGGGCTTGGCAATATTTTGTCGCGTATTGGGATTATTCTTTGAGCAAATTGATATTATTACTCATATCTGCTGTCCTGCGCCTGACTCCTCTACACCAGAAGGAACAGACGCATTACACCAAATACAGGTGTGCCAAGCTTGTAGCGTCATACCCAAGAAGACTCGAGGCTATAATCACTGTCAAAGGTGCTTCAACAAAGTACTGAGTAAAGGGTCTGAATACTTATGTAAATGTGATATTTCCAGTTTTTATTTTAAATACATTTGCAAAAATGTACTAAAACCTGTATTTGTTTTGTTATTATGGGGTATTGTGTGTAGATTGATGGGAGGAAAAACAATTTAATACATTTTAGAATAAGGCTGTAATGTAACAAAATGTGGGAAAAAATCAAGGGGTCTGAATACTTTCAAATGCACTGTAACATTTGTCATGCCATGAAAAGAGGTACGGTTCTCAGAATCCGCATTTAACAAAACGTTTCCTTGAACTTTGCATCTGTATTATTCTCACAGAGGAAAGAAACGCTGACTTTGGCTATTCTTACAAAGTACTGAGATAGCGGCTTTTTCCTGTGTGTCCTTGGAGGGATGCATAGGACAATAATATATGAGCGTAGGGAGCAAGTGTGACTGTTTGGGGCAAGTGTGTGAGTGATTCTTAGAGAAAGAGAGAGAGTAAGAGAGAAAAGAAAAGATAGGCTGGGACCTGCTGACGTAGCGCCCGCACATGTTCTGTCTAGAGACTCAGGATGTGTGTGTGTGCATGCATGCGATGTGTGCGACTCTATGCGTGACAATAAGTGAGGTTCACAATAAATGACCTCAAAGCACACACAATGGGACCTAAGGAGACGTATGCTGTACGCATGGACAATTAAAATAAGCATCGGAGGACAGAAGGGTTGACAAGAATATGTGTTCGTGCGTGTGTTTGCATGCGTGTAACTCTGTCTTTGTGTGCCTATGTTGTGTGTCATTGTGTGCCTACAGTATGTGTTTACAGCCACGTTCATTTATATTCATAAAACATTTGTTTGTTTGTGTGGCTCGTGGTTGAGGTGAGGGGATGTCACCAAGTCCTTTTCATATCTGTCACCTTTCCCTGACGCCTGTTCCTTCAGCAGGTCCCTTTTAATTTGATGCCTCTGTCCCCCGAGAGACTCTTCAAGAAGACCTCACTGAAAGCGCTCAGTAATGTAAAGACCCTGGGGTTATCCCAACAGGGCTGACTTCCCCCACCCTTTTCCCTTCATCCATCGTTCTTCTCAAACAGGGCAGTAAACATTACAGGAACCTGCATAAGATGTAAAACTGAGACTAATTGGCAGTATTGACAACCACGTTAAAAAAAGACGGACCTCTTAAGGTTGTGTGGTTCCGGACACTTCTCGTAATTGAATTCCAAATGGTGGTTTCGGGCTGGAGGAGGCACAGAGGGGAAGATCAGTACTGTTCTGAATTTAGAGAGGTATGTTATGCTGTAATGGCCATAGACATTATTACAGTGGGCTATATTATGATATTTATGAAATAATATAAGTTCAAACTTTTATTGTTATAAACTACCATTTGACATTTTGAGGGCGTGGTTTTATCTGCATTTTCTTCCAAATGTAGTTATTGAAATAGCCTTGTTCTGTTCAATGTTGTCTACTTATAAAGTACTATAAATACCCCAATTCATGTTAAGTTAAAAAAGAATACAAGATACAAATTGCTGACACCATTCAAACCAATGGGGGTTGAAGCCAATTATCTCAGAATCATCTTTTTATAGTCCCCAGCTCTCAACTTGTGTATGTGAGTGTGTGTCAGTGTGTAGGGTGTTTTGTTTTACTTACTCAAGCTAGTCAAGTGGAACCCCATAAAATTATAAAAATGCAGTTAAATGTCCCAGATGGATATTAAATTCATCACAAGTCTTTTCGGCTGCATACGAAGAGCTATATTACCAATTCTTGGAATGAAAGTGAACGTGGCTGAAGTACTAAATGCATAAGTAGGAGGAGAGGGAGATGGATTACAAATAATGTTGCACCATTTGTCACGACTTCCGCCGTTACCGGCTATTTTGTGCCCATTTACTCTCGTGTTGTTTGTAACGTTTAGGCTGTTTATTAAACAACTAAGTTTATTACCCAGTTTTGCTCTCCTGCGCCTGACTTCTCTGCAACCAGTTACGCAACCCCTACACCATTAAAGTGGAAATTCCCAAACTTTTGGCCCCTGGTGTCTGGAAGAAATGACAAAGTTGAAAATCTGCGAAGATGACACCGACTTCAATTATGGCAATGCAGCTCCCAGAGACAGCCCACTCCTTAGACCTCAGCCGGCCTGGATACAATGGACTCGTATCTCTCTGAGAGAAAAAAATACATAAAAACTCAACCGTGACCTCTGCATTTACCTTTGAGAGAACAATCATACACGTTTTGAAGTATAAAGGACATTTCTGTCGTGGAAATTAAAGGTCCCTTTGAGAATCCCAACCCTCTTTTTTTAGTGGGGACATATTTTATGCCACTTTTGGCAACATCTACCCTTTAACCACCCTAAAAGTATTTTATTGCTAATCTGAGCGGTAACTGCCTGGTGGAAGCAATAACTACAGATATAAAAAAACATTACAATGAAAGCGTACTTGCAGTTCCATCTGTGTATGATTCGTCATCTGGACCCGGGCCCAGTGCTGGTGATGTTGTTAAAATCCTAAAAAAAGCTTTTTGTTCCAGCATTATGATACATTCGCAGCTAAATGTTTCCATTCCAAATAGGCACTGATTGCCTTATTACCCGGCATTATGGCAAATAGAGGAGCCAAGCAAGAGGCGAGAGTGGCTGTCAGCCTGGATACGTGCATGCGTGGGGGTGCTTCTTCTTTGCACATATAGACTACATGACCAAAAGTATGTGGACAACTTCTCGTCAAACATCTCATTCCAAAATTATGGGCATTAATACTGGGTTGGTGCCCCTTTGTTGCTATAACAGCCTCCACTCTCATAGGAAGGCTTTACACTGAACATTGCTGCAGGCACTTGCTTCCATTCAGCCACAAGAGCATTAGTGAGGTCGGGCACTGATGTTGGGTGATTAGGCCTGGCTCTCAGTTGACATTCCTATTCATCCCAAAGGTGTGGACCAAACTGATGCCACAAAGTTGGAAGAGAAGAATTGTCTATAATGTCATTGTATGCTGTAGCATTAAGATTTCCATTCACTGGAATTAATGGACCTAGCCCAAACCATGAAAAACAGCCCCAGACCATTATTCCTTATCCACCAAACTTTACAGTTGGCACTATGCATTCGAGCAGGTAGCGTTCTCCTGGCATCCGCCAAGCCAGAATCGTCTGTCGGACTGCCAGATGGTAAGCATGATTCATTACTCCAGAGATCACGTTTCCACTGCTCCAGAGTCCAAGGGCGGCGATCTTTACACCACTCCAGTCGACTCTTGGTATTACGCCATCGTGATCTTAGGCTTGTGTGCTGCTGCTCGGGCCATGGAAACCCATTTCATGAAGCTCACGATGGTGCCGGTGCAACGGTGAAAGTCACTGAGCTCTTCTGTAAGGCCATTCTACTGCCAACGTTTGTCTATGGAGATTGCATGGCGGTGTTCTCGATTTTGTACACCTGTCAGCAACGGGTGTGGCTGAAATAGCCGAATCCAATCATTTGAAGGGGTGTCCACACGCTTTTGTATATAGTGTATGCTTGTAAGTGGTTGGGTGTGCGTCACAGGAGGTTGGTGGCACCTTAATTGGGGGAGGACAGGCTCGTGGTAATGGCTGCAGTGGAATAAGTGGAATGGTATCAAATCCATCAAACACATGGTTTCCATCTGTTTGATGCCATTCCATTCGCTCTGTGCCAGCTATTATTATGAGCCGTCCTCCCCTCAGCAGCCTCCACTGGTGTGCGTGTATGTGCGCGTCTTCTGCACGTGTGTGTCTGTGGGTGGATGTGATTGTGCTGTGTCTCCTTGTTAATGTGATTACATAGAGTGTTCTGTTCTAGACAATAGATCCTTCATGGATCAGTTGAAAAGGAGTTTTATGAGGGCCATGACTGTGGCCGCTACCTTTTACTGCCTATTTTAGGAGGCTGTTAGCCCCTCTCCCTCCAATTTCTGCTTTCTCTGAGTGGATGCCTGACCCGGATGGCTCCCTCTCTGACATTGTCTGCTCCAAAACACCCATAAAAGATACAGGGAACAAATATGCTCGGGACACCTTCCCCTTTCCTCTTACCATTAACCATCTCTTACCATTAAGGATGTGTGTTTGTTTGAGTGTGTGTTTCTGCATCAGAGTGTGACTCTGTTCATATAAAAAAAGTATGGGGTGATTGAGGACAGATCCCACCTCCTTCCCCCATCCTTCTCTATCCTCCTTTCTCATAGCTTCCCTCAAGTGTAATGTTCTTGCTTTGTTCTTCCTCATCCTTACATCTTCCTCTACCTTCATCCTTTCTCCAACCCTCACCTCTCCCTCTCCTCCTTTGTCACTATTCCCTTGTCCTCTCCTGTTCTCTCCACCATAATCCACTTCACCGTCGTCCTCTCTTTCCTACTCTCCTATTCTCTTTCACCTTCACCAACCATCTGTCCTTTCCCTCCCTCCTCACCCGCCTCCTCCTTTCTACAGGTGGTCAAATAGGGACTTCTCTCTCCGGTGGATCAGAGCAAGCTTAACCCTCTAACGTCTTTAATACCCTGACTCCCCCTAGTCTGCTGTCACCTGTCCCACGTGTGTTGTGCTGATGGCCTGCTTCCCCCTGATACTTGAAAGGAACACTCATCGGCACTGGAAGGGATTTCAAACAGAACTTTAATACACATTTAAGTCAACATTAAAGGGCTCAGGTGTGGATATAAGGTTAAGACTAGAACTGAACAATTTGTTTTAGTTAATTAATTTTGCACATACTGTACAGGTTAACACCCGCCACCAGCTCCAGCGTTCAAACGACACCTCAGTAGAAACAGTTGCAAAACGGCTACAATTTCAAAAATATCGTTTTTTTAAGGATGAGATATCATAAAAATCTTCTGGATTGTCATCCTGAGTGCATTTCCTGTTGTCGTTTTACTGTCTTAGCATAAATGTCAGTCACTCGGCTGAAAGGAAATCAGGGCTGTGTGTTGAGTGTGCGCCATCATTCTCTGCTGAAGGGCCTCTGAAGAACATCAAACCCATTCAGAGAAATACTGTAGAAAAGGTCCAGGAGGGATTCTTACCATAACACGACCATCATCATCATAATTGCTGTTGTCTTTGTTGTAAAGCACTGGGAGATCTGTACGCACACTGAGAGTGCGCACCGTTTGAAGGCAACGTAGTTTAGATAAGTGTGAGTGTGTGTGTGTGTGTGTGTGACTTAATAAATCATTCACTTTACTGGGTTATTTATTCTGTCTGAGATGATTGACTTGGTGAGAAGTGAGCTTGACAGGTTAAAAGAAGTCTCTATCCCCCTCCTCCCCTCCCTCGCTCTCTCGCTCTCTTTCTCCTTCTTTATTTTCAGTCTGCTATTAGTATGCTCATATTAGGAGAGCCATCGTGTGAAGATCAAAACTCTCACCAAGGAGCTTTATATTTAATCAAAACTTTTACCACAAAATCAGCAGGAACAATGCCAAATGGAAGCATTTATTGTAAACACCGTGATTCTCTCCCATCTGAGCAGTGTGTGGTCTTCACTTGACTTCACTTTACAGTCTAGACTAAAATAATTCCTTGTTATACCACCACGGCACTTCACATAAGAGATGTAACACTTCCTGATATGAGTGTGAGGAGAACAATTAGTTTTACATATCCTGTAAAGTTTGTGAAGGGGGAGAGAAATACAGGAACAGAGAGGGAGATAAAAAAGTGGGGCAGAGGGAGGGATGAAAGAGAGGAAGAAATAGGGGAGAGAGTGGGACCAAAAGAGGGGTAACATTGAAATACAGACAGACAGAGAGAGAGAGAGAGAGAGAGAGAGAGAGAGAGAGAGAGAGAGAGAGAGAGAGAGAGAGAGAGAGAGGCCCATAGTGAGGGAGATAATAGCTGACAAAAAGAGAATGCGGTATGGCAAACACAAAGAGGGATACAAGAGATTGGGAGAGAGAGAGAGAGCCAGGAGGGATGGCGATATAAGGAAGGGTATAGAGAGGGATGAGCAGGCAGGCTAACAGAGGGCTATGGTATCAGCAGAGTGCCTGACAGGCCTTAGCTTTAATTAAAGAGGAATTACATTAATAAGCCTGGCCCTGGCCTGCCACTGGAGGAATTCATTACATTTAGACTGTTTGCAAATACCACCTGATCTAACATCTGTTAAAAGAGGACAGGCTGTCCCCAACCAGCTCTTGGCCTATAAACACTCACTAAAGAGTTCGCTACCAATCACAAATGCTGCATAGCTGTGCTCAGGATAAATGAACAGTCAGAGTCAATCTACTGCAATGGCCCTCCTAGCTGGAGTCTACCAGCAGCATCCCAATGCTGTTTTGTCTCTGAAGCTAAGCTTATCGTTATATATTTAGATAATAAGGCTCACGGGCAGTTGTTCTCTTACTAAGCCTTCATCGCCCATCTAGTTGTGTTGATGTTCCTCTTGTGTATCTCCTCTGGGTCATCCCTTCCAGGTCGAGCCTAAGGCCTGCATCCCAAATGGCACTCTGTTCCCTATATAGTGCACTGCTTTTGGTAAAAAAATAGCGCAGTACATCAAATCAAAACAAATTTAATTGGTCACCTACACATGGTTAGCAGATGTTAATGCTAGTGTAGCGAAATGCTTGTGCTTCTAGTTCCAACAGTGCAGTAATATCTACAAGTAATCTAACAATTCCCCAACAACTACCTAATACACACAAATCTAAAGGGGTGAATGAGAATATGTACATATAATTATATGGATGAGCGATGGCTGAGCGGCATAGGCAAGGTGCAGTAGATGGTATAAAATACAGTATATACATGTGATATGAGTAATGATATGTAAACATTATTAAAGTGGCATTATTTAAAGTGGCATTGTTTAAAGTGACTAGTGATCCATTTATTAAAGTGTCCAGTGATTGGGTCTCAATGTAGGCAGCAGCCTCTCTGAGTTAGTGATGGCTGTTTAGCAGTCTGATGGCCTAGAGATAGAAGCGGTTTCTCAATCTCTTGGTCCCAGCTTTGATGCACCTGTACTGACCTCGCCTTCTGGATGATAGCGGTGTGAACAGGCAGTGGCTCGGGTGGTTGTTGTCCTTGATGATCTTTTTGGCCTTCCTGTGACATCGGGTGCTGTAGGTGTCATGGAGGGCAGGTAATTTGCCCCCGGTGATGCGTTGTGCAGACCGCACTACACTCTGGAGAGCCTTGCGGTTGAGGGCGGAGCCTTTGCCATACCAGGCTGTGATACAGCCCGACAGGATGCTCTCGATTGTGCATCTGTAAAAGTTTGTCAGGGTTTTGAGTGACAAGACAAATTTCTTCAGTCTCCTGAGGTTGAAGAGAGGCTGTTGCTGTTGCGCCTTCTTCACCACACTGTCTGTGTGGGTGGACCATTTCAGTTTGTCTGTGATGTGTACGCCGAGGAACTTAAAACTTCCCACCTTCTCAACTACTGTCCTTTTGATGTGAATAGGGGGGTGCTCCCTCTGTTGTCTCTTGAAGTCCACGATCATCTCCTTCGTTTTTTTTACGTTGAGTGAGAGGTTATTTTCCTGACACCACACTCCGAGTGCCCTCACCTCCTCCCAGTAGGCTGTCTCGTTGTTGTTGGTGATCAAGCCCACTACTGTTGTGTCGTCTGCAAACTTGATGATTGAGTTGGAGGCGTGCATGGCCACGCTGTCGTGGGTGAACAGGGAGTACAGGAGGGGGCTGAGCACACACCCTTGTGGGGCCCCAGTGTTGAGGGTCATCAAAGTGGAGATGTTGTTTCCTACCTTCACCACCTTGGGGTGACCCGTCAGGAAGTCCAGAATCCATTTGCACAGGGAGGGGTTGAGACCCAGGGCCTCCAGTTTGATGATGAGCTTGGAGGGTACGATGGTGTTGAATGCTGAGCTGTAGTCAGTGAACAGCATTCTTACATATGTATTATTTTTGTCCAGATGGGATAGGGCAGTGTGCAGTGCGATGGCGATTGCGTCATCTGTGGACCTGCTGGGGCGGTATGCAAACTGGAGTGGGTCTAGGGTGGCCAGTAAGGTGGCGGTGATATGATCCTTGACCAGTCTCTCAAAACACTTCATGATGACAGAAGTGAGTGCTACAGGGCGGTAGTCATTTAGTTCAGTTATCTTTGCCTTCTTGGGTACAGGAACAATGGTAGCCATCTTGAAGCATATGGGGACAACAGACTGGGATAGGGAGCGATTAAATATGTCCGTAAAAACACCAGCCAGCTGGTCTGCGCATGCTCTGAGGACGCGGCTAGGGGTGCCGTTTGGGCCAGCAGCCTTGTGAGGGTTAACATGTTTAAATATTTTACTCACGTCAGCCACTGAGAAGGAGTGGGGGGGCAATCTTTGTTAGTGAGCCGCGATGGTGGCACTGTGTTATCCTCAAAACAGGCAAAGAAGGTGTTTAGTTTGTCTGAAAGCATGACGTTGATATCCGTGAAGTGGCTGTTTTTGTTTTTGTAGTCCATGATTGCCTGTAGACCCTCGTGTCTGAGCCATTGAATTGCGCCTCCACCTTTTCCCTGTAACGGCTTGTTTGTATTTTGCTTGTTTGATTGCCTTGTGGAGGGAATAACTACACTGTTTATATTCAGCCATATCACCAGACCTCTTCCCATGGTTAAATGCGGTGGATCGCGCTTTCAGTTTTTTGCGAATGCCGCCATCCATCCACGGTTTCTGGTTAGGGTAGGTTTTAATAGTCACAGTGGGTGCGACATCTCCAATGCACTTATTTATAAACGCACTCACCAGCGTATAGATCAATGTCGTTCTCTGAGGCTGACCGGAACATATTCCAGTTAGCATGATCAAAACAATCTTGGAGCGCGGCTTCCGATTGGTCAGACCAGCGTTGAATGGTTCTCGTCACTGGTACATCTTGTTTGAGTTTCTGCCTATAAACTGAGACGAGCAAGATGGCGCTGTGGTCAAATTTGCCGAAGGGAGGGCGGGGGAAGGCTTTGTATGCATTAAGGAAGTTAGAGTAGCAGTGGTCGAGAGTATTAGGCCTACGTGTCATGCAATCGATATGCTGATAAAATGTAGGTAACATTAATCTCAAATTTGCTTTGTTAAAATCCCCAGCTACAATAAATTCAGCCTCCGGGTATATAGTTTCCAGTTTACATAGAGTCCAGTGAAGTTCCTTGAGGGTCGTCTTGGTATTCGCTTGAGGGTGTACACAGCTGTAACTATAACTGATGACAATTCTCTTGGTAGGTAGAATGGCCAGAATTTCATAGTAAGGAATTCTAGGTCGGGTGAGCACAAGGACTTGAGTTCCTGTATGATGTTATGATTACACCATAAGTTGATAATAATAAAGCATACACCCCCGCCCTTCCTCTTCCCAGAGAGGTGTTTATCTCTGTCGGTGCGATGCATGGAGAAGCCAGGTGGCTGGACCGATTCCGACAACATATCCTGAGAGAGCCATGTTTCCGTGAAACAGAGAATGTTACGATCTCTGATGTATCTTTGGAAGACAACCCTTGCTCGAATTTTGCCTTGTTGTCAAGAGACTGAGGGGCCATTTGGGACGTTGCCAAGGTCTAAGCTCCCATTGCCCAGAGTGACCCATGACTTCATTACAACAACTAGATTACTTCTGTGCAGATGACTATCTCCTTGAATGCAGTGGGAAAATTAGGTTTTTAAAGTCATCATCTCATTTCTGCTCAGGCAGTAGCAGTCAGCTAGCCAGTTATCTATGTTTTCCCCATACTGTACTGTCTTTAGTCATCCTATTTAGCTAGCTTGCCTAAGTATGCTGCAGAGCTATCTGGCAAAATCATTTTACTAGTTCTTCAAAATAGATAAGGCATACTTTAACAAACTGTCTCTGTCCCTCACGTCGTTGTGTGTTGTGCTGTCTGATGCGGTCCGGGTGTATCTAACCTAACACAGGGTTTCCCATACTCGGCCCTGGGTCCCCACTTGGGTGCATGTTTTGTTTTTTGCCCTAGCACTACACAGCTGCACAGCACTACACAGCACTACACAGCTTTGATTATTTGAATCAGCTGTGTAGTGCTAGGGCAAAAAAAGTTTGGGAAACCCTGACCTAACGCACTGTATCAGGCACAAAAGTGTATCCGTCCAGAGATCTGTATATAGTGATATCTCCACCCTAACAATGGATGTCGTTGTGCCAAGGACGGGGAGGAAGGTCGACAAGTTTAGCTCCAATATAAGCCCATAGAAACGCATTGGGATTATTTTGGTCAGATTTTGGCGAGAGTGAAACCTCTTGCTTCGTCCTCTCTGGCCCGCCTCTGTCCGACCCGGAAAGAAACAGGTGCAATGGATTATTGTCATTGTAGTTAATAAACATGTTTCTGCTCTGAACTAGGTTGAATATTTGCTTAATGAAAACTCCCTTCAGCCCAGCGTCCCACACAGTTCTTGACTTGATTTCTCTCCTCTCTTGAATTATTTGATTTCTCTCTAGAGAAATGGCGAGTTGGGATCCCAAAAAATCGAACTAATCTGGATTTCAGAAAAGGGGATGTAATGTACTATTTGTGCAATAGTGCAACTCCTTACCCTACCACAGGGGACACTAGTGAGACCCTGTTGTTTATCAACCTGGACAGTATAAGATAAATCTCCTATATATGTAACTATGTATATATCATGGAGTAATGTTTTCCATGGTCCATTTAGGGCAGCCTGGAACCCCCGCCCTGCCCGCTATGTCCATTAGCCCTCTTCCAAACAGTCGTAATATTGACAAACCCATAAAGAGGTACTTGTGCCTGTCAATCACTCCCCCCGGACAATCCATTTAGCTGTGAGTGATGTGAACGTACAAGCAACCCCCCATCGTGGCAGCCATTAAAATTTATCAGGTTTGACAGCACGCTAACAAAATAGCCAGTAATGTGTGTGTTTGTGTGCGTGTGTGCCACAGGAGATTGGTGGCACCTTAATTGGGGAGAACGTGCTCGTGGTAGGGTGTTTGATGCCATTCCATTTGCTCCGTTTCGACCATTATTATGATTCGTTCTCCCCTCAGCAGCCTCCACTGGTGTGTGCACGTGCACGTGTCGTGACTTGTGTGTGTGCTTAATGCTTATTGTATGCTTTTATGAGTGGGTGTGTGTTTGTGTTCGTGGCAGCCTACATGCTTGTATTATATGAAAAAGTTGAAGCGCTGTCCCCCACATACCACTGAGACGCTAGTTGGACAGGATCCCCTGGAACAGAAGGCCTCTCTCTTTCTCGCTCTGTCTCTCTCTCTCTGCGTCTCTTTCTCTGTCTCTCTGCGTCTCTCTCCCTCTGTCTCTCTCTTCTCCCTGGGCTTTTGTTTCAGTATTCGATCCATGTGTTCATCCTGCATCAGTCACACATGCCTAGACAAAGAGCTGTGACACACACCTGCTCCTGTGTCTCTCCCTGCCATGTTTGATTGCTCAAAGAGCAGCCCAGCCTAAGATATAATCATCTAATCAGCTAGCGGCAGCGTGGTGTGATTGCATTCCCAATCAGTTAACCCTCTCCCTCTCTCTGATGCACTGATAAGTATACGAACAACACAAGAAATGGAATGGAATGTAAAGTCATGGTTTGTGTTTTCTTGTCTCCGGGATTTGATTGGTCTTTTTACTGATAGAAGTACTAAAGTAAACAGGGGATATAGGAGCTAAGAACACAGACAGAATAACACGTTATTTTATTTCTTCCGAGACTTGGAATGGAATGGGATCATGTTTGGACCACTTTGTTTCACCCACCATGTGGTACTGTTGGACGGTTATGACTTTGGGGAAATAAACTGTTGGCAGGGCTGGTATCTGCAGGTGAAACGGCAGGTGTTGTTTTCTCTCAAATATAAAAGTCAAAATACGCTCCCCCAACAATGGCACAGAGATCACAGTCATCCTCATACGTCAGAAAGAGAGAGAGAGAGAGGAAACAAAAATCAAGAGGGACAGCTGGAAACGGTTAGAAGAGCGAGAGACATAGAAAGAGAGATGAAGCACTGAAAAGTAACCTTTTCAGCAAACGTGGTAGTCAAGTCAAATCAAAGTTTATTTGTCACGTGCGCCGAATACAACAGGTGTAGACCTTACAGTGAAATGCCTACTTACAGGCTCTAACCAACAGTGCAAAAAAGGTATTAGGTGACCAATAGGTAAGTAAAGAAATAAAAAAAAACAGTAAAAAGACAGTAGCGAGGCTATATACAGTAGCGAGGCTATAACCGTAGCGAGCCTACATACAGGCACTGGTTAGTTGGGCTGATTGAGGTAGTATGTACATGTAGATATGGTTAAAGTGACTATGCATATATGATGAACAGAGAGTAGCAGTAGCGTAAAAGAGGGGTTGGCGGGTGGTGGGTGGCGGGACACAATGCAGATAGTCCGATTAGCCAATGTGCGGGGGCACTGGTTGGTTGGGCCAATTGAGGTAGTATGTACATGAATGTATAGTTAAAGTGACTATGCATATATGGTAAACCTCATCTCTTTGAGACTGAACCAGAATGAAGTATGGACAAAAGAAAGCGAAAGGGATTGAAAAGAAAAAGGGTTAAGATACTTGATTATTTAGGAAGACCTACGGCGTGTAAGCATGAGTAATTAATCTGCCTATATTTTAAACAGTCAGGTACTTAGCCCAAAGCTCTAAGACAGATGGGTAGCTGCGTGAAAGGGTCATAAGCAAAGTTTTCAGCAGACCAAGGTTAGCTAACCTTTGCCGATTTTATTCAGAATCACTCATACGTGTAAGAGATTATTCCTCTCCATTAAACACCGACGGACGCTGAGTAGGGCGATAGTGGTCTCTCATTAAAACCCACTTCATATGAAGAATGAAGGCTGGAGGGCCGATATGTAACCATTAACTAAACATCTTTACAGTCTACTCCGACTCATTAAACTCTGTTAGCCATCCTGTTGATCTATGGGTCCGTGCCAAATATAGAGGAATCTTCCATCTTCATTTTCTGTCCAATTGGAGACCAGTATAGAGCCAGTATAGACATAATCTGTCCAATGGTGAAAGGGCAGGTGATAAAGATGGAGGTGTGAATCGTTTAACCGTGCCAGAGATCAGTTCTGCCTGGGTTAGGATGACAAGACCTTCATCACTCAACTGACAAATGTGCAGTTTGTCTCTAAAACGCACTGTCACACACACACACACACACACACACACACACACACACACACACACACACACACACACACACACACACACACACACACACACACACACACACACACACTTCATCTCATTAATCTCACACACATTAAATAAAATAAGTGATGTGCCAGAGGTGGGTGGGAGATGCGTTGACCTCCCGTTATAGATGAAGATGGCAATGAGTCACAGGATAGGATGAAAGAACTAGTCTGCAGATCAGCACAACACACGGACAGACAGACACACACCATGAGTCATGATAGAGAGGATTAAGATTGGTGATGACAGGAAAACTGTCTGATTAGAACTCTCTATGAGGTCATATTAGAGCCTTCTATAGGGACTACTAAAGGGAGATTGTGTGTGTGTGTGTGCATGCGTGTGTGTGTGCAAGCGTGTGTGCGTGTGGGAGAGAGAGATGGAAGGGGGTGATAAATAACCTAACACTCAGGTGATTACAAAGGCACTAGTATAATTTGCCCCTAACTATTTTGGATTTCAGATATGCATCCCTATTGATAGACGTGGGTGGTTGAAAGAGATCTGGTCTTTTTTTAAATTGTATTTCATTTTTTCATTAGTGCTGTTATGCTGAGGAAGTGTTCCAGGAGGAACTAGAGATGTGAATGTCTTATCTATGGAACAATCAAAAATAATCCAGGACCAATTTTGAAAATGCTATCAAGTAATAGGCCATCGACCAGGAAGATATTGGTAATTTAATTTGATTGGCAAGGTGCTCTATTCAACCACTGTTTCAGATGTCTCTGGTTAAGGCAAAACAGCATCTTCTGAGAAAACAAGTTGGAATCAATAACACCCACTATAGTACCTTTTTGTTTCACGTTGCAAACATTTGATGAATCAGTCATTAGATAAACAGTACAAGATTTTTACTCCAGAAACTTCTGAACAAGTCTAGACCTCTGTAACAGCAAGACAGTAAGAGGCTTAATCCACTTTGTGGTGACTTCACTTCACCATGGAAACCTGCTGTGGACTGTGGTGGACTGGGAAACCAAACCACACGCCAGCCTTCATACAGTTTACAGTAGGCTTTATTTTCTACCCTGTGAACTTGGAAGAAGCCACCCTTAAAAATTAGAAATCAGTTCTGTGGCTCTTCCAATTTAGCCAATTTGGCTCCAATACTGATTCTAAACACCCCCTCATCACACGTGTCCATTCACAAGGACTTTTTCTTGTCACTTCAGGATAGAGGGGTTACTGTCATCGGAAATGACAAGCCGATTTACTCACTGATTGGGACAATAATCATCTACAAGCTTCTAAAAATCCTGAAACATTGCCAGTGTCCTGGAAACACTTATGCACTTTTTTTTCCATCCTCTGAGTGACACACTCGCTCCATCACTGTCTGGGAAACTCTCAATGGGAGATGCGACAGGGTAACACACTGCTAATCGCCAAGTGTGGAGGCTCCTCTGCCATAGAAATAGAAATACTAGCATGGGGAATCTCATTCAAGTCAATTTGACCATTCTAGTAGTGATATACTAAACAACAATAGAAACGCAACATGGAACAATTTCAGAGTTACAGTTCATATAAGGAAATCAGTCAATTGAAATAAATTAGTTAGGCCATAATCTATGGATTTCACATGACTGGGCAAAGGCACTTCGGAGCCAGAGCCACCCACTGGGAGCCAGGCCCAGCCAATCGGAATGAGGTTTTCTCCACGAAAGGGCTTTATTACAGACAGAAATACGCCTCAGCACCCCCTCAGACAATCCCACAGGTGAAGAAGCCGGATGTGGCGGTCCTGGGCTGGTGTGGTTACACGTGGTCTGCGGTTGTGAGGTCAGTTGGACGTACTGCCAAATTCTCTAAAAAGACGTTGGAAACATTAAAATCTCTGGCAACAGCTCTGGTGGACATTCCTGTAGTCAGCATGCCAATTGCACGCTCCCTCAAAACTTGAAACATCTGTGGTATTGTGTTGTGTGACAAAACTGCACATTTTAGAGTGGCCTTTTATTGTCCCCAGCACAAGGTGCACTTGTGTAATGATCATGCTGTTTAATCAGCTTCTTGATATGCAACACCTGTTAGGTGGATGGATTATCTTGGCAAAGGAGAAATGCTAACAGGGATGTAAATAAATGTATGCTCAAAATTGAGAGAAATAAGCTTTTTGTGCGTATGGACAATTTCTGGGATATTTTATTTCAGCTAATGAAACATGGGACCAACACTTTACATGTTGTGTTTATATTTGTGTTCAGTACATTTCTATGCCCACTGCTCCCATCACAGAGCTTCGGAATATGGCTGTGGTGACATTTGGCTGCCTGTGCTAATGCTGTCTCTCAGTGGGAGTGTCTGGGTGGGTAATGAGAGCCATTTATCTGACTAAGCACAGCCTGCTGTCCTGATGGGGCCCTATGACGAGAGAGAGAGCATCATCAGACTAGGAATAAGAGGAGCGTGTCATTTCCAATTTGTTTGATAGCTAAAGTTCCAAGTGCAGTGAATTGCCATGGCAGGTCTCACATTTCTTGGACAATATCTACACTTTACTCTGTGTTACAATAGAGTATTGGCACTGATCTGTCTATGAAAAAAACGTGGCACTCTCTGGAGGTCATTCTCCCCTGTGTTGTTGTCTGGTGGTCAGTGCTGTGAATTTGGGACTAAATTTGGGTTACAGTACATTGCTTTGAATGATCATTCATGTATTTTCTGAGAGGCTTTCGACTGAGCTGCCATATCATGTCATCATGCTCACTGCTCGGTCTTGTGAGGTGTGGGCTCCTCCTTGTGGTGACTGTACTAATAGACTCACAGCAGTGCTTTACTGGGTCTTTCTGATTCAGGGCTGTTTGAACAGGCAGCAATATAATTATGTAAGGAAAAGAGAAAGCTCATTGTTATGTTGTATGTTAGACACATCAGTATAGTCTGCCTTTAATAGGCTACTACCTATCAAACTGTGGTGAGGGGATCCATTTACATCACTTTAATTAGAGAGAGGGGAGGTAAGAGGGCTGGTGGGCATGCCTCTTTCCCTACACATTCAGGGCCAGTGTCTGGCCATCAATCCCTCTCCCTGTTACCGGAGTAGCCAACTGTAACAGAATCCACTCTATTGTCTGGGCTCAGCGTTGGTTCACCCATCGCAGACTACAGACCAACTCTCCTTGCCCACCTGTGGCAGCCAGGTGAAAGTAATCTGATCTCCCCACTTGTGAAAAGCAGGACTTAACATGATATTAATCCAGCAGGTGAATGATTAATGACATTAGGCCATAGCCTCGTAGCCAACGGGCAAAGGTCTGAGTGTCTGGAGGTTTACTTCACGCTGATAATTGAGTTACTTATCATTTAGACAGTGTGTGTTGAAAGGGGAGAGGGGCATGGGGAGGGCACTTAGGCCAACATGGCAATATCCATCTCAAAGTTCCCAGAACCAAGCTCTTATTTTACACATTCTATTTAGCAGCTTAATTTTCGTCTTCACAAAATAGGATGAATCCACAATAAAACCAGTACTGGCGGTGGTGTGTTTGTATTGTCATTTGGGTCCTGTGTGACCCCGGTGGGCACCCTCACGCCACGGTGTCTGAGGTGGCGGAGCGTGGGAAGATGCCGTTCTTGCGGAAGAAGCTCTCTTTCACAATGGTGTTGAGTGTGTACATCAGGTCGAAGGCCTTGTTCATGTCACCTGCATTCAGAGGGGGCACAGCAGCTGCAGTTACATTGACAAGTGGAGATAAGACATGGAATGTAGTAAAGATAAAAGCTGGGCAGGACCATGATGTCACCCCCTGAATAGTTTTTCTACTGTATGCCCCATTGCATGTGACGTGCCCGTTTATTTTGTCTATTTCAAAGCAGAAAACGTTTAAACAATCCATGATGAGCGGTTTTACTATGTTGCTAGAATTGTTGATCAACAATTAAGCTTAATCATTTAAAATATATATATTTTTACCTAGACCAAATCCATACTGCCAGTTTCTGGTTATAGGGTAGAGGTACTTGACCTCAAGATCCTTGAGCTTCCTGAGGAGATATTTGTAGCGTCCAGTCTCCTCTTCCGGAAAGCCATCAAACAGCACACCCGAGTCTCGCCCGAAACCGGCCGCATCACATCGATAAGCACCTTCTCATCTCTACTTTTGACCTGCGCCCCTTCTCTGGTCAGAATTTTCACAGGTTTGGCTTCACGTTGAGGTTTGTTGATTTGTGGCAGTTTCATCCCTCGTTTTTAACACACCTTTTTTGAAGAGTTTAGGTTTGATCCAGTTATCTCGAAATCCATTTAGTCTAACAAATGTTTCTTTCAAAAGAGCCTCCTTCCAAAACTCCTGTTTTTGAGAATCCATGTCCGCTGCTCTTCCCGAAAGCCAGCTAGCCTTCCTGCGTATTGAGGTTATGCGCAACTGTCACCCACAACAATTAAATATTTTGAATATCCTTTTATTATCTGGATACATTCAGCACCAATACAATCCCCATCACAGTAAATGTGCAAGAGAAATTTCTAGGGATGTAGGTTTGACTTTTCCTTCACCAAAATGTGTGAGGGTGTCGTAAAACCTCTCCAATCACTTGCTTAACAATAGGTTTATGTCGTCACACCACTGGGCCGGCTCCACCCTCTGGAGGTCAGGCCCCTGGCTACGTGCCCTGCGTGCCGGGTCGGTATTCGGCCATGATTACTACAAATTTAGATACCTGGCTAGACTAATTTACCAATCTAAAAATTGTTAGCTGTCATGGCTAATTGAGTGACTGCACAATTACATTTCAAACTTGCATCTTGTGTATTCTAATATTCTAACTCTCAACAGTTGAGACGACGATTGAGGGCCAGGGGCCATAAATGACCACCTACAGTATGTTGCTTATGCCTGGAGCCGGCCCTGCAGTACACAATGACAAATATTTGATAATTTTCTTAAGTGATTAATTAAGAAGACCTGGCCTGTGTGGATACAGAGGAGATATCAGTAGTGAGTTAAACTACTCTCAGTCACTTCAAGTCATGTAACATTTCTTGTTTACTCAGCTGGGTTTCATCGCCTACATACAGTATACATATAAAACCCACACACAGGTCATGGACTCACATCAAGGCCTTTAAATTCAACAGAAGAGTATCACTTTATCAGTTACTCTGTCTGTCTGTACTTTGTTTCCCTTCTGTGTCATTCTGCTCAACTAGATGTTCATGGTTGAGTAAGGCCTATATTTTTTTAGGAACCAGAGTGAGTGTGGATTGAATCAAGGAAAGTGCAGACGGACATTTATGATTCTATTTTTGTGAAAAGCAGGCATTTATTGCATCACTCCTGGTTTGTAAAAATCTTTTACTGGTGTACAAAAGAAGTGAAGTATATTTGATTTAGTCACTTTACACAAAACAATTAAGTGTTTGACATAAAGTACTCAACACATTGAATGTAATTTATGAACTATTATAATAGTTAATCTACTTTAAACGCCCCCTAGCATTACAGTTTCCTTTTCATGCTCACAACTTACTTAAACTCTGGTGCAGTACATTTCAGAAATGGTTGTAGTGCAGTTTTTTTGTTGGAGAGCCACAGAACCTATTATCAAAGTCATGCTGCAACCAATGTGATAAAACGTGTTATTAAAAAACAGTGTGCCAATTTAAGCTATGCTGTGTCCGTGTCATTTTCTGCCTATCCCATAGGGGTCTTTGGTGGAGGCGCCCGCTATCTTGTCCTCTTTCTGCAGGGCTGACCCCAGATTAGAGTTCATACAGGCGGGAAGGTTGCAATGACCGTGTCACTGCTGCTAAAGAAACAGTTATGTATCTGCACTATTGCTTTATCAATAGTACAGTTGGACACACAACAGTTGGACACATACATAACAGTTGGACACACAACAGTTTGACACATACATAACAGTTGGACACACAACAGTTGGACACATACACAGGCTTGTGTGCTCAGTCAAATTATTCAATCACATTGTACTTGCGTACATTTAGGGAGACTTACGGTATTGCATGGTCGTAAACCCTGAAGGAGAAAGAAAAAAAGACGAGATATTTAAAAAAAATGAAACTTGTTCTTTCACATCTGGTAAAACAAGATTGAAAAGAGTCAATCATGAGTCAATAGTGTTTGTACAGTTAAAGTACATGTGTTTGGCCCTCAGGGGCCATGGTGAGTTTGAAGAGCAAACTTACAATAACGAGCTTATATTCTCCATAGGAAGTATCATTCTGTAACGATAGAACAAATCACTTTATTGGTCAATTGCGCACAAGGTCCAACTGAAATTGTACTTCCACTTTCAACCCAACCCCTCCGAAAAGACACACATACATGATTTTGGAGAGGTGCGGGGGGCTGCCACACTGGCCGCCCGGGGAGATGTTGTAGCGGGGGGTTAAGTGCCTTGCTCAAAGGTATAACGGTAGGCAATGGCATCTAGGATTTGAGGCCCGGGATTCAAACTGGCTCACCTCTCTAACCGCTAGGCTACTTGGCGCTCAAAATGGTTTCCAACATTTGGTTTCAACACTATAGAAATATAGACCCATAAATGTACTCACTGAAAGGGGAAGGGAATCTCTGTTTCATTGGACTCTGTGTCATTCGACATGAAGGGTCTGAACGAGCAGTATGTTGGTCTCACTATTCTCACATTTAGTCAAACTCTTCCTAGTTTTTAGAAGTATTAGAACCCAACACTCACTGTGTATAGTTGCCCACTGTGTTGTTGAGTTGAAGAAGAGTCTCTCATATTGTCTACAGAGGGGGGAAAAATCACAACTCTATCCATTCATCCATACAACCTCTAATCTCCTATTTCCACAGGTAGGTAAATGTCTTACCTCTGAGTGCTGTTGAATGGAACTGGGAATCCAAAGACATAGCCCAGGAGGATGACACAGAGAGACCAGGCAGGGATCATCTGTTCTCCGGAAGGGCCGTTAGGTCTGTGAAAAAATCCCCAGTGTCTAGGGATAGGTTAATTCTGGGAGGACCTCTTATATAGCCTACTGAGCACCTCTTGGCCAACCTTCCACATCGTTATAAGGTGCAGGGAGTAGAACAGAGCTGTGTTTGTGTGTTGGTGTTTGTCCCTGGTTCACTGAAGAACATGGGAGAAAATTGAAGGACTCACACGTACAGCAAGAAAAATGATAAGGCCCATCTCAAGGTTGTTCAACTATTTGCCAGTTATATCACAGCATCCGTGTGTGCAGGCCCCCCACATACTGTAATACATCAGGTTCAGTCTCAGGGTCAGGCTTTAATCATGGAAACCACTCTGAATCTGATTTGTCAGGGTTAATACACAAGGCTTTAAGTTAAAAAAATATATATATATTTTGTCTGTGATTGAAGCTTGTCCTTGGCCGCCACTGGCACAGAGATACTGGGAAGTACTTCACTTCTGCCTAAACTATGCAGTGAGAAGTTAAACTTTGGCTTCATGGAAACTTTACCCCACTTCCCAAAATAAACTGGTAAAGTCACATCATCAGGAAAGCTTGCATCTCTTTTGCAGACAGACTTGGAGATAAGTATAGTTGGTAGTGGGGTCTTATGACTGACATGTAACATTCTTGTCCTACTTCAGGCTACTAGCGCTATAAGGCTTTAGAATCAGTATGGAGGATTGCTGGATTTTATTTCAAGAGGTTGTACAGTATGAAATAATGACATCTTCCAAGCTAACGCACAGGGAATTGTTTTGGCTTTTCTGAGATTGTGAATAGTGCGATTGTCTTCTAATATCAAACATTTAAGACAGTTGTGCTGGTCTTGATATTATCATTAATAACTTACACAGTACAGGTTGGATAGAATAATTTATTTTTGTAAACATCTATTTTTTTTTTTTTTTGTACAGGTCTAAGTTAAAACTGTCACAATCACAATACATTACAACAGGTAATCATTTTGCAGTGCTTAACATACTGTTTTTTCAATCTGTTAATTTTTTGTGAATTTTCTGTTGACGAGATGTACAGTATTATTCACCAATCCACAGGCTACATTTCACCAGATGAAGAAATGCTACTTTACAGTTATTTTAAACATACAAATAGGGGCATAAGGAATGTTTCCATAAATGACAAATGTGAAGTTAAAAACAGACAGTCATGGTCACATGCATGCTCTGACAAATGTCACACTCACTGAATTGCAGATGACTATCCACAATTCTTTGCTGAGATGTCTTATGCAAGCATACTCTCCCCAAGGTTATGACAAAATGAAGCAAGCATTTGAAAAACAGACTGGATTAGACCACAAGATACAGTACCTGCGTAAGATTTCATACAACAGCATGAATAACCCGAAAAGGCATACAGCAAAACAATTCAACCATCAATGGGGTCAATGAATAGTAATGCCATAATGTTCCAGGCAAAGGAATGAAAAACTAAATATTACATCAAACAATTCAACATTGGGTCTGGCGAAAGTGCATTGCCAGGTGGATGGAACAGGACCCTGGCAAGAGATGAGAGGTGGACTGTAGGGACCAATTACGGTCAATATGGATAACACATGAAACTGCCATCAGGCCAATTCATACTTTACAGCCTTCCATAGCATTACACAACATAACTCATTTAGGATCATGACAGTCTCCAAAGTCCCCCTCCTTCATCTCTGTCCCAGCCCAGACCGTGACCCTGCATCTTTGGGTACGTGTTGTGCGTTTATCGGAAGTCCTCAGCGGAGAACATGCCCTTGGCTCTGCGTAGGATGGAGTCCTTGGAGGCGTCGTATGGGTGCTCCTTGGAGGGTATCTCCAGCACAGCAGGGATGGACTCCATGTGCTGGTCAATGGCGTGACGGATCATCTCTGCTATGAACTGGTTGATCAGGATGATGCCGATGTCATTGCGGGTCAGGAAACTCCTGTGGGGGCGGGGGTTCTGTCAAGGGGAGATTTGTACCACCTGACATCACCTATGCAATTACAAACATAATGGAGCATCAACAGTCTTCACCATGTGTGCAAACAACCTCACAGTTCGTCTGCTTTTAGCTATTTATCTTCCATCTCAATTAGGTAGATAGCTGGGTGGGTATCATGTGTAGTACGTTCCAACAGGAATCCGTTCCAAAAGCTTCGTAAAGTACAAGGTTGCCAACAAACAACGCATACAAAGTAGCACGATCAATTCATCTAGCTAACTAGCTGCCGAATAGGCATCATCTCACCACGCAGCTTATTCGTAATGTTTGTCCATAGGATACCAGAGTAAGGACAGACATTTCCCAGAAATAAACTTCATGAAATAGCGGGTAGGGAGTGGGCTATCTTATTCTGCCGCTATACAACGTTATATGCGTGTGTTGGTAACCTTGGGACCTTCCACAAATGATACCCACTCTAGATAGCTAGCTGGAACTTAACACTCACTTGAAGGTCTCCTCGATCTCTGCGATGCTTGTCTCCTTTTCGACCACCAAGAAATTGGGCTTGCGATTTTTATTCAGCTCGCCAATGCCACCAAGTAGGAACCCGGTACAAGTATCTTCATCACCAATGACGGCAATTAATTTACCTCGCCCAGCCATTATTGAAGATAAGAGAGCAGAAACAAGCAGCGCCTGGATTATTTCCTTCTCTGAATCACGAAGCTGTCAGCTGACCGGAGCTTCCGCTTTGGGACGCAGATAGCGCCGTCTGTTGGTCCGTACAAACACGTAGCAGGAAACAATGACCGTCTCTCAATGAAAGTACAACACATTGAATAGCTTCAAATCGTTTTGTAAAAAAAAAAAAAGTTTTAAAAAAGTCGTGTTTTTTTGGTTTTACGCCTCACAAAGGATTCAAATCCTTCTATAGCGGAACGACGTGACGTCACGTCAGCTGAGGAAATCACGTGAAAAAAGAGGAAACGCAGCAGATAGGCTTCGTCATAGGGCGAAACAAATGAAAATGGCAAGTAGAAACGCTTATATTCTGATTTACTGCGACTCTATTGTTTAAAAGCAACATATTCAGTGGTTCATACTGTTGTAGCAGCTACATTGGAGCCTATTGTTTTGTGTACTGTAGTGCGCGTGATAGTTTTCTGGCTCCGATGTCTCGCTAGCTAACGTTAGCCGTAAACACTGATTTCTTTTTGTGACCCCTTTCACTGTTGACAAAAGCAGATGCACAGTTGATCTCCTTCGAGCCTTAAACAGTTTGTGGTGGCAGATAATTGTATCTCCAGCAGATCCTAACATGTGTCCATGCATGTCATTTGTTTGTGTTTTAGACTACTAGCACTCTGACACAGGGTCTGGAGCGGATCCCTGATCAACTGGGGTATTTGGTGATCAGTGAGGATGGCGTATTGGCGGTATGTTCACACAAACATGTGTACCTAGGCGTGCTGCAACAAGGCAGGACATATATCTTCCACTCCATCGCATTCCCAACTGATTCCCTGTTATTCCCTTCTCAGTCTGCGGGGGAGCTGGAGAATGATGAGCACACAGCGGGGGTCATAATGCAGATGGTGCGGACAGCGTGTCGCTTCAGACAGCAGGGTGCTGCTGAGCCGCCCTTCAAGCGCATGTCAGGTAAATCAGACAACACACACCTGAGTCCTAGGGTCACACACACACAGTATTGCTGCTCCCAACATGCCACTCTAACCAGACCTCCCTGTGTTCTATTTCTTCACAGTCATGCTAGAGGACTATGTGTACACAGTGACCGTGTCTGGTCAGAAGGTGTTTGTGGTGAAACGTCAGAACAACCATAGGGAACCTGGAGTGGTGTAGAACCGTGTAGTGAAGATGGGTTGGGAGGACGAAGGACACCACTCCAATCAACGCACACACACTCACACAGGACAGGGACTCTGTAATCCACTGAACTGTTCCGTTTCTAGTTCTATAAGGTTTCAGAACAACAGAAAAAAGCACATGTGAAGTTATACTGAACGAAAATATAAATGCAACATGCTACACTTTCAAAGATTTTACTGAGTTAAAGTTCATAGGAGATCAGTCAATTTAAATAAATAAATTAGGCCCTAATATATGGATTTCACAACTGGGCAGGGGTGCAGCCTGCGATGCCAGGCCCAGCCAATCAGAATACGTTTTTCCCCCAAAAAGGGCTTTATTACAGACCAGAAATACTCCTCAGCACCCCCCGTTCCCCTACTCGGACGATCCCGCAGGTGAAGAAGCTGGATGTGGAGGTCCTGGGCTGGCGTGGTTACATGTGGTCTGTGGTTAAGGCGGTTGGATGTACTGCTAAATCCTCTAAAATGACGTTGGAGCCGGTTTATTCTAGAGAAATTAACATTACATTCTCTGGCAACAGCTCTGTTGGACATTCCTGCAGTCAGCATGCCAATTACAAGCTCCCTCAAAACTTGAGACATCTGTGGCATCATGTTGTGTGACATAACTCCACATTTTAGAGGCCTTTTATTGTGTCCAGCACAAGGTGCATCTTTGTAATGATCACGCTATTTAATAAGCTTCTAGATATGCCACACCTGTCAGGTGGATGGATTATCTTGGCAAAGGAGAAATGCTAACAGGGATATAAACAAATTTGTGCACAAAATTTGAGAGAAATAAGCTTTTTGTGTGTAATGAAATTTATTTCAGCTCATGAAACATGGGACAAACATTTTACATGTTAAGTTTATATTTTTGTTCAGTATAGATATTGAAGAATTCACATTGAATGGGCCACAATAGGCATCAAACTGCATGTGTAATCTTAATTGGTAACTTTGTTTCTAATGAGAAATGGAACAGAAAAGTGACGTGGTGTATTAGTCCCTACAGTATGTGACGATAATGCATTGCCGGTTTGTGTGTGGCAGGTAGACTGGAATTCAATCTATTCAGTTTATAGTATCAGCACACATGCTATTTAGTTTGAATGCTCCCCAACAACGTTTTGTTTAACATACTGAATGTTGCAGATAGAAATACCATGGATAGAACTGGCATCTTTTAAATACTCAATAGATCAGAAGCATGTCAGTTCTACTTAATACATTTATGTAGTAATGTTGTGCCCAACTGAATGTGGCTTGATGGAAATGTATATTTTTGGGGTAACTTTGCTGGTTTCTTTCTAACCTGAACTAAGTTTCATGAGTGTGCAATGTTGCTATCGGTACAAATGTATATACACATGCAATGACTTAATCGTGAACTATTGACTTTGCATGTTAAATTGTGTGGAACATTTTAGTTCTCTCTAAATGAAATACCTTAAGTTTGACTTTTGATTACTTTAAATAAAGCTTTGCTTAAACATCCACATGCTTTGAACTTGTTTAAATGCCTTTGTTGCACTGCTGAAATTGCTCCGCCATTTCCTGGTTGCTAAAGTTCTAAGTTCGCCTAATTTCAGTTTGTGACAAAACCAAAGTATAGTGTAGAGAATCATTGTAGTTTAAACTGCTGTGAACATTTTTTTCTATAACGGAAAATATTTGAAGCCGTTTGAAGCTGTTAAAGAAAGTACAAGATGCAAAAACTAATTTGAAGGGGAAGCATAGAAAAAAACACACCGAACAAATCTACAGCTCTAGACTTTCAATGACAACTCATGTGAATTTGGTCAGGTCGACCAAAAAGTTACAATGCAAGCCATGCATATCTAAACAGGACTTTAATCTGAAGATTAAGTGGGAGCACCCGAGGGGAATGTAAAAACACGGAACTGTTTTAAGCACTTTAACATGGTTTTTCTGCAAGATGCAATTAACCTTTCATAAAATATCAGTTGTTGATAAACCTAATTAGAGAATCCACTCTTTGCTTAATGTACAAACAAAACTGAACAGGTTTAGGCAATTTTTAAACATTCAACTATGCAAGGGTCTCCATTCCTTCATGAACAACTATGTCCCACCTCACCCAATCAGAGAAGACAAATGACAATGTTTCAACAATTTGAGAAAAGAAATAACATTTTATTGCATCATAATGGCCTTTGAAATGACTGAAGGTCCTGCTCTCTTCACATTGTTTAGGAATGGAACTGGCCTTCATGTTCAGATCTCTGGAATGACTCAGTCGGGGGAGACCATAGGGGTTTTACACCTATGCTCCATATACCGTTTCCAACAAACTCCCGGTATCCCAATGCCCACCCAACAAAATCTAGTGGCCCACCCTTCCATTCCACAACGATCAACATCAGCACACAACCATGTCAATCTATTTGTTTTTTTAAAACATGCAACTTAAAACAATTTTACTGTTGAAGTTGGGTGGCAAAAAAGACATGATATAAACAGTCTAAAACATCTGCATGTATGACAATGGGAATAAAAGGGAAGAATGATGAAAAAAGGTTTCAGAACAGGAACTGATCGCAAAGTCCATAACTGCAAATTCTACCAGACAGACACACTGATCATTTAAAAAGTCGCAGTTTTTTTTTTTCCATTGATGAAATGCTCAGCCTGCGCCCCTTCTCCTACTCTTGCTCGCGTGTTCATATCTCGTTCGCTCTGGTCCTGGGATTTCTCCATTCTTTAGCGTTTCGACAGCTCGTTGGATAGCCAGTCCAGTCCTTCGTATAGCCCAGTGCCCTGGGTAGCACAGGTAGCCTGGACATGCCACTGGAAGGAGAGACAGTGAGTTGCTGTACATAAAAGCCAGTAATGTCATACTTATGAATAACTCTGCATAGCCACAGTGTATACTACATGGACCACATGTTTATCTGGTCAGAAATACATTTTACTGTACAACTCTTTGGAAGGACTGTTCAAGTGTGTGTGTATGAGAGAGATGCTCACAACTCTGCTGCGCAAGCTCTGCAGGCCCAGTTTGTCTGTGAGGTCGCTCACTGCCATAGCGTTGGGAAGGTCCTGTTTGTTTGCAAACACCAGCAGCACTGCCTCCCTCAACTCATCCTCCTGCAGCTGTAGAGAGAAATAAATGAGAGAATTGGTTTGGGAGAACAAGGGGAGGGAAAAACATTTATGCAGGCAGCCATTGTCAATGGGAAAACATAGGCCACAGAAGGCTGTGTGTGTCAATGATCAGTCACAATGGCAACTATATAAATAACACCATTATTTACCACCGAATGAATGTTTATTTGCCCATGCCAACCATGAGCTAATTTTAAGTTCCTTTTCACAGAAATACTGCAAATACTAACACAAAAATAGTACTGTTCCTTGACCAAAAACAGTAGCTTAAATAGACGTATTCAACACTTACCATTTTAGACAGCTCCTCTGCCGACTCTGCTACTCTCTCTCTGTCATTGCTGTCCACTACGAAGATAAGGCCCTGTGAAGTCAAGGTTCAAAAGGTCAGGCTACTGTTATTTTGTCTACTCTACATATTCACCTAGCTTTTTAGATAAACTAGTTATTTTGACAGGGTCCATTCTGACACATTGATTCTAGCACTATTTGTATAGTTGAATTAAGACATCAAAGATATGCTATGATGACCACTGATGTATGTCACTGCTGTCACAGGTGTGTCATACCTGTGTGTTCTGGAAGTAGTGCCTCCAGAGGGGGCGGATCTTGTCCTGACCGCCCACATCCCACACAGTGAAACAGATGTTCTTGTACTCAACAGTCTCCACGTTAAAACCTGCTCAGTCACCGAAGAGCGAGAGAGAGCATCAGCAACAGGAATTCACACAGAGACTAGATGCTGGTAGAGGTCACCAGTCTGACCTCTACCAGCATAAACAGCTCCGATCTAGATCATTATGGTAGAAATAAGGTTCTGTTTAAATGATAAGCTAATTAAAACCAATTTGCAATAGGGGTAAACTACTGCCTGTAGCTCAAATTGAAAATGAAAAACGATGGAATGGTGACCCAATTCTGTCTGATCTTAAGTGGAACAAAGCATTATTTTCTTCCCTACTTATTTTGTCTAGGTGTTTAGACACTTATCAACCAATCTGCTCAATCAAAAGAGCCCCCTCACCCAGCAAGCCCCAACAGCTCTGGAGCATGGAGGCAGTGCAGCCATCTCTTTTTTTAATTGTTTTTTTTTTATTTAACAAGGCAAGTCAGTTAAGAACAAATTCTTATTTACAATGACGGCCTAACCCAGACGACGCTGGACCAATTGTGTGCTGCCCTATGGGATGTGATACAGCCTGGATTCGAACCAGGTACTTTAGTGACACCTCTTGCACTGAGATGCAGTGCCTTAGACTGTTGCACCCAGAACTATGGTCATGAAAGGCTTAAAACCATTCAGCTCCAGTTCTATACCTCACTGTCTTGTCCAAAAATATATTTTATTCTTAAATTTGACAGACTAAATTGTCGAGTGCACAGCTGTGTGGACCTTAATGTCCATTTCCATAAACATTAAACAGGGTAGGCCTACATCCCTGAACAATTGGACTTGATTACCATGGCATCAAAGATTGGGCTCAGTGTGTGTGTGTGTCATGCTACATCAGTCACCAGAACAAGACATCAAAAGAAATCTTAATAAATTTGCCCACAAACTTAATGAGAAAGCAAGTCCCCCATTTAAAATCAGATTACAGAGGAGATGCTTTTAAAGACAGTCTGCCAGGAGTTGAGAAGGCCCATGTTTTGTGAATGGTTGTGTATGCTAGAGATCTATCCATCTTTGGCTCTGAGATTTTCTTACCAATGGTTGGAATAGTGGTTACGATCTCCCCCAGCTTCAGTTTGTAGAGAATAGTGGTCTTTCCAGCAGCGTCCAAACCAACTACAGAAGAAAAGAGTAATGTCAACAAACTTCCCAATCATAATAAACCCAGATCAGTTACTTATTTTCCATACAAAAAAAGAAAAAAACAAGCAAGACGAACATATTGTACTACAACTTCATGAAAGAGATAGGTAGCGATTACAAGAGGTCTGTCTCGTGTCAAATGAAATCCTTCTGACAGCTGACAGAGGGGGTGCTTAGCTGTCAAACTGCAATGATTTGGACAACGTATACAAATACATAGGGTAGCAACTGTGCCTTCAGCTCAAATTAGGAGCAGCATCCACAACCCCAAAATATAGGCTGTCTAACACACATAGGTGGACAAGTTATGGTAAGAGTGATGGAAATGAGTCTAGATGCTTTGTATTAAACTAGGGACCCATTATAAAAAGCTCACTACATCTGCAAACTTGTATAGTCTTGAGATGTGACGTAACTAAGCCATTCCTTGGTATTAAGTGAAGAAACTACCAGTAATGATTGTGCAATAGCACAAACAGCTATCCATTTTCCTGCACAAGGGTTATCCTAGCTAGTCTGTGTTTTTACCCCTGATTGCTCTCAAACGAGTAATGTTTACGTTTAAAGACATACAGCAAGACAGGCGAACAGGTAGTTTACTATAGCTGTAATATTTCACAAAAAGCAAAGAACATCCCTGATAATGGCAACCCCCTCCCACTAGCTAGCCAGCGTTAGCTAGCAGCCAGGTTGATAAAAAAGGATTTCTCACCCATAAGGATCCTCATCTGTTTTTTGCCAAAAAGCCTGGAAAATATCGACGAAATTGTTAGCCCCATGTTGTGAAAGAGCCCCGTGTGCCGATGCTAAAACAGAACAACACCAAAGCAGTTGATTGTAAGCAGACAGAGAGAGAGAGAGATAGGGTGCAGCTTTCCCTTCGCAGTCTTCTCAGATGCCACGTCCAGGCCAACGCGGAGTAAATGACGTCACCGCTCTCACAGAACTTTATTCACACACTCTCTCCTTCACTGTGCACCGTGTCGCTATCGTCTATGGAGTTGTTTTAATATATTTTTTTTAATTGTACAATGCACACAGTGTTTAGTGTCGGAAAATGTGCTCAGAAGGAGTTCATTGAGAATGTTGAACAAGAGAGAATCTTTATCGGATCATTTCGACCTTCGCAAGATGGCCGCTTTTGCAGACTGCTTCCGGTACATTCTACTGTGAAGAACAGGAAGTAGCTTGGAAACCCGTCCTTTATTGACACGTCGTATTCCCGAATGTGAGTTTACTTTAAAAGTTATGATATAGCACATTCTGATGATATTATACTACATCTGATTATACATCAGTGTATCGAACTGTTTGTTGAAAAGGGTGTGCTGTCGAAGAGAACGAGGTCTTTCGCGAAGACCATTTCAGATGGTTGTGTAACTTAGCATGACAACTAACTAACAAGCTAGCTAGCTGTTGGCTGACCAATAATACATTATTATTATTTGCAACTAGTCTTCCCATGTCGGTTGAAACCGGTCTTGTAAAGGAAACAGACCAGTCAGTACTATAGACAGTATTAACACAGAACGGTACCATGCTTCAGAAAGTTCATACCCCTTGACTTACTACACAGTTTGTTGTTACAGCCTGAATTCAAAATGAATTAAATTTTATCACCCATCTACACACAATACCCCATAGTGACAAAGTGAAAACATGTTTTTAGTCATTTTTTGCACATTTATTGAAAATGGAATACAGAAATATATTCAAATCAAATTGTATTTGTCACATGCGCCAAAAACAACAGGTGTAGGCCTTACAGTGAAATGCTTACTTACAAGCCCTTAACCAACAATGCAGTTAAGAAAATACCCCCCCAAAAAGTAAGAGATAGAAGTAACAATTAAAGAGCAGCAGTAAAATAACAATAGCGAGGCGATATACAGGGGGTACCGGTGTGGAGGTAATATGTACATGTAGGTAGAGTTATTAAAGTGACTATACATGGATAATAACAGAGAGTAGCAGCAGCGTAGAAGGGGGCAATGCAAATAGTCTGGGTAGCCATTTGATTAGATGTCTATGAGTCTTATGGCTTGAGGGTAGATGCTGTTTAGAAGCCTCTTGGACCTAGACTTGGCGCTCCGGTACCGCTTGCCGCACGGTAGCAGAGAGAACAGTCTATGACTAGGGTGGCTGGAGTCTTTGACAATATGTAGGGCCTTCCTCTGCCACCGCCTGGTATAGAGGTCCTGGATGGCATGAAGCTTGGCCCCGTTGATGTACTGGGCCGTGCGCACTACCCTCTGTAGTGCCCTGCGGTCGGAGGCCGAACAGTTGCCATACCAGGTAGTGATGCAACCCGTCAGTATGCTCTCGATGGTGCAGTTGTAAAACCTTTTGAGGATCTGAGGACCCATGCCAAATAGGTTTTGTTGTGCCCTCTTCACGACTGTCTTGGTGTGCTTGGACCATGTTAGTTTATTGGTGATGTGGACGCCAAGGAACTTGAAGCTCAATTTTATGTTTTATCATGCTGTCTACCAATGGTTTCTCTTACTATATCCCATGCAGGGTTTTGAGCCAGCAATCATGGATCCCAGCTGAAAGTCAAGCAACTGAAAATAAAACCAAAAACCCACTGAGCCATGGAGAAGTTTGGGATGAGCTTTGGGGGTGGCCCCAGCAGGAAGGAGCTTATGGACGCCATAGAGACTCAGGGAAAGCAGATGGTCCAGTATCAAACACGCTTCAAGGATGTGGTCAGGGCCTACAAGAGCCTGCTGAAGGAGAAGGAGGCTCTGGAGGCTAGTCTGAAGGTACTGACCGTCTCCCAGGAGGTGGACCTCAGCCAGCATGGAGATGACGGCTCTGCCAGTGGCAGCCGTATGACCTCTGACTTTCCAGATGATCACTGCTCTATGCACAGCGAGGATAGTCTGGACACAGCAGCCTCCGCCGACACTGCTACCAGCATTACCAGTGGGAGCACCAAGGGCGACCAGGCTGAAGAGGAGCAGGGTAGTAGCCCAGGAGAGATGGGGGCGACCGGGCCTGGAGGCCCCTCAGTGTCCCAGAGGTCTGAGGCGGCTAGTGGGTCAGAGAGCGGTATCAGCTCCAGCAGTAGTGGAGGGTCTGAGGTTCAGCCGCACCTAACACCCCCACCCACCTCTTCTTTGGAGGCTGACCGGAGGGTCCTCCAGCTGAAGACCCAACTGACCACCCTAACCAGCTCACTGGCCACGGTCACACAGGAAAAGTCCAGGATGGAGGCCAACTTCCAGGCCGACAAGCGGAAGATCAAGCAGGACATGGATGCGCTCCAGGGGAGGCTGGAGGAGGCCAGGAGGCAGCATGAAGCAGAGATCCATGCCCTGCTTGAGCAGCTGGCGGAGAGCAAGGCTCGGGTTATCACCCAGCAGCATGAGAGAGAGGAGGAGCAGGGGAAACCACGCCCTCATGCTCAGAGAGCTCCAGAAATTGCTGCAGGAGGAGAGAAGCCAGAGGCAGGATGCCGAGCTTCGGCTGGAGGACACTAGGGAGGTCCTGCTGGAGGTCACACAGGCCGCAGATCGGGGGCACGATTATGAGGCCCGGCTGAAGGAAGTGACCGAGCAGAGGGAGGAGATGAGGAGAAGCCTGCAGACTGCGGAGGCAGAGAGGAACAAGCCAGACCCACGGGTGGAGGAGCTGCAGCAGGAGCTGACGGCGCTCAAGAACCACTTTCAGCAGCAGATGCAGCATGAGATCAGAAAGGTACAGTGGGGAAAAAAAGTATTTAGTCAGCCACCAATTGTGCAAGTTCTCTCACTTAAAAAGATGAGAGAGGCCTGTAATTTTCATCATAGGTACACTTCAACTATGACAGACAAAATGAGAAAAAAAAAATCCAGAAAATCACATTGTAGGATTTGTTATGAATTTATTTGCAAATTATGGTGAAAAATAAGTATTTGGTCAATAACAAAAATGTATCTCAATACTTTGTTATATACCCTTTGTTGGCAATGACAGAGGTCAAATGTTTTCTGTAAGTCTTCACAAGGTTTTCACACACTGTTGCTGGTATTTTGGCCCATTCCTCCATGCAGATCTCCTCTAGAGCAGTGATGTTTTGGGGCTGTCACTGGGCAACACGGACTTTCAAAGATTTTCTATGGGGTTGAGATCTGGAGACTGGCTAGGCCACTCCAGGACCTTGAAATGCTTCTTACGAAGCCACTCCTTCGTTGCCCGGGCGGTGTGTTTGGGATCATTGTCATGCTGAAAGACCCAGCCACGTTTCATCTTCAATGCCCTTGCTCATGGAAGGAGGTTTTCACTCAAAATCTCACGATACATGGCCCCATTAATTCTTTCCTTTACACGGATCAGTCGTCTTGGTCCCTTTGCAGAAAAACAGCCCCAAAGCATGATGTTTCCACCCCCATGCTTCACAGTAGGTATGGTGTTCTTTGGATGCAACTCAGCATTCTTTGTCCTCCAAACACGACGAGTTGAGTTTTTACCAAAAAGTTATACTTTGGTTTCATCTGACATTCTCCCAATCCTCATCTGGATCATCCAAATGCTCTCTAGCAAACTTTAGACGGGCCTGAACATGTACTGGCTTAAGCAGGGGGACACGTCTGGCACTGCAGGATTTGAGTCCCTGGCGGCGTAGTGTGTTACTGATGGTAGGCTTTGTTACTTTGGTCCCAGCTCTCTGCAGGTCATTCACTAGGTCCCCGTGTGGTTCTGGGATTTTTGCTCACCGTTCTTGTGATCATTTTGACCCCACGGGTGAGATCTTGCGTGGAGCCCCAGATTGAGGAAGATTATCAGTGGTCTTGTATGTCTTCCATTTCCTAATAATTGCTCCCACAGTTGATTTCTTCAAACCAAGCTGCTTACCTATTGCAGATTCAGTCTTCCCAACCTGGTGCAGGTCTACAATTTTGTTTCTGGTGTCCTTTGACAGCTCTTTGGTCTTGGCCATAGTGGAGTTTGGAGTGTGACTGTTTGAGGTTGTGGACAGGTGTCTTTTATACTGATAACAAGTTCAAACAGGTGCCATTAATACAGGTAATGAGTGGAGGACAGAGGAGCCTCTTAAAGAAGAAGTTACAGGTCTGTGAGAGCCAGAAATCTTGCTTGTTTGTATGTGACCAAATACTTATTTTCCACCATAATTTGCAAATAAATTCATTAAAAATCCTACAATGTGATTTTCAGGATTTTCTTTCCTTATTTTGTCTGTCATAGTTGAAGTGTACCTATGATGAAAATTACAGGCCTCTCTCATCTTTTTTAAGTGAGAGAACTTGCACAATTGGTGGCTGACTAAATACTTTTTTTCCCCACTGTATGGTAATGCTTAGGAAGGACTGCAGGGTAAATCCATTTGAATTCAATCACATTTTAGCAGCATTTAAAGAACACTTTCCATGCATGTTTCCTCATGGAGAAGTGGTACGAAAGTGACTTTTTGGAACTGAATGCCAAAACATTCAGGAGATAAAAGGTACTCAGTTGACCCATTTTTCTTACAAGCAATTCCATGGTAACGGAATTACGCTTTTCGACTCCTATTTTTCACTTTAAAATGTATGCCAAACCAAACCATTGATTTCTAAGTTTAACATACCATACAACTCTATGCACAAGGACTACTTTGAACAATCTACACAGCATTTCACAAAAACACATTTACTGGAAGAACTGTGCAGAGGCAAAGTTTGGTAACAGAATTACAGTAAAATCTCCCTCAGTTTTTATGCGACCACGTTTTCCAAACACTCTTAAAAATCTGCTCTGAATTAAGATTCAAAGATTGTTTGCGAAAATAATTGGTTGTCAGCTATGACATGACACCTTGAGTTAAAAAATAAATGTGGTTATTGAACTACAGTAGGTAAAGTGGATTTACACCCGGGTAACATAATTACATCATAGGTCCCTGATCTGTACTATCCAGAAATGCATAAATATGGATATCAATATCATTCTCTTCATGGTGATGTATCCTGAATAGGTACAAATCAAATTTGTCACATACACATGGTTAGCAGATGTTAATGCGAGTGTAGCGAAATGCTTGTGCTTCTAGTTCCGACCATGCAGTAGTATCTAACAAGTAATCTAACAATTTCACAACAACTACCTTACACACAAGTGTAAAGGATTGAATACGAGTATGTACATATAAATATATGGATGAGCGATGGCTGACTGGCATAGGCAAGATGCAGTAGATGGTATATAGTACAGTATATACATGTGAGATGAGTAGTGTAGGATATGTAAACATTATATAAATGGCATCGTTTTAAAGTGGCTAGTAATACATTTATAACATCCACTTTTTAATTATTAAAGTGGCTAGAGATTTAAGTCAGTATGTTGGCAGCAGCCACTCAATGTTAGTGGTGGCTGTTTAACAGTCTGATGGCCTTGAGATAGAAGCGGTTTTTCAGTCTCTCGGTCCCAGCTTTGATGCACCTGTACTGACCTCGCCTTCTGGATGATAGCGGGGTGAACAGGCAGTGGCTCGGGTGGTTGTTGTCCTTGATGATCTTTTTGGCCTTCCTGTGACATTGGGTGGTGTAGGTGTCCTGGAGGGCAGGTAGTTTACCCCCGGTGATGCGTTGTGCAGTCCTCACTACCCTCTGGAGAGCCTTGCGGTTGTGGGCGGAGCAGTTGCCGTACCAGGCGGTGATACAGCCCGACAGGATGCTCTCTATTGGGCATCTGTAGAAGTTTGTGAGTGTTTTTGGTGACAAGCCGAATTTCTTCAGCCTCCTGAGGTTTAAGAGGCGCTGTTGCGCCTTCTTCACCACACTGTCTGTGTGGGTGGACCATTTCAGTTTGTCCGTGATGTGTACGCAGAGGAACTTAAAACTTTCCACCTTCTCCACTACTCTACCGGCGATGTGGATAGGGGGGTGCTCCCTCTGCTGTTTCCTGAAGTCCACGATCATCTCCTTAGTTTTGTTGACGTTGAGTGAGAGGTTATTTTCCTGACACCACACTCCGAGGGCCCTCACCTCCTCCCTGTAGGCCGTCTCGTCGTTGTTGGTAATCAAGCCTACCACTGTAGTGTCGTCAGCAAACTTGATGATTGAGTTGGAGGCGTGCTTGGCCATGCAGTCATGGGTGAACAGTGAGTACTGGAGAGGGCTGAGAACGCACCCTTGTGGGGCCCCAGTGTTGAGGATCAGCGGGGTGGAGATGTTGTTTCATACCCTCACCACCTGGGGCCGTCCCTTCAGGAAGTCCAGGACCCAGTTGCACAGGGCTGGGTCGAGACCTAGGGTCTCGAGCTTAATGATGAGTTTGGAGGGTACTATGGTGTTAAATGCTGAGCTGTAGTCAGTGAACAGCATTCTTACATAGGTATTCCTCTCGTCCAGATGGGTTAGGGCAGTGCGATTGCGATTGCGTCTGTGGACCTATTGGTACGGTAAGCAAATTGGAGTGGGTCTAGGGTGTCAGGTAGGGTGGAGGTGATATGATCCTTGACTAGTCTCTCAAAGCACTTCATGATAACGGAAGTGAGTGCTACGGGGCGATAGTCATTTAGCTCAGTTACCTTAGCTTTCTTGGGAACAGAAACAATGGTGGCCCTCTTGAAGCACGTGGGAACAGCAGACTGGGATAAGGATTGATTAAATATGTCCATAAACACACCAGCCAGCTGGTCTGCGCATGCTCTGAGGACACGGCCAGGGATGCCATCGGGGGCCGGCAGCCTTGCGAGGGTTAACACGCTTAAATGTTTTACTCACGTTGGCTGCGGTGAAGGTGAGCCCGCAGGTTTTGGTAGCGAGCCGTGTCGGTGGCACTGTATTGTCCTCAAAGCGAGCAAAGAAGTTGTTTAGTTTGTCTGGGAGCAGGACATCGTGGTCCGCGACGGGGCTGGTTTTCTTTTTGTAGTCCGTGATCGACTGTATACCGTGCCACATTCCTCTCGTGTCTGAGCCGTTAAATTGTGACTCTACTTTGTCTCTATACTGACGCTTAGCTTGTTTGATTGCCTTGCGGAGGGAATAGCTACACTGTTTGTATTCAGTCATGTTTCCTGTCGCCTTACCCTGGTTAAAAGCAGTGGTTCGCGCTTTCAGTTTTGCGCGAATGCTGCCATCAATCCACGGTTTCTGGTTGGGGAAGGTTTTAATAATTGCTATGGGTACAACATCACCGATGCACTTGCTAATTGTCTGCTGCTGTCCGGAACATATACCAGTCCACGTGCCCGAAGCAATCGTGGAATCAGATTGGTCGGACCAGCATTGAACAGACCTGAGCACGGGCGTTTCCTGTTTTAGTTTCTGTCTATAGGCTGGGAGCAACAAAATGGAGTCATGGTCAGACTTGCTGAAAGGGTTGGCGGAGAATGGCCTTGTCTGCGTCACGGAAGTTAGAATAACAATGATCCAGGGTTTTCCCGGCCCAGGTCGCACATTAGATATGCTGATAAAATTTAGGGTGCCTTGTTTTCAGATTAGCCTTGTTAAAATCCCCAGCTACAATAAATGCAGCCTCAGGATATGTGGTTTCCAGTTTACATAGAGTCCAATGAATTTATTTCAGTGCCATCGTTGTATCAGCTTGAGGGGGGATGTACATGGCTGTGATTATAATCGAGGAGAATTCTCTTGGTAGATAATGCGGTCGGCATTTGATTGTAAGGAATTCTATGTCAGGTGAACAAAAGGACTTGAGTTCCTGTATGTTGTTATGATCACACCACGACTCGTTAATCATAAGACACACACCCCGCCCTTCTTCTTACCAGATGTTTGTTTCTGTCTGCGCGATGCGTGGAGAAACCATGCGGCTATACCGACTCTGATAACGTGTCCTGAGTGAGCCATGTTTCCGTGAAGCAAAGAACGTTGCAGTCTCTGATGTCTCTCTGGAAGGCAATCCTTGCTCGGATTTCGTCTACCTTGTTGTCCAGAGACTGGACATTGGCAAGTAGTATACTCAAGAGCGGTGCACGATATGCCTGTCTACGGAACCTGACCAGAACACCGCCCGTCTACCCCTTCTCCTCCTCCGCAGTTGTTTTGGGTCGCCGGCTGGGATCCAGTCTATTGTCCTAGTTGGTGGACCAAACAGAGGATCCGCTTCGGGAATGTCGTATTCCTGGTCGTAATGTTGGTAAGTTGACGTTGCTATTATATCCAATAATTCCTCCCGGCTGTAATGTAATAAAACTTAAGATTTCACGGGGTAACAATGTAAGAAGTAATCCATAAAAAAAAAAAAAAATACTGCATAGCTACCTGAGAACGTGAAGCGAGGCTGCCGGGGATTATTCTACACAATGGCTATTATTATATTGAGCTCTGCCCCCAAACAAGACCTCATTTGGTTGGTCTTTACCAGACCAAATCTGAACCAATCATAAGTCTTATGTTTCACAAGTTTGGACATCACAGTAGAGTTCAGTACAGTAAAGTACATCTGTACAGTACAATGAAGTACATTATACTGTACTGTACAGTTATTTTCTTTACTGTGCTCTACTGTTCTGATGTCCAAACTTGTGAAACATAGAAGTCTATGATTGGTTCAGATTTGGTCCGGCCAGGGCGGACTAACTACATTTCAAGAACTTTTCAACGTCCGTGGACATCTGGTGTCAGTCGGTGGTCAGCGGGCGAGGATGCGCATTACAGTAAATGGAAAGGTGGGTAGGTGTCAGTAAGAGCCGGGAGATTGTAGCCAATTCAATTGCAGTAATTCCGTTACAGATTTTATAAAAGACTTACGAGTTTGAGTCACTTATTCACTCATAAAAAACTTGATATCAGTAAAAACACTAACCAATTGGTAGGTCTACCTTGTTACTTCTGTGAGCTTTCATTATCCTCCCTCATGAGGGAGATAAATAAAAAAAATATATTAAAATGTGGGTTTTGAGTGAGAGAATTACAATGCAATGTTTATTAAACTTATTAAACGAAATGTGTTGACATTAGTTGGCAGGGGTCTTTACTTCAACATTATTGTGTGTTGATGTATTTATAATACCGTTTTAAGACTTTTTCTGGTAGATTTTAAGACTTTTCCATTTGTTTGACCAGAAATCAAAGCCTTTGCTTATTCCAAATTATTTCTAGGATGGAAAATGGTTGAAAAATTTAATTTCACAAAAATATACTATTTTGACACTCAATTTGACATGCTCCTGTTAATTTTATTTACCCTTATTTTACCAGGTAAGTTGACTGAGAACATATTCTCTTTTACAGCAACGACCTGGGGAAGGGGGGAGGAGAGGAGAGGAATGAGCCAATTGGAAACTGGGGATGATTAGGTGGCCATGATGGTATTAGGGTCAGATTGGGAATTTGGCTAGGACACCGGGCTTAACACCCCTATTCTTACAATAAGTGCCATGGGATCTTTAGTGACCATAAAGAGTCAGGACACCCGTTTTCTCGTCCCATCTGAAAGATGGCACTTCACATGTTGCCGCTCGTGTCAATTTAAAGATGGAAATGCCCATACCATTAGACATCCATGTCTTCATCGCTGTAAATATTCAGTTTGATATTATTTAAAAGCTTCAAAATAAGGTTGTCAAACTTTGATAATTTCTTTAAAGTTGACTTTTGTAACCTTCAACATCAGTTATCTAAAAACGTGAACTCAGATTTTTTATATTTGCACGTTGTAGCTTAGACCCTACTTTACATCAGCTGAGGTGTTTTTGTTGTGCCTGCCATCGGTTGAAACACAACATGCTCTTGAATACAGGGTGGGTGTCATTTCAATCCTAGAAATGTAATTCATAGAATGGACCTATCCCTTCAGACCACTGCAATTTAGCTGGTACACCATTTAAATTGAACTTCTAATTACTACCACAAAGATGGTCACCTGCCAACCTACCGTTGAATGTCAATTTAAATGGTCATGTCTATTCTATGATCTATATTTATATGATTTCAATAGGTTTCCTATGGAGGCTTGAAAGTATAATTTAAAACTGAAATTCCCATTCAAGTCAACATTCTCTGATGTGTTGAAAGTTGACATTTAAATTGTATTCCCATTTTAGTACATTTATCAGCCAAAACTTGACACCCACCGTGTGTTAAAGAGCATGTTGTCTCAACCGATGGCAGTAACAACACAAAAAACTTAGATTATGTAAAATAGGGTCTAAGCTACAGCAAATGAGTTTACGCATATTTATATAATTGAGGTTTCAAGTAAAAAAACATTTTTTTAATGAAACTTCTTTTTCAAGAAATTATGAAATAGTTTGACAACCCTGATTTTAAGCTTTTAAATTATATCAATCTCAACAGTTTATATTTTCCAGTGATGAAAACACGGATGTCTAATGGTATGGTGGGGTATGCAAAATAGGTCAACTTTGAACACCTATATCTCTTGAATGTTTTGGCATTCAGTTTCAAAAGGTCACTTTCTGAGCGCTTCTATAATGGGTAAATATGTATGGAGGGTTTCGTTCAAATCAGAAAGTGCTGTCAGAAAGTGAATTTAAATGGATTTACCCTGCACTGATTTTACAAATGTATCCTGTATTAAGGTGAATGACTTAAACATATATAAAATATTTGATGACCTGAATTTTAACAATGTATTCAACAACCCTTGACCTCTTGTATTAGAAATAGCTTGATAAAACATAAATGCCATGGCAGAGAATAACATGGCATTATAAGGACACTTGTTTTTCAGGGAGAGGAAGAAAGAACACAAATGTACTGTTGTCTTCCATTGTCTATTTGTGTCTCATGGCTGTCATGTGCCTGTCCCCTCTCTATCTGCAGGTGTCACAGGCAGAGGAGCGTCTGCATGGGCAATCCCAGCTGGAGGAGGGCCGTGTGGCCAGCCTGGAGTTGCGAGTGTCTGAGCTGTCTGAGGTGCTTGGGGCCTGCGAGAAGGCCCGTCAGAAGGACCAGCAGAACGCCCACTGGCTGAGAGAGCGCATCCTGCAGCTGGACACGGAGAACAAGACCCTGGCCATCGCCGCTTCCACCCGCGGTTCCCCCCTGGACCTCAGCATGGACGAGGCCAACCTGGACGTGAACATGCTGAAGGAGCGCCTGGAGAAGGTGAAGAGGCTTCTTCTGCTAGCCACACAGAGGAACCACCCAGAGCAGACCATGGAGATAGAGAAGCTGGCTGAGATGGAGGGGCGGCTGGGTCAGGGGACGGGCAGTGGGGGGGAGTCGTCAGACGGGGAGAAGGCCTCTGCGCTGTACTACCAGCAGGAACTGCGGCAGCTGAAGGATGAGTTTGAGCGCTACAAGGTGCGGGCGCAGGTGGTGCTGAAGAACAAGAATGCTAAAGACTGCAGCCTCGCCAAAGAGCTGGAGGAGGCCCGTGACCAGCTGGCTGAGCTCAAGGAGAAGTACATCAACCTGCGTATCCATGGCGACGAGGCGGAGGTCAAGCACAGCCGGGAGCTGGAGGAGTGTCAGCAGGGGATAGGGATGCTGCAGCAGGGTCATAAACAGGAGCTTGACCGGGCTGAGGCCCAATACAGAGAGAGCCTCCTCGGGCTGGAGGGGGAACTGCACCGGCAGAGGGACCGCACCATGGCCCTGCTGCAAGAGAAGGACCAGGAGTTGGAGAAGCTGAGGTCTATCGGCTACAGTCTCGCTGGTTACAGAGGCCACCACAGCGACGAAGGAGAAACGGGGGAGGACGGGGGCAGCAATAACAGCAACAACGCCAACAACATGGACGACTTGGCGCAGGAGGAGAGTGACATCATCACCCAGGCGTTGCGGCTAGCGGGGCCCAACGAGCCCACGCTACTCCTGTACGCCGAGCAGCTGGCGAGAAAGGAGGTGGAGATCGTCTCGCTGCGGCGGCAGAAGCACCGGCTAGAGGAGGACGTGCACCAGCTGCAGGGGAGGCTGATCGCCAACGGGGAGCGTTACGACGAGGAGGTGGCTGAGCTCCGCGACCAGCTGGACAAACGGCACAGGGACCAGGGCAGGGAGGGGGCCAACCTGGAGTACCTCAAGAACATAATCTACAAGTTCCTCACCCTTCAGGACACCAGGGGGCGACAGCAGACCCTCACAGCCATACTGACCATCCTGCACTTCAGCCCTCAGGAGAAGCAGGCAGTGGTCAAACAGCACCAGAACCAGGCGTGGTGGACGGCAGGGATGAGGTAATGATGATGACGACGATGATGATGGAGGAGAAGAGTTCAGCTCCTCACTCTGGAAATAATGAGAACTTAATAAAGACTTGAGGAAAATAAAATGTAATCAACAGTGTCAAAGCTCAAATGTTGATTGCCATTTCATTTTCCTCAAGACTTTATTCAAAATGATTGCTTTCTGTGTGAAAGAAGCACACAAAACATTGGATTTCGCAATCTAATGAGTGGATATAGAAGTGTGGGTTTGTATTTGCCACTATGTGAAGCTGCGTGTTTGGTTGTTTTGATTCTTTGATAAGATAGAATCATAGCACGGGGCTCACATCTGTGTTTCTTTCAAAAGAAGGTAACCAAATATTGACCGTTCTTACACAGGGACAAGGACAGAAACTGTTCACTTTTAGATAAAACCTGTCTAATAATTGGGCTGTCTGTGTAAACACAGCCATAATGATGTTAAAGGAAAGATTCCCTGTTCAAGCAGGCAGAAATACATGACGAGTTTTGCATCATATTGACATAAAACCAATTAGTGGAAAAAATTATGCAAAACTCTTCATACCGACTGTATCTGTCTGCTTGAAGGGCGAATAACTCCGATACACATGAAAACATGAAATGACCCCGGGAATCGATAGAACATTTCTCAGAGATGTACAAATGCGATACAAGATTCTAATGGGTAAATCTTTCATTTTAATACTGAGTGCATCAGTATTTTTAAAGGAATTCTTCAGGATTTTGGCAATAAAGCCCCTTCATCTACTTCCCAGAACTGATGGAATCCATTTTTGTCTCAGTCTGCAGTTTGAAGGAAGTTGCTAACTAACGTTAGCGCAAATTGCTAACTAGCGTTCACACAATGCCTGGAAGTCTATGTTAACTGCTATTATGCTAGTAGATACCTTAGACTTCAAGTCATTGTGCTAACACTAGTTAGCATTGGCTCGCTAAACTAACTTCATAAAGTCATAATAATGGTATCCATGAGTTCATCTGACTCTGGGGAAGTAGATGAAGGGCTTCATTGCCAAAATCTCAGTGTCCCTTTAATGCTAGATCTCCTGTATGTGTTGTACATAATTTTATGATAATCTGAGGGCTAAAAAGATTAATACTTTGGTTGGTAATTACAGTTTTTTTCTAGTATACAGTTTTGTGTGGATAATACAATGCTTATTGTTGAAATACATATTTTGGATTCCCTCAACATGAAAATTAAACAATTTATCTCAGCGATTCTGTAAACGTGTGGGTGCATGGATGTATCACAGCCTATGAAGAAACCATTTTTATTTTATATATAAAAAATATAACTATAGGTTATTATGAATAAGTAAACACCAGGATCCAAATAGTATATCAGTATTTTCAATACTCTTATCTGCAAACTGCAGTTTACTGCTTCCCTAGTGACCAAATGTAATTACAGTACTTCACAAAACAAACTGAAGAAAAAGTATTTAAGTACCACATATACAGTACCTATTTGAGAAACAATAGGGCTGTGTTTACGCAGGCAGCCCAATTCTGATATTTTTTCCACTAATTGGTATTTTGACCAATCCCAGATCTTTTCACATCTGATGATTGGTCAAAAGTAGTTAGTTACCAATTAGTGAAAAATGATCATAGTTGGACTGCCTATGTAAATACAGGCCTAGTAGACAGACAAAAGGGAGTGCAGTGAGTGAGGTAGAAGCCCTGATCAGCTGCATTCGTTTACATTCACTGGTAACCTGCAATGTAATGAGTGGTTGTAGTTTAGGAAAGATGTTAACTGATTAGAATTAGCTTGGAGCTGGTGTGGCTTTGGCTAGGATTGGCACTGTCAAAAGTATGTGGACACCTGCTCGTCGAACATCTCATTCCAAAATCATGGGCATTAACATAGAGTTGGTCCCCCCTTTGCTGCTATAACAGCCTCCACTCTCCTGGGAAGGCTTTCCACTAGATGTTGGAAAATTGCTACGGGGACTTGCTTCCATTCAGCCACAAGAGCATTAGTGAGGTCAGGGCTCTGTGCAGGCCAGTTAAGTTATTCCACACCGATCCCGACAAACCATTTCTGTATGGACCTGGCTTTGTGCACCGGGACATTGTCATGCTGAAACAGGAAAGGGCCTTCCTCAAACTGTTGCTACAAAGTTGGAAGCACAGAATCGTCTAGAATTCCATTGTATGCCGTAAGCATTTCACTGGAACAACGGGGGCCTAGCCCGAACCATGAAACACAGCCCCAGACCATTATTCCTCCTCCACCAAACTTTACAGTTGGCACTGCATTGGGGAAGGTAGGGTTCTCCTGGCATCCGCCAAAACCAGATTAATCCGTCAGACTGCCAGATGGTGAAGCGTGATTCATCACTCCAGTCCAATGGCGGCGAGCTTTACACCACTCCATCCAACGCTTGGCATTGCGTATGGTGGTCTTAGGCTTGTGCGCGGCTGCTCGGCCATGGAAACCCATTTCATGAAGCTCCCGACTAACAGTTCTTGTGCTGACGTTGCTTCCAGAGACAGTTTGGAACTCGGTAGTGAGTGTTGCAATCGAGGACATGCGATTTCTACGCGCTTCAGCACTCGGGGGTCTTGTGTAGCCTACTACTTCGCGGCTGAGCTGTTGCTCCTAGACGTTTCCACAAATTTGACAAACTGACTTGTTGGAAAGGTGGCATCCTATGATGGGGCCACGTTGAATGTCACTGAGCTCTTCAGTACGGGCCATTTTACTGCGTTTGTCTATGGGCATTGCTGTTTGCTCGATTAAAAGAAAAAAAAAAGTCAGCAACGGGTGTAGCCGAAATAGCCGAATCCACTAATTTGAAGGGGTGTCCACATACTTTTGTACATGCATACAACCCTAAACTGAAATCTGGAATCTAAGATTTTGTAACCTGGATATTTAGATGTGTTTTAATGTAGTGTGATTTGTTTGTGCTCGATCAATAGAAAATACTGAGATTGATGAAAGCCTCAAAATGAGTCACTTAAATGTAATTCACCCATTTTATGGGTTTAAATACAAGAGTTTTAAACTCAAAATAAAAACAATTTAAAAGGTGCATATGATAGTTATATTTTACGCTAACAACTATGCATGTTACATCTGAATAGCTGGAATAGAGCAAAATGCTCTACTCAAACATGTCCCTCTCCACAGGTAAATTCTTCAATCCCTCTGGTAACAATCAGGATACTTAGTGAAGGCATAATCTCATAAAGCCTACATTTCAACTACTCTCTATTCCACTTGACCTAATGTTATTGTCATGACGAGCCATAGCTATGTTTCTTATATTACCTAAACTTCTAGTTTGCTACATTATACATCGTCATTATCTTACTCAGAGGGGGTAGTGGTTTGGCTGATGGCAATACTTTAAGTTTCAGGTTGTTTTTAAAAGACTAAAAACAAAACACTTCAGCGTCAGTTTCTGTATCTATTCAGCAGTGTGTCAGTGTTAGCGTCAGTATCTGTATAGTACAGTCTGCAGGTCCTCTGGTAGAGAGTTGATGATAGTCTGGAGGTATCCCTCTAGTTTCTCCAGCGCCCCTTCCTTCACTGGGAGCTGCTGCTTGCCAGCCTTCATCTGGATTGGGGGACAGACAGAGACTATAGTACGCAATGGTTTGTGGCGCAGAATTCATTTCTCACACTAAATATAGCATGTTACAAATGGTTGAGGTGAGTGTAATGGACATATTGATGGGTTTTACTGACCAGTTTCTCTCTCCGCTTCAGAACCAGGTCCACGATCTCCACCTCTGAATTGCCTTTGGTCCAACCCAGCAGGTCCTGGGTGAGCAGATCATTAACAAAACAACTCTTATGGGTAGGGAAAGGACTCCTAACTGAAGTTAAGTCAGTGGAGTTTATTGGTCACATGATGCTCTGTAAGTAGAGTTAAACTAATGTCTTTAGGTGTGAGTGAACAAGGCTGTGGGGAACAACTCACAGCATCACAGATGACCTCTAGGTGGAGACATTCTAGTTTCTGGGTCATCTTCCTGTGTCGCAGGCAATACCAGCCATCAAAGTTGGGGGACCTGAAGAACTTCCTACAAGGCCATACATCGAAGTGCAATGCATTATGGATGATTTGTTTAGAAAAACATGTGCCACAACTAGATACAATAGTTAGAAATGACAGATGAGGAGGCAGGTGGACAGACTCACCTGTAAAGGCCCACCCAATCCCCTTTGAGGTGAGCTGAGGTCCAGCGTGCTCCAGAGTCCCCATGAACTCCTCCTGACTGAAGGGACGGATCTGAGGAGGGGTCTGACACACACACACACACACACCATATTCAAACATCAACTTACCATAGAAACAGGTTTGTTGTCAATGTCACCCACCTTCCAAGGAGTCACAGACCTCTGCAGAGGCATCAGGCTGGACAGGTAGCGTTCCTGGGGGAGACAGACAGGTGAGACACACCGCATGCAGCAGGACAGACAGAGTCTATATAGGGGTGGGATGTATGTAAGTGTGGTAGGGAAGGCAGTCCCCTCACCAGTGGGATGATGAAGCTCTGGGTGAGTTCTAACAGATGTCTCCTCAAGATGGCACTCTGCACCTCAGACGGCCTCTTCCTCTGGATCCCTTTTAGGAGTCTTTTGATGAGGGACTTGTCTTTTTGAAGGAACGTTTTATGTGCTGTGTAGATACCTACAGGTTGGGAGAACATGTTTTTACACACCAATAACTCACTCTCTCAAACCATGTTGGTTCCATAACTCCATATGTTTTACCTGCTTTAGTGTCCAGTGTTTTCAGCTTGGCTAGTTTCTTCACCTGCTTGGGCAGATCACCTGACATCTTGAGTTCCCCAAGGCGTATAATGTGGGGCCAGGACTGGAAGGTCTTTATGAAGAAGGGATTAGTGATCCCCAGAATCACATTGGGACTGGAGAGGAGAGAGAAAGGGAGCAGGGTGAGTTGAGTTGCCCCTCGGGTATGATTGAGTATAAACACAGTGTTTAGAGTAAGTCCTACTCACGGTGCCTGTGTCGTAGTGGTATACTTTTTAAACTCAGTGTCGTGTATGGTGAAGTAGAGCCTGTAATCACAGCAATACTGCAGTGGAACTGTAGTATGGGAGAAAGACTAATTTCATTTTACAAACTCACTGGAAACACCTGGACAGGTCAGAGGGCAAAGGTCAGTTCATATACGATGCTGCTTTCACTAATACAATGCATCCTCAAATTAAATTGAAAATACAGCTAAGTTCAAGCCATGTAATTTACACAAACAGATACATAACTATTTACAGTATATGTTTAGATTTTCAATTGAAGAGGTCAAGCTCATGTATGGTCAGTAGCATCATAGGGGCTGGTAGAAGATTCTGGTTATAACAGAAGCATACTTTTTAGATGAAGTATCCATCAACTAACGTCAACTTTACTAACATCATGGAGAAGTTGTATATTTTCATGGGCACGTGGCCCATTACATAAAAAGCTATACCAACCTCCTTTTGTGCTTGTTTCACTGGGCTTCCCCCTGGTTTGTCGTTTTTGGATGGGATCCTGACCTGCATGACCACGCCCATCACAGGCAGGTTGAGTGTCAGCCCTGGCATCGGAGATGGCCATTGGTCAATCTCGTTGCACACTGCATGGTGGGAGAGTGACAAAGATGAAGTTAGGGAAGTAGAGTCCAGACTGTACCTTAGAGCCCTAGTTAACTATAATGGGAGATGAATTAGAAATAAGACAATAAGTTATATCTCCCACCTGCTTCAAGGCAAGGTTCCAACTTCTCAAAATACTCTGGAGCTATGATCTGCAGCAGGGACTGAAAGAGGTGGACATACGGTAGTCTGGACACCAGTACAAGAGACTAGCGAGAGAGAAAGAGAAAGGCAGGAGAGAATGAAAGAGAAAAACAAATGTGAATACATTGTGGTTCTGATTACTAGATCTGGAACATAAGCTTCTCACCTTCTGAAAGTAGCCTCTTTTGTCGGCGGCGTCCTTGACTTGTCTGAAGTAGACATAGCCATAGAAATGGGCCAGCTCTCGCTGAGGGAGAAAGGGAAAGTGGGAGAGATTAGATAAGTTATTGCAATGACAGAAGTTTAGTGGTGGCTGACATGATAATCCACTCCAGTCACTGATTTCAGATTAGCTGTCCTTAACAAAGAACCAACCATAACCCTAAAAGGTAAGCAACCAAACTGTCCCTGGCCTAAACCAGTTGTTCAGTCAGAACAGAGTAAAGGACCGATGACAGACGCCCAATCCCAAATCGACCCCTAAGACTAAGCCCTACACTCTATGCAGTTGTGGAGATGTGAGAGGACTTGGTTGATATAAGCAATATAGTGAAACCTTCACCTAGCCTATCAGAGGGCAAGGTGGAACTATTACCCTATTGCTTACACCTGTCAAATCCAATCAGATCTTCATGAATATGATTTGGGATTGGGCCAGACACCTGTAGTGTGACGGGTGCGTCTCTGCTGTAGTCATCCTCCTCTCCAAATCAGGAGCCCCTGCGGCCCAGACTGACGCAGTCTGAAGCTGAACTGGGTGTCCCCAAGGCATCCTGGGAAACATCACACAGGTCATGTGACTGATAGATTTTTGACCCAATCCCAAATCGACCCCACGCCCTACAGTGAGGGAAAAAAGTATTTGATCCCCTGCTGATTTTGTACGTTTGCCCACTGACAAAGAAATGATCAGTCTATAATTTTAATGGTAGGTTTGTTTGAACAGTGAGAGAGAATAACAAAAAAATCCAGAAAAACGCATGTGAAAAATGTTATTAATTGATTTGCATTTTAATGAGGGAAATAAGTATTTGACCCCTCTGCAAAACATGACTTAGTACTTGGTGGCAAAACCCTTGTTGGCAATCACAGAGGTCAGACCTTTCTTGTAGTTGGCCACCAGGTTTGCACACATCTCAAGAGGGATTTTGTCCCACTCCCCTTTGCAGATCTTCTCCAAGTCATTAAGGTTTCGAGGCTGACGTTTGGCAACTCGAACCTTCAGCTCTCTCCACAGATTTTCTATGGGATTAAGGTCTGGAGACTGGCTAGGCCACTCCAGGACCTTATTGTGCTTCTTCTTGAGCCACTCCTTTGTTGCCTTGGCCGTGTGTTTTGGGTCATTGTCATGCTGGAATCAACGACCCATTTTCAATGCCCTGGCTCAGGGACGGAGGTTCTCACCCAAGATTTGACGGTACATGGCCCCGTCCATCGTCCCTTTGATGCGGTGAAGTTGTCCTATCCCCTTAGCAGAAAAATACCCCCAAAGCATAATGTTTCCACCTCCATGTTTGACAGTGGGGATGGTGTTCTTGGGGTCATAGGCAGCATTCCTCCTCCTCCAAACATGGCGAGTTGAGTTGATGCAAAAGAGCTCCATTTTGGTCTCATCTGACCACAACACTTTCACCCAGTTGTCCTCTGAATCATTCAGATGTTCATTGGCAAACTTCAGACGGGCATGTATATGTGCTTTCTTGAGCAGGGGACCTTTGCGGGCGCTGCAGGATTTCAGTCCTTCACAGCGTAGTGTGTTACCAATTGTTTTCTTGGTGACTATGGTCCCAGCTGCCTTGAGATCATTGACAATATCCTCCCGTGTAGTTCTGGGCTGATTCCTCACCGTTCTCATGATCATTGCAACTCCACGAGGTGAGATCTTGCATGGAGCCCCAGGCCGAGGGAGATTGACAGTTCTTTTGTGTTTCTTCCATTTGCGAATAATCGCACCAACTGTTGTCACCTTCTCACCAAGCTGCTTGGCGATGGTCTTGTAGCCCATTCCAGCCTTGTGTAGGTCTACAATCTTGTCCCTGACATCCTTGGAGAGCTCTTTGGTCTTGGCCATGGTGGAGAGTTTGGAATCTGATTGCTTGATTGCTTCTGTGGACAGGTGTCTTTTATACAGGTAACAAACTGAGATTAGGAGCACTCCCTTTAAGAGTGTGCTCCTAATCTCAGCTCGTTACCTGTATAAAAGACACCTTTCTGATTGAGAGGGGGTCAAATACTTATTTCCCTCATTAAAATGCAAATCCATTTCTAACATTTTTCACATGCGTTTTTCTGGATTTTTTTGTTGTTATTCTGTGTCACTGTTCAAATAAACCTACCATTAAAATTCTAGACTGATCATTTCTTTGTCAGTGGGCAAACTCACAAAATCAGCAGGGGATCAAATACTTTTTTCCCTCACTGTATACACTTGTGGAGATCTGAGTGGATTTGACAGGTGTAAGCAATTTGGCAGGGACCATCAACTAAATCCAGCCACAGGCCGATCTTTTCTTGAGCAGCTGGTCAGAGGGCCAGAACATAATTACAAATCATTTGTAGACTGCAAATTTCCCACAAGAATCCCAAACGGATATAATATTTGAATAAAACATCATTTCAAACTTTGCTTACATTTGTATACGATCACATGTATATCTCTCTCTCTACTATGCCTGGGAATACTTTGGAACATATTTCCAAAATTAAAATCACTTGGAGCTGATTTGCTAGTATTTTTTCAATCTTTTGTGTCCAGCAATAAAACATAGTAAAAAAACAATTTTAGTTTTTGCTCAGAAAACTTTGGGGGCCAAATAATATCACCCGTGGTCAAAATTTACTTCGTGACATGAAAGCAAGACGCTTTGCCTCTCCACAGTGAGAAGGGCTTGAAATGACAGCTGAATCCCCCTGTCCTGTAGTTACAGTAGATAGTTGTTCTGCAAAAAAAAGCTAAAAACAAGTGCTATTGAAAGACTGCTTTGAAATCAACATGATTGAAATGTTTCCCCGAGGTGTTTACTAATGCAAATAAATAGATCGTTGAAAGGGGACGGAAAGCTCATTCTGGCAAATGTAGTGGTTTGATTATTAATTTGGAAAGAAACTCAACACGTTCAGCTCCAGACTAAACTACAACTCCCACAATGCACGCAGCAGGGCGCTGTGACATGGACGTGCGGTGAGCTGGGTTGTAGTTCATTGATAATGCAAGTGTTTTGCGCTCTCCCTTCGTGATCCAGGACCAGACATGGCTTCAGCTACAGACCCCTGCTCATTTTCCTCCTTCTCCAAGTGCGTTACCAAGCACCTGAATCTCACCTTCCATGTGGATTTTGACAGCCATGTCCTCAAAGCTAAGGTCGCGCTCACCATGGAGGTTTTAGTGGACAATTTCACGTCTTTGGTACAGTATATATCTAATTTCTCTCTCTGGTTAGCCAGTGATCTAGTAAACTAACGTTAGCTAGCCAAGTTCATTCATTCTTGCTCGCAAATGCATTTGTGTTGCTAATGAATTTGACGTGGGGAAAAGCCTTGTTTCAGTACACATTGTTTCAGTACACATTGTACAAGGTTGCCAACAAACAACGCATACAAAGTAGCACGATCAATTCATCTAGCTAACTAGCTGCCGAATAGGCATCATCTCACCACGTAGCTTTTTCTTAATGTTTGTCCATAGGATACCAGAGTGAGGACAGACATTTCGCAGAAATAAACTTCATGAAATAGCCCACTCCCTACCCGGTATCTTATTCTGCCGCTATACAACTTTGTTTGCGTTGTTTGTTGGCAACCTTCTTATCTACGAAGTTTTTGGAACGGATTCCTGTTGGAACGTTCCACAAATTATACCCACCCCCTTGTTTCAGTTGTAAACCTTGATCGTTTCACCTGTTTCAGTACACTGCTACAAAGCAATTGGTTGAGCTTATCAGACACACAGCGTATCACACACTGCTGCAAGACAAGCTCTTATTTGAACATCACTCATTGCAAATCTGATCATTAGTGGGTCACATTCAGGAATGATATGTAGCTAGCCATATGTGCTTTATGCCACTGTTCTGCTCAGTGACAGTAAGACTTTGACAGGTCGAGCTGCCATGTGATACCAGGCGGTGAACTTTAGATCAGACTGTTTCTCACAGCAGGTGTAGAACATGTAGTCAGCCTCTCAGGGCCAGGTAGAGAGAGAATTATATATTTCTTATGGTGACCAGCTGTTTTACAGTCACAATCTGGGGAAAGTTGGAGGTTGTGGTTCTTGTAGTTGCTGACACTGTTGGTTACCCAAACGTATTGCTTCACTTCCCCTTTCTTTCCTCTCTCTCCTTCCTACCATCAGACCCTTGACACGAAGGCCCTGAAGGTCTCCAAGGTAACAGCCAATGGACAGGCAGCAAAGTTCACTCTGGGACCCAAGCACAGCTTCATGGGAACCCCTCTGGAGATCACACTGCCATTTGACCTCTCCAGGTAACTGTAGGGGAAGGGTCCCAAAGACCCTCCCCATTATTGAGGGGACCTTAAGAGGACCTTAAGGGGACCTTAAGAATCATATGCTTGCTGCAGGCCTTATAATAGCAGGTCTCACTATTTATACTGTTGCTATGTGTCTGAAACTCTGCCACTATACTTTTCACAAGTTATCTATATTAGTCTTTGCGGTTACGTCCTAGCTGTTGCCAGAGCGTGCCTGCAGACTGGGTGTGAGTCGGACCGGAACTAGGTAAAGAGTTGAGAAGTGAACACTGTCTGGTTTTGACACTTTGATCTCGTGTGACAGTGGAAAATGCAGATTATACTTAGAATTTAGAGAGGCTACTGTACTAGGTTACCTTATAAGGTAACCTCAGCTTATTGCTGCTTTGACGTTGATCATCGGTATATAATCAGCTGCGCCCTTTGCTTGGTTGCAGAACTTACTCTGAGACATACATGCTGTGTTTCTATTGTTAAATTCAGCCTGCAATTGCATTTAATAAAGGTTTGATTGATTTACTTAAAGAAGATATTGTCTGATTTCACCAATAAGCCAATGATTGACAAGGAACAAGGAACCTACCCCGACATAACCACCCCTGTCTCACTCTCAAACCTTAGGGGCCTGTTCAGGAGGATGTAATGTTACAGAACATTCAGATAGAAATGAACAGATATGATTGTTTGTCATATAGAGTAGGGAATAGTCTTCTCTATTCATTCCATTTCTATCTGTAACATTCAGAACACTGCACATCACTGATTCCATCCCAGGTAACTCAACCCTCAGAGATCAAACTGATGGATACTGGTTTAGAGGTAATATTTAGTGTGTGTGTTTGTTTCTCAGGGGTCAGCATGTGATCGTGGAGGTGACTTATGAGACTGCTCCTAGTGCTTCTGCGCTGCAGTGGCTCACTCCTGAACAGACTGCTGGGAAGAAGCACCCCTACCTCTTCAGCCAGTGCCAGGTAACACACACACACACATACACTGTGAGTTTATGGACATGCACAAACATAAAAAGTCTTATTTTTGGGTTGGGCTCATTCTAATTCAACAAAAGACAGCTCCACGAACAGTACTTCTATGCTAAAAGTAGTTGCAAGACTGTGGCATCAAAATGGAAAAATTTCACAACCTCCTCTGCAACATCTGCCCAGTGTAACTGTAGTCACGCACAGAAACCACTTCTGTTACTAGAAGTTCTTATCGTTATTATTATATTTGGTTGGATGCCAGTCTTGCTCAACGGTCATTTTAACTGTAAAAGTAGTTGTAAGACTGCCTCAAAAGACATCACAAGGGAGCACTTTCCCAATCCCATCTTCTGCAACATCCGGCCACTGGTGTTGTAGTCACACACGGAAACCTGTTCTGCTCTTTGATGTTCTTAGCAGAAGAAAGATGTAATAATTTGATTGTAACCTGTGCCAGGTGAGGTTGCTTTTGCCCCTGCTTTCTTTCTTTTTTATATATCCCCCTCCTCTTCTCCCTCTTTTTTGTGTATCACCTGTGTGTTCAGCTGCAGCACTGATACGTTTCATGAGGACCTTGATCATTAGGTCCTCTGTTGCTGATATTGATATTAACAGCCCTTTTATTTGATTGCACACAATACTACTTTGTTTGCTTAAATTACTTATATTCGTCCCCTCTTGGAGATAAATCCAGATTAGGTGGTTGATAATGTGGTAATAACCACCTCAAACCCCTCCAGGCCAACCATTGCAGGAGCATGGTACCCTGCCAGGATACTCCCGCTATGAAACACACCTACTATGCCCAGGTGTCTGTCCCCAAGGAGCTGGTGGCTGTGATGAGTGCTGTACGGGACGGAGAGGAGCCTGATCCCCAGGACAGCAGCCGGGTCATCTACCGCTTCAGACAACCAGTCAGTGTCTATTCTTGATTACTGTTTCTATCCATGTCTCCATCCAGCCATCCATTGTCATCCATATCTTAATACAGAAGTCAGTCTTGCTTTTTGGCTTGACTGTTCAAGGTACAGCACTGCCAAAGTAGCTGCTGATCAAGCAATAATGAGTTAATTACAAGGAATGTTTAGATGAAACAGCCAGATAACAGAAGGAACTGTTGTAGCACGCCTGCAATCTGAATGAAATACAGTACCAGTCAAAAGTTTGGAGGGTTTTTCTTTATTTGGAATATTTTCGAAATCGTAGAATAATAGGGAAGACATCAAAACTATGAAATAACACATGAAATCATGTAGTAACCAAAAAAGTGTTAAACAAATCAAGATACATTTGAGATTCTTCAAAGTAGCCACCCTTTGCCTTGATGACAGCTTTGCACACTCTTGGCAGTCTCTCAACCAGCTTGTCACCTGGAATGCATTTCAATTAACAGGTGTGCCTTGTTAATTTGTGGAATTTCTTTCCTTTTTAATGCGTTTGAGCCAATCAGTTGTGTTGTGACAAGGTTGGGTTGGTATATAGAAGATAGCCCTATTTGGTAAAAGACCAAGTCCATATTATGGCATAACAGCTAAAATAAGCCAAGAGAAACGACAGTCCATCATTACTTTAAGACATGAAGGTCAGTCAATCCGGATAATTTCAAGAACTTTGAAGTGCAGTCGCAAAAACCATCAAGCACTGAAATTGGCTCTCATGAGGACCGCCCCAGGAAAGTAAATACCTCTTCTGCAGAGGATAAGTTCATTAGTTAACAGCCTCAGAAATTGCAGACCAAATAAATGCTTCACGTAACAGAAACATTTCAACATCAACTGTTCAGAGGAGACTATGTGAATCAATCCTTCATGGTCAAATTGCAGCAAATAAACCACTACTAAAGGACACCAATGAGAAGAGACTTGCTTGGGCCAAGAAACACAAGCAATGGACATTAGACCAGTGGAAATCTGTCCTTTGGTCTGATGAGTCAAAATGTGAGATTTTTGGTTCCAACCGCCGTGTCTTTGTGAGACGCAGAGTAGGTGAACGGATGATCTCCGCATGTGTGGTTCCCACCTCGAAGCATGGAGGAGGAGGTGTGATGGTGTGGGAGTGCTTTGCTGGTGACACTCAGTGATTTATTTAGAATTCAAGGCACACTTAACCAGCATTGCTACCACAGCATTCTGCAGCGATACGCCATCCCATCTGGTTTGTGCTTAGTGGGACTTTTGTTTTTCAACAGGACAATGACCCAAAACACACCTCCAGACTGTGTAAGGGCTATTTGACCAAGGAGAGTGATGGATTGCTGCATCAGATGACCTGGCCTCCATAATCACCAACCTCAACCCAATTGAGATGGTTTGGGATGAGTTGGACTGCAGAGTGAAGGGAAAGCAGCCAACATGTGCTCAGCATATGTGGAAACTCCTTCAAGACTGTTGGAAAAGCATTTCTCATGAATCTGGTTGGGAGAATGCTAAGAGTGCCTTGGTGACAGCTTTGCACAAAGGGTGGCTACTTTGAAGAATCTCAAATATAAAACATATTTTGATTTCTTTACTTCATGATTCGATATTTGTTATTTTGTAGTTTTTATGCCTTCACTATTATTCTACAATGTAGAAAATAAAGAGAAACCCTTGAATGAGTACAGTAGATGTGTCTAAACTTTTGACTGGTACTGTACATTGTCAGTGACTGGAGCGTGGATGTGTGTTTGATGTGCTGTGTTGATTTATTTCACCATTGTTGACCTTTGACACCTCCCAGGTGCCTATGCCCTCTTACCTCATTGCCATCGTGGTGGGAGCTCTGGAGAGCAGGTACACACGCCCACCCATACATATAACTATTGCCCTGTTTTCCTACTCATTATTTTAAATGAATAAATGATCAGTGAAATATTAGTAATAAATATTTGTTGTTTACAAGAGAGATTGGGCCCAGGTCTCGTGTTTGGTCAGAGAAGGAGTTTGTGGACAAGGCAGCATTTGAGTTCTCAGAGGTGAGTTTAGCAGTATTTACTGTGTCTGTGTGGTACGTAGGTCATTTGTCTGTGTCCTACATCAGCAGAGTTTAATATTGAAATGTCAGCCTTGCCAAAACGTGTGTATGACCCTTTCAGACAGAGACCATGTTGAAGACAGCTGAGGACCTCGTGGGGCCGTATGTGTGGGGCCAGTATGACATCCTGGTCCTGCCCCCCTCCTTTCCGTATGGAGGCATGGAGAACCCCTGCCTTACCTTTGCCACTCCTACTCTGCTGGTGAGACACCTGACACACATCACAATACCAAATCCCACTGCCTGTGTATTTTTTTTGTAACCTTCCTTTGTTCCTATGTTTATCTTCTAGGCTGGAGACAGATCCTTGTCCAATGTAAGTAAACACAGTTCACAGGTGTACGTTGTCTTCTCAAGTATGTGTTTTATATCTGTGCATGGGTATGGGTGTGTTAACCTGTGTCCTTCTGTTTCTCTCTCCAGGTCATTGCCCATGAGATCTCTCACAGCTGGACTGGCAACCTGGTGACCAACAAGACCTGGGAGCACTTCTGGTACGACACAGAGAAAACATTCTATCAATGTTCTTTTCTCGCTTGAATGAATGGGAATGATATCATGTTAATTGGTCAAATTAGCCATAACTGAGTATCAGACAAATTGGATTGAGAGATCGGAAAGCCATCTTCCTTTTCTGAGTTAATGAGTTCATAATTAGTGTCTGCCCCTTCCTTCTCCAGGCTGAACGAGGGTCACACGGTGTACCTTGAGAGAATGATTGGCAGGTCTATGGAGAGTGAACAGTTCAGACAGTTCAAGGCCATGGGCGGCTGGAAGGACCTGCAGGAATCTGTGAGAGAACACATACACATGCATGAGTACACTGTTCCACATTGGTACATACAGGAGTACATTTAAGCCTTGTTCACATTGGCAGTTTGAAGTGACTCAAATCCTATTTTATATCCATGGAATTGGATATTTCAAGTCACATTTCAAACCACCTTTCGTAGGTGTTTTGAAGTCCGTTATACATCTGATTCCTGGCCATGCGACTTGTTTTTAAACGGTCAAATCGGATTTAATTTGCTCTCAAGTGGTTTTTATTTGTCATATCTTGTTGCTCGCTAGCTACTCTGACAGTTTGACAAGAACATGTGGTAGCTAAATAGCGTGTTAATTGTTTACAAACATTAGTGAATGTTCTAGAGAGAGAAACGGCTACCTAGCTAGCTAGTTGACCGCTGTGGCTAACCAAAAAGGCCTTGTTTTGAAAGTTAGATCATTATCATTTGAGGCTTTTGGTCATTCAAAGCAACTGGGAAACGTCCATGGCAGGCTTTGTCACCTTAGCTTGCTACATAACTTCTGAGTGATAGGAGGCACAAGCACCACCACCAATCAGCCTACACCACTGTGCACACACCCTTCGTTATTATGACAACTAGCATAGACTTGTCAGCTAATGACTGCTGTCTGAACACACAAAAATCGGATTTGGTCACTTGTAACTTGCTGTTTGGACAGTCAGTATTCCAAAACTGATTTGAAAAACAAAACTGATTTGAGCATTGAGGCCTGCAGTGTGAACGAGGCTTAAGTAATGTGTCCGACTTCACTGAAGTCACTTACCTGTTCATTCATACCTGTGTTTGTGTGCGGGTGCAACTGTGTATGCCCGACCTTATCTGATCTGTTACCTCTGTCTCCCAGGTGAACACATTTGGGGCCAACAACCCTCTGACCAACCTGGTTCCCAACCTGAATGAGGTGGACCTTGACGTTGCCTTCTCCTCTGTCCCCTACGAGAAGGGTTTCGCTCTTCTCTACCACCTGGAGGAGCTCATGGGAGGACCTGGTGAGACACACACACACACACACACACACACACACACACACACAGTTGCATTTCATTCAGTAATACAAATGAAGTCACTTGCTTCATGTAATTGGCTGTGTCTCTTCCAGAGGTGTTTATGGGTTTTGTGAAGTCATACATCCAGATGTTTGCCTACAGCAGCATCACTACTGAGGAGTGGAAGAACTATCTCTTCACCTACTTTAAGGACAAGGTACAGTCACCACCACTCTCCACCTAACCAAGTTGCTATCAAAGCCCCCTTGCTGTGGCTCTTCAACGTCTCCCTGTTTCACCTTGACCGTCTGATCTCAGGTGGACGTCCTGAACAAGGTGGACTGGAACGCCTGGATGCACACCCCTGGGATGCCCCCCGTCAAACCACAGTGGGTTTACCTTACCATTTCACTTGAGAATCACTCACCTGGCTGCCTGTTACACCTTTGAGCCACACTTCTGTTATTTTGTGGGTCTGTTTTTAAGCTGTGTCACTGTTTACCTGTCCACTCCGTCTGAGGTGTGTGTTAAATCGATGCCACCCTCCTCCCCCAGGTATGACACCACCATGGCAGACGCCTGCATCGCACTGTGTAAGAGATGGGTGAAGGTGAGGGTACATGCTCCACGTTGATAATGTGTATGTTCTAGAACCTCATGATGATAGAACATAGCATTCTTACAAGCATTACTGTATGTTAATTTCTCTCTCCCTCTCTAGACCAAAGTGGGGGATCTGGGGAATTTCCGTGAGGTGGATGTGAAGACTCTCTCCACCCACCAGCTCATAGAGTTCCTGTCTCTGCTCCTGCAAGAGGTAAACACGCCTCACTGTCACTCACCTGGTCGTCATAGCAACCTTCCATAAGCCATGTGATCGTTCTATTGGAATCCAAAGCGGACCAATGACCGTATCTTCTCCCCCTAGGAGCCCCTCCCCCTCAGCCATGTGAAGAGGATGCAGGAAGTGTACCAACTCAACGCCTTCAACAACGCAGAGATCCGCTTCAGGTGAGTTCCTGTTCTGGGGTCCCATCATGCAGTATGTGTCTGTGTCATTGTCTCTCACTGTTGACTCCCTTCTTCCAGGTGGCTGCGGCTGTGTGTCAAGTCCAAGTGGGAGGATGCCGTTCCCATGGCGCTGAAGATGGCGACAGAGCAGGGGAGGATGAAGTTCACACGGCCACTATTCAAGTAACCAACGGCGCCGCTATCTGAGAGATTATCTCTGTTATTAGATGCCATGCGTTGTTGTGCTTTCTGGATCAAATTATTTCTAGGCAGCATCTTGTTAAAAACATGAGTCCTATTCTCTTACTAAGGGACCCTTTGTGCGTGTGTTCTACCTAATCCCTCTTTCTCCCTCCCTTATTTTAGAGAAGTGCATAACTTTGATAAGTATCGTGAGGAGGCGGTGCGTGTGTTCATAGCCCACCGGGCAGCCATGCACCCGGTAACGGCCAATCTGGTGGCCAAGGACCTGAAGGTGGACACCGACTAGAGCACCTGATTCTAATTGGAATCCCACCGGAAGCACTCCAAGACTGGCATTATTACCAGGACACACCCCACCCGGTGCCGAAAACGACCAGAGAAAGCTAGAGAAAAGCTTCCAGTCACACCCCCACTTTTTATAACGGTCTCTACTTTGCTTGGCAGCTATTCAGAATTAGCTTGTTTCTGTTTGTTTTACGTTAAGGTTTGTGATATGTCGAGCAGGGTTGGGGTCAATTCTGAAGTATTGAATTAAATTTGAATTGGCCACACCCCACAGGAAGCAGAATTTGAATTGAAGGAAGTATAATTTAATTCAAACCAATTAAACTAAGACATGAAAGTCTATTAATTTGACAAATATTTTATAAAAAGCATATGCCACTTATTAATTCAAAGAATACACAAACCATTTCAGATATTATGGCTCTATTCAGTCAGATCTGCTTTAGCAGACATCCACATAGCTTTAGTTTTGACAACGGAGGTGGAATTGTTAGATCTGTCAAATCTACAAGTGACTCCTGGCATTATACCTAAAGCAGACATTGTCATTGGCTGCACGGCGTTGCATTAACAGAAATACCATGAAGCCTTGTTCATAAATCGAACACTGGAATGAGAGATGTAATCTACACCTTGATTAGGCTGATAGAAATCCTCATTATTTTGTTGAACGATTTTTCAATTTGAGCATAATTATTTCTATATAGCCTACACTTTCTTGTTCTGAATTTCTAATGCAAGTGAAACTATTGCCGGTTAACACTTGATCTGATTGAAAATAGTCTTTAGTTTGATTCAAACTCAAACCAGTATTTTTCTTTTGTCATACATTTTTAGCTTATTCCCTTTCATACAATTGTTTGATCTAATACATTCTGGGAAATGTATTTGGATATTTAAAAACATTAAGGGAATTATTATAGACAACCCACAACATGATCTTTAGAGTATTTCAGACCACTGTAATTTATAAAAAATTGTTTTTAAGAGAATGAGTTTTAAAAATGAAATGTTTCCTTGGTAACCATACATGATGTCAAAACAAACATTTCTGTCGTAATGTGTAGAATTCGCAACTCAATTCAGACATCGAGGTATTCATCTCAGGGAAGAAAAGTTATAAATAAAGCATTTTATTTTTTTGGTAACTCATTTTAGAACTTGTCCAGAATGCAAATACAGAACCTGTGTGAATTACTTACAATTATCTCATGCTTTCTCTGACGCCCATTAAACACCATGATCCGAGAATAGTGAATGACTCGGGTTTTTCCTGTTTCTTCATGATCAGTTGACCGTATTAGGCAGTCTCATGTCCCAGCATTTGCCCTCTAGCAGTAATTCTGAGAAGTGAAGAGAGAATCTGAGAGATTGTTACCAATCAACACGACTACAGACTTCCATCACATTCTGCTGCTTTAGACAGAGAAGGGCTGGTAGGTAGATGTGCTGTGTAGGATATAGGGCACCCAGATTGAGGCCAGGATTAAATCTGATTGCTGGTCATAGGCGTATAACTCGAGATTGAGCCCGGCATGCAGCATTTACTGTGAATGGGAACGCGGGAACATTGCCTTTAAAATCTGCAATGCCTATAACACGTGATCGGATTGAATCCCTGTCTGAGTGTTGCTCTGGGGTTGCCTTGCAAATGTGGGGTTGTGGGTTCAAATCTGAACTGTTTTAAGGCAACGGCACTAGTATGCTGGACTATTTTGAATGCATTTTCACAGTCTATGTTAAATATACATATATAAAGAGACGAGCTGTGCCTCGGGTGTAAGGAGCTTGCCCTCCAATGACAGGTCATGAGTTCAAGGCCTGTGCGCACCACTGGAATGCTTTATTTCTGAACAGGGATGCTACTCAGTCAATGAGCAGCGGTTATTGAGAAAATCTCCCAGAAAAAGCACTTTTTTTCCAAGAGACTTCCCTATATTTTAAAACGAAGGGCCCTATTCAATCTGTATCGCTGACGTGTCACAGACGCAATATACATTCTAAAGTAGTTTCCGATTAAGGCCAACATATGCAGCGTTAAATGCAGTCTGCGGAAACATTGCCTTTAAATTACAATTGGGCTTTAGCGCTGAGCTTCCGCGATAAGCATTGATCTCGATTAAAAAAAGAGCCCACTTTTTCCAGACGTTTTTTCTCCACGTTTTCAAACCCTTGGAATTTACCCCTCCGCTTATTACTCCCATCCAATCAGCCATCATTATGTGGCAGCCACTTCCTCAGGTAGCCTTGACTCACTGACCAGTGAAGTCCTCAATATCCAACCATGCTCCAGAACAGGCACCTGGGTTCATGCCTACAACCCTGTGCTTTGGGGGCCAGAGCCACAGACTCTTTTACACTTACCTCTATTTTTTACATTGAGAATTGAAGAAATCCACACAAAACAGGTTTTGAACCTACAACTCTTTGGCTACAAGGCAGGGATTTCACCCCAGAGTCACAGACTCAACCCTGGAATAGTTATTTCCATATGTTTGACATTAGCAGAAAGGAAAGCACAGGTAATGAGACTTCATGGCAAATATTTAACCCCAGAGAAACAAACTCCTTCAGATACTGTATCTTGCCACCCCTTTATACAAGTGGCAGGTTTACAAAGTAGTGAACAAGTTGAGAGGAATCTCAGCAGCTATTTCTGACTGAACACAATATCCACACCTGTGCAGGAGGCAGACTGCATAAAAAATGTCCCTCCCTAGCTCACTGGAATCCTCACCCCCAGGTCTCCCTCCCTTCCTCTCCCCTACAGGAGTCCCCCTTATCTTAAAATGTTCAAACATGACAACATGATGTCAGAATGTCTTTATTATCCAATGTATGAAGTAAAACGTAATTAATGTAATTTAAAAAAGGTTAAAAAAAATTGTTTCTTTTTACATAATATACATTTCCCTAATTTGTTAATGAATAACAATACAAATCATTCAAACATGCCACATATCGCCATAACAACAGCCTGGTTGAGTATAGTGAGCATAGAACATCGAGCCATCTCAGAGGCCCATCAGTCAGTGACTCAGGACTGTAAGCAGGATGGGTGTAGCATTGGGGAAACATCTCCAATCCTAAAAATGAATCATCCAGACACAGTCCCGCCTTGATCCTGGTTATAACGTTGTGTCAGAGGGGAAGTGACCTCACAACCATGACCCTGATCGCAGCTTTAGAGAGGAAGTGACGTGAGTGTGTGCAGGCCCAGGCCCTGGGATAGAGCTCAGGCCCAGGCCCTGGAATAGAGCTCAGGCCCAGTTGTGCAGGCCCAGGCCCCTGGACAGCATGATGGCCTCCAGGTCTCTGTCCTCCTGGCTCTCCTGCAGTCGCTGCTCCTCCAGCAGAGATACCAGAGCATCTCTCTGCTCCACCACCTCCAACATCTCCCCCAGGATTAGCTTCTCCTCAGCCAGCTCTGCCTCACCCTTCAGGTGGTCTGAAAGAGAGGGAGAGAGGGAGTGAGAGAAGGATGAAAACAGAGAATATATTAAGAGCGTTATGGTACAGTATGACGTGTGTGTGTGTTTGCATGTGTATGAGTGTACTTACCATCCACGGCCATCCTCTCTCTGAGCTCCTGTTGAAGACGGCTCTGTCTGTCCTCCAACTCCAGCTCCCGAGCACTGAGGGAGAGACAGATGCAATGGAGATCACGTCAGTCCACAGTGTTGAGCACAGAGACACTGATTGACTCAGATAATTGCATACTGCACCGAGGCATACTACATACTGCCATTCCGTCATAAGTGCTCATACTAATCATACATTTGGGCAGCACAAAGTACAGAGTCCAGTGGTGACTGGGGAAGATGAGGGGTGGGTGTGTGTGTATATTTGTCAATAACAGCTGGTGCGCCATGTCTAATATTAAACAAGTCTCAAGGTATTGCTCGCCTGAGGTAGAGTACCTTATGATAAGCTGTAGACCACACTATCTACCAAGAGTTCTCATCTATATTATTCCTAGCCATCTATTTACCACCATAAACCGATGCTGGCACTAAGACCACACTCAACCAACTCTATAAGGCCACAAGCAAACAAGAAAACGCTCATCCAGAAGTGGCGCTCCTAGTGGCTGGGGACTTTAATGCAGGCAAACTTAAATCTGTTTGACCTCATTTCTACCAGCATGTAGAAAAAACTCTAGCCTGATTCCTGCTTACAAGCAAAAACGAAAACAGGAAGTACCAGTGATTCGCTCAATACGGAAGTGGTCAGATGACGCGGATACTAAGCTACAGGACTGTTTTGCTAGCACAGACTGAAATATGTTCCCGGGATTCATCCAATGGTATTGAGGAGTATACCACCTCAGTCATCGGCTTCATCAATAAGTGCATCGACGACGTCATCCCCACAGTGACTGTACGTGCATATCCCAACCAGAAGCCATGGATTACAGACAACATCCGCATCGAGCTAAAGGCTAGAGCTGCCGCTTTCAAGGAGCGGGACACTAATCCGGACGCTTATAAGAAATCCCGCTATGCCCTCAGACAAATCATCAAAACAAGCAAAGCGTCAATACAGGATTTAGCTTGAATCCTACTACATCGGCTCTGAAGCTCGTCAGATGTGGCAGGGCTTGAAAAAGATTACGGACTACAAAGGGAAACCCAGACGTGAGCTGCCCAGTGACGCGAGCTTACCAGACAAGCTAAATGCCTTTTATGCTCGCTTCGAGGCAAGCAGCACTGAAGCATGCACGAGAGCACCAGCTGTTCTGGACGACTGTGTGATAATGCTCTCGGTAGCCGATGTGAGCAAGACCTTTAAATAGATCAACATTCACAAAGCCGCTGGGCCAGACGGATTACCAGGACGTGTACTCAAAGCATGTGCGGACCAACTGGCAAGTGTCTTCACTGACATTTTCAACCTCTCCCTGACCGAGTCTGTAATACCTACATGTTTCAAGCAGACCACCATAGTCCCTGTGCCCAAGGAAGCGAAGGTAACCTGCCTAACGGATTACCGCCCTGTAGCACTCACGTCGGTAGCCATGAAGTGCTTTGAAAGGCTGGTCATGGCTCACATCAACAGCATCCTCCTGGATACCCTAGACCTACTCCAAATCGCATTCCGCCCCAACAGATCCACAGATGATGCAGTCTCAATCGCACTCCACTTTCCCACCTGGACAAAAAGGAACACCTATGTGAAAATGCTGTTCATTGACTACACCATAGTGCCCACGAAGCTCATCACTAAGCTAAGGACCCTGGGACTAAACACCTCCCTCTGCAACTGGATCATGGACTTCCTGACAGGCCACCCCCAGGTGGTAAGGGTAGGCAACAACACCCTCAGGGATGTGTACTTAGTCCCCTCATGTTCTCCCTGTTCACCCACGACTGCGTGGCAAAACACGACTCCAACACCATCATTAAGTTTGCTGACGACACAACAGTGGTAGGCCTGATCACCGACAACGATGAGACGGCCTATAGGGAGGAGGTCAGAGACCTGGCAGTGTGGTGCCAGGACAACAACCTCTCCCTCAATGTGAGCAAGACAAAGGAGCTGATTGTGGACTACAGGAAAAGGTGGGCCGAACACACCAAGACAGTCGTGAAGAGGGCACAACAACATATTTTACCCCCTCAGGAGACTGAAAAGATTTGGCATGGGTTCCCAGATCCTCAAAAAGTTATACAGCTGTACCATCGTGAGCATCCTGACCGGTTGCATCACTGCTTAGTATGGCAACTGCTCGGAATCTGACCGTAAGGCGCTACAGAGGGTAGTGTGTACGGCCCAATACATCACTGGGGCCAAGCTTCCTACCATTCGGGACCTATATACACTAGGTGGTGTCAGAAGAAAGCCCCCAAAAAATTCTCTCCTACTGCACGGCAAGTGGTACCAGAGCGCCAAGTCTAGGACCGAAAGGCTCCTTAACAGCTTCTACCCCCAAGCCATAAGACTGTTGAACAATTCATTAAAGGGCCACCGGACTATTTAGATTGACACCCCCCTCCCTCCCTCCCTCCCTCCCTCCATTTGTTTTGTACACTGCAGCTACTCGCTGTTTATTATCTATGCATAGTCACTTCTCCCCTTCCTACATGTACAAATTACCTCTACTAACCTGTACCCCCGCACATAGACCCGGTACCGGTACCTCCTGTATATAGCGTCGTTATTGTTATTTTATTGTGTTATTTTTTACTTTAGTTTATTTGGTAAATATTTTCTTAACTCTTTCTTGAACTGCACTGTTGGTTAAGGGCTTGTAATGAAGCATTGCACGTTAAGGTCTACACTCGTTGTATTCGGCGCATGTGACAAATAAAGTTTGGTTTGATTTGATTTGACGTAGGGGGGTCTAAGGTCAGATAGATACTCACAATATCATGAGTTCTGACTCATAGCGCATCAGACAGTTCTTCTGCTGGACCAGCTTGAACCACTGCTGCATCAGAGCTGGGTCATCCTGCCTGCCCATGACTAAAGGAGAGAGAGGAAAATGGAAACAGAGGGAGGGAGGGGTAGGGGGCATAGGAAAATAGAGAGAGGAGTGTAAGGAACCAGGGGTGAATAGTTTGAGGGAATACAGCATAGTATGTGAGGTACATACCTCCCAGGTGTAAGTCCAGCTCTTCACTGTCATTCGACTCTCCCCAGTAGTCTATAATGAGAAAATACAAGGGAGTTGACCACACGTACACTGATCATTTGCTTAGTCAAACTAACTAAGAGTAATATAGGTAAAACAAACCATGATGTCAAACAAGCGTGTAAAAAGTGTGTGTTTACCTGCTTCCCCTCTCAAGGCCTTCTCCACAGCCACACCCCTCTCCTCCAGCTGCCTCTGCTTCTCCTCCACCTGCTCCAACTGCCTTTGGATCATCTGACAAGGCCCATTTTATACACTCAAGCCCTGTTTATACCTGATTCTAACATGCATTATTTGTCCTGATCTTGTCCACATTCTGATTGGCCCACATTTTCAGACAGGTGTAGACGATTAAAATACGCATTTGATCTGATTGTGAGCAGATCTTCCTGATCCCCTCCGGAGGTAGTCCGGCACGCATTGGCCATGTTTACACAGGCAGACCAATTCTGATATTTTTCCTTGGTATTTTGACCAATCAGATCAGCTCTTTAGCCAATAATTGAGCAAAAGATCAGAATGGGTCTGCCTATGTAAATGCAGCCAAGGTGTCTGGATATCTTACAAGTGTAGACAAATCCGGATTTCTAAAATCATTGACAGGTGGCACCATTGACTTATGGCATCAATGTGTGTCTTATTAAAAGCATGAGCTGGCGCACACCCAGAGAAAATGATTTAGTGTAGAGGTGCTGACTAACAGTGAATAAATTGGAAGCTAGGAGAGTCGCTCAATGTATAAACTCCCAGTTATTTATTGGGTAAACCAATTATTACTGGGAGTTTATACATAGAGTGTGTGACTCTCTTTGTTTTTATAGCTTACAATCAATATGTGAGGCTTTAAACAATTCATACGCACTCAGACAAATTACACACACACTCACACATACATTATAAACTTGCATCTTACCTGGGCTCTGTGCAGTCTCTTGAGCTGCTCCTGTTTGGCCTGTTTGCGTGCTGCCCTCTGTACTCTGCGTGTTAACCTTGCGTCTAGCTGCTCTTCCTCTGGGTCTCTGTCTCTGTGGAACATGGCCTCTGACACATCCAGGCTGGACGGGTCCTTCAGGTCCATCATGTGCACCAGTACCCCCACAACTTCCGTAGTGCACGATGACTTCCGCTGGGTATCCATATGGGGGGAGCTGGCCCGCTCCCTCTCCTTCCCCACGTGCCTCTGTAGGAGCGAGAGAGAGAATCAGCAGGCTACAGACACACACACACACACCATAAAGATTCAACCACAGCAGTAAACTCTGAGTATACACACTACTGAGGGTTAGGGACGATAAGGACGCAGCACAGAGCACAGAAAGTCTTGATGCAACCAAAGAGAATGTTCACACTACCTTAATGGCATACGCCCTCTTAAAGGCCAGGGCATGAGGCACATATGCAGACTTGGAAAGACAAAGACCAAAAAACAATCAAAATCAGGCACACAATATATAGTATGGCAAGTTCTGACAAAACTTACTCTAAATTGGAAACTTACAAACTATTTATTACAGCTATAAACGACCCATCTACACAACGGGAGAAACGTAACCATCTACACAACGGGAGAAACGTAACCATCTACACAACGGGAGAAACGTAACCATCTACACAACGGGAGAAACGTAACCATCTACACAACGGGAGAAACGTGAACCATCTACACAACGGGAGAAACGTAACCATCTACACAACGGAGAAACGTGAACCGCCTACACAACGGGAGAAACGTGAACCGCATCTACACAACGGGAGAAACGTGAACCGCCTACACATAACGGAGAAACGTAACCGCTTCACACAATAACGGAGAAACGTGAACCGCTTCTACACAACGGAGAAACGTAACCGCTCTACACAACGGAGAAACGAACCGCTACACAACGGGAGAAACGTGAACCATCTACACAACGGGAGAAACGTGAACTGCCTTTACACAACGGGAGAAACGTGAACCATCTACACAACGGGAGAAACGTAACCATCTACACAACGGGAGAAACGTAACCATCTACAATAACGGGAGAAACGTAACCATCTACACAACGGGAGAAACGTGAACCATCTACACAACGGGAGAAACGTAACCATCTACACAACGGGAGAAACGTAACCATCTACACAACGGGAGAAACGTGAACCGCCTACAATAATAACGGGAGAAACGTGAACCGCCTACACAACGGGAGAAACGTGAACCGCTTCACACAACGGGAGAAACGTAACCGCTCTACACAACGGAGAAACGTGAATCGCTTCACACAACGGGAGAAACGTAACCGCCTACACAACGGGAGAAACGTAACCATCTACACAACGGAGAAACGTAACCATCTACACAACGGGAGAAACGTAACCATCTACACAACGGGAGAAACGTAACCATCTACACAACGGGAGAAACGTAACCGTCTACACAACGGGAGAAACGTAACCGTCTACAATAATAACGGGAGAAACGTAACCGTCTACACAACGGGAGAAACGTAACCGTCTACACAACGGGAGAAACGTAACCGTCTACACAACGGGAGAAACGTAACCGTCTACACAACGGGAGAAACGTAACCGTCTACACAACGGGAGAAACGTAACCGTCTACAATAACGGGAGAAACGTAACCGTCTACACAACGGGAGAAACGTAACCGTCTACACAACGGGAGAAACGTAACCGTCTACACAACGGGAGAAACGTAACCGTCTACACAACGGGAGAAACGTAACCATCTACACAACGGGAGAAACGTAACCATCTACACAACGGGAGAAACGTAACCATCTACACAACGGGAGAAACGTAACCATCTACACAACGGGAGAAACGTAACCATCTACACAACGGGAGAAACGTAACCATCTACACAACGGGAGAAACGTAACCATCTACACAACGGGAGAAACGTAACCATCTACACAACGGGAGAAACGTAACCATCTACACACAACGGGAGAAACGTAACCATCTACACAACGGGAGAAACGATAACCATCTACACAACGGGAGAAACGTGAACCATCTACACAACGGGAGAACGTAACCATCTACACAACGGGAGAACCGTGAACCATCTACACAACGGGAGAACCGTAACCATCTACACAACGGGAGAACCGTAACCATCTACACAACGGGAGAACCGTAACCATCTACACAACGGGAGAACCGTAACCATCTACACAACGGGAGAACCGTAACCATCTACACAACGGGAGAACCGTAACCATCTACACAACGGGAGAAACGTGAACCATCTACATAACGGAGAAACGTAACCATCTACACAACGGGAGAAACGTAACCATCTACACAACGGGAGAAACGTGAACCATCTACACAACGGGAGAAACGTAACCATCTACACAACGGAGAAACGTAACCATCTACACAACGGAGAAACGTAACCATCTACACAACGGGAGAAACGTAACCATCTACACAACGGAGAAACGTAACCATCTACACAACGGGAGAAACGTAACCATCTACACAACGGGAGAAACGTGAACCGTCTACACAACGGAGAAACGTAACATCTACACAACGGGAGAAACGTAACCATCTACACAACGGGAGAAACGTGAACCATCTACACAACGGGAGAAACGTAACCATCTACACAACGGGAGAAACGTAACCATCTACACAACGGGAGAAACGTAACCATCTACACAACGGGAGAAACGTAACCATCTACACAACGGAGAAACGTAACACAACGGGAGAAACGTAACGCCTACACAACGGGAGAAACGTAACCGTCTACACAACGGGAGAAACGCGTAACCATCTACACAACGGAGAAACGTAACCGTCTACACAACGGGAGAAACGTAACCGTCTACACAACGGAGAAACGTGAACCGTCTACACAACGGGAGAAACGTGAACCGTCTACACAACGGGAGAAACGAATCTTACACAACGGGAGAAACGTGAACCATCTACACAACGGAGAAACGTGAACCATCTACACAACGGGAGAAACGTGAACCATCTACACAACGGGAGAAACGTAACCATCTACACAACGGGAGAAACGTAACCATCTACACAACGGGAGAAACGTAACCATCTACACAACGGGAGAAACGTAACCATCTACACAACGGGAGAAACGTAACCATCTACACAACGGGAGAAACGTAACCATCTACACAACGGAGAAACGTAACCATCTACACAACGGGAGAAACGTAACCATCTACACAACGGGAGAACCGTAACCATCTACACAACGGGAGAAACGTAACCATCTACACAACGGGAGAAACGTAACCATCTACACAACGGGAGAAACGTAACCATCTACACAACGGGAGAAACGTAACCATCTACACAACGGGAGAAACGTAACCATCTACACAACGGGAGAAACGTGAACCATCTACAATAACGGAGAACCGTAACCATCTACACAACGGAGAAACCGTGAACCATCTACACAACGGGAGAAACGTAACCATCTACACAACGGGAGAACCGTAACCATCTACACAACGGGAGAACCGTAACCATCTACACAACGGGAGAAACGTAACCATCTACACAACGGGAGAAACGTAACCATCTACACAACGGGAGAAACGTAACCATCTACACAACGGGAGAAACGTAACCATCTACACAACGGAGAAACGTAACCATCTACACAACGGGAGAAACGTAACCATCTACACAACGGGAGAAACGTAACCATCTACACAACGGGAGAAACGTAACCATCTACACAACGGGAGAAACGTAACCATCTACACAACGGGAGAAACGTAACCATCTACACAACGGGAGAAACGTAACCATCTACACAACGGGAGAAACGTAACCATCTACACAACGGAGAAACGTAACCATCTACACAACGGGAGAAACGTAACCATCTACACAACGGGAGAAACGTAACCATCTACACAATGGGAGAAACGTAACCATCTACACAACGGGAGAAACGTAACCATCTACACAACGGGAGAAACGTAACCATCTACACAACGGGAGAAACGTGAACTATCTACACAACGGAGAAACGTAACCATCTACACAACGGGAGAAACGTAACCATCTACACAATGGGAGAAACGTAACCATCTACACAACGGGAGAAACGTAACCATCTACACAATGGGAGAAACGTAACCTCTCGCAGTAACTGTGCTGTAACTATCTCTAACTGGACTAGGACACAACAACCTTCATCCTACTGCCATGAAGTAGTATACCTCCCCTTCCTCAATGTCCTCCTCCTCCTCCTCAATGGTTTCCTTCTGAAGGTCTGACGCTAGGTCAAACAGCTCCAGACGAAGCTAAACACATCCATCCATTAAAACATTTACCTGAGCCTCTGAAGACATGAGATGATATGGTAACCAACAAAGATACCAGATATCCCCTAACACATACGACATCAGCCTCCTATAGTGTGAATGCATTTCCTCCAAACAATAACTGTAAAGACTGCAGGCATACACAGAGCTGTAAGAGCTGAACAGAGGTCTGTAGTGACAACACTGACTCCCACAGTCAGAGCTGTAGTGTAACGTCAGCCTGCTGCTCTAGGATCAGTGGCAGTGTTAGCAGGGCTGTTCTTACGTTGGCCTTGGGGTTCATGGAGCATCTCTCCATCACAACAGAGCAGGTGATGTCTGACTCCTCCGGCTCCGACCAGCTCTGGCGCTCCCTGAACTTCACACCTGCACAAACACAGAGGTTCACCATAGGAAATCCCTATACCAGATCACCAGTGTGTGTGTGTGTGTGTATTACCTCTTCTCTCTGCAGAAGTTTTCCTCCTGCCCTGCTCTTTGGGGGCTGGGGCTGTTGTCGTATTGGGAAGGGAAGTCCTGCCTTTTTTCTTCCTGTCCCTCTTATAGCCAGAGGTGACAGCTCTCCACAGGCCCAGGGGTCCACCCTCTCCTATGCCCGCTTCAGACACACTCTGGCTGGGGGGCTGGTTGTCTCTGCGGCACTTACGTGAAGGGAAGAGGGAGCCCCCCTGGAGTTGTGTGAGGAGGAGGGGAGGCAGGCTCTCGGTGAGTCTGCGGGGGTCTATACCACCTCTGCTCTTCCCTGGGAGAGGCTCCCTTCCTATGGGGATTTTCGTGTCCTCCCAGCCCACTCCCATGGCTGCTCTCTCTATCTCCCTCCTCCTCTCCATCTCCCTCTTCCTCCCGATCTCTCTCTCGTCTCTGGGCACTGCCTTAAAGGGCTTCAGCGGGGACAAGGGGGGGTTGATGTCCTCTAAGGGGTCTATTACTACACCCTTACACAGCTGCTCCCCAAGAGACCCCGCCCCAACAGACCCCCCCGCAACAGATCCCCTTCCCCCATCCACGTCCCACGGTTTCAGTTTCTTGCCCCCGACCCCCCGCACAACAGCCGACGCCATGATAGGTGCGGGGGCATATCGAGGGGCAGGGCGAGAGGCGGGGCTTTGCAGTGACTCCACCTCCACAGCAGGGCGGGGCAGGCTATCCCAGCATGCCTTGAGCTGGGCGGGGGGAGGGATGCCGGGAGGGGTGAGAGGGTCCGAGGTAGAGGTGGTGGAGCTCCCGCCCGCACCGATCCCCGAACTACTGCTGGGGTCACGCCCCCTCTCCTCTCGCTCTTTTCTCTCCTTCCTCTCTTTCTTCTCCCCATCCTCCTCTCCCTCGTCCGGACTGGGGGAGCAGCCCGAGGTGGTGGAGGAGTTGGGGGAGGAGTAGGTAAAGACAGAGGAGTCTGGAATTGAGACAGAGGATGTGGGTGTGGGTGCATGCGACGGTAAGGGTGTGGGTGTGGATGGTGTTGAGGCAGTGGCTGGAGTGGAGTAGGTGATATTGGGTACACTAGTGGGGCTGTGTGGACCGTGTGTGTCGGGTGTTGTCGAGTCAGGCAGTTGTATGTCAGGCGGGTGTGTGTCAGGCCCGTATGTGTCTGCAGAGTGTGTGTCTGGAGAGTGTGTGCTCTGCTGCCACTCGTCCAACGAGGCTACCTCCTCAGCCGTGAGGGGAGATGCTCCTTCCCCTGAGAGAGAGAGAGAGAGAGAGAGAGAGAGAGAGAGAGAGAGAGAGAGAGAGAGAGAGAGAGAGAGAGAGAGAGAGAAGGAGGGGGAAAAAGAGAGGGATGAGGAGAGAAAGTTATAAGTGGAGTAAGGGAGAGGGAGGGAGAGAGAGAAGGAGGGGAAGTAAAGAGAAAATCAGAATCCCTACAGAGAAAACTAGATAGCAACCTCCTGTGTCATACAGAAAATATTTCTTGTGAGCCACAGTTGGCATGGAGCTAGAGTAGGTATTAGTTCTTTTTTTGTCGTTGTTTAGCAACACTGTAGACTTGATGAGGCAAAGGATATTGGTAATAAGGTTTGGGCAACCACAGCCACCAAAGCCATTGGACAGTGGTGCAAGAATCACTTGTGTGAGTCCATGGGGTGCAATAGGTGGGGAAGTTACTGTAACTTCGGCCTACTAGTATGTCATTATACTCAATGACACAACAAAACATGCAATATGGTTAGTAACAATGACCATAATAAAAATGACACACAAACAGTTTGTTAGCTTTCTCCACCTCTTCTAGAGGGAGGAGCCACAGACCTGAGTGACGGTCCCTCTCCCACGGATAGTACTACCCTTCTACCAACAGGGGGAGACCCACCAAATAGAGAGACAGACAGGGAGGGAAGGCACACACACAGATACAGAGAGAAAGAGGGTTGAGAGAAGAGAACAGAGAACAATAGAGAGGAGAGGAGGGGGAAAGTAAGGAGAGGAATCTAGTCTAAAAACAAATCTTTCTAACTAACAGCAGTTAGAGAGACACACACAGGAAAACAGAGAAAAAGGTACAATTACCATCACTAGATAACTCCTCCTCCTCATCATCATCTTCGTCAACCTCTCCTTCCTCCTCTCCTTCTTCTGTCTCTTCTTCGTCGTCTCCTCTCTCTCCTCGGAGGCGTGTGTGTAGTTCCATGGCCTTCCTCCAGGAGTCTCTAGCCAGGTCATTGGTTAGAGCCCGCTGCCTCTCCCCCTCCTCATCTGTCTCTGATTCCGAACTATGAGGAGAGAGGAAGGCAATTACTGTGTGTGGGTTCGTGTGTGTAAGTGTGTGTACAAGAGAAAAGGGCGAGAGAGAAAGAGGGGGAGAGAAAGAGGACAGATAAATGTTTGTTTTTGTAATGCTGACCTGGAGCCCTCGTTGTCCCGCAACGAGCTGCGCTTGTGAATGGCCTTCTTCTCCTCTGTCACCAGCAGACTGAGGTTGTAATTGGCCAGCGTCTCCTCTGGCACCTCCTCCGGCTCATCTGTTAGCTGCTCAGTCTCCAGGCTCCCCAGGCTCCCACGGTAGTTCTCCAGCTCTATACGTTCTGGCGTGTGCCGCGCACGCGCTTAGCCAAGCCACACTCCCTCTCAATCAGAGATGCCACTGAGTGCACACACGCACACATACACACACACACACACACATAGAAGCTTTACCAAGCCGGACCCACTCTCAATCAGAGACGCCACTGAGACACACACACACACACCAGACACACACACACAGACATACACTTAGCCAAAGTCAATGTCACATTCTTTGCGCACTCAGCAGCGGCGTCACTAAGAAACACATTCTGTGCACAAACACACATACACACGTCACAAGCATTACGACTCAAAACACACACATGACACAGATACATGAACCTCTTGGCTTACCTGAGGACCTGCGATCTGCTGTCATCACAGTCACTGAGGAGCGAGGGTTAGTGGACAGAGCAGCTGGGGACTCCTGGAAGGAAGGAGGGGTCAAAGAAAAAAAATATATTTTACCCAAAAGATCCAAAGGATCAGTGTATTGATCTACAGAAAAGCTCATACATACGAGACGTATTCTCCTCGAAACAATATAATATACAGAGAGAGAGAGCTCGTCATTAAATTAAACATTAATTGCTATGTCTATACAAATATCAGGAGGAAAAACCCCAGGTCAGCCAAGAGCTTCCATTTAGCCAGAGTACGAGGGGAAAGGCAGAAGTCCTTACCAGGAGGGTCTGCTGAGAAGGGGTCCGTTCGTAGGGGGCTGGGGGCTGGTCGGAGGTAGGAGGGGCTGCTCTCTTCCTCTGGACCGGCCCAACCAGACGGAGGTCGTAGTGCGGCTTACAGTAGAACTTCCCTATGTGAAGAACCAATGTGTTAGAACACTATACATAGAACCGCCCTACACACAGCAGCTTTGGAACCTCACTACAGAAAGATCCGCAGCTCCCATGCATCTTACAGAAGAACTTTAAACAAAAAGTGTTATCTCACTACTGTTGAACTACAGAGAAAACAGTGTTATATAACTTACAAGTCTCATCCTCAGCTAAATCTTTTGACATTTCCACACAAAGAAAACAGTGTCCCTAGTCTCTCAGCTTCCCGGAAAGGAATGGCGAGAATGAAATAGAGTTGTGTCTTACAGTGGGACTCCTCCATAGAAAACAGCGGCCGGTCTACAGAATAACAGGAAGACACACTCGATCTGGTCCCTACACTGACAGACCACTTCATATATATAGTCTACCCTACACGCACTCCTCTTCCCGCCTCACACTCAAACGGTTATCATGTGACACCTCCTCCCTGATTGGTGGAACGGTTTGAATTAAACTTAGAGATCAGCTCCTGACACGACAACACATCTCCTGTGTCACATCTCTAAGAGGTACAATACACACACACACACACACTCACACGCACGCACGCAGGCATGCACACACGCGCCTTTTGTGGGCCCCGACATTTCGGTGGCCCTCCTATTTTGGTGGCCCTCCTATTCACGGCAGAGAGAAACATTTCTGTTTTATATTTCATTTCCTGCAGTTATACCCATTTTGCGATGGGGTGGAGAGACATTTTTGCGGTTTTAAAGTTTATTTCCTGCAATTCTACCGATCTTGCCATGACTTTTGCCATGTTAATGATATCTGAGTGAGAGTGACTAACAAAATCCAAGGGGGCCCCCGTGGAGGTCAGGGCCCCCTGTGAACGGGTCCTGCATGCACGGTCGGTATACGGCCTACTACAAGTTTAGATAGCTAGCTAAACTAACTTACGAATCTAAAAATTGTTAGCTGACATGGCTAATTGAGTGACTGTCAGTGACTGACATAACAAGAGAAAAACTGCTGATGCACAAACACATTTTTGCACCTTGTGGATTCTACAGTAATTTGAAACCCCGACTGTACACACACACCCAATCAAAGATAAACAACCACACAGTCAGTCCAGGGAGCCCCAGGCCCCAACGGCGCAGTAAGCAGCACACTGAGTTTGTGTTCTTCATGTGTTAACTGAGTTGATCTCTGATCTGCTGATAACCTGGAAGCCTTACAAAGTGATCATGCAGTGTAACATCAACCCTGAGGGCAGATTGGAGCAATCAGCGTAAAATCAGCGTGATTGAGTGTCACTGACCCTCATAAACTGCAGGTCTGTTGTGGTAAAGCATATAAAACGTTGAGGCAGTGTTTCAGTGCCAAGACCATGCTGGGCTGGTGGTGGTATGTTCAGTGTGTGTGTGGCAGGGCAGACCTTGTCATTCATCAGAGTTACCCACTTTTAACATTACTCTCTAACCCTATGGAGCTCAGTGACATCCCCCCCCCCTCACCGTTAGGCCGGTCATAGGCGTAGGAGGCCAGGCGGAGGGTGGAGCTGCAGTGGTCACACTGGAAGCAGCTCCGGTGGAAGAACAGTCCCTCAGCACTGAGTCTCTCCATTACGTACACACGCTTACTGCAGAAGAAACACACGTCACTGGCCCCTCCTGGCCCTGCCCCCACCAACACAGAGTGAACGCCAGCCTGAGAGGGAGAGAGAATAAGCTGTAATACATGGATTACCTCACTTCAGAGTTAGCCAAACAAAAACACATTTACTAGAAGAACTGTGCAAAGGCAAAGTTTGGTAACAGAATTATGGTCAAATCTCCCTCAAGTTTTTGTGTCCACGTTTTCCAAAAATGATTCAATATCTGTTAAATTAAGATTCAAGCATGTCTGCAGTAATAATCAGGTGTCAGCTATGACATGACACATTGATCTATTTTGCTTATTGAAATGGATTTATGCCCGGTAACAGAATTGCGGTAATGGAATTTCATTATGGTTCCCCCGATCTGTACTACACAGAATTGAATAATTATGGATACGAATGTCATTCTCTTCATGGTGATGTAGGCTAAATAGGTACACAAAAGGTATAAACATGGTGCAGATTACGGGGAGCCAGGGGGGGCTCAGCAACAAAAGTCCATCTTTGGGGGGTGGGGACTATTTTCCTATTAGTTTAAAATGTAGTGGTAAATATGTTTTACAGTGGTAAATATGAAAATAAAAGCTTCCAATGACTTTCTGTCATAGTTTTAACAATTTATTTCACTGTGGCTGCGCTGTCCACTCAATAGGGCTGAATTTCGGTCTCAGCTGAGCTCCTTTAATCATAGATTTTCCTTTATAGTTCCTAATTTTCGCCATTTGTTTGCCATGCGTCCTTTATTTAAAAAAAAAAGCCTTTATTCCAATGCATTGGATTTCTCAGTTGATTTATAATTATTTGTTGCTAAATTGTTTGATTTTCAGTTGCACGCGGGTACTGGTGTTCTCCCTGCCATCCGTGGCCAGAAGTAGTAGATCATTTATAGTAGATCATTTATTTAACTCAATAATACTTTTCTTTCCTGTATCAGCTGATGATGGTCGACAATATCACTAGACAACTAGCCTACATCTATACACCAATGCGCATTCAATCCATCCAACAAGTAGGCCTATGCATTACTGACAGTAGGCCTATAGTTGATTCTTTCCGTTAGAAGCATTCGATTTTGCAATGGCATAGGACTACATTATTTTGGATTTGTGTGTCCATGAGAACTGTTTTCAAGGCGAAACATTATGAAATGTTACGTAGGCATAGTTACACATACAGTGTATTTTCCGAGATCTCGAAGATCCATGATTTGTACAGAGTTGAAGTTCACTGTTCTAATTCACATTTTAAATGCTTAATGATGACAAATAACACTGTCATTAATGTAAGGAAATAAAGGTAGTGTTTTATGTCACACGATCTGTGAAGACTCGAAGCATTAACTCATGAATTATGACAACTCGTAAACTAGGGTGTAAAACAGATTTTGATTCAACTCATGCATTATATTGAATGTAGGCTACCTATTCTGCATATGTTCATGTGTTTAAAATTGCCTTGGCTGAGAGGGTAGGCCTAGTGGAGGGTAAACGCAAGTGAACGCCGTTGACCCACAATTTTCAGAAAAATGCTTTGAAAGTATAGGGAGCATTTATTTTTTCACTGCGACTGGCAATCAGACTTTACTTTATTATTCTTTTACCACTACACACTGGCTACGGGTCGGCCTATCTGAAGTTCATGGTAATACACCCTAGCATTTTTACCGGTACAGTTTCAGCCCCATTTCAGGTGTCCCGACGTTTCAGGCTACAAAAAATGTCAATTTGACAGCAAAATGCAACAATTAATGTAGGCCTAATCAATGACAATCTCTGAATATCATTAGGCAGACTTTATGGTGTTTCGTAACAGATGTCTATTTCCATTCATCAAATGATGCGAGTAGGCCTATACATGCAGTTTGGATACTGGAATTAGGAACATGCACAGGTAGCCTACTTTTTGAAGTGATTTGTTTGACAATCAGATGAAAATACCATAACTGTTTGTGTTCATGCCACATTAAAAGGTAATACATTTTTACTGTTGAAATTGTCTCGTGCATTCAAACAAGACCAGATTTGTTGGGTCTGGACCTGACCAAATCTGAACCAATCATAGATGTCTATGTTTCACAATTTTGGATATCAAAGCACATCACAGTAGAGCTCGGTATAGTACAGCACAGTAGAGTACAGTACAATAGAGTACATTATAGTACAGTAAAGTAGAGTACAGTACAATACAATACATTATAGTGTACTCAACTCCAGTGTGCTCTTCGAGATGCGGAGAGGTCTGTCCGTAATAAGAGATGCTCTGCTTTTATGACACCGCACTCCACAAAGCAAGTCCTGCAGGCTATAGTTTTGTCTTATCTTGATTATTGTCCAGTCGTGGTGCAAGGAAAGACCTAATTAAGCTGCAGCTGGCCCAGAACAGAGCAGCATGTTTTTGCAACAGCTAATGGGGATCATAATAAAATACCTACTGTGTACTGTACTGAACTCTACAGTACAGTACTGAACTATACACTACTTTTCTTTACTGTACTGAACTCTACTCTATTGTACAGTACTGAACTGTACTCTACTGTGCTGTATTGCACTTTACTGTGCGGTGCAAACTTGTGAGGCTGCGGGTAGCCTAGCAATTAAGAGAGCCAGGCCAGTAACCAAAAGGCCATTAGTTTGATTCCCGAGCCGACTAGGTGAAAATCTGTCGATATGCCCTTGAGCAAGGTACTTAACCCTAATTGCTCCTTTGAGTTGCTCTGGATAAGAGCATCTGCTAAATGACTCAAATGTAAATGTGAACCCAACTGTGGTTTGAGACTACTATGGTTTCCCATTGTAGCCAACTCAATTGCAAAAGATCCGTTACCGATGGATTTACTGATACTGAATTGATATCAGTAAAAACCAGTGGTGGAAAAAGTATCCAATTGTCATACTTGAGTTAAAGTAAAGATACCGTAATAGAAAATGACTTAAGTAAAAGTGAAAGTCACCCAGTTAAATTCTACTTGAGTAAAAGTCTAAAAGTATTTGGTTTTAAATATACTTAAGTATCAAAAGTAAATGTAATTGCTAAAATATAGTTAAGTATCAAAAGTATAAATCATTTCAAATTCCTTATATTAAGCAAACCAGATCACACTATTTTCTTGTTTTTATATTTACTGATAGCTAGGGGCACACTCCAACACTCATCATTTACAAACAAAGCATTTGTGTTTAGTGAGTCCACCAGATCAGAGGCCGTAGGGATGACAAGAGATGTTTTATTAATAAGTGTGCAAATTGGACCATTTTTCTGTCCTGCTAAACATTCAAAATGTAACGAGTACTTTTGGGTGTAAGAGAAAATGTATGGAGTAAAAAGTATATCATTTTCTTTAGGAATGTAGTGAAGTAAAAGTAAAAGTTTTCAAATAGTAAAGTAACGTACAGATACCCCAAAAAAACTATTTAAGTAGTGCTTTAAAGTATTTCTACTTAAGTATTTTACACCACTGGTAAAAACACTATAACTAATTGATTTGTATACCTTTACTTGTTACTTCTGTTAACTTTCATTGTCCTCCCTCCTCATGAGGTAGAGAAATCCGAAGACATCTTAAAGATATGTGGGTTTTTGGTACAGAATTTCACAGTACAAGGCAATGTTTCTTATGCTTACAGGAATGTCTCCAAAACTAAATATACGTGTTGATATTAGTTGGCAGGGGTCTTTACTTCAACCTTATTGTACTTTGATACATTTATTATACCTTTTAAGACTTTCTCTGGCAGATGTTGTCTAAGACCCCTTTTCCATCTGTTTGTCCAGAAATCAAAGCCTTTGTTTATTCCTCATTTTTGGGATGGAAAATGGTTGAAAAATGTATATATGCCTTAATAAAAAAAAAAATAGACTCCTAGCTCTCATTTGACATCCAATTTGACATGCTCCTATAAACTTCACGTTGGTGCTCATGGGTACTTTTACATGGAAATGGCCTACTTCAGAACCAGCCTAGATAGGGTATAATCCAATGCTGGATGAGTTTCAGCCTAACGACAGAGTGAGTCGATTCATTCAAATAAATTCTTACAGATTCCTTGCTATCAGGAGTGTGCTGGGGTGACGGGGACTCCTGACTTGGAAGCTGACTGGATATCTGTTCAGCCAATGAGCTCACTCCCGCTGTGTACATCTGAACGTATTTCTAAAAGCCAACAGGAGAAAAGAGAGACAAGAGATGAGGACGAAGGACAGAACAAACAGTAGACACACACAGACACACTCACTAGGGATGACACAATCGGAGCCATAAACACGTTGTTGTGTTATGGATGTGGAAATGGAACACAAAGCTAGAAACATCAAACCCCTAATGGATTCTATCATTATACTAATTTAACCCTCTTTCTGTTGCAGTGTAATCATTGTCCGAAATAATAAATATAAATGTTATCACTAGGCCCTTATCTCACACCAATCAAACCTAATTTGTAGGCAAATCAGAGAGGAGTCTGGGGAAAGAAGGCTGTGCAAACATGAACAAAAAACATTCACAGGCCTCTGATTTTTTACATCTTAAAAGGAAAGATTTCAGTTGCAACATTGTCACATGCCACATGCCCTGTGGTAAGTTATACAAATATACTTTCTTAAAGAACAAACAAGATGTACTCTGAATCCAGTTCAGTCCAGTTTACTCCTCTTTCTCTGAAACAACAGTTGTTTATATGAATCACAGTATCATTTAGCGCTCTGACACTGCCCCGAGGCCCATATATAGAACTCAATGACTATGGGTCAAGCTGTAGCCCACTCATGGTCCACACTAGACCAATAATGGACTAATGGAGCCCAACGTTACTCCTTATAGTCCAAGGATCTTACATGTTCTGTTTAAAGGTGAATTGGCTGTGGAAGCCAACACAGCCCAATACTCCATCTAAATGTGAATCAATTCTAGAAACACAAATCCCTCTCATATCACATCAAAATAATTTCACAGATGCAAAAACCAGTGACAACACGTTTGTGGCGTCTGTCTTCTGTTTACACACAGGTGTTCGGAGACACAAATAGCGCATTAGCACAGGTAGTCCACTCTGTTTTCCACAAACAAACACTGCAACATGGAAATGGCTGTGTGAGAACACTCACTTTAAAAGGTGTGTAAGTAATTTCACATGTGATTTTTGAAAATGATTTATTGCTTACATGAAAGACGGGTTCCATATGTTTCCAAAACCATACCGCAAGCGATGTGTGTTAATGTTTAGAGCATGCCTCGGGGCTATACATCGCCAATTGACGCTAAAGGTATTTAGTGTCCATGAATGGGGTAGGTTCACACTAGGGGTATGGTTAAAGCTTTGACCGTGGGCAACTCTTACTGCCAATGTTCACCATGTATCTGTCAAGATCTAAACGTGGATTTGATATGTTCTCTCAGTGTAGTGTTTCCACTACACTGAGAGAACAATTCATTGCCATACGCCAGACGGCGCAACATTCGTCTATTGGTTGACGGACTGCGAGTTGCGTAGGATTGACGCCACCTGTCAAAAGACAATTCTGACAGTTGGTATTTTCTGTCCTGAATATATATCAGGGAACCACTTAGGTAGCCGAGAAGAGACCTCAAAAGTCATCACACCAATCACACACATTAGTCTACAGATGGCTACTGGGAACTTGGGAAGTCTTTGAACATTTATGGGTGGCATGGGACATCATTATTACTCTACATGCCATCTGGTCTACACACAACTACATTACCCAGATTCCTCTGGGGGTGGCGTACCTGCTCCCCCCTGCTGGGCAGAGTGTGACATTTGACCTTTTCCTTGTACTTGAAACTCATCTGCTCCTGCTGCTGCGTGCGCTTCTTCTGGGGTTAGACGGGTTCAGACGGCATCATGTGAGTGGGTGGTTGAGGTAGCGAAATAGTGAAATACTGTGATATCGATGGGAACTAGAGCTAAGAAAGAGCTATGAAGAAATGCCACGCGACTGAACTACACAACACACAAGCATCCAGCCCCATGTGGTGACCGAGAGATAAAGCTATATAACTCTACAGTCCTCTAAGAACCACAGGTGGAGCAGGTGGGGGACTTACTATTCTTACCTGTTTCCAGGTGGCAGCGGAGGCCACAAGGGCTGGCTCCTGGGGGTCAGGGGATGCTGGAGGAGGTGGAAGCATGGGCATGGAGTCCCCCTGGTGGTCAGTTAGTAGAGGGAGTGAGGGCTGTGGAGCCGGGACGGCCATGGCTGCCTTTATACCATACTACAACCACGGCCTTAAGAGTCTAGGGCCTAGGCCAAGAGCTACCGCTGCTAACCCTAACTACCAGTTCCTTCTTAACCCATAATGCTGCAACCACAGCTGCTCCCTTCAACCAAATGAACCCTTACTTACTGCACCATGGCTCAGCGAGTCCCATTGGCCCTGACCCAAAATGCCCATCAGTGCAGCTAATCTGGCTTATCCTCTGAAACCTCAAGAGGAAGCCAGTCAGTCGGCTCACACCTGGAGGATCTAAACTACCAACAGCTATTGACGACAGACTGTGCTGTAGAAGTTCCTTTATTCAGATTAAAAGCACAGATTTTCAACAAGAATATTTTGGAAAACTTTGACGCTTTGAGCGAGGGAAAACTATCTTAGTAACATCTGAAAACTCTTAGCAGCTAGGAGTTCTGAATTCCATCCCCTCTCACCTGTCTGCGTAGAGCTGCAGCTGGCGTGGAGGAGGGACAAGGGGCATTCTCCTCAAACTTGGCCAGCAGCTGATTGGCCATCGAGCGCACTCTGCTCTGGCTTGATCCACCCACAGAGCACAGGGCAGCCTCTTCCTGTGGAAGGCAGCATGGTGGAGAGTTTGACCCGTGTCACTTTAAGGCCAAAGGTTTTGTGTAGCAGTTATAACATCTTTTGTATAGCTGTTCTAAAATACTTTACATTATTGCATGTCATCTCATTAATTTAGTCACAGAACTACCGGCAGTTACAATTTCTCTTACCAAAACCAGGGCTACAGGTTACACCCCTCACCTCATAACTGTCCACTAATCTGAGATCTTGTCTCACGTCCTCCAGACATGGCCGACTGGTCTTCCTCCTCTTCCCCACAGCATCCTTCTGCTCCTGATGGGAGGCACACAGACAAATATATGTAAACACACATGCACCTATACACCTACACACAGACAAACAGAGTCCCTACATAAACAAATAGGGGTGTGTACCTTGGGGTTGCGCTTGCGGGATGGGCTGTGGCCCAGGCGGCTGAGGAGAGAGGCAGGACCAATCACAGCAGCCCTCCCATCTAGGCTCTCAGTCTGGGATTCTAAAGAAAAGAAAAGAGGAGAAGAACAGTCATGCAGAGCCATTCCTCATCGCCTTTCCTTCAGAGCCACTGAAACATTTTCACCACTTTGCTTTTGCTTAGTAAGGCATTGTAGATAAGTGGCTATGAGAGGGCCGGAGATGAGGAAGACTATTGAGCATTCTGGGAAGAGAGGGTAGGAAAAGAATAGAGGGTGATGAGGAGAATTGAGCATTAACAGCTCTTACACTGACTACTGTGGTTGAGAAACTCACCACTTGGGGGCAGTGCGTCCTTGAAAAGCTGGTGAAACTGGCTGAGGTACATGACCATACAGAGAGTGTCCGTTTCACTGACAGACGACATCTCCTCTACAGTCATCACAGGAGAGATGCCAAACTCCTTCTCTGCCACCTCCAAGCCCAACCTCATATTCTCCTCCCCCTCATTCTCCTCCAGAGAGTCAACGTCACTGCAGAGAGATGGGACGAGAGAGTCAAAGTAAGAGAGTCACACACACACACACACACACACACACACACACACACACACACACACACACACACACACACACCAGAGCAAGTGGACAAAGAGAGACACTGATCCAATCAGGCTATTAAAAGGGCACTAATCAGGACCATGGTCTTCTGACTCATCAGCCTCACCACTCTCGCACAAACACACACGCACATGCACCTGAGCTTGCGTGAAAAGGAGGTGAGACCAACTACATTGTGCCTGAATGCTACCTTTGTGATGAGCTGTATGAGGTAAGGTGATTTGTGAGGAGCGTGAGGCTAGAGGTCAGAGGTGACTCACATGAGGTCAGGTCGGTAGTGGTGGATGAGGGCGCACAAAGCTAGGCCACTCCTCCAGGAAGTAGTGAGGTCGCTAACCGCAACGCCACGGTAACCCTGTGTCTGCTGCTGGCACCATGACAAAAGCTTGCTGAAGCGAGAGAAGGACTCTGGGGAACCAGAGAAGAAGAAAACAAATATGAGTGAAGATGATGATTGGTTAGAATTATGTTAGTGTAACCGTTCAGTCCTCAGAGGGTCAGACTCACCCTGTCGTAGTAGCTTCGGCAAGGGGGATCGGGGTCGTGGTTCCTGGTCCGCACCTGAACCTACACTCTCTTCTGTGTATATTAGATGCCCCACCTACAGAGATTGTCATCTCATCATCATCATCATCATCAGACCTGTGTGTGTGGATGTGTGTGTGTGCCTGTGTGTACCTGTGCGGGGGTGATGAGTTGGGGGTTGATGTTAGGGTAGCGGGTAGCTGGGTCTACAGTGTATTGACCAAAGTTCTTGTTGACATTTTCTGGAGTGGCCTGAGGAAGGAGACGATACAGACTCTCTCTGAAAAAAGAAAGAGAGCAGAGAGAGAGGGAGAGGAGAGAGAGAGGATTATGTAGTTAGGGAATCAGGTGAATGATCATTTGGTTTCCTTGCCTAGGTGCCTGTTTATCGAGGATTTTGGCACGTCATGTATATTTGTGTGGCTTTGGCAGTGTGTTTGTCTATAGGTTTTACAATGTGTAATTTGACAGTGTGCCCATTCCCTGATTGCTGGTGTGTGTGCTCTCCTAACCGCAGACCTGCCATCTCACCTTTCAGCAAGTAAGTCCAGGGGGGCGAGGCCTTGAGCCCAGCTCCGTACCATCCAGGCAGAATCCAATGCTGCCAGGAACCCCCGTGCTATACCTGTCCCCATGGGCCAGAACGGCTAACACACACGCAAGCAGACACACACGCACATTACAACCATATGCTACTTACAACAGAATTACTTTCAGAGGATTGCTGACATTAACATTCTTCTACTCTCCCTCCCCCTCTTCCTCTCCCTCGCTCCTCACCTCCAGAAGGCTGTCTCCCACCAGCGTGACCAGTAGATGGTGTCCGTGTCTCTGTCTGACCAGTGCGGCGTTCTCTGACGCGTACATACAGGTGAAGTCAAACAGGGCAACGTCCGGCTGCCCGTAGTGGTTCATGGCAAAGTCCAGGGACGGCAACTGGTGATTGGTGGAGAAGTCCGCGGCCTCGCGCGGGCGTAGGCCAGCAGTGCATTCTGGTCCACGTTTCCCCGTGAGAGAAGTGTTTCTGTGTCTGCATAGTCCTGATAGGTATGACACAGTAAACAACAGTACAATAGAATACAGTCAATGTTTGAACAATAACACAGTTATATAGTCAATATCAGGGCAGTAGAGAGCAGTGAGATCAACATGAGTAAAATAACAATATAGTCAATGCAGCTGTATCAGTGTGTGTATGCGTTGTTTTATGTTGAAACTTTTCTTTTCTTCTTTTTGCCCCTTTTTCTCCCCAATTTCCTGGTATCCAATTGGTAGTTACAGTGTTGTCCCATCGCTGCAACTCTCGTACGGACTCGGGAGGGGCGAAGGTCAAGAGGCATGCGTCCTCCGAAACACGACCCTGCCAAGCTGCACTGCTTCTTGACACACTGCTCGCTTAACCCGGAAGCCAGCCGCACCAATGTGTTGGAGGAAACACCGTACAACTGTTACCCGCAGAATGACTCCTTTCTCCAGCAGACTCTGCTTCTTAGCCGTCATCACAAAGTAGTGCGTGTCGTCCTTGTAGTACACTATATTCTCCAGGTCCACTCCCGTGGCGTCCCGTAGCTCCTGAAAGAACCTCTGGTTAAAGATGAAGGCCACTCCGCTGATCTCCTCCACCTTGGCCTCAGCCGTGGTGTTTCGGTTCATGAAGTTAGCTGTGACGGCAATGGCCAGCTTGCCCCGGAACTCCTTACGCCTGAACCCTGATTGGACACATGGGAGACAGGATGTGATTGCAAACAGGAATTCTGGGATCAGAGGTCTAGAAAAAAGTCCCTTCCCATAAACGCATTTACTAAGAAATGTGTTCTTTCAGTGATGGGAGGTCAGACTGATGCTGCCTGAGATCTGTTGCTGTTTCGGTTCAGTGTTTCAGTAGGTGCTACTAGATGGTTTACCTGGCAGCGTGTTCCGTCGGCCATCAGCTCCGATCACCACGTCACACTGCAGTGTGTTAATAGGGTGAGACTTGGGTTTCACCTCCACCCTCCAGCCTACCTCTGAGGCACACACACACACACACATAAAGGCATTATATACACACACACACACACACACACACACACACACACACACACACACACACACACACACACACACACACACACACACACACACACACACACACACACACACACACACACACACACACACACACACACACACGCGGTTGGTCTTACTGTGTTGCTCCTGGTCCGCAGGTGGCTCCACCAGTCCCTTGAACTCTACGTTGACATGGACTTCCACCCCCAACAACAGAGCTACCTTTAATAACATCAACTGTAGCTGCCGTATACCTACAGAGAGAGAGAGAGAGAGAGAGAGAGAGAGAGAGAGAGAGAGAGAGAGAGAGAGAGAGAGAGAGAGAGGGGGAAAAAAATAGGGTATAATGAGAGAGAGGATTCTCTAATGAACATTGAAGCCCCATAGCTGTAACCATGGAGGCTCAGGGGTCAAGTGTCAGGGATCATTCCATACTCACTGATGTGGTCAATGGCTCCAGCACAAAACTTGCCGTAGAACTTCTTGGCCCCGAGGCCCCTGAGGTCGTGGATGGTGAAAGGCCAGAGGTGAAGGACGTTGTTCCTGGAGAAGGCATCTCTCTTCTCCAGCAGCACTACTCTGGCCCCCAGGAACCCCAGCTCTACTGCTGTACGCAGACCACATGGCCCCGCCCCGATGATCACACACTGGGAGAGGGAACAGCTGGGATGAGAAGCTAGAAATGTACACACTTAAACATGCACACGCTGTGCAGCCTGTGTATTTGAAAATGTTAAATACCAGATTCTAAATTACTAATAAATACCGTGGTGTTGGCACAGACACGGCCCTTCCCGTACTCGTGGTGGGCCGCCCGTTTGTCCAGTTTGGCCCACAGCGCGTTGGCCTTCCAGTAGCTGAGGCGTTCTTTGAGGGTGTGGTAGAAAGGCCTCTGCGGCTGCGTTGGGGAGCATGGCTGTGGCTGAGTGTGTGTGTGTGTGAGCTGAAGGTGCTCACACAGCAGGTTGAAGGCACGGAGCGTCGTTCTGCAGGTAGATGCCTGGACAAACTCATCAAATAGAACCTGGGCGTGGCCCTCCTTCTCCGCCTTCTCCGCCTCCTGGGCCTCGTCGCCCACGGCAACGCCGGCAGCAGCAGGGCACCCTGGGAACTCCATCTCAGCTTCCTGTTCTGGGCTCTTTCATTGGCTGCCTGGAAAGAGAGAAAAGACAGAGAATATTCCAGACTGACTCCCCATGTAGAATCCATGCCTAATAGCCAGTTTGTTGAGTTATCATTCCAATTCCTTGTTGCGCCAATGACAGCAATGGAGTTGGCATTTGCAAAAGCACAAACAGATATGGGACCAGGCTACATGCGTAATCAATTGCTTATAAAACATGTCTAAGTTTGCAAGTAGCCTACTGTGTGTGTGTGTGTGTGTGTTTGGATTAAGGTGTTCTCTGTCTGAGCTGGCTGCATATCAGAGGTTAGGTCCCCTGCTGGGAGGTAGGGCCAGAGATGTTCTTATACTGTTAGATCCCGGATAAACCAGCTCTCCATTCTGTGCACTGGGCTTATGGGTAATGAAGTATATCCGCTGCTGAGACTCTGGTTGTCACACAATCAAAGCCCTCAGAAAAGTGTACTATATCCTGCCATTGCATTATATTCAGTGCACTTAGGTGTGTGAACATAAAGTGCATTATACAGTGTATTTCTGTATGGTATAATCATCCATAATTATCTCATATAATTTGAATACATTATCAACATATTACCTTTTTACACAATAAAAACATAGGGTGTATAAGGAGGTAGAATATTTGCCCACGTCCCATGACTGGGACAATAACCAAAGCAGTCACCAGACAATACAAAGAGAAAGCGGGAGGGAATGTGTGTGGTTGGGGGGTGAGGTGGGTGGGGGGGTGGGGACACAATGCACTTCATACATAGTGGATCCATCCGCACCAAGCACCAAGTGAAACCCACACACATACTCCATCACCCACACAAACTCCAACGTCAGCATAGCAGGGGAGATGTACAGTAGAGTAGTTTATTAGATTGAATTAGAAAATGTGATAGATGCTCTACTAATCCCCCAAAGGGAAATAAACAGCACCAAATAACCACACACGACTAAAAACCTTACATAAATAATATACTATCCATTTTAGATGAGTCTAAGTGCATTGGACATTCTACATAATTACCTTGCACATCAAAAAGCTTTCATTCTTTCAGGATTGTCTGTCCATTATGTCCACACAATACTTTCTAGATAACACATTCAAGTACACACACATACACACATTGACAGAAGAACACACACAAACTGCTGTGTAGGACTTACTGTATGCTGTGTTGTCGTCTGGCCTGTATAGACATTATCACTCTCCAGCTCAGCTACGGGTTGCCAGGTGTCTCTCAGAATTTGAATGTAAATCTATCTTCTGCCACAGAAACAACAGCCCACAAAGCTGCACTGCAGTAGCCTATACCGCAGCCTCCATTGTCTCTGTCTGTCCCCCTCCCTTCCTTATAGTGTGCTGTGCATTATGTTGATACCAAACTCTCCAAGTCTGTCTTTCTCGCTCTCTCACACCCAGACGCTTTTCTCGTCCAAGGTCAGGGAACAGCCAAGTACAGACTCCTCCCACACAACATGTTCACATAGGCTACAGTACACACACACACACACACACACACACACACACACACACACACACACACACACACACACACACACACACACACACACACACACACACACACACACACACACACACACACACACACACACACACACACACACACACCTAATCTCATGGTGTCCCGGGGAAACAGACTGGGCTCTAACAAGCTTAAAGAGGAGAGGGATCAGAAGAGAGAGATCATTCTGTAAGAACGTGGCGCTGAGGGAGAGAGATCCCGCTCATAGGCACACAAAAACAGAGTGGGTATGTGTGAACAGAACACACAGACAGAGGCCTATTTGTGCATATGGCCGAGACCCAAACCCTTCAGTGCTGTCAGAGAGAAGGGTTGGGTTATCCATTCTGGCTGTGTAGAGGTACCTGCACATGCCAGGTATAGGCCTACACATGACAGAGCAAATACACGTTTATAGGCCTACCCACAATTTTCAGCTTATGGTCATATGGAGATCTGCTCTGCTCTCTTTACTAACCCCAAATTAGCCATGTTTTTCATAGCTGAAGACCCAAGCCTGAGAGGGGAGGGCTTCATCTATAGCTATACACTGTGGCTAACCCCTGACCCCATGGCTTACGCTGCAGCTAATACCTGATCACCTTCACTGATCCAGACTATATTCCTAGTAGCTACTTCAGTATAATGCCCGTGCCACACCACACACACACGCCGCATGCACGCACCCCACTAAGCTGTGTGGGTGGTGTTACAGTCTAATTTGAACGTTAACCTCTCCATGACGTGGCTTCTCAATGTTTCCAACGAAACCCAACCAAGTGTCGCTCTGTTTGCTTAAGATTTGACATAACCCCATTGGATTAGAACTTTGTCTTATATATAGACATACCCCCTACAGGGTTATGTCACCATCTAGTGATGGGAAGTGAGACTGAATTCCCCTGCCTGACTAGTTATTTTCACTCGAGTGTCCACACTTTCTGAAATATAAATATCTAGATAATTCAAAGCACAACGACAGCTGTCGAAGTATAAAACTTGTAACGTGCAAATATACAATTACATGAATGTGTTGAGAATCCCATGTATACAGTCAGGAATTTTGCTGTGAAGAGAAAAAAGTGAATCGAATGAAATAAAGTAAGAAACCAAGACTTGTATATCACATATACAGTATTATCTTAATTTCACACAATAACACAGACAGTGTCGTACCAGTAGTGCTCGTCCCTTTGTCTCGATAGACAGTAGAAAGGCTCCAAAACCCATTCCAAGAGAACGCACTGCAGTTGGGTACACCTGAGAGACAGAAGAAGTCATCAGACACACACAGTATACACCTGAGAGACAGAAGGAGTCATCAGACACACACAGTATACACCTGAGAGAGGCCTATACAATACATTGTTATACACTAACAGTATATCTATGGATGGAATGTAAAGTTGTGTCCACATACCTCTGCAGTATAAATATAAACCACATTGAAACTCATTGAGACCAGACACCTGATCAAGAACAGCAGAATGGTAAAACCAAACCTGGAAAGAGAGAGAGCGAGAGGGCGACAGAGAGAGAATCTCATGAGCAAAAGTATTGATACTGTATTTGAAATTGGTGACAAAATAAAACAATCAACCCCCCCAGAGTGGGTTTACGGCGTATACATAGTAGAGCAGACGTTAACCAGCATGAAGAACAGGGCTGCCATGAGCTCCAAGAGAACCATGCTCAACTTCTTCCCAAACACATTCAACAGGCATATATTCAAAGGGATGACTGGAGACAGAGAGACAGAGAGAGAAAGAGACAGAGAGAGAGAGACAGGGAGCGAGCACAAAAACAAATCAGACTTGTACACGAACATTACCATTATTCAGATAGCAAAACAAAAGAGTGTGAATCTGACCTCACGTGAATCTGACCCCCACTGTACACACACGCACACATGCACACGCACACATGCATGTGTAACAGGGTTTCCACATGACACTGCAGAAATGTGTATTTCTGCTGGTTGGTTGAATTACATATCAATTATGCCATTGGTTACGCATGCAGAGATTGCGAATGAGAATTCCCTCCAGTCTGATATTGACGTACTATATTCTATTTTCATATTTACGAGTTCACTATGTACATGTCCTGATGTGTTTGTGTGATATATATATATATATATATATATATACACATACATATATATATACAGTACCATTCTCTCAAACACCTCCATGAAGTAGTCACCTGCAATGCATTTCAATTAACAGGTGTGCCTGAGGAGCAACAGGACATTAGTGTCTAGTTTGAGAATCAGCTTCATTAAATAGTACCCTCAAAACACCAGTCTCAACGTCAACAGTGAAGAGGCAACTCCGGGATGTTGGCCTTCTAGGCATAATTGCAAAGAAAAAGCCATATCTCAGACTGGCCAACAAAAAGAAAAAATTAAGATGGGCAAAAGAGGAACTCTGCCCAGAAGGCCAGCATCCCGGAGTCGCCTCTTCACTGTTGAGACTGGTGTTTTGCGGGTACTATTTAATGAAGCTGCCAGTTGAGGACTTGTGAAGTGTCTGTTTCTCAAACTAGACACTCTAATGTACTTGTCCTCTTGCTCAGTTGTGCACCGGGGCCTCCCACTCCTCTTTATATTCTGGTTAGAGCCAGTTTGCACTGTTCTGTGAAGGGAGTAGTACACAGCGTTGTACGAGATTTTCAGTTTCTTGGCAATTTCTTACATGGAATAGCTTTTCTCAGAACAAGAATAGACTGATGAGTTACAGAAGAAAGTTCTTTGTTTCTGGCCATTTTGAGCCTGTAATCAAACCCACAAATGCTGATGCTCCAGTTACTCAACTAGTCTAAAGAAGGCCAGTTTTATTGCTTCTTTAATCAGGACAACAGTTTTCAGCTGTGCTAACATAATTGCAAAAGGGTTTTCTAATGATCAATTAGCCGTTTAAAATTATGAACTTGTATAAGCTAACACAATGTGCCATTGGAACACAGGAGTGATGGTTGCTGATATTGGGCCTCTGTACGCCTATTTAGATATTCCATATAAAAATCAGTCGTTTCCAATAGTCATTTACAACATTAACAATGTCTACACTGTATTTCTGATCAAATTGATGTTATTTTAATGGACCAAAAAAAATTGCTTTTCATCAAAAAGCAAACTTTTGAACAGTATTTTTTACATTACATTTTTCTCGTGGGCCGCCCCCCCTTGACCTAGATAGACCATCAGACACACTCATTCCGACACAGATTGTTACAACCGATATAACAGTTCCAGAAGATTGAATCTATATTTCATCCCATAAACCTGTAAAGGGACAGACCTTCCAGCATCCATATCTATCGGCCACGTATCCACTCAGCACTCCACACACCATGAACCCCCGCAAACACCATCTGAGACAGAGACAGACAGAGACAGACAGATAGAAAGTTGTATAATATACATGTGTAATAGGTCTACCACATATTTAAAACCTAGCTGCATGCTGATTGGTGTATTTCCTCACAATGGAGACCAGAGCCACCTCCCAGTCGTCCAGATGCCACTCACAACGGATCTCAGAAGACACCACGGCCAGCAACATGAACTCCATTGCCTCCGCTATCTACACTCATGCTGGCACTGACCATAGCCCACCCAACTACCTCATCCCCATATTGTTATTAGTATTTTTTTGTACTTTTTTAAAACACTTTTTTGTTGTTGCTCTTTTGCACCCCAATATCTCTACTTACACATCATCTGCACATCCATCACTCCAGTGTTAATGCTAAATTGTAATTATTTCGCCACTATGGCCTATTTATTGCCTTACCTCCCTAATCTTACTACATTTGCACACACTGTACCTAGATTTTTCTATTGTGTTATTGACTGTACGCTTGTTTATCCCATGTGTAACACCGTGTTGTTGTTTTTGTCGCACTGCTTTGCTTTATCTTGGCCAGGACGCAGTTGTAAATGAGAACTTGAACTGGCCTACCTGGTTAAATAAAGGTGAAATAAAAATAAAAATAAATGTTAAAATGGTGATGAACAACAGAACATGGAAGCGACCAAAGCCGATGGTCTCCACCGCCTCCTCCACACTGTACGTCTGTGGCTCTGAAACACAAGGTCAAAGTCCAAATCCCACATACACACTTCACCCCCACATTATCCCTTCCCAGGGATATGACCAAACATGACCAAACACTTTACCTACTGGGTGGTTTATGAGCGGTGCTCACCTTTGACCTCTTGGTGAGGGTTGTTGACCTCTTGGTAAGGGCTATTGAATTGTTGGTAAGGTGCTGTTGACCTATTGGGGATGGTTATTGACCTCCATCTCCACTTCCTCTAGCTGGATGGCACTAACCAGCTGAGTCTTCATGGAGGACCTCCTCGGTCTCCCTACACTGCCCATAGACACTGCAGTCTACACCATCACCATACTATTAATCTAATATATTATGCCCATACTGTAACATTACCTCAACAATCAACAAACTGGCCACCCCACCACTGTTTTGGGATGGGGCTAGAAAAATGTAACCACTTAATAGACAGAGCTATGGATGCAAGGACTGACCGCCCATGAGATCAAAATTATAGTTTTAATAACGTTTTGAGGCTATACAGTTGTTTCACAATTACATTGTTTAAAAACAATGGAGTTAAACAACCCAATTTTGAATTCTGAGGGGGTCAGTTGAACTAAGCTCATGAAGCATGTCTAAGTTATACTCTTTAAGAATCAATGAGCTTTAAAGTGCAAAAATAGAAGTAGTAGTCGCAAATTGGCCCTTTAATATTATACATAATATGTCCTGCCAAAAACCTACCACAACATAACATCGTCACCTGCCCATACTGTATCACCACCAACAATATTAAGTCTACCTGTCAACTAGCTCTCAAGAACCCAAGGGGGCCCAAGTGGGTTTACAGCTTCCCTCTCTTGGATTCTCAGCTTAACATAAGGACCACAGCTGACTCCATGTTAAATACAATCCCGACACTGTGTTATAACGTTTAGAAACGTTAAAATAAACCCACAACTACAAATATTTGGCAAAGTTTGAAATGCTAAACAAAAGCTACAGAACGTTATCATACATTGAGCAAGCAGCGCATTGATTTATTATGCGAAGTTAACCGCACATCAATAATAAGGCACAAAGTAAAATATGCGGCAAATGACACCACTGCGGGGAAACACTGTTACCTGCTTTTTGTGATGAATTCGCAACTTTTTTTGAAGAAGTCTATATTTGTCATGAAGAATAACTTTTCATATATTGGCCATCTTGAGAATCAATTTCAATGCAGAAACTCGGCCAGTTCTGCCCACCTTGGGACAGGATTTTAGATCCCGCCTATAAACCTCTGTAACCTACATATGCTAATCAGTATTCAAATATTGTAAAAGGAAATAAACAACCCTACTCAAACTGATATCGGTTACCCAGAAGTAAAATGATCGCGAAAGTTTGTCACTCCCTTTTCTGTCCACGAGATATTATATTCAAACAGGACTACCCAATGAGAATTACTACTTGCCTTGGACATAAATATATTTTAGCCTACCTGGTATTGTTGAGGAGATAGATTGAGTGGAAGGATATCTGCCGGTGTGTATGGGTGAGAGCGAAACTACAGGGGAGAGGTAGGGTTGCAGATTCTGGGTTGACAATAGTTGAGGCATTATTCAGTCAGGTTTATCCTGTTGTTTCTCTCCGTCTCTCTGTGTGTGTGTGTGTGTGTGTGTTTGTTGGAAGATGAAGGGGCTGAAGGGTTAGGTATCAGTTATCAGAATGGTGCAAAACTAAACAGGGAGACTTCTGTTCCACAGCTGCACTCACCTGTACGCCCTAGCCAATCTTCACAAAAAAAGGTACCAGCAACTAAAATACAATTATTTTTTAACTTTTGGAGAGAAAAAAACGAAGACAGCAAAGACTGGCTTTAAACACATAATTTCTTTAATGTTTGATTTACACATCATTCAGACTCTATACACCACAGGGATGCAGCTCAGAGGGAGAGAGGAGAAAGAGAGGGATAGAGAGAGAGAAGGGGAAGGAGGGGAGAGAGCGAGGGGTATGAAGAGTGGGAGGGTGAGAGAGAGCTGTAAAACAGGTAATGGTGGTGTGCCTGCCCGGCAACATTGCAGACACATGCCAGACATCACAACAGCTGGATAGGTGTTTAACATATCAGTTAACCACAACATGTGATATAGAAATGTGATGCCCGACTGAGCAGTCGTTGATACAATGCAACGTCTGTGAATTTAGTCGGGCAGGAACCCCACCCTTGTCTGACATTTAACACATCTGAGCGTCTACTACACTGTCGAAGATACGCCCCAGGGTGTGGCCTATAGATGGGCCCGCCCCAGTCTCAAGAGCAGACAAAACACATACCCTCTGGGGACAGAGAGACAGATGTACGATCTCAGGGCGTTAGGGCCAACAACACACCTGCTCCGACACTCTGGAGACACAGAGAATCACAGATCTATAAAACACAGAACTATGAAACAATCAGGAGGTGCTGCAGCTACTCAAAGTCCAGAGTTTGAAGTGAATCCTATCTTTTTTAGACAGGAATATCAAATTCTGAGAGTGTGTGTTTTCCATGTTGGCAGTGTGTGTCTGTGCTCCCCATGTCGGTATAGGCTGTGTGTGAGATGCTGTTAGACTGAGGAGACATCAACACACTCCAACCCCCTGTACAGAGGGAGTGAAGGGTCTGTTCCTGTAAGTTACTTAGTAGCACCAGGTGAATCGGTTTGTCGTCCGCACACACATCTCTGTGACTCCACTCTGTGTATAGTCCCACAGCCTTATTGACAGGTGCCAGGTCCAATCAGGAAGGTTTATGAGTCCCAGCAGATGAATTGGTCCACAGGGAAGGTGCGCGAGTCCTTCTGTTGAACGGTTGTCCATATAATTGAGCAATCACAGACAAAATAGTTTGACATATTTTACGCTTATATTTATTTTATATACTGTATTTATTGTTATATCAATTTTCATTTAGGTTCAAAAATATTATTAGAAAAGGCAAAACAAGAGTATAACAGAATGACACTTACATAGTGCATCTTTTCTACTGCTTGATTATCATGATGTATTATGTGCTTGGATGGATCAGGTTTGGATGGCACTGTATAACACTCCTCGCTCTTTACTTGTGTGTTACAACTCTTCAGTTTAACTTTTGTTTGAAACATTTTTTTGTACTTATTTAGCAGAATGCCTGAGAGAAGACAACAACAACTGTCACATCACTAATAGCTAGCTAGCCAAGCCTCAAACATAGTCAACATGCTGTAGATAGCTAGAGCACAGAGCAGGATGGGCAAGCCTTCTCTTGCCTGCATAAACCCACACATTACAGACCATTGACCAAACCCAATACAATAAGACCTCAGAGAAAACAGCCTGAAGCAGAGATGGAAGCCAGCCATGCAGCCATACCACCAGCAGATGGAGACAAAGAGCACTGCATAACCACCACCAAACCCATCAACTGCTACAGTATAGTATGTCCATTTGTCCTAAATGGCTTTGTTTCCTAAATCCACCTCTTGAGAGGTTCACCTTTACATCCATTTGGATAATAGTTGACTAACGAAAGGAGATAAGGAGAGGAAGCAATTTTGGGGAAATTTGATATTTTTTTCACTCGCTATAAACCATCCCATCAAAATTCCAAAATTCATTTTTTTTTGCATTACCTTATGTCAATGTTGTGTAAAATCATTCCTACTTCAATCTTACATTTCACAGGTAGCCTATTTTCTGTGGTTGTCAAGCATGAGTGGTTTTCCAGCTCTTCCCACCAAGAGAAACACTATCACAATTTGACACAGTCAATCGTCACCACAGAAACGCCTTTGTTCTGTGAGAGTTCTGCCGCAGAAAGTCACATTGGTGGTGGATGGGATAGGTTAGCCCCATGTCAAATCTTTTGACACCTACTGAAAAGCGCTATATATACACGTTATATATCTGCAACGCATAATCACATTTCTTTTCTCCATTTTTGTACCATCAACACATGCTAAGCTATGCTATGTTAAGCGACGTCTCCACTGCGATAAACAACGTTATGATCAGCTCCACGGCAACAGTGAGCGCAAACACAGGAAGAATACAGCCATAGAACATCCAAACAGTATTGGTCTTTGGTCAAAATAAAGGAATTAAAGTATACTTTCAGAGCAATAAAAAATAAATACAATACTCCATTGGTCACCCTTATAAATTCATATTGTGCTCATTTGGGATTTTTACATCTCTTTACATATAATATTTTCATTTTTATATACTTTTTTCATCTATATATTCAAGTCCCCTATGCCCAAAGTATACTATACTCCAAGTCTCCAACTCTCTCTACAGTGCAAGACCTCACCAATATGGCTGATGAATGGAGAAGACCTCACCAACATGGCTGATGATGAATGTATGTTGAAGGCAATGCGTGGTTAACTTAATGACAGGAGACATTACGCTGAGGTTTAGCACCACATACAGGAGGTCAGGAAGGGTAGAGACAGCCCCTCTCACGGAAGCACTTCTATGGGACTCTGAAGATGGGACCCCGTCCAGTGGAAACACTGTGCTGTAGAATGAGGAACCTTTACAGAGAGAAGAACCCTTTAAAGAACAGTGATGTTATTGTTGTAAGGAAATCGTATCTGTTGCAGACTGGCTGAGTCTTGTTCAGACCAGCTTATGAACAGCAGTGTAAGCCTCTTTAGACCAGTTTAGGGCAAGTGGTTCTGACTGTTTCAAACTAGTTTGGGGTAGTGGTTCCGATTGGTCCATACTTGTTTAGGATGAGTAGTTTAAACTGTTTTGGACCAGTTATGGGGTAGGGGCTCACACTGGTCTAGGAGTAGCTGCCGGTCACAGCAACCTGTTTCTGGGCGAGTCGTCGTAGCTCCTCCCTGATGGCCTTGATGAGGGAGGCGGAGCTTTGGGCTGAGGGGGAGGACTCGTCTAGGGGGAACTCTGGAGTGGGAGGGGCCAGGAGCATCGGGGGGACAGAATGGTCTCCCAGAGTGGAGCTGGGCATCTGAAACACAGCGGAGGAGGAGAACTCAGGGAACGACAGCACCTAGAGAGAGAGATAGAGACAGGGTAAGAGCGAGAGAGAGAGATAGGATGAGAGAGAAGGCAAGAGAAAGAGATCAAATACAGTCAATCATAGGTCATACAGTCAATAACAAATGAGGTAAGATTAGGGAGGTAAGGCAATAAATAGACCGTAGTGGCGAAGTAATTACAATTTAGCAATTAAACACTGGAGTGATAGATGTGCAGAAGATGAATGTGCAAGTAGAGACACTGGGGTGCAAAGGAGCAAAAAAAAGAAATAACAATATGGGGATGAGGTAGTTGGATGGGCTATTTACAGATGGCTATGTACAGGTGCAATGATCTGTGAGCTGCTCTGACAGCTGATGCTTTAAGTTAGTGAGGGAGATATGAGTCTTCAGCTTCAGTGATTTTTGCAATTCGTTCCAGTCATTGGCAGCAGAGAACTGGAAGGAAAGGTGGCCAAAGGAGGAATAGTCTTTGAGGGTGTTATAGATTTTATGTTTTGATGACTAAATGTTTGTACTTAATACTAAGAACATTCCATTCTGAAAATGTATGCAATAGAGATAGGGTTACAAGACAAATGGTAGTCCAATGAACGTGTGTGTGTCTAGATATTAACTTTGTGTGGAACAAGCTGGTATGACTTCATTTAGGGGGTGTCTGGGAGAACAAAGAATTATTTGATTCTACCAGACACATGTGAAATGCTCCCGTCCTTGAAGACAGGAGAGATAGTTAACAGAACCGCCCAAGTTTGACTTATGTGCAAAGATTGTGATAAAGAATGAATGGGTACTGTGGGAAGACACTATTTTCTTGGAGAGGGTGGGGGAAGTGGTGGGAATTTTGTATCTTTGTATTTCAACATTGTACCATATAAAAGACTGTGTACACCTTTTAGAGCTCAGAGCTCTCCCATGAATAAATAATCCACATTTGACCATTATAGATTGGGCCTCTGTTTGTCTCATTTCAACCAGTATCTTACAAATACTGGGTAACAGACAGAGTTTGTTTAATTGAAGTTCAGTTTATGAACATAGAGAACGAAATTTCTATAACAGAGGGTGACCAGTGAAATATACCTGCTGGAGCACGTGCTACTGGTGGGTGCTGCTATGGTGACCAGTGAGCTGAGATAAGGCAGGAATTTACCTAGCAAAGACTTATAGATGACTTGGAGTCAGTGAGTTTGGCGACAAATATGAAGTGAGGGCCAGCCAATGAGAGCATACAGGTCGCAGTGGTGGGTAGTATATGGGGCTTTGGTGACAAAACGGATGGCACTGTGATAGACTGCATCCAATTTGCTGATTTAGAGTGTTGGAGGCTATTTTGTAAATGACATCGCCGAAGTCAAGGATCAGTAGGATAGTCAGTTTTATGAGGGTATGTTTGGCAGCATGAGTGAAGGATGCTTTGTTGCGAAAAAGGAAGCTGATTCTAGATTTAATTTTGGATTGGAGATGCCTAATGTGAGTCTAGAATGAGAGTTTACAGTCTAACCAGACACCTAGGTATTTGTAATTGTCCACATATTCTAAGTCAGAACCTTCCAGAGTAGTGATGCTGGACGGGCGGGCAGGTGCGGGCAGCGATCGGTTGAAGAGTATGCATTTAGTTTTATTTGCATTTAAAAGCAGTTGGAGGCCACGGAAGGAGAGTTGTATGGCATTGAAGTTCGTCTGGAGGTTAGTTAACACAGTGTCCAAAGAAGAGCCAGAAGCATACAGAATGGGGTCGTCTGCGTAGAGGTGGATCAGAGAATCACCAGCAGCAAGAGTGACATCAATAATGTATACAGAGAAAAGAGTCGGCCCGAGAATTGAACCCTGTGGCACCCCCATAGAGACTGCCAGAGGTCTGGACAACAGGCCCTCCGATTTGACACACTGAACTCTGTCTGAGAAGTAGTTGGTGAACCAGGCGAGGCAGTCATTTGAGAAACCAAGGCTGTTGAGTCTGCCAATAAGAATGTTGTGATTGACAGAGTCGAAAGCCTTGGCCAGGTTGATGAATACGGCTGCACAGTATTGTCTTTTATCGATGGCGGTTATGATATCGTTTAGGACCTTGAGCGTGGCTGAGGTGCATCCATGACCAGCTCGGAAACCAGATTGCATAGTGGAGAAGGTATGGTGGGATTCGAAATGGTCGGTGATCTGTTTGTTAACTTGGCTTTCGAAGACCTTAGAAAGGCAGGGTAGGATAGATATAGGTCTGTAACAGTTTGTGTCTAGAGTGTCTCCCCCTTTGAAGAGGGGGATGACTGCGGCAGCTTTCCAATCTTTGGGGATCTCAGACGATACGAAAGAGAGGTTGAACAGGCTAGTAATAGGGGTTGCAACAATTGCGGTGGATCATTTTAGAAAGAGAGGGTTCAGATTGTCTAGCCCAGCTGATTTGTAGGGGTCCAGATTTTGCAACTCTTTCAGAACATCAGCTATCTGGATTTGGGTGAAGGAGAAATGGGGGAGGTTTGGACAAGTTGCTGTGGGGGGTGCAGGGCTGTTGACCGAGGTAGGGGTAGCCAGGTGGAAAGCATGGCCAGCGGTAGAAAAATGCTTATTGAAATTCTCAATTATCGTGGATTTATTGGTGGTGACAGTGTTTCCTAGCCTCAGTGCAGTGGGCAGCTGGGAGGAGGTGCTATTATTCTCCATGGACTTTACAGTGTCCCAGAACCTTTGGGAGTTTGTGCTACAGGATGCAAATTTCTGTTTGAAAAAGCTAGCCTTTGCTTTCCTAACTGCCTGTGTATATTGGTTCCTGACTTCCCTGAAAAGTTGCATATCGCGGGGGCTATTCGATGCTAATGTAGTACGCCACAGGATGTTTTTGTGCTGGTCAAGGACAGTCGGGTCTGGAGTGAACCAAGGGCTACAGTGGGGAAAAAAAGTATTTAGTCAGCCACCAATTGTGCAAGTTCTCTCACTTAAAAAGATGAGAGAGGCCTGTAATTTTCATCATAGGTACACTTCAACTATGACAGACAAAATGAGGAAAACAAATCCAGAAAATCACATTGTAGGATTTTTAATGAATTTATTTGCAAATTATGGTGGAAAATAAGTATTTGGTCACATACAAACAAGCAAGATTTCTGGCTCTCACAGACCTGTAACTTCTTCTTTAAGAGGCTCCTCTGTCCTCCATTCATTACCTGTATTAATGGCACCTGTTTGAACTTGTTATCAGTATAAAAGACACCTGTCCACAACCTCAAACAGTCACACTCCAAACTCCACTATGGCCAAGACCAAAGAGCTGTCAAAGGACACCAGAAACAAAATTGTAGACCTGCACCAGGTTGGGAAGACTGAATCTGCAATAGGTAAGCAGCTTGGTTTGAAGAAATCAACTGTGGGAGCAATTATTAGGAAATGGAAGACATACAAGACCACTGATAATCTTCCTCGATCTGGGGCTCCACGCAAGATCTCACCCGTGGGGTCAAAATGATCACAAAAACGGTGAGCAAAAATCCCAGAACCACACGGGGACCTAGTGAATGACCTGCAGAGAGCTGGGACCAAAGTAACAAAGCCTACCATCAGTAACACACTACGCCGCCAGAGACTCAAATCCTGCAGTGCCAGACGTGTCCCCCTGCTTAAGCCAGTACATGTTCAGGCCCGTCTAAAGTTTGCTAGAGAGCATTTGGATGATCCAGATGAGGATTGGGAGAATGTCAGATGAAACCAAAATATAACTTTTTGGTAAAAACTCAACTCGTCGTGTTTGGAGGACAAAGAATGCTGAGTTGCATCCAAAAAACACCATACCTACTGTGAAGCATGGGGGTGGAAACATCATGCTTTGGGGCTGTTTTTCTGCAAAGGGACCAGGACGACTGATCCGTGTAAAGGAAAGAATGAATGGGGCCATGTATCGTGAGATTTTGAGTGAAAACCTCCTTCCATCAGCAAGGGCATTGAAGATGAAACGTGGCTGGGTCTTTCAGCATGACAATGATCCCAAACACACCGCCTGGGCAACGAAGGAGTGGCTTCGTAGAAGCATTTCAAGGTCCTGGAGTGGCCTAGCCAGTCTCCAGATCTCAACCCCATAGAAAATCTTTGAAAGTCCGTGTTGCCCAGCGACAGCCCCAAAACATCACTGCTCTAGAGGAGATCTGCATGGAGGAATGGGCCAAAATACCAGCAACAGTGTGTGAAAACCTTGTGAAGACTTACAGAAAACGTTTGACCTCTGTCATTGCCAACAAAGGGTATATAACAAAGTATTGAGATAAACTTTTGTTATTGACCAAATACTTATTTTCCACCATAATTTGCAAATAAATTAATAAAAAATCCTACAATGTGATTTTCTGGATTTTTTTTCCTCATTTTGTCTGTCATAGTTGAAGTGTACCTATGATGAAAATTACAGGCCCCTCTCATCTTTTTAAGTGAGAGAACTTGCACAATTGGTGGCTGACTAAATACTTTTTTTCCCCACTGTATATCTGTTCCTGGTTCTACATTTTATGAATGGGGCATGCTTATTTAAGATGGTGAGAAAAGCACTTTTAAAGAATAACCAGGCATCCTCTACTGAATGAATGAGGTCAATATCCTTCCAGGATACTCGGGCCAGGTTGATTAAAAAGGCCTGCTCGCTGAAGTGTTTTAGGGAGCGTTTGACAGTGATGAGTGGTTGTTTACGGATGCAGGCAATGAGGCAGTGATCGCTGAGATCTTGGTTGAAAACTGCAGAGGTGTATTTGGAGGGCAGATTATTTATTATGTTTACAGACAGATTATTTAACTTATAATTCACTGTATCACAATTCCAGTGGGTCAGAGGTTTACATGCACTAAGTTGACTGTGCCTTTAAACAGTTTGGAAAATTCCAGAAAATGATGTCATGGCTTTGGAAGCTTCTGATAGGCTAATTGACATCATTCGAGTCAATTGGAGGTGTACCTGTGGATGTATTTCAAAGCCTACCTTCAAACTCAGTGCCTCTTTGCTTGACATAATGAGATAATCAAACGAAATCAGCCAAGACCTCAGAAAAAACATTGTAGACCTCCACAAGTCTTGTTCATCCTTGGGAGAAATTTCCAAATGCCTGAAGGTACCACGTTCATCTGTACAAACAATAGTACGCAAGTATAAACACCATGGAACCACGCAGCCATCGTACCGCTCAGGAAGGAAGTGCATTCTGTCTCCTAGAGATGAACGTACTTTGGTGCGAAAGTGCAAATCAATCCCAGAACAACAGCAAAGGACCTTGTGAAGATGCTGGAGGAAACAGGTACAAAAGTATCTATATCCACAGTAAAACGAGTCCTATATCGACATAACCTGAAAGGCCGCCCAGCAAGGAAGAAGCCACTGCTCCAAAACTGCAATAAAAAAGCCAGACTATGGTTTGCAACTGCACATGGGGACAAAGATCGTACTTTTTGGAGAAATGTCCTCTGGTCTGATGAAACAAAAATGTTTGGAGGAAAAAGGGGGAGGCTTGCAAGCCGAAAAAACACCATTCCTACCGTGAAGCACGGGGGTGGCAGCATCATGTTGTGGGGGTGCTTTGCTGCAGGAGTGACTGGTGCACTTCACAAAATAGATGGCATCATGAGGATGGAAAATTATGTGGATATATTGAAGCAACATCTCAAGACATCAGTCAGGAAGTTAAAGCTTGGTCGCAAATGGGTCTTCCAAATGGACAATGACCCCAAGCATACTTCCAAAGTTGTGGCAAAATGGCTTAAGGACAACAAAGTCAAGGTATTGGAGTGGCCATCACAAAGCCCTGACCTCAATCCTATAGAAAATTTGTGGGCAGAACTGAAAAAGCGTGTGCAAGCAAGGAGGCCTACAAGCCTGACTCAGTTACACCAGCATTGTCAGGAGGAATGGGCCAAAATTCACCCGAAACGTTTGACCCAAGTTAAAAAATTTAAAGGCAATGCTACCAAATACTAATTAAGTGTATGTAAACTTCTGACCCACTGGAAATGTGATGAAAGAAATAAAAGCTGAAATAAATCATTCTCTCTACTATTATTCTGACATTTCACATTCTTAAAATAAAGTGGTGATCCTAACTGACCTAAGACAGGGAATTCTTACTAGGATTAAATGTCAGGAACTGTGAAAAAACTGAGTTTTAAATGTATTTGGCTAAGGTGTATGTAAACTAATTTGCGACACGAGCGGTGTGGTCAGCATGTCATGCTGTCCCTGTTGGTCATCATGTGGTCTGACTCACACTCTCTCTACTGGCTCCAGGTCTGGAGAAGTCCTGGTCTAAAGGCTGCTGGTTCCAGTTGGAGCCTGTCGGCCCAGAGACGCTGCGTCCCACCCCAGGGTACGCACTGATCCGGCTCGACAAGCCCACCTGAGTCAGGTGATGCAACTGAGCACCTGAGAACACAAACAACACACCATGTGTACACACAGTATACACTTACCATACACACATCAACCCCAATTAACACACACACACGAATCACACGCACGCACATTCGGCACCTTTACCTGTGCTCCCCCCCAACAGGCCGAGGTCTGGAGGAGGAGGGAGGCTCTTCATACTGCCCCCTGTTGGCATAGACAGACTCTTGCAGCTGCTGCTCTGCAGTAGCATAGGCCCCCGAACCCAGGCCCTGCCTGAAACACACACATACACCAGACTTTAGAAATGCTGACATTCACTGAATGTACTTCAGCTTGGGTAGTATAGTAACATCTGTCTCACCTCTGCAACAGGCCTTGTACTGACGAGGGAGACATCCCCAACTCTGCATATCTCTGGACAGGAAGAGGGGAGAGAACATAGAGAGAGAGAGGTGAGATATCGAGAGGAGAAACATGTGGATGCAAAAAAGTAACAAGGGGAGAGAGGGAAGGTGTGAGGTTGAGAGAGACAGTATGATTCATACTTCATAGAAGAGACCCTGGGAGTACACGCAAACACACACACACACTCTTACCGCAGAGAAGGGGCTGTGTGTGGGGGCTGCGGGGTAGGAGCCCCACTGGCGTGATGGGCGTGTCTGTGGGGAGGGAGAGGGGCTCGGCAGGGCGGGGCTGACCTGCGTGACCCCGACACTGACGCTGCCCTGGGAGGAGGGTGACACCAGGGCGAAGGCATCGTCCAATAGGGAGTGCATCTGTTGCCGCGCCTCCTCGATGGACGGCTGGGGGGGCACGTAGGGCGGCGGGGGAGGGGCGTAGTCAAACTCCTCGTCGTTAGGGGAGGGGCTGCCGTGGTCTGGAGGTAGATCCGGGTCCGACTGGAGGAGAGAAGAGGAGGAATAAGTGTGAGTGAGCGTGTATATGGTGTGTGTGTGGCCTACATGGTGAGACACACATACTATGCGCACCTACACACACACAAACACACACACTATTCACACCTGCACACACACACAGTATGCGCATAGTATGTGTGTCTCACCATGTAGGCCACATTGTTGAGTCCAGGGTATTTCCTGTAGGTGGCGCTGTGGTCTGTGAGCAGGCGGTCTCTGTCCGTCAGTCTGTCTGTGTCAGGCAGACTGCCATTCCCCTGCTGCCTCCGCCGGCCCCGAGGAGAGCGCCTCCCCCTGGCAGGGCAGGGAAACACATCGGCAAAGATTAGTCTCAGACACATTCATACACAGTCACACACACATCTAATTCAGTCACAGACACTAATACAGATCAGTCACACATATTCAGCATGACTTTTCAAGGGATGCAAATATCTTCTATCTAGAGTTCTATGCAGTAGAACTAAACGGAGAATCTTGATACAAAGAATGAAAACAACCTGATGGTAGTAGGAGGTACTTATGAAACAAGCTGATCTTAACCATGAGGTTAGACTGAGTATGTATTGTAGACCATCACCTCTTCCTGGATTCCCTTGGGGTGGTGGGCGAGGGGGGGTCAGTGTGCAGGATGCTGTCCATGTGGTCATGGGCTGAGCTGTAGAGGCGCTGGGGACACCCTCCCTGCCCCGCCTCCTCCTGCGCCTGCCCGAAGGCATCCAGGATGTCATCCATAGAGGGGAACTCACACTGGCCCCGCCTCTTAGCCCGCTGACGCAGCTTGTTCCTGTGGTGCTCGATCTCCGACTTATGTCTCAGAGCCACCTAGATAAACACACACACACACACACACACCACGATTTTAAGGAGTTTTAAGGTGTGTGTGAGTGAGTGTATTTGCCTGTGTGAGCTAGATGTGTGTGTAAGAGTGTATTCTCACCTCTGCGCTGACCTTCTCTGTGAGGGTGGGGCTCTGCGAGGGTTGTGGTGGGCTGGGCCGGGGCTGCATGGCAATCAACTGGACCTTGTTTGCCTGGCGACCCCTGCCGTCAGACGAGCCTCGGGACAGACGGTCCACGTGGTCAAAGATGGAGGAAGAGGAGAGTAACTCGTCTGGACCACTGCCTGCGGGAGGGACTGGGGAGAGGGAGAGGAGAGAGGGAGAAAGAGAGTAAGGTAAACTGTAGTAATACTGTAGTAGTAAACTGGGTTATTTCTGGCAAGCTGCAGCTTTACTGAACAACTCAACACAAAAGGAAGGACTTACCCATCTTATTCCTCCCTTTGATCCAGGCCAGAACAAAAAGAAAGGTGGCGAGAGAGAGGTAGATAGAGAGAGGGAGACAGAAGGGAGGGGGAGACAGGCATTATCACTTGGTGATCAGAGATTCATGTTCACATTGCAAGCTTTTTCTCCCCTCCTCCTCGGCTCCCTCCTCCTCCTCCACTCTCTCTCCATCCTGCATTCTTTCCAGCCCTCCTCTTTCCCTGTTCCCTTTCACTACCTCTTTCTCTCCTGTGGTTTCTCTCGCTCTCTCTCTCTCCCTCTGTTTCTCTCTTTGATGCAACTCCTTTAATCAGTTTATCTCCTGCTGAGTCAGTCCATAGCTCTCTAGGACACACGCACACACACACCACACACCACACACACATGAACACACTCTCACAATCTCTCCCTCTACCACTTATTCTCCTCTGTGTTTCAGCATGGGCGTTGTAGATAGAATAGTATACAGTTGAAGTCGGAAGTTTACATACACCTTAGCCAAATACATTTAAACTCAGTTTTTCACAATTTCTGACATTTAATCCTAGTAAGAATTCCCTGTCTTAGGTCAGTTAGGATCACCACTTTATTTTAAGAATGTGAAATGGCAGAATATTAGTAGAGAGAATGATTTATTTCAGCTTTTATTTCTTTCATCACATTCCCAGTGGGTAAGAAGTTTAAATACACTCAATTAGTATTTGGTTGCATTGCCTTTGAATTGTTTAACTTGGGTCAAACGTTTCGGGTAGCATTTCACAAGCCTCCCACAGTCAGTTAGGTGAATTTTGGCCCATTTCTCCTGACAGAGCTGGTGTAACTGAGTCAGGTTTGTAGGCCTCCTTGATCGCACACGCTTTTTCAGTTCTGCCCACAAATGTTCTATGAGTTTGAGGTCAGGGCTTGGTGATGGCCACTCCAATACCTTGACTTTGTTGTCCTTAAGCCATTTTGCCACAACTTTGGAAGTATGCTTTTAGAAGACCCATTTGCGACCAAGTCTTGAGATGTTGTTTCAATATATCCACATCCTTTTCCTTCCTCATGATGCCATCTATTTTCTGAAGTGCACCAGTCCCTCCTGCAGCAAAGCACCCCACAACATGATGCTGCCACCCCCGTGCTTCACGGTTGGGATGGTGTTCTTCGGCTTGCAAGCCTCCCCCTTTTTCCTCCAAACATAACGATGGTAATTATGGCCAAACAGTTCTGTTTTTGTTTCATCAGACGAGAGGACATTTCTCCAAAAAGTACGATCTTTGTCCCCATGTGCAGTTGCAAACCGTAGTCTGGCTTTTTTATGGCGGTTTTGGAATAGTGGGTTCTTCCTTGCTGAGCGGCCCTTGGCTGTGTGGTCCCATGGTGTTTATACTTGCGTACTATTGTTTGTACAAATGAACGTGGTACCTTCAGGCGTTTGGAAATTGCTCCCAAGGAGCTCTACAATTCTTTTCTGAGGTCTTGGCTAATTTATTTTGATTTTCCCATGATGTCAAGCAAAGAGGCACTGAGTTTGAAGGTAGGCCTTGAAATACATCCACAGGTACACCTCCAATTGACTCAAATTATGTCAATTAGCCTATGAGAAGCTTTGAAAGCCATGACATCATCTGGAATTTTCCAAGCTGTTTAAAGGCACAGTCAACTTAGTGTATGTAAACTTCTGACCCACTGGAATTGTGATACAGTGAATTATAAGTGAAATAATCTGTCTGTAAACAATTGTTGGAAAAATTACTTGTGTCATGCACAAAGTAGATGTCTTAACATACTTGCCAAAACTATAGTTTATTAACAAGAAATTTGTGTAGTGGTTGAAAAACAAGTTTTAATGACTCCAACCTAAGTGTATGTAAACCTCCGACTTCAACTGTACATGTAGAGATGACCTGATTCCTCATTCTAATCTACATGACAAAGAATCAAGTTTGTTCTATCATGGTACATTTCTATCAGAATTTTATGAATAAGGCCTTAGGTAAAGAGAAAGGGGCGTGTCTCTTGCCATTCTTGGGCGTTTTGTTTCGGTGCTGTTTCCCCTCGTGGGGCGTGGCCACATGTCTGGTGGTCTCCTCTGCAGACTCTCTGCCACTTGATTGGTCGCTACCTAACGAGTCACCATCTGACGGTGACAGTCTGGCCAATCAGAGAAAAACTGAGATTAGTGTGGGTTTGTGGATTAGTGTGAATGTATCCCTGCGTGTGGATGTGTTACCAACCTCCCCCTACGGCGGTTAGCGCGGGCAGCCTTGGTGGAGGAGCCCTTGGATTTGGGAGTGTTGACATCCCCTCCCTCAGAGGGGGTGGCCTCTTTGATGGGCACAGGGAGGGCACCAGGCTCCTGGATCACCATGATGTCATCCTTACTGTGCTGCCCCAGGTGGAGCTTGGCAAAGTCAAATCCCTTCACACTGGGAGCCTGCAGCTGGAGAGAGAGGGTGGATAGGGGGGATGGAGAGAAAGAGAGGGGAGACATAGAAAGAAAGAGAGAGAGAGGGGAGACAGAAAGAGAGAGAAAAAGGGGAGAAAGAGAGAAAGAGATGGGGAGGAAAGAGATAAGGGTGGAACAAGGAGAGATCCAAGCACATCAAGACATGTATGTATGCATGACTATAGCCTTATGCCATTCTCATTTTGATGCAATTCCAGACAGATAACAAATCACAGTTACCCATCGAGGTCGACCCTCTAACCCTTCACCCCTGCCCCTGACCTTCTGTCTCTGCTGGATGGTGTTGATGGCGTCAGGCTGGAACTCCAGCTTTTCCGAGCCACACAGTTTCCAGTAGAGGATGATGATGATGAAGATAGCCAGCAGGACAGGCACCACCACCCCCACAATCAGCCAGACACTGCTGCTCTTAGTCTCAGACGGGGGCACTGTCAGGGTCTCCACAGCTAAAGAAGACGAATACATTATGTACATATACAATCAGCTTACACTTTTATTTAAGCAATATGCTACTGTACATTAGGAAATGAGTGCAGCCAACCTACATGGGCTTACATTGCGAATCACTGAATAACATAGTTGAAGTCGGAAGTTTACATACACCTTAGCCAAATACATTTAAACTCAGTTTTTCACAATTTCTGACATTTAAGAATTCCCTGTCTTAGGTCAGTTAGGATCACCACTTTATTTTAAGAATGTGAAATGTCAGAATATTAGAGAATGATTTATTTCAGCTTTTATTTCTTTCATCACATTCCCAGTGGGTCAGAAGTTTAAATACACTCAATTAGTATTTGGTTGCATTGCCTTTGAATTGTTTAACTTGGGTCAAATGTTTTGGGCAGCATTCCACAAGCCTCCCACAGTAAGTTAGGGGAATTTTGGCCCATTTCTCCTGACAATGCTGGTGTAACTGAGTCAGGTTTGTAGGCCTCCTTGCTCGCACACGCTTTTTCAGTTCTGCCCACAAATGTTCTATGGGATTGAGGTCAGGGCTTGGTGATGGCCACTCCAATACCTTGACTTTGTTGTCCTTAAGCCATTTTGCCACAACTTTGGAAGTATGCTTGGGGTCATTGTCCATTTGGAAGACCCATTTGCAACCAAGCTTTAACTTCCTGACTGATGTCTTGAGATGTTGCTTCAATATATCCACATAATTTTCCTTCCTCGTGATGCCATCTATTTTGTGAAGTGCACCAGTCCCTCCTGCAGCAAAACATCCCCACAACATGATGCTGCCACCCCCGTGCTTCACGGTTGGGATGGTGTTCTTCGGCTTGCAAGCATCCCCCTTTTTCCTCCAAACATAACGATGGTCATTATGGCCAAACAGTTCTGTTTTTGTTTCATCAGACCAGAGGACATTTCTCCAAAAATTACAATCTTTGTCCCCATGTGCAGTTGCAACCAGTAGTCTGGCTTTTTTATGGCGGTTTTGGAGCAGTGGCTTCTTCCTTGCTGAGCAGCCTTTCAGGTTATGTTGATATAGGACTCGTTTTACTGTGGATATAGATACTTTTGTGCCTGTTTCCTCCAGCATCTTCACAAGGTCCTTTGCTGTTGTTCTGGGATTGATTTGCACTTTCGCACCAAAGTACGTTCATCTCTAGGAGACAGAACGCGTCTCCTTCCTGAGCGGTATGATGGCTGTGTGGTCCAATGGTGTTTATACTTGCGTACTATTGTTTGTACAGATGAACGTGTGTTATAGATGATTTTATATGATTTAAAATCTTTAATGATGACTAAATTAATTATAATCCTAAAATAATGAGATAACCAATAACCAGTACAATATTTTTATTTATGGCTTGGATGTGTGTGAAAAGGAGGAACCAGTGACAGACAGCATGTGATCACTGTGGAAACTGATAAGAGGAAGAAGACCTCTCCAGCCAGGGAGGGGAAAATACCGTTGGGCTTGTAATAAGATTGTGTAACATGTTACAGAACAAGATAATAAATGTATGTTTTGAAGTGGACAAGGAGGGACATATGTGACGCTATTTGTATGGACATTTATGATGCTATGTGTGACTATATAAACGAATGTGCATTGTATCTCAGCAGAATTCTCATGAATAAACAATTCTGGACCAATTGCAGATGTGGGGTTTTGTCTAAATTCTTTATTGACCAGAGCCTTACAACCTTTGGGAATTATTCAAAACTTGAGTGATAGTTTATGTCAATAATTGAGATAGCAAAATTCTCATGACAATTTGGTCCTTCGAGCCGGATCTCAATACCTATTTCTGTCTAGTTCCAGTGGACACCGAAAACCATGTGCACGGGCGGATCAGAGATCCGTGAGATAAAGACCTGACCTCTGAATTGAGGTTTTATTCAGGCTGGTGGGAGACTGGAACACGACAGAGACAGTGACGAGATCCAACCTATATTGCTTTTCCCAGTCTGCAAGAATAAGGTCAGTAATCTTTATTCATACATTTGGGAGTAGAATCCAATACTTGTTCTTGATATTTAAAATAATTGTAAAAACGTTGTTTGGAATACTGGTATCAGTGGAAGTTAATATGACCTAAATCTTAGGAATATTTGAGTATTGGTTAACCGTGTCCAAGAGTTTTGCGTTAGAGAAAGTTAGAAAATAACGAGTATTCTATGCTTACGAGAGACGGCACTAATGCCTCAACTAAAACCGGTATGCGTAAACAGGTCCGCAAAGACCTGGGGTACTGTGTACGCCAAAACTAAACTACCATAATAATTCTGAGACCTTTTAGATGGATAAGGTTGATTATTAAGAGGGGATATAAAAGAATAATTCGGAGACCTTTTAGATGGATAAGGTCGATTATTAAAAAGGGGATATAAAATAATAATTCTGAGACATTTAGACGGAACAGGTTGATTATTAAGAGGGGATATAAAATAGGTGTTGTGGGAAAAAAATATAAGTCAAGAGTGTGAGACCTAATATTGGCTTAAGAATTACATCTAATAATAAAATACAGAAAGTAGGAGAAGAGTGTATAAACCCTACCTAGGTGCTTGTAAGGAGACTATCAAAATATATTAGTGATATCAACATGGGAGGTAAATCATCAAAAGAGGTTCCCGAACTTATGGGAGATGAGAGACACATGGAATTAAAGGACAAAACAAATATAGACTATGGCCCAAGATGGAGAAAGAAATATGGGTTTGATGGGCGATTGGACGTAGATAAATTAGAGGCTATGATAAAACAGATACATAAGGAATGTGGCAACAAGAAAGAAAAACAGAAACAGGAGAGTTTGAGGACAGCCAGGGTGTGGCTCTTAGAAGCCCGAAAAAGAGTTGAGAGTATGAAAGAAAAAAAAAGAGTAAATACAGAAAAGGAGGCAGAAAGTAAAACATGTTCGCCGTCAGCGCCACCGGAGGAAGTGACTCCGGGAGTAGTGGGGGAAGACGGGACAGAGCAGAGTGAGGAGGAAGAAGAGGAGAGAGAGAGCCCAGTTGAGATATTAGTTAAAACTATACTAAAATTAGTACAGGATAAAGAAGGACAGACAGCTCAGTATCCCCTGGTAGAATTGCCAAACCTGAGGGCAGGCGATGATAATCAACCACCTACCGTCCAGGTATATAGAGCATGGATACAGAGAGACGTAGAGAGGGCAGTGGAAGGAATACCGCACCCCAAGACAGGGACGGCAGGTTTCAGAAGGGATCTTGAGGGACTTACAGCTAGCTTTAGGCTGAATACAGGGGAACTAGAAAGGGCAGTCAGATGTATGGTGGGGAAAGATTGGGCGGCGGTGAGGGGTGCTTGGACACCAGTTGATGCCCAGGGGGGTATTATCCAGTGGTCAGGGGACGAGGGATCCCCTTTTCGGGCAAAAGTGACAGAACTCTGTGCCAATTTGACTGAATATTACCACAGACATGCTGACTTTTCTAAGGTTACGGAATGCAAGCAAGGAGACAGCGAGACAGTCAGCCAGTACTTGGAGAGGTTGAAAGATGTTTTTAATGCCAACAGTGGCACTCCAGAGCCCCCTATGGGACCTGATCAGAATACCCCATATCACCAACAATTGAAGATAGCATTCCTTACTGGGATGCGTCCCGAAATAAGTAGGGAAGTTAAAAAGACCTTGGTGGGGTGGGGTATGGCGACTCTGGCAGAGGTCAAACGCTACGCAGTACACAATGAGCAGCATGGTAAGGCAGATAAGCGTAGAAAAGAGGAAAGAAAAGATGAGTTTATCATGGTGGTCAGAAGACAGGGCACTTCGCGAGGGACTGCCCAGCCCCCTGCGATTATTGTGGGAGGAAGGGACATATTCGCTGCGATTGCAAAAAGAAAGGGAAAGGAGAGAATGACAACAGGGGGAGGAAGAGAGAGAGAGAGATAGGCGCCCACAGCCAGACTCAGGGGGGGAGGAGAATGGGTCCTGACTAGATTCAGAGCCCGCAACCGTAGTAAGACAGGAGATGGAGGAGTGGTATGGGACGGACAATGGTGACAGTACTGACCATGACCAAGAGGGTGAAAATGATGTCTTAGACGAATTTGACCCTGAATGTGAAGTTTTTGAATTAGCAACCGTAGATTTGGCTTTAGCAGTGAGAGACCAACCATTTGATATATGGTTTAATGCATAAATACTAGTATATACAGACAATCAATGCGATTGCGGAGATCTTACTGAGGTGTGGGATTTAATTTGTATAGAAATATTTCATTTTAACATTTGTGAGAAACACCATTCTCTATCTACATTGTACTATTACCTTAGGAGATTATTGTTATCTCCTAAGGAAATTTAAAATATGTTTACTACTTGCGAAGGATGCAAAACAGGTACATTGCAGTTATTGACATATATGGCAGAGCAGGGCGATAAAGTAAGTAAAAGGAAATTTTAACAGTTATGGCAATCTGAAGTTATCTATCTAGGATATACCCTCACTCAGGAAGGCCGCACCCTAAATTTAACTAGGAAGCAGGCCATCCTGGAGGCGCCAAAACCTTTGACTAAGAAACAAATGATGAGTTTCTTGAGTGTAGGGCGTGGGTTCTACATTTTGCTTTATATACTGGGAAACTTAGTGATCTGATCTATGATAGGGCTATGGCAGCCAAAGATACAATTGAATTGACCTTTGAGGTTGAAGGGCAATTTGTTAAGATTAAACAGCTGGTGGTATCAGATATGGTTTTAGCATTCCCTAGAGATGACCGTCCGTTTGTAACTGAGTTGGAGAAAGTTGTGTTGCATAGGCCTGATTTTACAGATTTGCCATTGAGACATTATTTATAGATGGGTCTTCAAGGTAGAATTCAGACTACTCTGTGCAGCAGGCAGAAATTGAGGCCCTTATGTGGACATGTACATTGGGTAAAGGGAAAAGGGTTACCATTTATACAGATAGCGCTTATGCATTCAATACAGTTCATGTTTTCGCAGCTCGATGGAGAAATAGGGGGATGGTAACTGCTTTGGGTAAACCTATGATATATGTACAGCTAATTCTACATTAATTAGAAGCTGTTCTCCTACCAGACAAAGTATCTGCAATGGAGACAGGAAGGCAGATGAGGATGCGAAGACGGCTAGTCTTACACCATTGCTACACAGACTTACACTTGAAAGAGGAAGTGAACAAAGATTCTACTCTGCTAAAAGATAGCCAAGATAGGGCACCAGTTTCAGATTAAATAAGTGGGAGCAGCTAGGAGCAGTTGGTAAGGAAGAAATTTGGCATAAAGGTCATTTACCAATTTTGCCCAAGTAAAGCCAGTGGGTTTTTTTTGTCTTAGAGATGAAGTAGTTTGATACAGGGGCAGAGCCTTGTATCAAAAGGAGGGATATGGTAGAGATGAATGGGAGAGATGATTGTTAGATATTATAGAGATGATTGTTAGATATGGTAGAGATTGTTAGACAATACAAATTACTTTAAATAAAAAGTATGTTGGTTGGAAATGGATTTTATAGAGCTCACCAGGAGCGAAGGAAAGAAACAGTGTTTAACTATTATTATATTACAGAACGCATGAATTCTATGATTAAAAGTAGGTTAAGATAGATATACCTGAGTACAGGATGAAATTGGGTAAAATGTCTACCAATAGTATTAATGATTATTCGGAAAACCTCAGATAAGGAGGGATTATCTCTATTTGAGAAAGTATTTGGTAGACCTTTAGAGAATGAGAGTTAGGAAGATAGTAGCAGATCACATGAGAAGTTGTTTGCTAACCACACCCGTATGTCAGAGATTTTATGCCCAACAGAAGAAGTACAGAAGGAGGGGAGCCATACGATCCAGCCTGGTGACTGGGTGTGGGTCCAGTCTCTGGAGAAAAAGGACTGGAAGCAGCCCCGTTGGGAAGGTCCCCACCAGGTTGTTGGTCACAGCCTTTGCCATTAGAATAGCAGAAAGAGCAACCTGGGTCAACGTTACCCACTGCAGAAAGGTAGGAACACATACAAACACCGTGGAACACACGCAGAGTTAGAGAGCAGAACTGGACCGATAAGGTCTGAGGGTCGCTTCTGTTAACGAAGATTTCCTACCCCGACCTATCATCACTGTAGTGTGTTCCCTAGAGGTGTGAGTATGGGGTGGTACCTAGCAGACTTGCTAAGGGCAGGAGAGGGTTGCCGGTTTTTGGGAATATGGGGAACCTTGAGAGGCATCATAGTTTTGATGATCTTTTTTATACATCCTGATTCACTACCTCATGTCGCTGACAGGTTTAAAAAGTAAAGGACAAGTTATATAATACCCCTCATGAATAAGGAGGATATAAAGAAGGAGCCCAAATAGGTGATGATGTGAGATTTAAGGTAAATATTCAACATTTCCCTAATAGAGCAGGAATATGGGTGCATAATAAATTATATAAGATTATTCAGGACTTTGTGATACCTTTATATTTCTGTTTGGGACCCACTTCATCTTGTTCCTGGCCTAGGTAATTAAACATACTTGGGGACCGGGGTATGTGAACGGAAGTGATCCCGATGGGGTTTTAAACAAAGTTTGGATATTAATGACTGTAGAGTAGATGTAGTAGTAACCCTCCTACGAGTCACAGAAATAGACACGGAATGAAAGTATTGGGTTTACGCTGATGATTATGGACACGATTTTTCCTGTTCACTAATCCAGTCGGTAGAGGCCAACTTCACGAAAGACCCAGGTCTTGTAGTGGATCTCAATAGATGTGTCTGTTGTTAATGTGACTGATTTGGGTTCAGAAGTATAGGAGAACATTTTTAACCTTACAGCTCCTATAACTGATGTGTGGTGGGCTTGTACCAATACAGGAGGCCTAAAACAGGCATTACTTAAAGGGTGGAGGGGCACTTGTGTTCCGGTATTATTGGTCCAACCAGTTAGGATTACACATCAGAGGCCAGTTCTGGACGGGATAACTAGAAAAGGAGAAATCTAGGTTCTAATGAAGGCAGTTCTATTTGGATGGATGCCATAGACATCGGCAGATAAGTTACAGATGAATACAAAGCTATAAATCAGATTGGGGAGGGTTTTATCACTACGTTCTTCTGGTAGGTAATGATAAATAAAAATGTTGATTGGATCAATTATATGTATTATAATCAACAAGGATTTGTGAATAAGACTAGAGATGCAGTGATGGGAATCTCTGAACAATTATCCGCCACCACCCTCATGACCTGGCAAAATTGGTTGGCTCTAGATGTGTTATTGGCTGAAAAGGGTGGCATCTGCAGAATGGTGGGGGGATATTGTTGTATTTTTATTCCTAACAACACTGCCCCAGATGGTACAGTTACTAGAGCTCTGGCGGGACTGACAGCCTTGAGGGAAGAGTGGGCTGAGAATTCAGGGGTTAATACCTCTATGACCGGATGGTTTGATGAAATGTTTGGGAAATGGAAGACTATAGGGGCCACCATTTTGGGGGCGGCTATTGCCTGTATTGGTATGATTGTATTATGTGGATGTTGTCTGATTCCTTGTGTCCGAGGGGTAGTGAGTAAGGCGTTGGAGAATGCGGTGACTCAGCAGATGGTGAGGTATGGACCCATTCCAAACTCAGACCAATGGGATGAACGATACAGGCCTCCAGGACTGGAGGATGCTGAAGATCAATTTGACCCTAAAGATCTGCAATTAGATAAAACTTTTCTTGGTTCTAATGTGTGAAGGTTATAGTGAAAATCCTAACTAGAAGAGTTATGATTGGATATAGGCCTAGAACAGTAATTGATGTGGATGAGATGTAAATACATATATTGGTTTTGTGTGGTTGATTTTGGGTAAACTTGATTTTAATCGAAATAAATGTGTGAGATGTATAATATTTAGTCAAAGGGTGGATTGTTATAGATGATTTTATATGATTTAAAATCTTTAATGATGACTAAATTAATTATAATCCTAAAATAATGAGATAACCAATAACCAGTACAATATTTTTATTTATGGCTTGGATGTGTGTGAAAAGGAGGAACCAGTGACATGTGATCACTGTGGAAACTGATAAGAGGAAGAAGACCTCTCCAGCCAGGGAGGGGGAAAATACCGTTGGGCTTGTAATAAGATTGTGTAACATGTTACAGAACAAGATAATAAATGTATGTTTTGAAGTGGACAAGGAGGGACATATGTGACGCTATTTGTATGGACATTTATGATGCTATGTGTGACTATATAAACGAATGTGCATTGTATCTCAGCAGAATTCTCATGAATAAACAATTCTGGACCAATTGCAGATGTGGGGTTTTGTCTAAATTCTTTATTGACCAGAGCCTTACAACCTCTGGGAATTATTCAAAACTTGAGTGATAGTTTATGTCAATAATTGAGATAGCAAAGTTCTCATGACAATGTGGTACCTTCAGGCGTTTGGAAATTTCTCCCAAGGAGCTCTACAATTCTTTTCTGATGTCTTGGCTGATTTATTTTGATTTTCCCATGATGTCAAGCAAGAGGTACTGAGTTTGAAGGTAGGCCTTGAAATACATCCACAGGTACACCTCCAACTGACTCAAATTATGTCAATTAGCCTATCAGCAGCTCCTAAAGCCATGACATAATTTTCTGGAATTTTCCAAGCTGTTAAAAGGCACAGTCAACTTAGTGTATGTAAACTTCTGACTCACTGGAATTGTGATACAGTGAATTATAAGTGAAATAATCTGTATGTAAACAATTGTTGGAAAAATGACTTGTGTCATGCACAAAGTAGATGTCCTAACCGACTTGCCAAAACTACAGTGAGGGAAAAAAGTATTTGATCCCCTGCTGATTTTGTACGTTTGCCCACTGACAAAGAAATGATCAGTCTATAATTTTAATGGTAGGTTTATTTGAACAGTGAGAGACAGAATAACAACAAAAAAATCCAGAAAAAACGCACGTGAAAAATGTTATGAATTGATTTGCATTTTAATGAGGGAAATAAGTATTTGACCCCTCTGCAAAACATGACTTAGTACTTGGTGGCAAAACCCTTGTTGGCAATCACAGAGGTCAGACGTTTCTTGTAGTTGGCCACCAGGTTTGCACACATCTCAGGAGGGATTTTGTCCCACTCCTCTTTGCAGATCTTCTCCAAGTCATTAAGGTTTCGAGGCTGACGTTTGGCAACTCGAACCTTCAGCTCTCTCCACAGATTTTCTATGGGATTAAGGTCTGGAGACTGGCTAGGCCACTCCAGGACCTTAATGTGCTTCTTCTTGAGCCACTCCTTTGTTGCCTTGGCCATGTGTTTTGGGTCATTGTCATGCTGGAATACCCATCCACGGCCCATTTTCAATGCCCTGGCTGAGGGAAGGAGGTTCTCACCCAAGATTTGACGGTACATGGTCCCCGTCCATCGTCTCTTTGATGCAGTGAAGTTGTCCTGTCCTCTTAGCAGAAAAACACCTCCAAAGCATAATGTTTCCACCTCCATGTTTGACGGTGGGGATGGTGTTCTTAGGGTCATAGGCAGCATTCCTCCTCCTCCAAACACGGCGAGTTGAGTTGATGCCAAAGAGCTCAATTTTGGTCTCATCTGACCACAACACTTTCACCCAGTTGTCCTCTGAATCATTCAGATGTTCATTGGAAAACTTCAGACGGGCATGTATATGTGCTTTCTTGAGCAGGGTGACCTTGCAGGCGCTGCAGGATTTCAGTCCTTCACGGCGTAGTGTGTTACCAATTGTTTTCTTGGTGACTATGGTCCCAGCTGCCTTGAGATCATTGACAAGATCCTCCCGTGTAGTTCTGGGCTGATTCCTCACCGTTCTCATGAACATTGCAACTCCACGAGGTGAGATCTTGCATGGAGCCCCAGGCCGAGGGAGATTGACAGTTCTTTTGTGTTTCTTCCATTTGCGAATAATCGCACCAACTGTTGTCACCTTCTCATCAAGCTGCTTGGCGATGGTCTTGTAGCCCATTCCAGCCTTGTGTAGGTCTACAATCTTGTCCCTGACATCCTTGAAGAGCTCTTTGGTCTTGGCCATGGTGGAGAGTTTGGAATCTGATTGATTGCTTCAGTGGACAGGTGTCTTTTATACAGGTAACAAACTGAGATTAGGAGCACTCCCTTTAAGAGTGTGCTCCTAATCTCAGCTCGTTACCTGTATAAAAGACACCTGGGAGCCAGAAATCTTTCTGATTGAGAGGGGGTCAAATACTTATTTCCCTCATTAAAATGCAAATCAATTTATAACATTTTTCACAATGCGTTTTTCTGGATTTTTTTTGTTTTTATTCTGTCTCTCACTGTTCAAATAAACCTACCGTTAAAATTATAGACTGATCATTTCTTTGTCAGTGGGAAAACGTACAAAATCAGGAGGGGATCAAATTCTTTTTTCCCTCACTGTATAGTTTGTTAATTTGTGGAGTGGTTGAAAAAGGAGTTTTAATGACTCCAACCTAAGTGTATGTAAACTTCCGACTTCAACTGTAAATACTACTTACTGAAATCCACACATACATGCGGCTGGTGCGCGAACACACACTTGCACGGTCGCATGCATTGACTCACGTTGGGCAAGGGGTCTCTGGACGCGGTGCCCCAGTACGATGGCAGCCCGTTGCAGCTCCAGGCGGTTGAGGGTGGCAGCGGTGGCATCAGCAGGAACTCTCTCCCCCCCTGGTCCCTCCACGAAATACACCACTTCCAGAGAACGCCCTGAACCTGCCAGTCTCGACACACGCACCACCTGGAGATACCATGGAGTAAGTGTGTGTGTGTGTATGTAGTGTGTGGGTGAGTACAGCATATGCATGTGGTAAGGATGCTACAAACAGCACCCATAGTGGGTGCGAGAGTGTATAAGTGTGTCGTTTACCTGTAAGCTGTTGTTACCCACGGCAGTGGATCTCTTCCAGCGGGGTCGTTTACTCCCTTCCCCCAGACCCTCCTCCAGCAGCAGGGCCAGACGGCGCTCCAGACGAGCCTTGAAGCTCCGCTCAGTCACCGTCTGCTCCTGGACACCCAGTAACACTGCAACACACACTCAACACTAATGCACTTCTCAAAAACGCCCGTCATGACTGCAACACATAAACACATGCATGCAGCACTATCACAGTAATTCTCTCAATATTGAGCTTAAAACTTCTCAAGGAGCAGCAGCAGAGGTGACTGTTTTGGAGAGCTTGGCGTGCCCAAAGTAAAATGCCTCCCATTTAGGCCCAGAATGGGATATGCATATATTTAGTACCATTGGATAGGAAACACTCTGAATTTCCCAAAACTGTTAACCATTTGTCTGTGAGTCAATCAGAACGCATATAGCAGGCAAAACCCTGAGGAATCTCTGTCCTGGAAAAAGGGATTTTGACACATTGCTCATTTTGGAACCCCTCCCTATTGAAAATGACCATATATAGGCATATGAATGCAGTACACGTCGCTTCCTTATGATGTCATCAACAACGAGACGGTGTTTTCCTCTATTTTGGATGAATTTAGACCATTGAAAAACAGCTTACCATGAGGACCCCTCGTTCTGAAAACTGTTCACATTGCGCGTGCACGAGAAGTCACGCCGTGTCTTATTTATCGTCTTTAGCGTTCAGTTTATATTCGGCTGATTTATAATAGTAAATATACGTAAAAGTGTTCCTAAGGATACATTTAAAACTATGTTTGATTGTTTTTGGACAAGTTTATAGGTATAATTTGAACGAGTTGGCGCCGCGTTTCAATGGAGTAGTGGAAGCTGTAGTTTCTGATTATAACGCGAACCAAATGGAGGATTTATGGATAAAAGACGTTACTTTTTCTAACAAAAGAACCATGGATTGTCTTCGTTGGACACTTAGGATGACCTCAGCAGAAGTTCTTCAACAGGTAATTGATTTGTTTTCGCTGTGAAATGTGTTATGTGTGTGCCATGATGGCTAATCGATACATGGCTATTGGAAAATATGTGAGGTGCTACCCTCAAACAAATGAATGTGCTGCTTTCGCCGTAAAGCCTTTTTGAAATCTGACAACGCTGTGATATTGCCAAGAAACAGAGCTTTTGATGAGTATGGAACACTTGTATATTGCTGGATGTTTAATAATTCCATTTTGGGATTTTGAATTTGGCGCTTTAGATTTTCGCTGGTAGTGTCGGGACGAGCCCGCTAGCGACCCAGCAATCCCTGACTGGTTAAGGCTGAAAGTCCCGAAGCTCAAATTCGTACCTGTGCGGACCCAGGATGAGCGTAGATGGTGAGAAACGTTCAGCTCGGGGTAGTGGAAGGCTGGATAGAGAAGATCAGGTTAGTCACTGTTGTCTGTGGGGCGAGTTACTCATATAAAAAAGGGTGTTTGTGTGAGTACAGTATATGCATATGGTCAGGATGCTACAAACGGCACCCAGGTGTGAGTGTATAAGTGTGTGTGTGCACGTGTCTGTGTGTGCTGGCGCCCGTGTGTGTGTGGGATAGTAACTGGTGTATAGATGGGGATAGTAACTGGTGTATAGATGGTGTGTGGGGTGTCAGTGAGGGGTAGATAAGATGTGTGTGTGTGTGTGGTGTGTGTGACTTACGTTCAGCGATCTGCAGCACGGGGAAGCCCAGGTAGAAGCTGAACTCCACCGTGCTTAGGTATCTCAGGTGACCGCTGACCTCTGACCCCAACAGATAGCCCCGCCCATCACGCAATGCAAACGTGATGTCCACCGGAACCTTCTGGTCACCCTGTGGCTTGGCCTGACCCATGGTGATGTTCAGAAGCTGGAGGTAAACCCACACACACGTTACAGATTGACTCAGTTTTTGATTGATCTGAATCCCTTTCCTCAGCTCCGCTGAACCTGCCAAAGTGAATGGCTAATACACACACTTTGACGGCTACGACTCTTACCTGTACAGTAACATTGCCAAATTCATGTGCGCGTCTGCGTGTCTCTGTGTAGGCCATCAGCAGTCCTCTCTCCACTCGCTCACTGAAGTTACACACACGCACATCCACGTGACTTGGCACAAACTGCAGCACTGAAAAACACACACATTATAGATTATCACACTGACAGTATACACACTGTCTAATGCAGCACTAAAACACACACACACACACACACTAGTGATGGGAAGTTCACCTCAGAACTTTTTGACTCGTTCAGTCAAAAGAACAAACCTTTTTGACTAATTTAGTTAATGTGAGTCAGTAATGCCCAGAGCACAGGACCCCCTACTGGCCAACGATGAACTGAAAACGCAAGTCATGATTCTGCAAGCCTCTATTTTACATTGTTCACCATAGGGGGCTTATTGGAGCTGCCATTTGTTACAGACTTGTAAAAGTTGGATTTAAACAATGTACATTTGTAGATTGCTAGGCAAACAAATATGATTATTTCTTGATATATTGAAACGAGGTCTAGCTGTGGCCGCAACCGTACTAGATTGTGAACGACTCTTGGCGGAACGCATTTGTTGACTGCCAACGAGGGCGATGAGCACAATACTGTTCGAACTGCAGCTTCCCAAACGATTCAAATTTGTTGAACAGAGGCTGTGGATGTTTTGGTTCTACAAAGCTGTGTCATCACAACATTCAATAATCAATGAATTCATGAGATCCATTATCAGTTCTAAACGTGTCATTTTCTTCTCTACGCTGCCTGCAACATATGATCTATTTCCATGTGCGCACAAATGACAGTTGTTGGTCGGACCGCATCTCTGGAGCCTCTGAGCAGGAGGAGCGTGTATTAATCCTGCTATAGGACTCACTGCCACCAGCAAGTCAAACGGACGACTAAAACGAACAAGTCACTCAGAAAAACAAACCGTGACACTCAAGTCAGTGAAAAGAGTAGTTCAAAAAGGAAAACATTAGAACTGCACATCACTGAGAGAGTGAGAGAGGTTCCTACCAGAGTGTATCTGGTACTTGTGATCAGGTATGCCGTAGAGGGGTGAGACAGTGGGGGACGAGGAGGAGCCTAGTGTCGATTGGCGCAGAGCATTGATGACAGACATGGCGGTGAAGATCAGAGGTCCCGCCACAGCACGGAACGCAAAGCTAGACGGAGTTCTCAGGACCTGGCGGAGGGAGAGAGAGGGGGCAGGCATGATTGGCTTTCAAGACATTTGTGAAGGGCAAATTTGCACATTCCTGCAATGCATCTCATGGCTACAAACATGCTCTTTCCCCAAAGCTTCCCCAGTGAGTATTTATAGTAGACCTACCTGCAGCTCCACTGAGCAGTTGAACTCCCTCTTCAAGATGTCCCTGACCTGACCAAAGCCCACAGTGGAGCCAGACTTAGGCAGGACTAGGAAGAAACAGGGTTAACCTCAAACAACCTGCATTCAACCATTGCCAACGCATTCCCTGAAAACACACTCCTAAGCTATAGGTTAACCAAGGGATATGCTCCCTTTAAACAGGTGACCATGAGATCCCAGCACAACACATTGACAGGCCAGAACAGTAGAGCACAGCGCAATGCATCCCCATCTACAATATTGGCATATAATTGCCTCTCATATGTGCCTCCATCTCTAGTCTACTATGAGTTCTACTGGTGTTGTCTTACCCACTCTGACCAGGTACATGTCAGGCTTGGTGACGTTACACAGGTACTGGCGTCCTGGAGGGGCCTGGACTGGGGGAGTGAAGGTGATGCTCGCCAGGGTGCCAGTGGTTGTCGTGGTAACAGAGGTTGCCTTGGTATTGGTCGTCAGTTGGTTGCCGGGGACCTCGGTCACAGGTGGTGGTGGTGGTTTTATGGGGTCCCTCCCTGGAGGTCGCAGCATGGGGGGGCGAGCCAGGCTGGTGGTGTTAGAGGGGGGCAGTGGAGGGTGTCTGCCAGGGGTAGCTGGGGGGACTCTGGGCCGCGGAACAGGAGGCTGAGGGGGTACTCTGGAGGGGGGTCTAACTCCAGGGGTGAGGGTACCCTGACCATCCCAGAGAGTGGGTGAGAGGGTCAGGGGTGGGGTGGGACCCGCTGAGGGGACAAGGGGGTGCTTGTGATCCCAGGCTGGAGGGGGCCCTGTGCTCGGGAAGGGGGATGGGGATGGGGGCTGAGTGTGTGTGTGGGTGTGTGTTTTTGTGGTAGCGGTGGGTGTGATGCCGAGTTTGGGGGTGGTCTTTGGGGGTGGGATGACAATTTCTCCATCTCTGTCACTTTCCCCATCTTTATCCTTCTCCCTTTCCCTCTCTCTCTCCCGTTCTCGCTCCCTTTCCCTCTCTCTCTCCCGTTCTCGCTCCCTTTCATTCTCTCTCTCCCGTTCTCGCTCCCTTTCCCTCTCTCTCTCCCATTCGCGCTCCCTTTCCCTCTCTCTCTCCCGTTCCCTCTCCCTGTTCCTCTCCTCATCTCTCTCTCTGGCCAGAAGATTGGTGTAGTACTCCAGACTGTTCATATCCGGCAGCAGCAGCTCCGTGGGCTCTAGAGGAAACATGTCCCCCATATCATAGTCTTCTTCATCCCAGGGAGGGTATCCCTCAGGTTCAGCAGGGTGGTTGAAGGGGAGGCCCTCCCGGAGGGGGGAGGTGGGGGATGTAGAGGGTCGGAGGAGGCTGGAGGACAGGAGGGTTGGGCGGGAGGAAGGAGGTGTCGTAGGAGGCCCCGTCGTCAGGGTCGTAGGTGTGGCTGGGTAAGGTTGTGGCCAGGGCCAGTTCCTCCCCCTCTGGGCCCATGAAGGAGAGCGTTTCCAGGTAGTCTCCGGACCCCCAGGCCTCCTCTAGGGAGGGGGCGTGCTCCCAGGGCGGGGGAGGGGTGAGGGTGGGCTGGCTGTGGGGGGGCAGAGGAGGGGGGTGACTGGGGGACAGCAGGTCCGGGGGTCTCAGGAGGAGGTGTATGCCCTGAGCTTCATCATCCACTGAGTCAGCGTCAGTGTTACCAGGGTGACCAGTGTCTTTGGGTGGGCTGGCGCCTGGCCATCTGGAAGAGGGTGAAGATGACGACCGTGCTGCTGTCGTTCCGTTGGAGTCTACACCGCCTGTGGAGAGATAAACTACAGTCACAACACATGTCCATAATGGCCCATAGTGCAGGAGCCTCTCCTGTTTCTGTAGCGTGAGGCAGCTTGATGTACAAGTACGCCCCCTGGAAAGGACACTAGTCTTTCGCAGGGCCGTGTACATGTGTGCGTGGTTAAAATTAATGTATGAACACAGCAGGCTGAACAGAATCCCTGCTGGTGGCTGAGAGACCTAGTTAAAGCTGAGCTCCATCTAGAGAATACAACGAGCAGAGGATAGAGCCCAGCACTGATCTCACACACACACACAGAGACAGAGACAGAGACAGAGACAGACGACCCTAGACTTTTAAGGGCCCTAAGCGAGATTTGGTTGTGTGACCTCCATCTCATGGGCAAAACATGCGTCTCCCCCTCTTGGCGGCAAAACAAATAAAAAAAGTTCTGTTATTTTAAACATTTTGACATGAGTAGAGACAGTTTTACAGTTTAAAATACATCTTTCTGCAATTTTACACATTTTGTCATGGGGCAGAGAGAAATTTTGCAGTTTTAAATCCAGTTAAATCCAGCCAATTTCCAGCAATTTTACACATTTTGCCAATTTACACATAATACAATTTCTGGGTGAGTGACTAACAAAATCAATGGGGGCCCCCTGGAGGTCAGGGCCCCTGGGCACGTGCCCTGCATTTCGGTCGGTAATTCGGCCATGATTACTACAATGTTTAGACAGCTGGCTAACTAACTTACCTAGCAATTTATAAAATGTTAGCTGACATGGGATAACTGAGTGACTGACATAAGAGGAAAACTGCTGATGCACTACCAAATTTTAAAAAAGTGTATTAATATTCTAACTCTCAACAGTAAGTTGAGACCCCGACTGTTGCTTATTTGTAGGGTCGGCCCTGCACACAATCCTCTCACTCAACATGACATTGAAGAGTCTTACATGCACACAAAGGCATAGAGAAACACCCAGTTCATGTATCATAATTTGAAGCACAATATACTGTATCACAATGCGCTATAGTACAGATGTATGATAACCATAATCAGGTCCCTCTGGGATTGTTACCTTAACTAAACAGAATAAATGAACAATCTCCTTGCTCTCCCTGCTCCTCATCCATCCCCTCTCTCACTCACACACACACTCGGCAGTACAGTAAGTTACATTACAGCGAGCACCCTGCCTCCTCCTCCTCCTAGCCTTGACTAGGCGCTGCCGTGCTTTGCGGCAGCGTCACGTGCTGTGTGGCGACGAGCTCATTGGTATGCTGCAGACACAGCACACAGCTCAGAGGCAACCCAGCCAACAGCAGGATCAAATCACACGCACGCGAGTGCATGCACACACACATTACATTGATTCAGAGAGGGAGATAGTGATGGAGAGAGCGAGGGAGCAGAAAAACTACAAAGGAGTAGAATTCGAGAGGGGAAGAGTAATCGAGAGAAGAGAAGGAAAGAGCGAGACTGCAGGAATGAAGATAGATGAGAGTAAAGACTTGTGTTTGTTAGAATAGCATGCAGCACCTTCGGTCGATCCACATGGCTTTGATGACAACGATCCAATCAGCAGTGCTAAACATCCTTCCTCACCAGGCAGTAGTCCGTCTGCCCCTGTCACACAGCCGCCCACAGATTTCTTTATTTTAAGTCAGGATATATTTGACTTTGAGTGGGTGCTCGTATGCGCCGTATGTGTGTGTGATTGTATCAGTGTGTGTGATGCCTCAAGGCCAGTGAGTGGGACTGACTAAGGGATGACTGTGTGTGTAGGCATCCACTGTCCAGCTGTCCCTGACGACATAGAGATGGAGGACGATGAATGGACAGACAGAGGTAAAAGGAAGGAAAGACACGGAGGCGAGGAGATGATGGAGGTTGGTGCATTCAGCACCAAGGACAGCTCCAAAAGTCAAGGACAAGTCAAATACTGGCCCCATCTCTCAGTGTACCTTGATGAAACCAGGTGTGAACAGTAATTCTTATCATTCAGACTCAAAGCCACTAGCCATCCATGCCTATGAGGGTAAGAAAATTAAATGCCAGTTACCTGCAACAGGTGAGCTTGACATCGTCATGGACACCAACAAGGAAGCTACCAGCAGATGCGCGCAATAAGTGCGCAGGCCCTGAGAGGCACCGGGGCACATCCTCGAACCCGTGCTCATCAGGATCAGACTTTCCATGGCACACGAGTAGTCACATCACACACGTGCGATGCCATCTCTCCTCTATAGCATCATCACTGCATGCTTTCTGGCGACAAGGAGGCCCTATATGCAAATATCCAATAATACAAATCTATTTAGATAAAGGCCTTGTAATAAAAACATCTTCATCGTATAGAAACATTTAATGGGTTAATGCCTATTTTTAACTCGGCTATTAAAGCAGTAGACAGGCTGCCTTACCAGTGTCCGGTCACATTTGATAGCTGGCTGGCTGACCCCATTATACTAGGCCACGTCTGCCAACAAACATCATGCATCTCACAAATCTGACAGCCATGGTGCGGTTCATTTATAGTTGTAGATGTTTTATTACGCCTATTTAAAATAGCCCATGAAACGACAGGCTACAGCGGATTTAGTTATTGTATCCTAATGAACCTATAATACCGTCTGTCATGAGACAATTCCCAGCGTATTATCCCATCTGTATCATTAGGACACCTCGTCTAGTAGACATGGTTCCATTTTCCCCAGTATGGATACACTTTCACAGAAATACACACATTTACACATTTTAGTGGTAAGGGCGGCAAGCGCGACCTGTTAATAGCTCAAATTGTGAAGCCTTTTTAAGACTGAATGCTGACAATCGGCTGATAATATTAAATATTAAACTAACCTAGGTGTAACTGAAAGAAAAGGAAAAAGCCTCATCAAAATCTCTCGAACACACAAACAGGTAGCCTATAGCAGTCGCCGCATCTCTTTCTTTCCATAGCCTATTTTTTCACAGCGGTGTGGTGGAGCCTACCTGCCATCCAGGAGATGCGGTATAGGCGCGCCACGCATCTCCCAGGCCCATGCGGCCTCGAACAAAATTACTATGTTGCAAAATGCAGAACCTGAAAACCAGTTTTTTTCCGTTAGAAAAATAACTCCCAATGTCGCCAGTAATTATTGAATCTGTTCGCGGCCGACCGCTTGAACGTAAGCCGCGCCGTGTTCATACATTGTGATCATCCCGCGGTGAAACGTCACACACTCGAGTGCCCATCACTGGAAAACCTGAGATTCTAGACACGTCTGAGTATGATACTGTCCGCATCAAATAGGAATTCATCATTGCGCCTGCAATTCACAGTCCATAATACCCAACATGACATTCGATTCTAAACACAAATCATAAGCACGCCATAATTGGGTTTATTCCTGGGAGGCGCGCATCGCTTGGATGATTTTGCAGCAGAGCGTTCGCTGCAACACCCCTGGCATTCCTCAAATGCGTGTGCCAACATACCTGGTCATTGGCTGGGAGAATGCCACTCAAAATACCGGTTAACTTGTCATTCTTGATGCAAGGCATAGGCCCTTGTGAATCATGGATCTATATCAGGGGTTCTTAAACTTTTTCAGCCTGGGACCCAAATTAGAAATTCTGTGTTTTCCTGGGTCCCAAGATTAGGAAAATATGCAACTATACGTACATATCGGAACATTTCATTGCCCTTATGCCCCCCAAAAATGCAACCTGACAATTAATCTTGATGGTTGTACAGTCATCTCAAATAAAACTGTGAAGGACCTCTGCGTTACTCTGGACCCTGATCTCTCTTTTGATGAACAAATCAAGACTGTTTCAAGGACAGCTTTTTTCCATCTACGTAACATTGCACAAATCTGAAACTTTTTGTCCAAAAATGATGCAGAAAAATGTATCCATGCTTTTGTCACTTCTAGGTTAGACTACTGCAATGCTCTACTTTGCGGCTACCCGGATAAAGCACTAAATAAACTTCAGTTAGTGCTAAACACGGCTGCTAGAATCTTGACTAGAACCCAAAAATGTGATCATATTACTCCAGTGCTAGCCTCTCTACAATGGATTCCTGTTAAGGCAAGGGCTGATTTCAAGGTTTTACTGCTAACCTACAAAGCATTACATGGGCTTGCTCCTACCTATCTTTACGATTTGGTTCTGCCGTACATACCTACACGTATGCTACAGTCACAAGACACAGGCCTCCTTACTGTCCCTAGAATTTCTAAGCAAACAGCTGGAGGCAGGGCTTTCTCATATAGAGCTCCATTTTTATGGAATGGTCTGCCTATCCATGTGAGACGCAGACTCGGTCTCAACCTTAAAGTCTTTACTGAAGACTCATCTCTTCAGTAGGTCCTATGATTGAGCGTAGTCTGGCCCAGGAGTGAAGGTCAACGGAAAGGCACTGGAGCAACGAGAAGCGCCCTTGCTGTCTCTGCCTGGTCGGTTCCCCTCTCTCCACTGGGATTCTCTGCCTCTAACCCTATTACAGGGGCTGTCACTGGCTTACTGGTGCTCTTCCATGCCGTCCCTAGGAGGGGTGCGTCACTTGAGTGGGTTGAGTCACTGACGTGATATTCCTGTCCGGGTTGGCGCCCCCCCCTTGGGTTGTGCCATGGCGGAGATCTTCGTGGGCTATACTTGGCCTTGTCTCAGGATGGTAAGTTAGTGGTTGAAGATATCCCTCTAGTGGTGTGGGGGCTGTGCTTTGGAAAAGTGGGTGGGGTTATATCCTGCCTGTTTGGCCCTGTTCGGGGGTATCGTCGGACAGGGCCACAGTGTCTCCCGACCCCTCCTGTCTCAGCCTACAGTATTTATGCTGCAGTAGCTGGTGTCGGGGGGGCTAGGGTCTGTCTGTTATATCTGGAGTATTTCTCCTGTCTTATCTGGTGTCCTGTGTGAATTTAAGTATGCTCTCCCTAATTCTCTCTCTTTTGTCTCTTTCTTTGTTTCTCTCTCGGAGGAACTGAGCCCTAGGACCATGCCCCAGGACTACTTGGCCTGATGACTCCTTGCTGTTCCCAGTCCACCTGGCCGTGCTACTGCTCCAGTTTCAACTGTTCTGCCTGCGGCTATGGAACCTTGACCTGTTCACCGGACATGCTACGTGTCGCAGACGTGCTGTTTTCAACACTCTAGAGACAGCAGGAGCGGTAGAGATACTCTGAATGATCAGCTATGAAAAGCCAACTGACATTTACTCCTGAGGTGCTGACCTGTTGCACCCTCTACAACCACTGTGATTATTGTTATTTGACCCTGCTGGTCATCTATGAACATTTGAACATCTTGGCCATGTTCTGTTATAATCTCCATCCGGCACAGCCAGAAGAGGACTGGCCACCCCTCATAGCCTGGTTCCTCTCTAGGTTTCTTCCTAGATTCTGGCCTTTCTAGGGAGTTTTTCCTAGCCACCGTGCTTCTACACCTGCATTGCTTGCTGTTTGGGGTTTTAGGCTGGGTTTCTGTACAGCACCTGATGTAAGAAGGGCTTTATAAATAAATGTGATTGATCTGATTGATTTCCTGAATCATTCTGCCCTGTTCTGAAAGAACTTCCTGGGTTTACCGTCATGTTGTGCCTGGATGTTTGGTCAGGACTCGTCGTTTTAATAATTTGTTAGTTTCGAGAGACTCATTACTAAGCACTTCCCCACACAAAACACATTGTGGGCGCTCCTCGTTATTTCTCAAAGTTTGTATGAAAGAGACAAAAAGTCTACACTGTATTTGCGTTTAATGACAATTGAGCTCAGTCAGAACTTGTGGCTAGCATGAGTCCATTTCATGACAACGGTGAGTGATGGCGAGTGGGAATAACAAATCAGTGGCTTGAACGACAGCGCTGCAGGGTGTGGGTCGCGGAGTGATCTTCAAGAAAACTGCAGAAAAAATATCTGGTAAACATCGAAGCACATGGGCATCTCCGTCTAGCAGAGAGCGCACTGACCCATACTTTAAGAGACGCTAATCTATATGTCTTTCATTTAGAATTTGTGGCCAAATTATGTCCATAATAAGGTTGCTGTGTAAATAATTACGTTAAATATGGGGAGAAAGTGAAAATGATCTGAGTCTGAGTATGGTCTTGAATAACATAAAATATACAAGTAGAAAAACTACTCCACAAATAAACATGCCAGACCAGTCTATAGTTTTATTATCACATCTTCATCTTTACATAAATATGGAGATGCATGCTAGGAAATGGAGTTATATACTAGACTGCGATTAACTAATAACGTGATAGATATTCAAAATGTTAAAATATACAGAAACATTTAAATACCTCCTCATTTGTCTACAGACAGACAGTTTGTACAGAAAATGCGGGTTGTATCTAGGTATTGATTACTTGATTACAGGAAACGTAAAAACAGACATCAGCTGAGGGCACCAGGTTTTCCAATGAGCAAAAAAAAACATATTGCAAACTCAATGCATATTATATCAGTAACATTATTTGAAATAAGCAAGACACTGATTTCCTGTTGCTGGCTCTTTATGGCTGTACCAGGTAGTCATCCCTGTGGTATTGAGTAACTTACATATCATGTTGTATTGGGGTGACTGTCAGCCAGTCCAATTCATCCCCACTCACCAGATCCAGAGTAAAGGTACTCCATTCATTCAGAGAGGAACAGATCTTACCATGTATTCCTCTTATTTATTTTCTCTCTCTCTCCCTTCTCTCTCTACAGTGCAGTCTTGTTCTCCACTTCCATGATGGAGATGAAGTGTGGTCGGCGACGCACCTTCCTCTTGGTGTTGTGTTTGGGGTTCCGCTGGTACATGTCTGCAGAAAGGTTTGAAAGAGGAGGACAAGTTGATGAGGAGAGGGGCAGAGGAGATGAGGGTAGGGAAGAGAAAGAAAGGGTACAACAAAAAGAGAAGGAGGAGAGTTCAAAGATGAATGACACCTCGTCCTGGTCACTGTATGTTTTGATAAAAACCTTTTGATCAGGTTTATTTCAGCTATTTCAGTGCAGGTGTATGTTGGGGATGTACTAAGGGCTTTACCTTGAAAACTGAGGTAGTAGTTGCGGTGACCTTTCATAATGGTGACCTCAGCAGATCCGTCTGACAGGTACGCTTCCTCCAGCTCCCGGGACGAGAGGGATGTCATACGCTGTTTATCGTCCTGACCGCAAGACAACCGCAACACCGCCACATACTTAGGCCGGGATTCAATCCAAGGCGTTTTATAGAGCAGCACATGCATGCCGAAAATGCACCTTTTATTGGTAATTTCCCGACGTTCGTAGGAGATAGAATTAACGGTAAACGCTGCACATGTCGGCTCATGCTAAATTAAAACTCAAGAGTAATGCGCTGCTCTATAGAGCGCCTGGCATTGAATCCCAACTCTTATCAATACCGAATGCTCTTAAACCATAACTCAACCACAACAGCACCACTACTTAACATCACTGAATCCTCACAACCATATCGCAACCACAAAACAACAACTGCAAAACTCAATGCCTCCCCTTTTCCCTCCAGACTCACAGGTCTTCCAAACTCAATCCAGTTCTCGTGGTCGCCCTTGTAGTACCACAGCCACTCAGTGGTCAGGATGTAGTGAGCCGGCTTTGTTACCGAGGAAACCGTGGACAGGCGCCGCACGGGGTCCGACTCCTGTGTCATTGTTAGGAAGTCTACTGGCCGAGATCCTGGACTGAGAAAGAGATGTTCACAGATTATTTTCATTTTACAGTCAGACTTTACAGTATGTTGCCTGTAAAAAAAATATGCACATGTTTCTTTAGAACCCAATTCATACAGGCCAATTTTTACCACATTCTTGCTTGGATAAGCCTTTTATATATCCTGTGCACATGCTGGAAAGCTTAAGAGAGAGTACATGTGGGCCGATGCGGGTGGACGTCAGTGGCGGTGGATGCCGTTTAAGATGAGGGAGGACGATTTTTATTTTATGAGCATTAACCAAATATAGCCTACAGAAAATCACATTGATTAAGACAAGTCACAATATTTTGGTCAGGTAGGACTAGGCTACTGAATGACTGCAAGCAAAATAATCCACTTGTTAAGCTATATCTCATACTGGCAAAATGTTCTGATCAGTGCTAAGAAATGAGCCAACTAGACAAGATGAACATGAGCAGGACTCACCTCAACTTAGCTAACATTTCCACAGCCTAATTGTAGCCTCTCAAATATCCAAACGGAGATTCAGTGAAAATAAAAATCGGACATTGATTGATTTATCAAGAGTCCCCATGCTTGTCTCAAAGCCGCGCAAAACGGTGCTGAAATAGTTGACTACACACGGGTAGGCTATAACAATTTGATGCCTTCAATTGCATTAGCCTACTTTATTCCAATATGTTCATCATTCAGTGATATGTATTCCCAAAGTAATTATTTATAGATCCATCCAGTTGTGGTTAAGAAAACAGTTAATGTAGCGGGTTATGCGAAGAGATGGGTGAAGTGACATGCCTAGCAAAGTTTAAAACTGCCAGCAGGATAGTAGTAAGGGCGCTGCCTAGCAACCATCATTCGTCCATTGTTGATATACTCCCCAAAACAATTGCCTGTCAGAAATCAAGTTTTCCAGACAGTATTTGGGGTGGAATTTTCCTTTAAGAGCATAGTGTGTGTCAGCATTACGGCAACATTAGTATACTAAGCCATAAACAGAACTTTACCGCAATCATGACTAGGTCGGTTTGCGGAAATAAAAGTTAGCGGAAAAATCTATTGGTTTGAAAAGGTGCATAAGAGTCCACTTTCAACTTTAGTGGGAAGCGGTGAACCCTGACCTGTGTGTGTTCCGGGGATCACAGAAGGCTCTCTCGATGTCCTCAGTGTGATGCAGGTGTATCCAGTCGTTCCCATCAAACACCTCCCACTTATAGGGTAGGTTAAAATGCACACGGATACACTGGTCTGGGCACACAAACGCATTACACAAACAAGCATGCGAGAACCACCAAACATACCAAAAGCATATACCAACAGCAGAGCACCAAGTCTAGGTCCAAAAGGCTCCTTAACAGCTTCTACCCCCAAGCTATAAGACTTCTGGACAATTAATCAAATGGCCACCCGGACTATTTACATTGACCACCCCCCACCCTTTGTTTTTACACTGCTGCTACTCGCTGTTCATTAGAATAATAGTGAAGACATCAAAACTATGAAATAACACATATGGAATCATGTAGTAACTAAAAAAAGTGTTAAACAAATCAAAATATATTTTAGATTCTTCAAAGTAGCCACCCTTTGCCTTGACAGCTTTGCACACCTGGCATTCTCTCAACCTGCTTCATGAGGAATGCTTTTCCAACAGTCTTGAAGTGTCACAAGCAAAGCACCTCCATACCATCACACCTCCTCCTCCATGCTTCACGATGGGAACCACACATGCGGAGATCATCCGTTCACCTACTCTATGTCTCACAAAGACATGGCGGTTGGAACCAAAAATCTTGAAATGGGACTCATCAGACCAAAGGACAGCTTTCCACCGGTCTAATGTCCATTGCTCATGTTTCTTGGCCCAAACAAGTCTCTTCTTCTCATTGGTGTCCTTTAGTAATGGAATTTGACCACGAAGGCCTGATTCACGCAGTCTCCTCTGAACAGTTGATGTTGAGATGTGTCTGTTACTTGAACTCTGTGAAGCATTTATTTGGGCTGCAATCTGAGGTGCAGGATAATGAACTTATCCTCTGCAGCAGAAGTAACTCTGGTTCTTCTTTTCCTGTGGCCGTCCTCGTGAGAGACAGTTTCATCATAGCGCTTGATGGTTTTTGCAACTGCACTTGAAGAAACTTTAAAAGTTCTTGAAATTTTCAGGATTAACTGACCTTCATGTCAAATTAATGATGAACTGTCGTTTCTCTTCGCTTATTTGAGCTGTGCATGCCATAATATGGACTTGGTATTTTACAAAATAGGGCCATCTTCTGTATACCACCCCTACCTTGTCACAACACATCTGATTGGCTCAAACGCATTAAGGAAAGAAATTCCACAAATGAACAAGGTACACCTGTTAATTGAAATGAAGGTGGTTGAGAGAATGCTAAGAGTGTGCTTAGCTGTCATCAAGGCAAAAGGTGGCTACTTTAAAGAATACAAAATATATTTTCATTTGTTTAACACTTTTTTGGTTACTACATGATTCCATGTGTTATTTCATAGTTTTGATGTCTTCACTATTATTCTACAATGTAGAAAATAGTAAAAATAAAGAAAAACCCTAGAATGAGTAGGTCTGTCCAAACTTTTGACTGGTACTGTACATGTACAACTTACCTCAACTAACCTGTACCCACGCACATTGACTCATTACTGGTACCCGTTGTATATAGTCTCCTTATTATTATGTAATTGTATTGTGTTACTTTTTATTTTATTCTTGACTAGTTTATTTAGTAAATGTTTTCTTAACTCCATTTCATGAACTGCATTGTTGGTTAAAGGCTTGTAAGTAAGCATTTCAGGGTAAGGTCTACACCGGTTGTATTCGGCACATGTGACAAATACATTTTGATTTGAACAGGCAAAAATACATAAAAACATAACATCAAGTAGAAGGGAGCTCACCCTGGAATCTACAGTTCCTGCGTATGAAATGCAGACAAATCTCCTTCCTGTCCTCTTTCTTGATCACAGGCCTGGAGACCAGCTCACCTACACGCTCTGATACACACATATACAGAGGGATTATACACATACTGATCAGGCCAAGAGAACAGCTCAGTTGCATAAACACTGCAGATCAAGCCAAAAGAACATACACTCCAGGTGAGGGATTCCGTACCTTTAGCATTGTAGGGGGTAGTGGGTGTGTTGAGGCGGTGGAGGTTCTGGTAAACGAAGGGCAGGTCGATGATGATGTCACCGCTGAGGCCCCTCTCCTCCAGCATGCGACGGCCATGCTGGTCGATGACGTGCTGCCTCTTGCACTTAGGCCCGAACATGCAGTCGTCTTGCACAAAGTGCATGCACATGTGCACCTTGGTGCAGCCGTCCCTGAAGGTACATGCACCATGGGGCCCGGAGCCCTTGTTGTAGTGAGAGCACACCTGACGTCAGGAACACACGGCAACAATGTCAGAGACAATCATTGTGGCAAAGCAGTCACACATAGCCAACCAGAGGGCCAAGCAGTTGACTTTAGAATACATGGTCATCGTCAAAATGATCTAACCTCGCACACCACGAAGTTCTACTTTACCTCTTTGGGTAACGGATACTTCCCGGGGACAAACCCACACCAACAGCGTAAGTTTTTATATTTCCTTTTTTTGTATTTTTAAAAAATATATAAAAATCTTTATTTGTTTTGTTCTTTTTTTTCTTTTCTTTTTTTTTTTACACACAGGAAGTCCCACAGGTCCAAGGTGTCTTCATCTCAGATCACTCTTCTCTGACATTGGGCTTTAGGCTGGACATGGTGGTATTTGTAGTGGTTTTTGTTTTTTTGTTTTGTCTTTTAAACATTTTCATCAATTTACTGTGATATTTGTTTAGACTGGATGAGCCAACTTTACTCTCGGAAAACAGAACACACGTTTTTTCATTTCTCTTTTTCAGAAACTTGTTTGTGGCGCCGAGGCCTCCATATAGTTGTCCAATCAGATTACAGGTGCATCTGGTTCGGAGAGGTATCGTCCAATCAGTGTGCAGGATTCACTTCTCACTGTCACTGAACCTGCCTATAAACTCATCCAGAATTCCCTTCCCAGGAATGCCCGGATGTAAACTACTGCTGTCCTTCCCTATTTGGGAGATAGAATGAGTAAGAGAGAAAGAGTGAGAGAGAAAGAGAGAAAGATTGAGGAGGTCTACGCCTTCTACCCATGAGCTCAGACACAAAGAGCACTCAGAGTACTGCTACACTCCCTGAGGGCAGAAACCTGTAATGCAGAAACGTCCCACATTTTACTTAAGGGAGCAAGACTTCATGGAGCAAGAGACAAATTCACATACAAAGACAGCATGAGACACAGCATTGCGTTTCTACTGTATTCATCTAAGGGAGAAAGGGTATATGAAAGTCCACTGTGTGTGTTTGTTTCTGTGTTTGTGTGTTACCTCCGGCAGCAGGGTGGGATCATTCTGCAGCAGTAACAGGAACAGGTCATCCTCGTGGAGCTCATGCAGAGTGCACTCCCTCAGGAGCGTGTAGTTATGCTCCGAACGCATGTCATGGGAGAACTTGCACTGCTTCCTACAGAGAGAACAGCACACACAGACAGACCAGAGTAGGTAAACAGACAGGAATGTACCATCATTTTGCTTTCGTGTAGGCTACTGAAAACTCATTACCATGATATGCCTTGTTCCAAATCAAGGAATTTAAGGAAACATACGCAATTCTGATGATAATAATAAATGTGCTACCACTACTTTACACACATTAGTGTACTAGACTAGAGGATGTAGGTGTTATTTGTCCAAAATGATCAAAACAGAATAAAAGGGGAGTGACAGCTATCTCATCTATACTGCTGCTAGCTAGCCACTCCCTTTCTCAACCTTGTAAAAATGACACCACGGTCGAGGTTTCTCTTACCTGCCTTTCCCAAATCTACAGTTTCCATAAACAAAATATTTGCAAAGGTGAAGCTCCTGACAATCTCTGCAATCTTGTTTTGTGTAATTTTTGCATAGTCGCAGCGACGTTTTGGCGACAATCACACAGTCAGTTCCCCATTCGTCCGTCCTCTCTCGGTTCCGCACCACAACAAACCGAGAACACTTCTTTACGATGTACCAAAAGTCGTCCTCGGTTATTTCAACACGCTGGAATACCTTCCTGTGCAATTGCTGGAAGGCCAGGGAACCTTTGTTGCTGCATAATATACTGGTGGCATGATGAATTACTCTGGAGTAGCTGGACATTGTTGATGCCTCTCTCACTTGCGGAGGAGAAAGCGGAAGCAGCAAAGCAGATAGTCAGTGCTAGTAGCTGGACTTTTCTCCACGCAGAGACGATCGACTTCAATTCAGAGCATCGCAGAAATGCAATTGCGATTATCGCCCCGTTGTGGATAAAAGTGGAAAGTGTTCTGATTCTAAATATCAAGCATTCTATTTTCAATGATCTGTTACCAATAAACCACACATTAATCAGATCTGCCCCCTATATTACACTATTGATAAAACATATTGGTTGTTGTGGTGTAATTTTCCCCTCTCTCTTTGGGTCTGTGGCCACTGATTATTTCATCCATCTGTGAATGATTAACAGCGTGAGAGATGAAAAAGTGGTTAGTGCTATCCAGTACACTTGTTAACCTTAACAATAATCCATTCATAACCCTAACCTTCTTCTTCTTGCTGTGTCAGGTTTTAGCAGAGGAATTTGTTTTCTAGTGTATTGAAACCAGTCATTTATGTTTGACGTCAAATGATGCTAACACTCACCCCAGAAAATCTGAAGGGTGTTCAAGGATACTTTAACAGCCACATTTAGTCACATTGAGTGTTCGTTTGCAGGTCTTGTAAGGAAAACCAATATGTTTTTTTGTTCCCATGGCATAGGGATGGCATGACACTCCCTACAACTTGGTAAGTACTTAAATATTAACACAGCTCTATCCAACTAAAATTATGGAATGAAACAATTTCTTTTCATATTTCCATTCAAGTGTATTTCTGTATCTAACTGTATTTTTTTCGAACCACTCCAAGTCAGAAGAGGGCGCTAGACGTTCAGATTGCAAAGCTTCCCACGGTCCCGCCAGTCACTTCTGCTTTGCCGTAGTGTTGTGAACTGAAACCAAGATGTTGTCTACGGAATAGCTAGTTAAATTGGTACACAATATTTTATTTAACGCATAATGTTTTAGAAATTAAGTTTGTTCTATGCCAGTGCTAGATGAACAATACATTCGGACAAATTCAGTTTGGGCCGAGAGAGGTGTTGCTAAATTATTTTACCTAGATGGCTAGCTAGCATGATAGCAGTAGTATCTAGCTAGTATGCAACCAATTTAGTAATGTTACGGCAATAAATTATATTCAGTTCTATTCACTAGTTAACTTGCTGTAGTAGTTATCCTTAAAGCTATTCACTAGTTAACTTGCTGTAGTAGTTATCCTAAAAGCTATTCACTAGTTAACTTGCTGTAGTAGTTATCCTAAAAGCTATTCACTAGTTAACTTGCTGTAGTAGTTATCCTAAAAGCTATTCACTAGTTAACTTGCTGTAGTAGTTATCCTTAAAGCTATTCACTAGTTAACTTGCTGTAGTAGTTATCCTAAAAGCTATTCACTAGTTAACTTGCTGTAGTAGTTATCCTAAAAGCTATTCACTAGTTAACTTGCTGTAGTAGTTATCCTAAAAGCTATTCACTAGTTAACTTGCTGTAGTAGTTATCCTTAAAGCTATTCACTAGTTAACTTGCTGTAGTAGTTATCCTTAAAGCTATTCACTAGTTAACTTGCTGTAGTAGTTATCCTAAAAGCTATTCACTAGTTAACTTGCTGTAGTAGTTATCCTAAAAGCTATTCACTAGTTAACTTGCTGTAGTAGTTATCCTTAAAGCTATTCACTAGTTAACTTGCTGTAGTAGTTATCCTAAAAGCTATTCACTAGTTAACTTGCTGTAGTAGTTATCCTAAAAGCTATTCACTAGTTAACTTGCTGTAGTAGTTATCCTAAAAGCTATTCACTAGTTAACTTGCTGTAGTAGTTATCCTAAAGCATGACGGAGGCTCCGCGTGAGGACGAACTGCGGCCGGTGCCTCGTGAGCGGGCCATTCTGGAGAGTTTCTTCACGCAGCTCGGAATGTTCTCGTTCGACCGGGCGAAGGACTATGTGGAGAAAGAGAAGGACAGCAGCAAGAGCGCAGGGGCCATCTGGGCCGCTCTCCTCACCGCCTTCGCACACCTTGCCGCGGCGGAGAAGGCCTATCACAACATGACGTTCCTGGGACAAAAACTGGGTAAGAAGAACCCCATGTAAACATGCACTCACAGAAAATGACCTTTTTGTTGCGCTACAAAACTCATTGGTGTGGCAAAATGACACCCCTCAGTGCAATGATTGCAACCTATCACAACTGGGACTAGTATCACCATGATGTTATTATCCAGACAAGAAAGTCACGTTCCATAATAGAAAGTTGAAGTGTAGGTTTCTAACAGCAGGTGGCAATACAAGCCCACATATTTGTATGATTTATGTATTCAGCAGCACACCACTTTGATATTATGGGGGTATGAGGAAGACTGGATAAAGGATTTCCTGTTTGGAAGGTCTATGCGGGTAGGGAAGTCTATCAGGCAGCTAAATGGTGGGTAACGGTACACCGCAGGGGAACGTGATTAGACCTCTGTTGTTCTCAATCATAATCAATGATGTTTACTCACAGGTATGGCGGGATATTGGGAGGTCGTTATTTGCATATTATGGGGCCTTATGGAAGAGGGGAAGAAATGTGGCATACATTTTTTTATTTTTCCTTTATTTAACTAGGCAAGTCAGTTAAGAACAAATTCTTATTTTCAATGACGGCCTAGGAACAGTGGGTTAACTGACTTGTTCAGGGGCAGAAAGACTGATTTTTACCTTCGATCTTGCAACCTTTCGGTTACTAGTCCAACACTCTAACCACTAGGCTACCTGCCGCCCCATATAGTCAGGAAGGCACAGGAAGCAATTGACGAGGTAGAGCGGTGGGCATTAATGTGGGGATTCAGGTTCTCTGTGGAGAACTCTGTGTTCTTTACCAGGTGGGAGATGATATATGCTTGAGGTTATATGAAAGGAAACTTGGAGAGGGTGGGGTCTTTCCAGTTCCTTGGGGTGTACTTTGACACTAGCCGGACTTGGGCAGAACCCATTGATAGAGTGGTGGGAAAGTGTAAGAAGGTGCTAAATGTGATGCGCTGTCTGATGGGGGAGGAGTGTGGGGGGGCTGGGCGTTCCTCATTGAGAACCATATAAAGTACCAGTCAAACTCATTCAAGGGTTTTTATTTTTTTACTATTTTCTACATTGTAGAATAATAGTGAAGACATCAAAACTATGAAATAACACATGGAGTCATGTAGTAACAAAAAGTTAAACAAATCAAAATATATTTTACTCTTCAAAGTAGCCACCCTTTGCCTTGATGGCAGCTTTGCACACTCTTGGCATTCTCTCAACTAGCTTCACCTGGAATACTTTTCCAACAGTCTTGAAGGAGTTCCCACATATGCTGAGCACTGCGGTCCAACTTATCCCAAACCATATCAATTGGGTTGAGGTCGGTTGATTGTGGAGGCCAGGTCATCTGATGCAGCACTCCATCACTCTCCTTCTTGGTCAAATAGCCCTTACACAGCTTGGAGGTGTGTTGGGTCATTGTCCTGTTGAAAAACAAATGATTTCCCACTAAGCCCAAACCAGATGGGATGGCGTATCGCTGCAGAATGCTGTGGTAGCCATGCTGGTTAAGTGTGCCTTGAATTCTAAATACATCACTGACAGTGTCACCAGCAAAGCACCATCACACCTCCTCCATGCTTCACGGTGGGAACCACACATGGGGAGATCATCCGTTGAACTAGTCTACATCTAACAAAGACACGGCGAGTGGAACCAAAAATCTCAAATTTGGACTCATCAGACCAAAGGACAGATTTCCACCGGTCTAATGTCCATTGCTCGTGTTTTGTGGCCCAAGCAAGTCTCTTCTCATTGGTGTCCTTTAGTAGTGGGTTCTTTGCAGCAATTTGACCATGAAGGCCTAATTCACATAGTCTCTTCTGAACAGTTGATGTTGTGTCTGTTACTTGAACTCTGTGAAGCATTTATTTGGGCTGCAATTTCTGAGGCTGGTAACTCTAATGAACTTATCCTCTGCAGCAGAGGCAACTCTGGGTGTTCCTTTCCTGTGGCGGTCCTCATGAGAGCCTGTTTCATTATAGTGCTGGATTGTTTTTGCGACTGCACTTGAAGAAACTTTCAAAGTTCTTGAAATTTTCCGAATTGACTGACCTTCATGTCTTAAAGTAATGATGGATTGTCATTTCTCTTTGCCTATTTGAGTTCTTCTTGCCATAATATGGACTTGGTCTTTTACCAAATAGGGCTATCTTCTGTATACCACCCCTATCCTGTCACAACACAACTGATTGGCTCAAATGCGTTAAGAAGAAAAGAAGTTCCACAAATTAACAAGGTACATCTGTTATTTGAAATGCATTCCAGGTGACTACCTCATGAAGCTGGTTGAGAGAATGCCAAGAGCGTGCAAAGCTGTCATCAAGGCAAAGGGTGGCTACTTTGAAGGATCTCAAATATAAAATATATTTTGATTTGTTTAACACGTTTTTGGTTACTACAGTGAGGGGAAAAAATAATTTGATCCCCTGCAGATTTTGTACGTTTGCCCACTGACAAATAAATGATCAGTCTATAATTTTAATGGTAGGTTTATTTGAACAGTGAGAGACAGAATAACAACAACAAAAAATCCAGAAAAAACACATGTGAAAAATGTTATAAATTGATTTGCATTTTAATGAGGGAAATAAGTATTTGACCCCCTCTCAATCAGAAAGATTTCTGGCTCCCAGGTGTCTTTTTTCCCTCACTGTATTTGAAGGGAGTGCTCCTAATCTCAGCTTGTTACCTGTATAAAAGACACCTGTCCACAGAAGCAATCAATCAATCAGATTCCAAACTCTCCACCATGGCCAAGACCAAAGAGCTCTCCAAGGATGTCAGGGACAAGATTGTAGATCTACACAAGGCTGGAATGGGCTACAAGACCATCGCCAAGCAGCTTGGTGAGAAGGTGACAACAGTTGGTGCGATTATTCGCAAATGGAAGAAACACAAAAGAACTGTCAAATCTCCCTCGGCCTGGGGCTCCATGCAAGATCTCACCTCGTGGAGTTGCAATGATCATGGGAACGGTGAGGAATCAGCCCAGAACTACACAGGAGGATCTTGCCAATGATCTCAAGGCAGCTGGGACCATAGTCACCAAGAACACAATTGGTAACACACTACGCCGTGAAGGACTGAAATCCTGCAGCGCCTGCAAGGTACCCCTGCTCAAGAAAGCACATATACATGCCCGTCTGAAGTTTTCCAATGAACATCTGAATGATTCAGAGGACAACTGGGTGAAAGTGTTGTGGTCAGATGAGACCAAAATGGAGCTCTTTGGCATCAACTCAACTCGCCGTGTTTGGAGGAGGAGGAATGCTGCCTATGACCCCAAGAACACCATCCCCACCGTCAAACATGGAGGTGGAAACATTATGCTTTGGGGGTGTTTTTCTGCTAAGGTGACAGGACAACTTCACCACATCAAAGGGACGATGGACGGGGCCATGTACCGTCAAATATTGGGTGAGAACCTCCTTCCCTCAGCCAGGGCATTGAAAATGGGTCGTGGATGGGTATTCCAGCATGACAATGCCCCAAAACACATGGCCAAGGCAACAAAGGAGTGGCTCAAGAAGAAGCACATTAAGGTCCTGGAGTGTCATAGCCAGTCTTCAGACCTTAATCCCATAGAAAATCTGTGGAGGGAGCTTTGTAGACTGATAATTTCTTTGTCAGTGGGCAAACGTACAAAATCAGCAGGGGATCAAATACATTTTTCCCTCACTGTATTTGATTTCATATGTGTTATTTCATAGTTTTGATCTCTTCACAATTATTCTACAATGTAGAAAATAGTCAAAATAAAGAGATACCCTTGAATGAGTAGGTGTATCCAAACTTTTGAACGGTACTGTATGTTGCATTGATACGATCTGTAGTAGACTGTGGCGGTATAGCGTATGGTTCGGAAGCCAGGACCTCATTGGAAAGGCTAGATGTTATACAGGGGCAAAGACTCAGAATATGTAGTGGGGCGTTTCGGACGTCCCCAGTGTCTGCACTACAGGTGGAGATGGGGGATATGCCATTGCAGATTAGGAGATAGCAGCTGGCAATGAGTTATTGGATCAACCTACAGGGACATGGGGTGTCTCATCCTGCGAAATGGATTTTACATGCATGCTAGAAACATGAGTGAGTACAGAACATGAGCTTTGGGTGGGTGGGTAATACCCAGGCGACGGAGATGGGACTGTATGGGAGTTTAGTCCGATGGTAGCTATTCCTGTAAATCCACCATGGCTACTCCTGCCTAGTTGATCTAGAAGTGTTGGAGATACAGAAAGATAGGGTGTTGATCCATCTGATTTGTTTAATGGACATCTGGACACCGTGTATCAGGATGTTGTGGCCATTTACCCAGATGGTTCAAAAGATCCAAGGACAGGACGTACTGGGTCAGCACTTGTAGTGCAGGAATGTGGGGTGGCAGTCAGGAAACGTATTCCAGATCATCTGGCTGTATATACGGCGGAGCTGATGGCCATACTGTTGGCCTTGAAGTGGGTGGAGGAAGTCAAGCCAGACAGAATAGTTATTTGCTTTGATTCATTCAGTGTTGATGAGTTTTCAGTCCTTTAGCTCACATAGCAGACAATACCTGCTTTGAGGTACTACAAACCCATGGCAGGATTAGACAGATGGTTATACAGATAAGATTTACTTGGGTCCCAGCCCATGTGGGGGGTGGAGGGGAACGAGGCAGTTGATGTACTGGCTTAACAAGCACTTAATAGTGGGGATGTTGTAGTTTCAATGAGCAAGGCAGAGGCAAAAAGCCTGATATGGACAGTGATGGCAAGAGCAGTGGAATAGAGATACTAAGGGCAGGCATTTCTTTGAAGTACAGATTAAAGTCTGGGAAGGAAGGACGGCAGGAAGGAACAGAAGAGAGGGTGCTATTTTTACAAGATGAAGGGTGGGACACAGCCGATTGAGTAAGACTTTAAATGTGATAGGAAAGCATCCAACAGGAAAGTGTGATTATTGCCAGGGAACAGAGACCGTTGAGCATGTATTGCTACAGTGTGGGCAGAATCAGAGGGAAAGAGAGTGGATGAGATCTAGTATGCGGGAGAAGGGGATACAGGAAATTAGTTTAAAGAGTATATATAGTCTCAAATATTTTATCTTTTTTAAGAGCAACGGGGCTGGCAGGTAGGATTTAGTTTCTCCCTGTCTCTAGCCCACACTCCAGTACAGTAGGTGGCGGTAATGCACCATAACGTTAGATGCCGACCGCCGATAAACCCCACTGAAGAAAGACAGCACATCACGTCTACCCCACACTGAGGGGTCGGCTGGAAGTGGATGTTTACAGTATTTAACCCAATTTCCATTTCTCCTGAAAATACGTTTTTTGAGACTTGTTTAAAACGTCAGCTACGTTAGGTTATAACTCCCCAAACAACAATTTCCAACATGGACTGTTTTCTCTACGTCGTAACCCACTTCTGCAGGCGGCCAGTCGTTCTTCAGCCGCAAGGACTCCATCCGCACCATCTACACCTCCCTGTTCAACGCGCTGAGGAAGGTGGTGACCATGGGGGCGCCACGCCCAGCCAGGCTCCGCACCCTACCTGGAGGACCTGCTGTCTCACCTGTCGGAGCAGCTGTGCCACTTCACCCAGGCCCGCATGGAGATGGCTGACCTATACGAGAAGATGCATGCGCTGGGCAGCCAGAAGAACATCAACTCAGAGGAGCTGGTCACCACCCTCGAGGCAGTGCTGCAGAAATACAGCTCCAGGTGTGTGGGACGTGTCATGTGTGTAAGCTCAGCTGTGTGTGCAGGCTGTAATAGTGTGTGAGTGGCTGAGAAATTGCAGAAAAAAAAAGAGAGTATGGGGCGGGTGGTGGGCGAGCACGACAGAGGGAGGGAGGGGTGGGGAGATTTCTGCTGAAATCAGCAGATATCAAATTTAGCTCAGCCGGAACCAAAGCGAGCCCAACACAGAAAAGCCCACTGTGCGGCTGAGTCGCAGTTCACACTGCAGCGAGTCACAATCTGGCACACATGGGTGGTTGTGCAGTCAGGGTTGAAGGTGACTTTCTCTCACAGCAGTCGACACTGCCAGGAAACGTAATCAGCACTGAGAATACACAGGATATTAACTGCTAATCATGGCCAGAACCTCCACACCCAGTCGCACACACAAATCTGCATAGTGCACACACCCTTAGCAGCACAGAACACCAGAGACATCCAATACTGTTCTACGGCCACAGTCCATCTCTTACAGTATATTAATCAGCATTAGTGCTAATGAGGCTATTTATCATTAGGATAATTGGTCTTACAGAATAGTGAACACGATTGATTCCTAGTGGAGTGGGATCAGATAAGGCTACCATCTGACACCACCAGCATTTCTCCCTTATATTAGATACAGCTTTCTCTCCAATGACCCTTCCATCTCCTCCCTCCTCCCAGGTTCCACCACCCCATCCTGGGCCGCTTGGAGGGGGGCTTCCAGACAGAGGTGGATGTGGTGACACAGCTCCTGCGCTGCCAGGCCCAGGTGTCAGAGTGGCACTTCCTGCCCGCCCTGCTCAGCCTGCACGGGGCTAGCTCTAAGCTCACTGCCTGGGGACAGCTCTTCCAGCGCCAGAGGGAGACCCGCAAGCACCTGTTTGGAGGCCAGTCCCAGAAGGCCGTGCAGCCACCCCACCTGTACGTGTGGCTGCAGCGCCTCCAGGGTGCGCTCCTGGCTAAATTCAGTTTCTACTTCCATGAGGCGCTGAGCAGGCAAACGGCTTCCGCTGACATGAAGACCCTGACGGCACGCACCGCGCCCGATTACCACGGCAAGATATGTTCGTTTATCCGCAAACACGATGCCAACAACGTGTCGCTGGTGTTCGACAACCGCGGCTTGGACAGCTTCCAGGGCCACGGCTACCACCACCCGCACTCGTACCGCGAGGCGCCCAAGGGTGTGGAGCAGTTCCCCGCCGTGGTGTCCCTTCCCGGGGGCGAGCGGCCACTCACGCACTGGCCCAACGTCATCATGATGATGGGCGACCGTGAGGCGGAGCTCAACACGCTGGACAAGGTGGTACACTTCTACGACGACAAAGTCCAGAGCACTTACTACCTGACCCGACCAGAATCACACTTCACCCTGGTGGTCATCTTCGACGGCAGGAAGTCCGAGAAGGACTCGCACATCACCGCCTTCCTGCAGGAGATCTCTGGCTCGCTGAGGAACTCCAAACCATTCAGCACCCTCAAACCTGGCTCCAAGGGCTGAGAGAGAGATGCTCTACTTCATATACTACGCACACACATCATAAACTGACTGTCCCCATAAAGGGGCAGGGTGGTGTGTGTGTGTATCGTTATAACAGAGAGACGAGGCATTGTTCCAGTTCCATAGACAGACAGGCTGGACAAGTTGTCTAATCATTAGGAAAGCTTCTTGAGTAACATTGTTGCAATATTCTGATTTGGTTTTAGCTTCTTAAAAATGGGTGGCCAGGACCTTTTGCTTTACTACTTTATATTTGAAATATAATTAGAACCTCAACATTATCTTGTTTTAATTCAGAGAATGGCTTCAACCCGCGGCCCTACTATTGGTTCTGTTGAGCATCGTGCTTTGAATCCTTTAGTTTGTTTTGCCAAATCAGTTCCAGACCAAAGAGATGCGTCACTGACTAGACGCAGTGTGGCCTTCTCACAGTGAACTGCTCTATTGAGACCTTTGACCTGTTTCTATTCCAACACATGATAGCCGACTTCCTATCCCTGTCAGGGATATAATGTTGCTATGTACTGAAAAAGCTTTTGCTTAATTTATGTATACTTCTGTTAACATTTGATGTTTGTTTACTGTTTAACAGAAGTGCTTAATTTGGTTTTACTGTATGTCATCCTTGATTTAGTTGAACTTATTTTGCTGTTTAATTCCCAAATAAAGTTTTGAGATGACTGGAGAAAAAAAAGCATCATGACGTGTGTGTAAGAGGTGCTTTCACATGTTTGGGATGCTACTTAAGACAGACATTAGTGTTCAGACAGCCAACTGTAGCACATCCAGTCCCCACTCACACTCAGCAGGTGATAAACAAGGCAATAATGAAGGCTCGACAAACCAAAACACACTTGTTAATTTGTTCCCTTTTATTTATAGTATAAATACAACATCAATACTATCCATTTGGCTATAAGAGCTTGTCTTTAGGAAGCTCAGGAGTTTCAGATACAGCAACAGACTAAACCATTTCCTTTAATTATCAGACACATTCAGAGAGAAACCAACGTCCCTTAAAATGCACCTGTTCACATGTTATAATGCTACATGCCAAGTACACGATTTTTCCTATACATCAAAGTGCAATGTCACAATAGATTAACTCTAGGATTCATAATTCAGTCTTCTACTAAACACTTTGATTATTTCATCCTAAGTGCTGCTGCTCTCTGTTCAGGACATGCGTGAGTGGATTAAACTCCCAACAAAGACGCGGTTAAAAAAAGGCACTTTCACATTGACACACACAAACCGATGCACACCCATAGCCCATTCTTAGAGACACACACACACACACACAACAGTTCCCAACCCAGTAAAGAGGACACATTCAGTGTGCTGTTCAAGCGTATTTTGGGTATTTACACTTTACACTTACTGTGAACTTAAGGTTATTTAGTGACTTCAGTGTAACACAACCAGATACACCATATTCCCACACACAAACTGCCAGCACACGCAAACACATATGCACCCCTGTCTTGCACATGTTCTGTTACTAAAGGCAGACATGAATAATCCATAGTTTTATCCACTATCGCACTTACAAAGGAACATAACGAGGGCAGGCAGAGGAAACACACACAGACAACCCGGTTAAATGGGAAAGAAATCACACACACCCAGGCCGAGGGAAACGTACTCTACAAACTCCTAACCCACTCCACCACTGTACAGTTGTGGCCAAAAGTTGAGAATGACACAAATATTAATTTTCACAAAGTCTGCTGCTGCAGTTTGTATGGTGGCAATTTGCATATACTCCAGAATGTCATGAAGAGTGATCAGATCAATTGCAATTAATTGCAAAGTCCCTCTTTGCCATGCAAATGAACTGAATCCCCCAAAAACATTTCCACTGCATTTCATCCCTGCCACAACTGTCATGTCAGTGATTCTCTTGTTAACACAGGTGTGAGTGTTGATGAGGACAAGGCTGGAGATCACTCTGTCATGCTGATTGAGTTCGAATAACAGACAAAGCTTCAAAAGGAGGGTGGTGCATGGAATCATTGTTCTTCCTCTGTCAGCCATGGTTACCTGCAAGGAAACACGTGCCGTCATCATTGCTTTGCACAAAAAGGGCTTCACAGGCAAGGATATTGCTGCCAGTAAGATTGCACCTAAATCAACCATTTATCAGATCATCAAGAACTTCAAAGAGAGCAGTTCTATTGTTGTGAAGAAGGCTTCAGGGCGCCCAAGAAAGTCCAGCAAGCGCCAGGACCGTCTCCTAAAGTTGATTCAGCTGCGTGATCGGGGCACCACCAGTACAGAGCTTGCTCAGGAATAGCAGCAGGCAGGTGTGAGTGCATCTGCACGCACAGTGAGGCAAAGACTTTTGGAGGATGGCCTGGTGTCAAGAAGGGCAGCAAAGAAGCCACTTCTCTCCAGGAAAAACATCAGGGACAGACTGATATTCTGCAAAAGGTACAGGGATTGGACTGCTGAGGACTGGGGTAAAGTCATTTTCTCTGATGAATCCTCTTTCCGATTGTTTTGGGCATCCGGAAAAAAGCCTGCCCGGAGAAGACAAGGTGAGCGCTACCATCAGTCCTGTGTCATGCCAACAGTAAAGCATCCTGAGACCATTCATGTGTGGGGTTGCTTCTCCGCCAAGGGAGTGGGCTCACTCACAATTTTGCCTAAGAACACAGCCACGAATAAAGAATGGTACCAACACATCCTCCGAGAGCAACTTCTCCCAACCATCCAGGAACAGTTTGGTGACGAACAATGCCTTTTCCAGCATGATGGAGCACCTAGCCATAAGGCAAAAGTGATAACTAAGTGGCTCGGTGAACAAAACATCGATATTTTGGGTCCATGGCCAGGAAACTCCCCAGACCTTAATCCCATTGAGAACTTGTGGTCAATCCTCAAGAGGCAGGTGGACAAACAAAAACCCACAAATTCTGACAAACTCCCAAGCATTGATTATGCAAGAATGGGCTGCCATCAGTCAGGATGTGGCCCAGAAGTTAATTGACAGCATGCCAGGGCGGATTGCAGAGGTCTTGAAAAAGAAGGGTCAACACTGCAAATATTAACTCTTTGCATCAACTTCATGTAATTGTCAATAAAAGCCTTTGACACTTATGAAATGCTTGTAATTATACTTCAGTATTCCATAGTAACATCTGACAAAAATATCTAAAAGACACTGAAGAAGCAATTTATTGTTGTGTAATTCTCAAAACCTTTGGCCACAACTGTACCTCAACTATTTTCCCTGGCCTGTGTGTGTATCGGTTGAACACGAGAAGGCTGTTTTCTAGTAGTGAGGGTTAACGCCACTGCCGGCCCTTGTGACATTATTTCCCACTGAACATTCAATAGAGAGCTGAACAGTCGTAGTTAAATACTGGAACATTCATTAAATAGCAGAACATTGGTTAAATAGAATGTGAGTTTTGTCACCAATGCCTCGAGAGGCTTCGGTTGAGGCATTAGTGAGCTTAGCAGCGGAACCAAGTGAAATAGAAAACAATAAAAAAAGATCACAGACATCCACCCTTATGTTTCCACTTTGTGAGCCTCCCTTTACCCATCAAGCACATCTTCACTCCGCATTGTCCCTTTCTTTCGCTTCGCCAATGAAAATCGCTCGTAGATGCAGCAGCCAATCGAAATACACTAAGAACACAGCAGCCTTTTGGTGATAGACCTTCATTAGCGGGGGAGCCTTTTGTCATTACATAGTCAACGTTCACATCACTGAAACTACATTTCACTGGAGGAGAACTACACTTCCCACACATCTGTGACTACATCTCTTTTACAGGATAGGGTTTCTGCTTTCTTTAGCTTATACTTTTTTCTTGTACTTCTCCCATTCAGCAGTCCCATTTTACTTCGCTAACCTTTGATAAATGCTTCGATACATGGAGAAAGTTAACTCCTACACACCAAGAAGAGAGTACACACCAACCTGACGACACACATAAATATCATGGCATATCATAGATCCTATATTATTTTGTATTACTACATAAAAACCCTTTTAGTTTCAGATCTGTCCTACCGCTTTCTACCCTTGTTCAGGTTTCTAAACAGTAAGGAGGTACCCTGTTCTCCTACTCTGTATTTTCGCCCGGGTTGGCCTGGTTTGGCTCATCACATGGTGCACGACTTGTCCAGCAGCGGGGGCAGAGGAGGGGTGTTGCTCTTGGGCGGCACCAGGGGTTTGGGCCTCAGGGCTGGGGGGCGAAGCGGAGCTCCCATACGGAGTGGAGCCACCACTACGGTCTTGAAGGAGCCCAGGGTGTCGGGGGAGGGGTTGGTGGATCGGAGGGGTGTGGGAGGGGGGCCAGGGAGGGGAATGAGGGGGCTCAGAGGGCTGAGGGGACTAGGGGTACCAGGAGTCCCTGGGGTGGAGGGGGTGCTGTGGGGGCTGGGCGACTCGGAGGAGCAGGCTGTGATTGGGCTGTTCTTAACCTGGTCCAGAGTGTCCAGGACCACGTCAGGAGCCGGTCTGCAGCCCCCACGTTCCAACTGCCTCAGCTGCCCCAGAGCCACACTCACACTCTCCTCTATGTCCTACAGAGAGAGGGGAACGAGGCAAGGTGGAGGAAAGAGGGAATGGCAGAGAGAAAATATAAGATGAAGTATAGTTTGATGTGTGCAGCAGCTGTCTGTTTTTTGTATAATTACTGTATGTACTTGTGTGTGTGTGAAAGTATGTGCGTGTGAGAGAGTGTACCTGTGCCAGTGTGTCTGGGTCCAGGGTTCTGGAGCTGAAGCCGTGCTGCCCGCTGCTGGAGCGCCGGATAGGCGTGTCTTCAGGCCGACGCAGCGAATCGTGGCGGCTCACGGTAACCGTTACTGCGGCAGTGGAACGGCGACGACGCTCGGGGCTGTCGAGAGGCGGGGTTAAGCCAGTGCCCCGCCCCAGAAGGAGCTCCCGCGGGCTGAAGTGACCAGTGACGGGCGGCGAATTCCTCTCCAACACACTCCCGTTACCATGGTCTTTAGAGCGACCGAGGGGGTGACGGAAAATGTCAGTCCGCTTCCTGCGGTGGCTGCTGTGGAGAGACGTACAGTATAGGCCATTAGCTAAGATTAGAGCTTGACTAAATCAATACACTCCACAAGCCGCTAGCTTAGTTTGTTAGCTTTGTGCAATTTCTAGGTCTGTGGTGGTCTGTTGTGTGTTAACTACTGACCTGTTGTAGGTCTCAGGCGATCTAACTACTGACCTGTTGTAGGTCTCAGGCGATCTAACTACTGACCTGTTGTAGGTCTCAGGCGATCTAACTACTGACCTGTTGTAGGTCTCAGGCGATCTAACTACTGACCTGTTGTAGGTCTCTGGCTGTCTGTCAGTAGGAGAGCTCAGCTCACTTCTGGCTCTCTTGTCATCATTGCTGGTGCTCCCACTGTCGCTGTCCACTGTCGATGCAGAGTCAGGCCTGAAATACCACACAGCACCTCTTACCAACCAATCAGTGTTAAACAGAACCTGTTACACAACTAATCAGGACACTAACTAATCAGACAAATGATCAGTTAGTCAATCAATACCAGTGGCCAGTAATTATTCACTCCAATCAATTTAATTAATAACTTAGGTCATCAATCAATTTAATAAGTCAGTCAATCAATCTATCAATCCCCCAAAACATGTTTAAAGAATCAAGAAGGGGCAGTTCCTTTGATACAGTATAAAGGAGTTGAGCACGTTGATTCAACACTTCATTTGATAAGGATCCACAATGGGATGCCGCTGTGGGCATATTTTACAGACATGTTCTCTTGGCATGGCTTAGCGTGTATGATATGTGCTAGCTATGCTGTAGCCGTGTACTTGCCTGTCCTTCAGTGTTATGTACTGGTGAGGCACCAGGCCATGGGTGCCGTTTAGTCGCCCCTCCCACCAGTCATGTGATGCACGCTGGAACAGTTGCAGAGTCACTCCCTTCTTAAAGGAGAGCTCCCGCCCTGACCGGCCCGTATAGTCAAACCTGGCCACCGCTTCTACTGCTTCCCCCTCTGAGAGACAGAGAGAGACAGAGGGAGAAAGAGATAGAGAGAGAAATGGAGAGAGGGGGCGGGAAGCGGGAGGCAGAAGGACAGAGAGATAAGAGCCAAATCGTATGATCGAGGGGGACCTGTCAAACACTCATGTCCCCGGCTCGACCTTCCGAGCTCAGCCAATGAGGAACGAGGGGGACGCGAAAGAGAAATAAGAGTCTTAGCTAGCCATCACCCCACCGCACCGCCTCCCCTTTACAATGGGAATCACACACTGCACACAGCGAGAGACGACAGAGGGAGAGAGGGGAGTCTCTATGCTAGCTGTTGCCATGGAGACAGCTCTCTATCCATTGGTGGATAAGAGAGAGAAGCCCACTGGGTGATTGTGCAGAGGTCAGAGGTCAGAGCGTACCCTCCTCACTGGTCTGAGTCTCTGTGCCGCCGTCAGGCTCCGCCTCCCCACCCGGCTCGCTGAACGGACTCTCGCTGGAGAGGGAGAGGATAAAAAAAGAGAGCGAAAGAGGGGGAGAGAAAGAGAGTTTGGGTGTGAGGGAGGGACAGGATGAAAAAGGGACTGTAAGCACCATAACTGCAGCAGTCAGCAACATTAGACAGACTTGCTAGAACCGGGCCCTCTTGATATTTCACAAAATGGATGAACAGATAAAAGCACAGATGGTTGGTTGCAAGGCTGGGGTATACAGTATAGTCCATCTGTCTCACCAGTACTGGTCTCCAGTCATGCACTTCTCATAGACGGGCCCAGGCAGCTCCGGGGGGTCGGGGAAGATGTCGTGGTGCAGGATGACCGTCTTGATGACCTCATTAACATGCGCCTGGCAGGCCACCTGGTCCAGGGCGTCGGGCGTGGGCAGCAGGGTGGGCCCGAAGACGATGGCCAGATTCCCAGCATCCATCATGTTCTCATCGCTGTACTGGGATAAGCTGGGCAGGGGGCACAGGGCAAATGTTACTACTTAAACACCACATCACATGACCAGGCAGGAAGTAAAACACTAACTCCAGGATACTAATAGAAGTATACTGAATGTTCATCATACTCGTACCAAATACTGCAATCTAACACTCTGCAATCTAACATTCAGACTCTGCAATCTAACACTCTGCAATCTAACATTCAGACTCTGCACCTGCACCTCACACTTCTCCCTCTCTCCTCCCGTTCACACTTCCTCCATCTCTATTTGGAGCGGCAGAGATGAGACATCGTGTTCAGCCAAATACAGACAGACAGACCGTGTTGTATGTGGTTCTGCGTGATCTAGACTGCTGCAGACCTACATGTTCTAGACTAACCCGGTACTGCTTCTGTGTGTTCTCGGCTAACCAAGTACTGGTTCTGTGTGTTCCAACACTAGTCCAGACCTGGTTCGGTGTACTCTTGACGAGCCCAGATCTGGTTCAGCTTGGTTCTATATGTTCTAGACTAACCCAGACCTGGTTCTGTGTGGTTACATGTGTTCTAGTCAAACCCAGTACTGCTTCTGTGTGGTTCTGTGGGTTCTAGACTAGCCCAGACGTGGTTCATGTGTGGTTCTGTGTTAGCGTACAGACACTCACTGGTTGAGGAAGGCGAACAGGTATCTCATCACAACCAGAGTCGCCCGTGGAACACCCAGTAGAATCTTATGAATACACTGAGCTCTGTCATACAGGCTCTCTATACCTGTGGGAACACACACAAGCTGTCAGTAATATTCCCAGGAACTCATGAGGTGTAATCCTGACACATCCTGAAATATAAGCAGCCCATAGAGAGGGGCAGCTAGCTCTCTGTGTGTTTCAGAAAGACAGAAAGAGACGTTGCGTTGGAGACGTGTGTGGGAGGAAGAGAGAAAGAGAGAGATGCAGAGAGAGAGAGAGAGAGATATAGCGGGACCCATTTTGACAGTGCCAAAATTGAATGTATTACTCATAAGACTTTTTATTACTGCATTTCAAAACTGCTCTTTTTGTCAATGAACAGGCGCTGAGCATTTATGGAGACCTAAAACAAACAGTGCATTTATGTGAAGCATGCAAAGCAATTGGAATCTGTTGCATTTTAAATACGTTTTGAATTAAGGGCCGTATCGACTGGTGATAAGGTCATTTTTACAACACATTGCGTGTTAGAGCTGTCCAAATGTCACCTGCAGTCATGGTAAATCACAAAACCTTCACAGCTGATACTGTCCCGCCTCCTCCCACACCATAGAGGAAGGAAGTGCTACTCACAGACACAGGAAATTAGGTCGTTGAACCTTTCCTTGGGAAAGAGGGGGTTCTCCAGCCCCCGGAAGTAGAGCTTCAGCACACCGGCCACCGAGTTGATGTCATGGTTATTCTCCTCGTCAATCAGGGGGTCGTTACCTTGGCAACAGAGAGACGGACATGGTTAGTTTCCTCTCCCCTGACCTGGAAGCACAAGTATGATGACCTCACAGTGACCTCTCACCTCTCTCAAATGAGTTCTTGATGTCGTTGACCTCCACCTGCGACCCCGACACACGGAATATGCCCTGGTGCTGAAGACCTGAAGGAGATGGGAGGCGGTTATGAGAGTCTAATCACGTGCCAGTACACAAGGACTTGGCTCCTAACCCCTAGCCCCCAAATAGGCTAAGGGGGAGGATCCACCGTGTTGTTTTCAACAGAAGGACTCACCATGGAGGTTGATGTAGCGGATGCAGCTCTCCACCAGCAGAGGAATGGCCTTAGTCGAGTCCTAAAAAACACATCCAGGCAATTAAGCAAGCAGCAGAGGCCAACCACACACAGACAGACACACACACACACACAAGCAGCGGGAGGAAGAGTTGAAACATTACCTGGTGATTGCTATGGGAGTTCTTTCGTCCACGGCTAGAAGGAAAGAAACAGAGACAACAGTGACTCAGTTTTAATTTGCAGAGCTCAAAGACAAGAGGTGAGACAATCTAAAAGATAGAAATGGATAAAACAGTGCTTCAGTCAATAACATGTTTAAGAGCTATACCTGGTAGTCAGTGTGTCTGCTATATACCCTGGAGAGACATGAAAGACACAGGCAAACAGAGAGAGGGCAGGTTTTCTATTGTCAGACAGGGAGGGCATTAGCACATAAGGAATATTTCTAAGCCATAAAACAGGCATTGAGAGTGACAGCAGTTACAAAAAGATAGCCTTGTTTGACCATCCTGATATCGCAAGCTCACATTCTGTTTCACTACACGGCTTCAAGTGAAACAAAACGAGAGCCCAGCGTGGATCAGGCTAACAAAGAAAAAGAGAGAGAGAGAGAAAGAAAGAGGGTAGACCGCAAGAAAGAATGGAGAAAGCAAGGTAGAGTGTGGGGTCTCTTACCCTCGGCCATGGCTTTCTTCAGCAGGTCGTGTTTAGCCTGTAGTTTGGAGATCAGATTACTGCCCTCCAGATACTCACGGAATTTCTGTGGACCACAGACAGAAGAACATGCAGCTTTTAATAACTGTCCATCTACATCAACTAGCCTGTGTGTGTGTCTGTCTCGGAGTGCGTGTCTCACCGTAAAGTAGAAGAGCTCAGTCTCCTGTTGGTTGGCACGGCGCTTGGCGAGGCTGGGTTTGTTTAGGTAGCCGTCCGACACGCTGGACTTGACCGACTCGGAAGAGGGGCTGTGGGTGAAACTCTGGGAAACGTCATAGTCATCCACCACTGTCATGTCCTGAAGGGTGGTGAGAGTTGCCCCCCATGTCTTCTTCACCTGCGGGTAGGGGAAATAGAGTTAGTAATCACTCACAGACTATGTGCGGTGTTTGCGTGTGTTCGTGTACTTGTGGATATGTGATTTGAGCGAGTGTGTGTGCACATCTTAAATCTGTATGGTGCAGCTGGTGTGTGAGTGTTTATTTGTGTATGGTAATTACGGTGTGTGTGTGTGCTGAGATATGCAGATGCAGCTCATTAGTCCAGTCTTCATCAGCACTTCTGTGCCCTTCAGGGTTAGATAACAGCTGCCCTCCCATTCCACAGCAATCCACATACAATCTGCTCAACCACAATACACACTCCAAAAACACACTATAAATAACCCCAAAAAGCTCTAGCTTCAGGGCACAAAAAATTGTTTATTTGTAAATCTACATCGGTCACAAAATCACTCCAGCCCCACCTCCCTCTCCTTCTTCCCACAGCATGTAGTCTGAGAGTCAACCAAACTACAACACAGCACACTGGGAAACTGAATATGAATGGTCTCACCTCTACAGCAAAGCACACTGGGAAGCTGAAGTACATATGACTGTGTGATAAATGTGTGTGTCTCACCTCCTCGTTCTCTATCTTCAGGGTGGAGAGGCGTGACTGGAGCTGCTGCAGCCTAGATGTGAGCTCTGCCTGCACCTGTGGCTGGGCGGCTATCTGGGTCACCTGACAGGAAACAGGAACAACACACAGCATGACCGGGCGCCTACCTGGGGGTCACTGTGTGTGTGTGTGTGTGTGTACGCCTGTGTGTGAATCCGTGCTTGTGTGTTTTTGCACTTTTGCGCACTCACGTGGTCCCCCATGTGGGGCTGGAAGCTGAAGCGTGGCGGGGGGCAGAAGGCGGTGGGGTAGAGGCCCAGCAGGCGCTGTCTGTCTCGGGCAGGATCCAGGCCCTCTACGGCCCCCTCCAGTACCTCCAACCCTGTCCGCCTGGATGCCTCCAGACTCAGCTCTGCAGACAGGTAGGTCTTCAACGCACGACTCAGACTGGAGTGGTACCCCAGGTCACAACACTGAGGGAGGGACGAGATGGTAAAGTGTTAGAAGGTGTGTCTTTCTCTATCTATTGTTGTCAACACTGCTTAGGTAATAGTGAAATCTACTGAATCGTCTTGTTTGTGTGTGTGTGTGTGTGTGTGTGTGTGTGTGTGTGTGTGTGTGTGTACTCACGTCTATGATATCGGGCAGGTCGTGGATGTAGTATTTGAACACTGAGGAGTTGGTGGCCTCCATCGTCAGAAGGTACTCGTTCCTGGCCTTCAGAGACTTCAGCTTGTTCTCAGAGTACTTAGCCTTCCTCTGGAGAGAGAGCGACAGAGAGAGAGAAAGAGTGAGAGCAGAGAGAGGGAGGAGAGAGCAAGAGAGAAGGGTGGGGAGAAAATAAAAGTTAGACTTAAAAAAAAAAAAAAAAATATATATATATATATATATATATATATATATATATATATATAAATGAATGCAGGAAAGGAGAGGGTGTCGCTCATGGGTCTCTGTACCTTCTCCCTCATCTTCTCCATCTTGCGGGCGGCGTTGCGTCTCTGGTGGCGTTCCTCTATACGCATGCCGAATAGCGGCTCCACCCCCCCGCCAGGCCCCACCTGCCGTTCGGCATCCCTCAGCTTGGTCTCCGCGTTCAGCGTCTCCCCATGGTACATGTGGTATGTCTTCATCACCTAGCAACCAACAGCCCACAATGCATCCATCTGTCAACAACTCTGCCCAGGCAAATTGTCTGGGTCGTGTTCAGAAGGCACTAATGGACGGAAAGTTTTTGACATGGAAAGCAGAAAGAATGCTCCTCATTGGACAAGTTCAGGTAGTACCTCCTCTGTTGGGAAGTGTTTTCTCCTGTTTCGTGCCTACTGAACATGACCTTACTGCTCATACCACAATCACCTATAGAAATGCACCTAATAAATGTTGCCCACCATCTGCAGAGTTGCACCCACCCTAAGCCTCCCTTCCCCCTGTGAGGGTAGGAACAGACGTGTCCCCTCTCTAAGTTCTTGTTATTTATTTACACCAGAAGCTTTTAAGGCTGCCAAGCCTTCACTTAACTAAACTTAACGCTCAGCAACTTTCCTTTGCAGCATTTTGCTGAAATGACAAGTATTGGTAGAGCACAGAAAAAGTGACTCATTCCTCAAAGTTCATGTTGCAATGTTTAAAATGACGTGTGGCAGTCGATGATGCATTGTTTAAGCACAGGAAAAGTGGCAGTCAAAAAAGCTTGCAACTCCCTGAAGTTCTATGTTTAATGGAGACTGCGTGTTGCAGTTATAGATGAGGTCACTTACGGTGTAGAGTTCATTAAGGAGCTTCATCAAGTCCTCCTGCAGCTGAAAGGTGATCTCTTTACTCTGAGAGAGGAGGGAGGGGAGGGGAGGAGGAGAGCAGAGTGGGTGGACGAGAGAGGAGGTATGGAGGAAGAGATAGAGGAGGAGAGAGGAGGAGAGAGATATTTCATCAAGACAGTGGTGAAGGGAGGAGAACTCTGTAGAATATAGAAATGCACACACAGGTCATCACTGCGAATGGGAAACGTTTCATAATCCGATAAAGAGGGCATATGAATAAATAAATACATCCATAAACAGATTAATCCATAAATAAAACATAGTGACAGGAGCCGGGCTGTAGCTCCTAGCTCCTGTGTGTGTCTGAGTCCCCATGTTTTAAACAGCTCCTTCCAGTTTGGGAGTTTGAGTTATATCATTCTGTACAGCATTAATATTGCATTAAGCCAAATGACTCTAAAATCCCAGAATGGATGAATCCCATTCCACTAGCCTTCTCACTGTGAGGCGGACCAGCTGAGCCAGTCACCATGGACACCAGGCTGTCAGAAACTCAGCGTTGTCATGGTCACCAGCCGGTGTCATCCTGGGCTCACTCACAGTGACTGACAAGTGTCATCTGTGTGCTAGATCTTCATACAGGGGCGAAACTTTCACTAGGGACGAGGGGGGGAAGCAGACAGTTTTATCATTGGAATGATATACAAAACAAGGCAACGATGTGCTTTAGGACCATGCGGATGCCTCCGAGCGGTTGGGAAGCAGTTGAGTGTTTATCCGAAAAAATTATATATATAAATAAGATTATGTCCCCACACTCAAACCAAAGTTGCGCCCCTGGCTTCATAAGCAGTTATAACACAGTTACGAAGCCTCTATGTCTAGGCGTACAGTATGTAGCTACTAGCTAGCAGGTCTCTCAGCACTTTAGCTCTGATGAATAAAAGAGGAGCCACAGAGAGATGAATAATGAACGAATAATGAACATGATGAGCTGAACCCGGAAGGGGTTTGTGTGGGTGTGTGTGTAACTTGTTCTACAGTGCTCGGAGGCAGGCTTCTCTGAAAATACACGGGGGGAAATGTGGACTGTACTTCTGATTAAAACCCATCAGATAAATTCTTTGTGGCTCCTTTTATAGCTCACTCTCAAACCAAGAGTCTTTTGGGAAAATACACAGGGTGAAATATGAGCCTTTACTTTTCCTTTGAAAACATAAACTCTTCTAGTCCTCTTCTTGCTCGCTCTCATACTAACAGACTTGTCGTTAAAGCTATACAACCCTCTATTCCCTTGAGAAAGTCATCTTTGAACGCTGACCCCTGATGATCTGTGACACGTGCATGAGAAGAGGCTGTGATTGGCTCACTCTTTTGAGCAGGCGGGCGGAGTCGTCGCTGATGTGCGTGAGGCGGGTGATGACGTTGTTCAGGTAGAGGTCACTGAGCGTGGCGTGGTCCTTACTCTCCCTTCTCACCTGAAGAGCGAGATAGATCATGTGTTTACATTGCCTAAACACAGGCAACCATTTAATGAAGAGAACCAACATGTCAGCAATATGTGCCTTCAGGATTGAGCACACATGCAAACAAACATATTCATTACCTGGTTCAGCAGCAGGTACCAGCAGTTAACTGGAGACAGCAGGTTCTGGTCCTTTCTGTAGGAGAGAGAAAGATCCCAGAGGTTGTACTCAAATCAACACAAACATAAAGCCACTGTTTACACTGAAACACACATGAGGTATGCACACACACACACACAAATAAGCAGTTTTACACACACACGTCCTCTTACTTGTACTGCTGGTGGTCCTTGGTGCTGCGTGTCTTGGCCATGAACCTCTCGGCTAGTTTCTCCAGGTTCCTGGAGTACTCTGTCTCGATCTCAGCCTTCTTCCTGAAGAAGTCCTGCAGGTCCTGCAGCAGCTGCACCCTCATCTCTGTCTGCTGTTCCAAACACCGCTGCTGCTCCACCAGCTGGGCTCGCACATCTACACACAGATACACTTATAATCACATATATACTGTATACACATATGATACACACAATCAGCGATATATACACATACGATTATAGAAATACACACCACACACACACTCAGAGACATACTGTAAACACAATCAGACATGTCTACACACTTCCCTGCACTGATATGGACACCGACATACAGTGAGGGGAAAAAGTATTTGATCCCCTGCTGATTTTGTACGTTTGCCCACTGACAAAGAATTGATCAGTCTATAATTTTAATGGTAGGTTTATTTGAACAGTGAGAGACAGAATAACAACAAAAAAATCCAGAAAAACGCATGTGAAAAATGTTATAAATTGATTTGCATTTTAATGAGGGAAATAAGTATTTGACCCCCTCTCAATCAGAAAGATTTCTGGCTCCCAGTTGTCTTTTATACCGGTAACGAGCTGAGATTAGGAGCACACTCTTAAAGGGAGTGCTCCTAATCTCAGCTTGTTACCTGTATAAAAGACACCTGTCCACAGAAGCAATCAATCAATCAGATTCCAAACTCTCCACCATGGCCAAGACCAAAGAGCTCTCCAAGGATGTCAGGGACAAGATTGTAGACCTACACAAGGCTGGAATGGGCTACAAAACCATCGCCAAGCAGCTTGGTGAGAAGGTGACAACAGTTGGTGCGATTATTCGCAAATGGAAGAAACAAAAAATAACTGTCAATCTCCCTTGGCCTGGGGCTCCATGCAAGATCTCACCTCGTGGAGTTGCAATGATCATGAGAACGGTGAGGAATCAGCCCAGAACTACACGGGAGGATCATGTCAATGATCTCAAGGCAGCTGGGACCATAGTCACCAAGAAAACAATTGGTAACACACTACGCCGTGAACGACTGAAATCCTGCAGCGCCCGCAAGGTCCCCCTGCTCAAGAAAGCACATATACATGCCTGTCTGAAGTTTGCCAATGAACATCTGAATGATTCAGAGGACAACTGGGTGAAAGTGCTGTGGTCAGATGAGACCAAAATGGAGCTCTTTTGCATCAACTCAACTCGCCATGTTTGGAGGAGGAGGAATGCTGCCTATGACCCCAAGAACACCATCCCCACCGTCAAACATGGAGGTGGAAACATTATGCTTTGGGGGTGTTTTTCTGCTAAGGGGACAGGAGAACTTCACCACATCAAAGGGACGATGGACGGGGCCATGTCTTTGCTGAGAACCTCTTTCCCTCAGCCAGGGCATTGAACATGGGTCGTGGATGGGTATTCCAGCATGACAATGACCCAAAACACACGGCCAAGGCAACAAAGGAGTGGCTCAAGAAGAAGCACATTAAGGTCCTGGAGTGGCCTAGCCAGTCTCCAGACCTTAATCCCATAGAAAATCTGTGGAGGGAGCTGAAGGTTCGAGTTGCCAAACGTCAGCCTCAAAACCTTAATGACTTGGAGAAGATCTGCAAAGAGGAGTGGGACAAAATCCCTCCTGAGATGTGTACAAACCTGGTGGCCAACTACAAGAAACGTCTGACCTCTGTGATTGCCAACAAGGGTTTTGCCACCAAGTACTAATTCATGTTTTGCAGAGGGGTCAAATACTCATTTCCCTCATTAAAATGCAAATCAATTCATAACAATTTTCACATACGTTTTTCTGGATTTTTGTTGTTGTTATTCTGTCTCTCACTGTTCAAATAAACCTACCATTAAAATTATAGACTGATAATTTCTTTGTCAGTGGGCAAACGTACGCGTGCGTGACTGGAAATCAGATTCTTCAGGCTAAAGGCCATGACATTATTCTATTGGGATCTTTATGACACATATCTGTGCGTGCACACCGGTGTGTGTGTGCGCACATATGTATATGTGTGTGTCAATGTCGATGCGGCAGATATGAGCTCTGTCTTCACCTTCTTCGTCACATGGTTCACACACAGTGTGTGGTTGCCAAGACAACAGGTAGTGGAGTGGAGAGGGTCCCCTGGAGATCGGTGTGTCTGCGTGTGCGTGTGTGTGAGAGAGACCGTGTGAAAGGGAGAGACCGAGATAAGGAGAGAGAAAGAAAATGAGGAAGGGAGAAATATAGAATGTGTGCATGTGTGAGAGAGAGGTGAGGGGAGAAGTGGGGGGGGGTTATCGTTGTGTATTCTCTGCCAGTCCTCACCTTCCTGTGTCAGATAGATCCCTCGCTCTGAAACAGCACAACCACTGAAGTGTGCACTGTCAGGCTGACTGTGGGATTGGTGTGTGTGTGTATATTTAATGTGTGTGTTTGTGTGTGTGTGTGTGTGTGTGTGTGTGTATAATGTGTGCGTGTTCTTTAATGTTATTGTGGGCAAAGGATGCGGTCCAAGATGACTCCTTAGAGACAGACACGCTATGAGAGAGATAGAGGCAAGTCAGTTAAGAACAAATTCTTATTTACAATGACGGCCTACCCTGGCCAAACCTGGACGACGCTGGACCAATTGTGCGCCACCCAATCACGGCCGGATGTGATACAGCCTGGATTAAGAAAGGAAGGGTGAAATGGAGGGGTCGATACAGGGGAGAGAGACAGCGGGCCTGAGGAGTGAGTGAGATACACAACTTCTGTTGGACGCTGTAGAAACGTTTCCCTTCTCTTGTTCTTCCATTCTTTTTTTTTAATCTCTTGTTTGTTGTCTAAGCGGAGTGGAGGGTGTCTTTGATTTGAATGTATGATTGTGAATAATACAACTCCTGCACAAAGCCAAGAACAATTAATTTCACCAATCTGACACTACATTACCTTTCATGGCTTAGACACCTGGAGTGTGTGTGTGATGTCACAGCTGAACAGGAAGAGGAAGCCCATCCTGGCTCATTTCCATGACAAACAGGTCCAAGGACACAAGGGCAGAACACACACACGTAAGTGTTGGCATTGGCCACCAATTTCTTCTTCCTTCAGTCTCACAACCACACACTGTTCTCTCTCCATCTCTCCTTCTTTGCTTCCTCCCTCTCTCCTTCGTTCTCTCCCTCCTTCCCTCCAAGGCATGCAGATGTGGGGTCAGTAATCACACACATGCAGACGCAGGCAAAAGCAGAGCTGCTTGCAGCAGAGCTCACTTTCAAAGGGCCCCCATCCATCCTTCCCTCTCTCACTCCCCTTCCATTCCTCTCTCCCCTTCCTTCCCTCTTGCATTTATCATTCAGGCTTATATGATCCAAGCAATCAAAAAATGACTCATATCTTTGCACACAGAGACCGCCAGCCAGCCAGACATTAGCACTGTGAAATACATAGAGGTCAGAATACCTGGGTATACCTGGGCTTCAGATCAACACTCAACACTCACTGTGACATCATCATGTAAGTAGAACAGCCCCCCTCGTAAACACAGCTGCTCCTGACCAATCACAGGATGGGGAGGGAAGGCAGACTGCAAATCCACATAGCGACAATTCAGATACATACAGGTACCTCCGCTAAGACGGGAGAGAGGAGCAGCAGATTGGTGCTGTATCTTTAAGTGGTCATTGTAATGCAGGGCATCCCCAAGTGTGTTTTGGACAGCTGCCAGACTGGGATGGGCGCACACACACACTCTCTCTCTCTCCGGTGCTCTCATTAAATCTAATCACTCAAATTCACTGTGTCGATGTCGATTCAGTGTGTGTGTGTGTGTGTGTGCCCAGGGAAGAGCCTGTGCATTCAGAGTTCATCCGTGACAGAAAGAGCACAGCAGGAGGGACAGAGAGAGGGAGAGAAAGAGATGAGTAAAGAAGCGAGGAGGAAATTCTCTTCTATCAACTCTTGAGTTCCACTCAGCAATGTGTGTCTGTGTGTGCGTGGCTGAGCTGAGGATGTATTCGTGACCTTTCCTGATCAGAATACACACACACACACACACACACACACATCATGCCATTTCAGTCCGAACTCTAACAGTCATCTCCATTTCCTCCTTTCTCTTTGATATCAACCTGCAGGGACATCAGGCTTTTTCACAACAATGTGGAGTTATTTCCTGTGAAAAGTGAAAGCCATTTCCTTTTCTGAGATAAGTGATCATGTGGGCATGAAGGCACTGCAGGTGATAAAGTGAGAATATGTTTTATGTGCTCTGTGGTGCTGTGAGAGAGAGAATGTCAGGGCGAGAGAGCAAGAGAGTTCATCCCACACAGCCCTACAACATGCCCATGTAATTATGATGACTGTAAAGCCATGTTCAGTGTATGTGGCCTGGCAAAAATCTTGGTTGGTATAGCCTACTGTTCTGTGTGCAGTCCTCAGTTATAATAATAATAATAAATTACATTTGTATAAAGTTTTTCATAGAATCTCAAAGCACTTCAAAAGCAAAAAACAAAACAAGCAATATATCATTTCAGGTCAACCAATAAAGGCCAAGTCTTTGAAAGCTGCATCCTACGAAGATGGTGAGGGTCAGTTCATGGGTGAATGGCAAGAGCCACTTCTATGCTCGCTTCGAGGCAAGCAACACTGAAGCATGCATGAGAGCATCAGCTGTTCCGGACGACTTGTGTGATCACACTCTCCGTAGCCGATGTGAGTAAGACCTTTAAAAACAGGTCAACATTCACAAGGCTGCGGGGCTAGACGGATTACCAGGATGTGTACTCCAAGCATGCGCTGACCAACTGAGTCTGTAAAAGCAACATGTTTCAAGTAGACCACCATAGTCCCTGTGCTCAAGAACACTAAGGTAACCTGCCTAAATGACTACCGACCCATAGCACTCACGTCTGTAGCCATGAAATGCTTTGAAAGGCTGGTCATGGCTCACATCAACACCATTATCCCAGAAACCCTAGACCCACTCCAATTTGCATACCACCCCAACAGATCCACAGATGATGCAATCTCTATTGCATTCCACACTGCCCTTTCCCACCTGGACAAAAGGAACACCTACGTGAGAATGCTATTCATTGACTACAGCTCAGCGTTCAACACCATAGTTCCCTCAAAGCTCATCACTAAGCTAAAGACCCTGGGACTAAACACTTCCCTCTGCAACTGGATCCTGGACTTCCTGACGGGACGACCCCAGGTGGTAAGGGTAGGTAACAACACGTATGCAAAGCTGATCCTCAACACGTGGGCCCCTCAGGGGTGCGTGCTCAGTCCCCTCCCGCTTTGAGGATAATACAGTGCCACCGTCGCAGCCCGCTTACAAGGACTGCGCCCCCCTCCCTCTCTCCTTCTCCATGGCCGACGTGAGTAAGACATTTAAACGTGTTAACCCTTTCAAGGCTGCTGGCCCAGATGGCATCCCTAGTCGCGTCCTCAGAGCATGCACAGACCAGCTGGCTGGTGTGTTTACGGACATATTCAATCGCTCCCTATCCTAGTCTGCTGTCTCCACATGCTTCAAGACGGCCACCATTGTTCCTGTACCCAAGAAGGCAAAGATAACTGAACTAAATGACTACCGCCCTGTAGCACTCACTTCTGTAATCATGAAGTGCTTTCAGAGGCTAGTCAAGGATCATATCATATACCGGCCACCCAAGACCCACTTCAGTTTGCATACCGCCCCAACAGGTCCACAGACGATGCATCCGCCATCACACTGCACACTGCCCTATCCTATCTGGACAAGAGGAATACCTATGTAAGAATGCTGTTCATTGACTAGAGCTCAGCATTCAACAACATAGCATCCTTCAAGCTTATCATCAAGCTGGAGGCCCATTGTCTCAACCCCGCCCTGTGCAATTGGGTCCTGGACTTTCTGACGGGCAGCCCCCAGGTGGTGAAAGTAGGAAACAACATCTCCACTTCGCTAACCCTCAACACAAAGGTGCGTGCTCAGCCCCCTCCTGTACTCCCTGTTCACCCATGACAGCGTGGCCATGCACGCCTCCAACTCAATCATCAAATTTGCAGATGAGGCTTGATTACCAACAACGACGAGACAGCCTACAGGAAGGAGGTGAGGGCCCTCGGAGTGTGGTGTCAGGAAAATAACCTCTCACTCAACGTTAACAAAACAAAGGAGATGATCGTGGACTTCAAGAAACAGCAGAGGGAGCACCCCCCTATCCACATCGAAGGGACAGCAGTGGAGAAGCTGGAAAGTTAAGTTCCTCGGCTTACACATCACAGACAAACTGAAATGGTCCACTCACACAGACTCAGGAGGCTGAAGAAATTTGGCTTGTCAAACTTTTACAGATGCACAATCGAGAGCATCCTGTTGGGCTGTATCACAGCCTGGTACGGCAACTGCACTGCCCTCAACCGCAAGGCTCTCCAGAGGGTGGTGAGGTCTGCACAACGCATCACCGGGGGAAAACGACCTGCCCTCCATGACACCTACAGCACCCGATGTCACAGGAAGGCCAAAAAGATCACCAAGGACAACAACCACCCGGGCCACTGCCTGTTCACCCCGCTACCATCCAGAAGGCGAGGTCAGTACAGGTGCATCAAAGCTGGGACAGAGAGACTGAAAAACAGCTTCTATCTCAAGGCCATCAGACTGCTAAACAGCAATCACTAACTCAGAGGCTGCTGCCTACATTGAGACCCAAATCACTGGCCACTTTAATAAATGGATCACTAGTCACTTTAAATAATGCCACTTTAATAATGTTTACAGTGAGGGAAAAAAGTATTTGATCCCCTGCTGATTTTGTACGTTTGCCCACTGACAAAGAAATGATCAGTCTATAATTTTACTGGTAGGTTTATTTGAACAGTGAGAGACAGAATAACAACAAAAAAATCCAGAAAAACACGTGAAAAATGTTATAAATGGAATTGCATTTTAATGAGGGAAATAAGTATTTGACCCCTCTGCAAAACATGACTTAGTACACAGAGGTCAGACGTTTCTTGTAGTTGGCCACAAGGTTAGCACACATCTCAGGAGGGATTTTGTCCCACTCCTCTTTGCAGATCTTCTCCAAGTCATTAAGGTTGAGGCTGACGTTTGGCAACTGCGTACGGCCCAGTACATCACTTGGGCCAAGCTTCCTGCCATCCAGGACCTCTATACCAGGCGGTGTCAAAGGAAGGCTCAAAAATAGTTAAAGACTCTAGCCACCCGGCACAAGTGATGTACTGGGCCATACGCACTACCCTCTGTAGTGCCTTGTGGTCGGAGGCCGAGCAGTTGTAGCTGCGTTTAACACTTGATTTGATTATCATGGTGGGGAGGGGGGCAGTTCCATAGTTACAACACTGTGCAGAGGTCCGACTGTCACAGTAACCATAACATTCCTCTCTCCTTGGGGACATCAGTGGGGTTGACAAGACAATGAAACCTAAGCCATGTCCCACTCCCACCATATGCAGAGTGCAGTGCTCATCATATACAGTTTGTCAGACACACCGGGGGGTGCCCGCTGCAGTCACAGCCTCTGAGGTAAACCAATACATGCACACCAACAGTGGAACAGAACCAACACAGACAGAGAAAGACAGACAGTGCTCCCAGCTATGACAAATACCCACTACTACTCCACTCTACACCCACTGACTGTAGTGTAGCCTACTACTGGCAAACACCCTCACTTCCACATGCCTGAGAATGATCAAGGGCTCTGCAGAATCCCCCCTCTCCCCATCCTCTCCCCCTCAGGCACCTTACAGCACTCAGGATGAACCCAGAAATACTGACGTCTCATACTGAGGTGTCATCCCCACTACACATCCATTCTCCAAACAAGCCATGTGTGAGAGGCGGTAGATCAGACATAATAGGCAGGTGTCGTGTATATGGACAGGTGTGTGTGTGTATGAATGTGCCTATGAGAGAGGAGGGTTGTATAAACACGAGGGTGTGTATGAGGGGTGTATATGTGTGCGTACAAATCGGTGTGTGCATGTGCGCGGGTTCGCGTGGGTGTGGATGTGTGACGCGTTAGTGATATATTTTTTTTAAACATACCTTTCACCTGGCTCTCATACTCTGCAATTATCTCTTTGTCCTTCTTGCTCCTGACCAGGTTCGACATGTCGGCGCACTAACGATGGTCAATCAGATAACGGTCCAAACCTTGATTATTCCGTTCCACCGCGCGTCCACGATGCCCGAGGCACTATCGCAAACCACAGGTTACATACTAAGGAATAGATCCAGTCACTGCCGCAACAACAGAATGTATTATTCCTCCTCAAGGGATGGCGGATAAAACGCTCAATCATACAACATCACCCTCTCCATAGAGCCGCCCGTGACCGCCTGAGCCATGCTACCGGTGCTCTGTGAGCTGTCAACTGGGAAGCAGGTAGTAACAATTTCCCATTAGCGAGCTCAATGAGCGCGGCAGAAGCCTACACACACTGGGCTGCGGTAAGAGAGGGGTGCACGCCCACTAGGTAATCCAGCGGAACACACTGACGCGCCCCTGGTCTCTCTCGTTCGCCGGAGTTTCTCCTGTACAAGTCTCTCCCGGGGTGTTTGCGTGAGTGTGTGTACTATGAACAATATGTGTCTGTGACCTAACCCTGTAGTAATCTTTCACACAAACTATGAGCTACGCTACTCTGCATGCTGCTCAATGCCATGGAAAAGGGTGGGACTCGGGGGCGTGTACCTAGAGATGATTGACAGTTAGGCCTGCGGTGAGCACTTAAGCCTTGTTCACATTGGCAGTTTGAAGTGACTCAAATCTTTTTTCGATTCGAGTCTGTTCTTTTTCCTGCAGTCTGAACAGGCAAAAAGCACATGTAATCAGATGTTTTATTTAACCAGGCAAGTTAGTTAAGAACAAATTCTTATTTACAATGACAGCATACCAAAAGGCCTCCTGAGGGGACGGGGGCTGGGATTAAAAATCAATTAAAATATAGGACAAAAACACATCGACAAGAGACAACACTACATAAAGAGAGACCTAATATGACATAGCATGGCAGCAACACATGACAACACAGCACGGTAGCAGCACAAAACAGGGTACAAATATTATTGATCACAGACAACAGCAAGAAGGTAGAGACAACAATACATCACACAAAGCAGCCACAACTGTCAGTAAGAGGTCCATGATTGAGTCTTTGAATGAAGAGATTGAGATAAAACTGTCCGCTTTGAGTGTTTGTTGCAGCTCGTTCCAGTCGTTAGCTGGAACGAGATCCCTACTGGACTCCCGACGTCGTGGGGGTCGGCTACAATACCTTGTGGACTGGGAGGGGTACGGCCCAGAGGAACGGTGTTGGGTTCCGGTGGATGACATTCTGGATCCCAACATCATCCGGGATTTCCATCTTCGCCGACCGGCTCGCTCCTCGGGGCCGTTACTCTGGCCGGCGTCGTCCTGTGGCTTCTCCCTTCCGGCGTTTGACGTCGCTGGTTTACTAACCACTGGTCCTGGCAACCATCATTACACGCACCTGGCATTCATCATGAGGAACACCTGGACTCTCTTACTTCCCCTTTATCTGGCACTCCCTTAGGTTCAGGCAGTATTGTTTCTGTGTTTCATGTCAAGATGCTACTCCTATGTTGTATCGTTCCATGTTCATTTTTTAAAATTAAACTTACCACCTGCACCTACTTCTCGACTCTGCGTCACAGTGGGCAAATTTTGTCATCAAAGTCTGGCATTCTCTGGATTTATGGTGCTTTTAAGACAACTGGGAACTCGGGGGAGGCCAATCAAAGCTACGGTAGATATAATGTGATTTGATGTCATTTTATCTGTGGCCAATCACTTTGAGCCTTCTTGGATGGGCACATCTAATGTAACTCTATGGCAGCACCCAAGGGGCTAGAATTTTAGAGCTCTACCCTTAGACTTGGCGGTGAGTACTGTAGTGTCCCCATGAGTGACAACACTGAGCCAATCACGGCACAATGCTCTGTATTTTCTGCTGGCTTGCCCCACCACCACATAAAGCTCGAAGCTAGGCTGAAACACCTGCATTTTGGAGCTGCCTTACTCAAGAAAACATGTTTGTATGCGGCTTTAACTCAATTATATTTTTTACAATGTTTGCAAACTGATGTGACAGGCATTAATGCCAAAATAACATGAAAAACAGGCAAGTCCAACATTTTTTAGCAAAAATGTGGGGCACAAAACATGTAGGGCTCAAAAGGCCCTGAATGACGGGTCGCCACTGATGACTGAAAGGTAATTTATTAAAACCCTAATTAGGTAATTTGTGAGATTCATTTAGAGGGGGTTTGGGTCAGCAGTGCAACACAGGTGCGTGCCTGCAGGTATTCTAAAATAACTTATTTTCTACAGCATAGAGGAGACCCATTTCAACTCTTTGAGGTAAGTGCTAACAGAGAAAGACTGGATATAGTTGAAAGGGGCTCTAGATGCTTGCATGAAACAGAGAAAAGACAAGCCATAATAGCTGCGTTTAACACAGGCAGCCCAATTCTGCTCTTTTATTGGCAAAAGATCTGACTGGACAAAAGACCAATTTGTGGCAAAAGATCACAATTGGGCTGCGTGTAAATGCAGCCAATGTTGCTTATTGAATTCTTATTCTGAGGACACAGTACTGGATTTCACTCTAGCCAAGCATTAATTAGAAAGGCAACCAATTAACTGAAATCTACCAATAATTATTCTATGGAATATTGTCATAAATATAGCTAGTTATATCTGGAGTACCTCAAATAGGCCTAGTTGGCCATTTAACTTACCACCTTCCCACTTGGATATGAAGGCAGGGTATTTACCAGTTGGATGCGTTCACGTGATTTGAACTCGTTGAGAAACGCAGATTGTTTCAATTTACCCCTGCCTACATGTACAGAGCCATCAGAAAGTATTCACGCCCCTTGACCTAGGAACATAGGCTACATCTCTGTATTTTCCTAGTTCTTGAGTCAAAAAGTATTCAACCCGTTTGCTATGGCAAGCCTAAATAAGTAAAGAAGTAAACATGTGCTTAACAAGTCACAAATTGTATGGACTCAGTGTGTAATAAGTTTTTAACATGATTTTCTAATGACTACCTTATCTCTGTACCTAACGCATACAATTATCTGAAACCGTACCTCAGGTGAGCAGTGAATTTCAAACACAGATTCAACCACAAAGACCAAGGAGGTTTCCCAATGTCTCGCAAAGAAGGGCACGGTGAAGTTTTTGAGCATGGTGAAGTTATTAATTACACTTTTGATGGTGTGTCAATACAACCAGTCACTACAAAGATACAGGTGTCCTCCCCTAATCCAGAGAGGAAGGAAACCGCTTAGGAATTTCACCATCAGGCCAATGGTGACTTTAAAACAGAGTTTAAGGGCTGTGATACGAGAACTGAGGATGGATCAAGAACATTGTATTTACTCCACAATAGCAACCTAAACGACAGAGTGAAAATAAGGAAGCCTGCACAGAATAGAAATATAACAAAACATGCATCCTGTTTGCACTAAAGTAAAACTGCAAAAAATGTGGCAAAGAAATGAACTTCATGTCCTGAATACAAAGCGTTAAGTTTGGGGCAAATTAGAGACTTACCCAGAAAGACTCACGGCTGTAATCACTGCCAAAGATGATTCTAACATGTATTGACTCAGGGGTTTGAATACTTATGTAAATGAGATATTTATGTACTTAATTTTCAATAAATGTGCAAACATGACTAAAAAAATGTGTGTGTGTATATGTGTATATATGTGTATATATATATATATATATATATATATATATATACACACACACAGTGGGGAAAAAAAGTATTTAGTCAGCCACCAATTGTGCAAGTTCTCTCACTTAAAGATGAGAGAGGCCTGTAATTTTCATCATAGGTACACTTCAACTATGACAGACAAAATGAGGAAAAAAAATCCAGAAAATCACATTGTAGGATTTTTAATGAATTTATTTGCAAATTATGGTGGAAAATAAGTATTTGGTCACATACAAACAAGCAAGATTTCTGGCTCTCACAGACCTGTAACTTCTTCTTTAAGAGGCTCCTCTGTCCTCCACTCGTTACCTGTATTAATGGCACCTGTTTGAACTTGTTATCAGTATAAAAGACACCTGTCCACAACCTCAAACAGTCACACTCCAAACTCCACTATGGCCAAGACCAAAGAGCTGTCAAAGGACACCAGAAACAAAATTGTAGACCTGCACCAGGTTGGGAAGACTGAATCTGCAATAGGTAAGCAGCTTGGTTTGAAGAAATCAACTGTGGGAGCAATTATTAGGAAATGGAAGACATACAAGACCACTGATAATCTTCCTCGATCTGGGGCTCCACAAAAGATCTCACCCCGTGGGGTCAAAATGATCACAAGAACGGTGAGCAAAAATCCCAGAACCACACGGGGGGACCTAGTGAATGACCTGCAGAGAGCAGGGACCAAAGTAACAAAGCCTAGCATCAGTAACACACTACGCCGCCAGGGACTCAAATCCTGCAGTGCCAGACGTGTCCCCCTGCTTAAGCCAGTACATGTTCAGGCAAGTCTAAAGTTTGCTAGAGAGCATTTGGATGATCCAGATGAGGATTGGGAGAATGTCAGATGAAACCAAAATATAACATTTTGGTAAAAACTCAACTCGTCGTGTTTGGAGGACAAAGAATGCTGAGTTGCATCCAAAGAACACCATACCTACTGTGAAGCATGGGGGTGGAAACATCATGCTTTGGGGCTGTTTTTTCTGCAAAGGGACCAGGACGACTGATCCGTGTAAAGGAAAGAATGAATGGGGCTATGTATCGTGAGATTTTGAGTGAAAACCTCCTTCCATCAGCAAGGGCATTGAAGATGAAACGTGGCTGGGTCTTTCAGCATGACAATGATCCCAAACACACCGCCCGGGCAACGAAGGAGTGGCTTCGTAAGAAGCATTTCAAGGTCCTGGAGTGGCCTAGCCAGTCTCCAGATCTCAACCCCATAGAAAATCTTTGAAAGTCCGTGTTGCCCAGCGACAGCCCCAAAACATCACTGCTCTAGAGGAGATCTGCATGGAGGAATGGGCCAAAATACCAGCAACAGTGTGTGAAAACCTTGTGAAGACTTACAGAAAACGTTTGACCTCTGTCATTGCCAACAAAGGGTATATAACAAAGTATTGAGATAAACTTTGTTATTGACCAAATACTTATTTTCCACCATAATTTGCAAATAAATTCATAAAAATCCTACAATGTGATTTTCTGGATTTTTTTCCTCATTTTGTCTGTCATAGTTGAAGTGTACCTATGATGAAAATTACAGGCCTCTCATCTTTTTAAGTGAGAGAACTTGCACAATTGGTGGCTGACTAAATACTTTTTTTCCCCCACTGTGTGTGTATATATATATATGTATGTTGAATTCAGGCTGTAACACAACAACATGTGGAATAAGTCAAGGGGTATGAATACTTTGAAGGCACTGCACATATGTACATACAACTGTACACTGTACATACAACTGTCATACCCCTGCACATTGATATGGTACAGATACTCCCTGTATCTACTGTAGATTCATTCTTGTGTATTTTATTCCTTGTGTTTTTATTTTCATATTTTGAACTTGGCATCGTTGGGAAAGAGCTCATACGTAAGCATTTCACGGTAAAGTCTACACATGTTGCATTCATGGCATGTTACAAATAAAATTATATTTGATTTTGATTTGATTGGCTAATGGCAACAAGCTATGTCAACCATACACTAAAAGTACAGCAATCATGCTTGTAAACAAATTATAGTGTTCAAAAGCCATATTAATAGATTGCTTTTCATGAATACTGTTTTGTTGTTGCATTTAACTACCAAAAATGCTGTTATCGAGGTAATTGCTGAAGTCAGAGGTCATCTTGTGAAAAAAAACTATCGGCCTATATCGAATCTTCCATTCCTCTCAAAAATTTTAGAAAAAGCTGTTGCGCAGCAACTCACTGCCTTCCTGAAGACAAACAATGTATACGAAACGCTTCAGTCTGGTTTTAGACCCCATCATAGCACTGAGACTGCACTTGTGAAGGTGGTAAATGACCTTTTAATGGCGTCAGACCGAGGCTCTGCAACTGTACTCATGCTCCTAGACCTTAGTGCTGCTTTTGATACCATCGATCACCACATTCTTTTGGAGAGATTGGAAACCCAAATTGGTCTACATGGACAAGTTTTGGCCTGGTTTAGATCTTATCTGTCGGAAAGATATCAGTTTGTCTCTGTGGATGGTTTGTCCTCTGACAAATCAACTGTAAATTTCGGTGTTCCTCAAGGCTCTGTTTTGGGACCACTATTGTTTTCACTATATATTTTACCACTTGGTGATGTCATTCGGAAACATAATGTTAACTTTCACTGCTATCACGGATGACACACAGCTGTACATTTCGATGAAACATGGTGAAGCCCCAAAATTGCCCTCCCTTGAAGCCTGTGTTTCAGACATAAGGAAGTGGATGGCAGAAAATTTTCTACTTTTAAACTCTGATAAAACAGAGATGCTAGTCCTAGGTCCCAAGAAACAAAGAGATCTTCTGTTGAATCTGACAATTAATCTTGATGGTTGTACAGTCGTCTCAAATAAAACTGTGAAGGACCTCAGGCGTTACTCTGGACCCTGATCTCTCTTTGACGAACATATCAAGACTGTTTCAAGGACAGCTTTTTCCATTTACGTAACATTGTAAAAATTAGAAACTTTCTGTCCAAAAATGATGCAGAAAAAGTTAATCCATGCATTTGTAACTTCTAGGTTAGACTACTGCAATGCTTTATTTTCCGGCTATCCGGATAAAGCACTAAATAAACTTCAGTTAGTGCTTAACACGGCTGCTAGAATCTTGACTAGAACCCCAAAATTTGATCATATTACTCCAGTACTAGCCTCTCTACACTGGCTTCCTGTTAAGGCAAGGGCTGATTTCAAGGTTTTACTGCTAACCTACAAAGCATTACATGGGCTTGCTCCTACCTATCTTTCTGATTTGGTCCTGCCGTACATACCTACACGCACGCTACGGTCACAAGACGCAGAGCCTCCTTACTGTCCCTAAAATTTCTAAGCAAACAGCTGGAGGCAGGGCTTTTTCCTATAGAGCTCCATTTTTATGGAATAGTCTGCCTATCCATGTGAGAGACGCAGACTCGGTCTCAACCTTTAAGTCTTTATTGAAGACTCATCTCTTCAGTAGGTCTTATGACTGAGTGTAGTCTGGCCCAGGAGTGTGAAGGTGAACGGAAAGGCACTGGAGCAACGAACCACCCTTGCTGTCTTTTGCCTGGCCGGTTCCCTCCACTGGGATTCTCTGCCTCTAACCCTATTACAGGGGCTGAGTCACTGGCTTCTGGTGCCGTGGCGGAGATCTTGTGGGCTATACTCGGCCTTGTCTCAGGATGGTAAGTTGGTGGTTGAAGATATCCCTCTAGTGGTGTGGGGGCTGTGCTTCGGCAGAGTGGGTGGGGTTATATCCTGCCTGTTTGGCCCTGTCCGGGGTTTCGTCGGACGGGGCCACAGTGTCTCCCGACCCTCCTGTCTCACCCCCAGTATTTATGCTGCAGTAGTTTATGTGTCGGGGTGCTAGGGTCCGTCTGTTATATCTGGAGTATTTCTTCTCTTATCTGGTGTCCTGTGCGAATTTAAGTATGCTCGCTCTAATTATCTCTCTCTTTCTTTTTTCTTCTTCTCTCTCTCTCTCTCTCTCTCTCTCGGAGGACCTGAGCATTAGGACCATTCCTCAAGGCCTACCCGGATGTCCCGAGTCCACCTGGCCGTGCTGCTTCTCCAGTTACAACTGTTCTGCCTGTTTTATGAACATTTTAAAATCTTGTCCATGTTCTGTTATAATCTGCACCCGGCACAGCCAGAAGAGGACTGGCCACCCCTCACAGCCTGGTTCCTCTCTAGGTTTCTTCCTAGGTTTTGGCCTTCTAGGGAGTTTTTCCTAGCCACCGTGCTTTTACACCTGCATTGCTTGCTGTTTGGGGTTTTAGGCTGGGTTTCTGTACAGCACTCTGTGACATCAGCTGATGTAAGGGGGGCTTTATAAATAAATTTGATTTGATTTGATCTTGTGGGAGAAGTCTGAGCTGATGTCAGCATGTGGATTTTTCCCAGTCGTATGCGGTAAATACCACCTTCTCACTTGGTTATGAACGCAGGGTTAGTTTTGGAATGGGAGTTATTTGCACTGAAAATCTGCATACGGAGTGGATCCCCTAGGCAGTAGCGACCTGTCATTCAGGGCAGGTGGGGCAGACCGCCTGTTTTGACAGTACCAGTTAAAAGTTTGGACACACACTCTCATTCAAGGGTTTTTCTTTATTTTTAAAATGTTCTACATTGTAGAATAATAGTGAAGACATCAAAATTATGAAATATAACATATGGACCAAACCAAACAAGTGTTAAACAAATCAAAATATATATTTATATTTGAGATTCTTCAAAGTACTTTCTTTCCTTTGTAATGCGTTTGAGACAAACAGTTGTGTTGTGACAAGATAGGGGTGGTATACAGAAGAAATCCCTATCTGGTAAAATACCAATTCCATATTATGTCAAGAACAGCTGAAATAAGCAAAGAAAAACAACAGTCCATCATTACTTTAAGACATGAAGTGAGTCAATACGGAAAATGTCAAGAACTTTGAAAGTTTCTTCCAGTCGCAAAAACCATCAAGCGCTATGATGAAACTGGCTCTCATGAAGACCGCCACAGGAAAGGAAGACCCAGAGTTACCTCTGCTGCAGAGGATACGTTCATTAGAGTTTCCAGCCTCAAAGTGCAGCCCAAATAGAGTCCAAGTAAGACACATCTCAACATCAATTGTTTAGAGGAGACTGCGTGAATCAGGCCTTCGTGGTCAAATTGCTGCAAAGAAACCACTACTAAAGGACACCAATGAGAAGAAGAGACTTGCTTGAGCCAAGAAACACGATCAATGGACATTAGACCGGTGGAAATCTGTACTTTGGTCGGATGAGTCCAAAATTTAGATTTTTGTTTCCAACTGCTGTGTCTTAGTGAGACGCAGAGTAGGTGAACGGATGATTTCCACATGTGTGGTTCCCACCGTGAAGCATGGAGGAGGAGGTGTGATGGTGCTTTGCTGGTGACACTGTCAGTGATTTATTTAGAATTCAAGGCACACTTAACCAGCATGGCTACCACAGCATTCTGCAGTGATACACCATCCCATCTGGTTTGCGCTTAGTGGGACTATCATTTGTTTTTCAACATGACAATGACCCAAAACACACCTCCATGCTGTGTAAGGGCTATTTGACCAAGAATGAGAGTGATGGAGTGCTGCATCAAATGACCTGGCCTCCACAATCACCCAACCTCAACACAAATGAGATCATTTGGAATGAGTTGGATTGCAGAGTGAAGGAAAAGCAGCCAACAAGTGCTCAGCATATGTGGAAACTCCTTCAAGACTGTTGGAAAAGGTGAAGCTGGTTGAGAGAATGCCAATAGTGTGCAAAGTGTCATCAAGGCTACTTTGAAGAATCTAAATTCTATTTTGATTTGTTTAACCCTTTTTTTGATTCCATATGTGTTATAGTTTTCATAGTTTTGATGTCTTCACTATTAAAACCCCTTGAATGAGTAACTGCTACTATCAATATCAGTGGCTAACTGCAATGATTGCAAAGCAATTACTAGCCTGCTATTCAGTGGAGAGGGTGTGTGGTCCCTTGATCCTAGGTCCTGGCAGAGTTGTGCAGACTCAGGACAACTGAGCTTTGGAGGAATAAGCAGTTTTAAATTAATTTTCCTTCTAATGATCATGATCTTTTCCTCAAAGAAGTTCATGAATGTATCACTGCTGAAGTGAAAGCCATCCTCTCTTGGGGAATGCTGATTTTTAGTTAGCTTTGCAACAGTATACATTTTGGGGGGGGATTGTTCTTATTTTCCTCAATTAGGTTGGGAAAAATAGGATGATTGAGGAGCAGTGAGGACTCTTTGATACTGCACGGTACTGTGTTTCCAAGCTAGTCGGAAGACTTACAGTTTGGTGGAGCTCCATTTTCGTTCCAATTTTCTGGAAGCTTGCTTCAGAGCTCGGGTATTTTCTATATACCAGGGAGCTAGTTTCTTATGACAAATGTTTTTTTGTTTTTAGGCGTGCGACTGCATCTAGGGTATTTCGCAAGGTTAAATTGAGTTCCTCAGTTAGGTGGTTAACTGATTTTTGTACTCCGACGTCCTTGGGTAGGTGGAGGGAGTCTGGAAGGGCATCTAGGAATCTTTGGGTTGTCCGAGAATTTTTAGCACGACTTTTGATGATCCTTGGTTGGGGTCTGAGCAGATTATTTGTTGCGATTGCAAATGTAATAAAATGGTGGTCCAATAGTCCAGGATTATGAGAAAAACATTAAGATCCACAACATTTATTCCACGGGACAAAACTAGGTCCAGAGTATGACTGTGGCAGTGAGTAGGTCCGGAGACATGTTGGACAAAACCCACTGAGTCGATGATGGCTCCGAAAGCCTTTTGGAGTGGGTCTGTGGACTTTTCCATGTGAATATTAGTCACAAATTTTAATATTATCTGCCATGACAAGGTCCAATAGGAATTCAGGGGAACTCCTTGAGGAACGCTGTATGGCCCAGGAGGCCTGTAAACAGTAGCTATAAAAAGTGATTGAGTAGGCTGCATAGATTTCATGACTAGAAGCTCAAAAGACGAAAACGTTGTTTCTTTTTTTGTAAATTGAAATTTGCTATCGTAAATGTTAGCAACACCTCTGCCTTTGCGGGATGCGCGGGGGAAATGGTCACTAGTGTAACCAGGAGGTAAGGCCTCTTAACAGTATATTCATCAGGCTTAAGCCATGTTTCAGTCAGGCCAATCACATCAAGATTATGATTAGTTCATTGACTATAACTGCCTTGGAAGTGAGGGATCTAACATTAAGTAGCCCTATTTTGAGATGTGAGGTATCACAATCTCTTTCAATAATGGCAGGAAAGGAGGAGGTCTTTATTCCAGTGTGATTGCTAAGGCGAACACCGCCATGTTTAGTTTTGCCCAACCTAGATCGAGGCACAGACACGGTCTCAATGGGGATAGCTGAGCTAACTACACTGACTGTGCAAGTGGCAGACTCCACTAAGCTGTAATTAAACGTTAATTAAAAAGTAAAAACCGTGAAGTTGGCAGGTAGCAAAATAAGGTTAGCAACAAACCACACAGCAGCACGTAAACAAGTCTTTATCCTATGATTCTGTCATGATTCGACAATGTTTTTTCCCCGAGTTCCCAGTTGTCTTGAAAGCACCATAAATCCAGAGAATGCCAGACTTTGATGACAAAGTTTTCCCACAAGAAGGACTGCCACACCACCTTCCTGTTCAAGTGAGCACAGCACATCAAGGTGAGTCCAAAAATGTATTTCATGCTGTAGCTAAGAAAGCAATACTAAGTGTATGTGCCTCTCCCTTATAATTTGGTCCCTTTCCCCCTTCATAACTTAGCCTACTGTTCTGACTTGGTGGTGCACATGTAGCCTATAGCCTGTTTTAGAGAAATGTCATTATCGAATATTGTAAGAGCTTTCATTGTCTGCGTATATGCCCCCTTTATTTATCCTATGATTCTGACTTGGTGTACAGGGAGAATACTGTAAGAACGGCCCATGTTCTGAATTCTGTCGCTCATTTCAAAAGTGCTGAACATATAGTGATATTGCCTACATCCGTCTTAGCTCGCTCATTAATGTCTTCATTGAAATGACGGAATGCCTCTGATCCACTCATCGTTCCCTTATGCCATAGTTTGTACATCTCAATTGTCAGAATAAACCACATTTGTTTAATCAAGTCAGCCATATCAGCTATGTTTTTTTTTAAAGGCAGGAAATTAGGCTGAAGGAACTGTTTCACTGCCAGACAAGGGTCTGCTGATAGCCAGGTGTAGCAGTGGTAAGGATTTACTCCATGGTTCTGAAAAGAAATCTCTGCTGTTGGGACAGCTTGATGTATTCCCTACAAGTTTGTGGGCACCATTATAGTTCAATGAATGTATTGTTTAGTGTTGTGTGTAGTGGCTTTGCTGGCATGAATCAAACATTTTTGTGGGGAGTTTGCCCCACTAAGATTTACATCACCACTGCTCCCAGGACCTGCTCATTACGCTGTGTTGATGCAGACTGGTCTGCTATCTAGTGACATAATGCATAATTACAGAACCCTCTTCAGCATTCAGTCTTGCCTATGGCCCTGCAGCATGCTGCCACCAGATGACAGTAGAGTCCTGCTAGTCATACATGCTCTGCGCCTAGCTCTTTATAGAATATAATTTTATTTTTTATATATAGAAAATAATACATGGTTTCTTGGTGGAGATAATGAATGAGGTTGAAACGTGGTAGAATTACTCTTTAAATAATGTCAGAACCCCACTGGCAGGCATGCTGTTGTGTTGGCCCTAGTGGTCTCCCATATCTAGCTTGATAAATTAGGGACAGAGAGGATGTAGGATATGATACTGTGGGAGGGGTCTACATGATCAGGTTCAAAGCCCTTCAGACTCGTCATGCTACTGGGCTGGAATAAAAGCTTGCAACCACACAGGCCCTTCACGGATAGAGAACAATCAATCATGTTGGGCCTGGTTGAGAGGTTAAGAGCATATGCTCATCTGCAGGAATCAGTGCATAGTCAGTCATATAGGCTATGAGTAATGTTGCTGTATGCTGTTACCATGGTGTTCATGCAAACAAACCCGCACTGACGGCATCGGCAGACATCTCATCCAATCAGAAAGCCTCCGCTTCACACTCACTATAATTTATTTACATTAATTGGATTACCTCATGGAGCAAAAATAGATTTCATTTATTAATTTCATTTTCTAAATTCTTACGTTCCACCTGAAACTATTGATGGGAGATGAAGACACTGGTAACTTCCAGGTTGAGAGGAAGTAATGTTATCGCCAGGTAAAGGTTAGCTGAAAAATTGCTGCCCAGGCTTTATGCTAGCTAAGCTGTAGGGGAGAGTGGGTTAAGTTGAGCCAAAGGGTTCATTGAACCCCCCCTTGTTTCGAGGAAACCATACACAAAATGAATCATGTGACCAAATATTTAGGAAGAGGTCATAATTTCTTGGGGTCTCCATAAGATACAATATGCGGTCCTTAACCTAGCAAGAAAGTGCATCCTTGTAGCCGTGTGGGCTAATATAGTCAAAATGTTTGCCTTGGGGTAACTTGAGCCAATGTCCATGGGGTAAGTTGTCCGTTTTATGCATAATGGAGTCGATTAAGACTTAGGAAATGTACGCTTTTCCTATGCATGCCATTACTATGCACTTCTCAGTAGTTGGTATTCAGACTTACCTTATGCAGGCTCATAACCGGCTTTGCAGGGATTGTTCCCTTCCACAGTCTGAATACATTTTATTCAACCGCTGAAAACCCTCCCACTTGCTGGCCAACAGACTTTCTCGTAGTTTTCCTTTAATAGAGTTATCTTAAGCTTTTAAATACGGTGTACCTTTTAAATTTTGTCGACAGACTCACTAGAATACATCGAAATAACGGCTTCAGAATATTCGTGATCAATGAATGGAAGCCATCTAAATATATGCATATTTGTCTCTGTTTGAGCACCAGCTTTTTAAAAAAATACTCAGATCTTTTAGATTATTTAGACACATTTTTAGGTTAGGAAAGTATGTATGAGAGGTTTGGAGAGCCTATACACACAAAATGTATTGATTACAAAAAAAAAATATTATTGAAAGTTGCAATACTCAAGTTCAAACCATTAAATACTAGAAGGCGAAAAAGTGTACAATAGGGGTTGAACAATAGGCTTGTCCTATAAATCTATCCTAGAACTGTAATGACAAAGGTCAGTCATCGTGAGCCGTGAGCCAGGCTCCAGGTTTAAACAGCTACGTATGGTCCGCGTTCCATAATGATTCAAATAGGCTACATATCCCAAATTATTGCACAATATTAGCCTAATATGATATACAATTTCTAGCAACAACTACACAGACGTGACAGGGAAAGGTAAACAGAATGGAATGATGCAAAATGTAGGCTAGAAATGAAAGGAAACTAACACTAAAGTTACAAGTATGTGGTATTACATATAGTGGCTAATATTTAACATGGTACAAATTGCCAAATAAAACAGAAAAGCCAGGGCATATAATTAAAACATTATAAAGCGCATAAATCAACTTGATAGGTTCGGTGCTACAAAAGCCTATAGCTTGGGGCAGCTGGTTGCCTAGCGTTTTAAGAGCGTTGGGCCAGTAGCCGAAAGGTCGCTAGCTCAAATCCTTGAGCCGGCAAGGTGGAAAAATCTGCTGTTCTGCCCTTGAGCAATGGAGTTAACCTCCAACAACCACTGCTTCCAGGGTGCTGATGAAGGCAGCCCTGCACCTCTCTGATTGAGGGTTTGGGTTAAATGCAGAAGATGCATTCAACCAAAATGTATTATGCCTTGCAACTGACTAGGTATCCTCTTTCCCTTCCCATCCCTTGGGTCTCCAAATTTCATCCCTGCAAATTATGAGGGCATACAATAAAAATGTGGAATTATAGCACATGATTTTCAGTTTGCTTCCATATGACTGGTTTCACATTATTCTCCAGGGAAAAAGTCTAAAACAAATGCTCTTTGTATTTACAACCCCATTCTCCCAACGGATTCCTCATTTACCTAGCTCTTATCAATAGGTCTATATCAATTTATAGATTACAGTGCATAGAAATAACAGCATTCTCCATCAAAAAAATTAATAAAGTAGATGGTTTTTCCACTTGGAACCCGGTTCGCTCAACCTTTTTCATTGTTTTCTTGCACTTAAGGTGGTGGAATTAAGTCAAGGTCAGAATATGAAGTATCTATAGACACCCCTCCACCACTACTTAATTTGATCTCCACCCCAAAGGAATAGCTGGTGAATAGCGTGATATTCTCATGCTTAAATTCAAGGATAGAACATGCATATTGAATAAAAAGGGAATTAAGTTCCATTTACGTATGCATAACTCGGGTTGGAATTCCCCCGATGTGCATAGTATTTTTGCAATGTATCATGCTCAAGACGAACTCAAGATAGTGCATTTTTATTGTTACAAAGCAGATTTCTTCATGCCCCCTGTATACAAATGTAGCACGCCTCGGACTGAGACGTGGTCAGCAGATGAGAAACCTGGGTGAAATGACGGAAAGAAACGTTAGTGTTTAGTAGTAAGCACTCTCCAAGATGTATTAAAATATTGTTCTCTTTTGTTCATCTTTTTTGTTGAGCCTTCGTTCATAGAAAATAAAACAGGATATAAAACATTGTTGAAAAAAAGTACAAAAGGTTCGAACGCCATCTTAATCCCTTCTCTTACCATTAGTAACCTAGGCAACATCCATTACTTACAATGGGGAAAATACCAACCAGCGTTTCACTCTGTTAAAACTCCTTTCAATTGCCTTCAAACGTCACCAAACTCATGGACTATGTAGTTAACCATGTTATCGCAATATTTTAAGTCTCATATTGCACTTTACATACCTGAATTAACAGGGTGAAATGATGAGACGGAGATACTTTAACAGTGTTCAGTAGTAGGCATTCCCAAGATTGTGAGGTTTTGTAGGTTTCTTCTTCAATCTCACTAAAGTTCCCCATTGACGTCACAGCTCTCCCTAGCGGCAGTAAACATTACTTTAAATGCACATTCCTGGGAGGCCTAGAAAATTATAAAAGGGATGGCTCCATAAAATAACAAACAAAATAAACTACATGACCATATACAGTACCAGTCAAAAGTTTGGACTCACCTACTCAAAGGTTTTTATTTGTACTATTTTCTCCCATTGTATAATAACAGTGAAGACATCAAAACTATGAAATAACACTTATGGAATCATGTAGTAACCAAAAAAAAAGTGTTAAATCAAAATATTTTATATTTGAGCTTGGCCACTCTTGCTATTACAGTTGAAGTCAGACGTTTACATACACCTTAGCCAAATACATTTAAACTCTGTTTTTTTTGTCAATTCCTGACATTTAATCCTAGTAAAAATTCCCTGTCTTAGGTCAGTAAGGATCACCACTTTATTTTAAGAATGTGAAATGGCAGAATAATAGTAGAGAGAATAATTTATTTCTGCTTTTATTTCTTTCATCACATTCCCAGTGGGCCAGAAGTTTACATACACTCCAATTAGTATTTGGTAGCATTTAAATTGTTTAACTTGGGTAAAATGTTTCAGGTAGCCTTCCACAAACTTCCCACAATAAGTTGGGTGAATTTTGGCCCATTCCTCCTGACAGAGCTGGTGTAACTGAGTCAGGTTTGTAGGCCTCCTTGCTCACACACGCTTTTTCAGTTCTGCCCACACATTTTCTATGGGATTGAGGTCAGGGCTTTGTGATGGCCACTCCAATACCTTGACTATGTTGTCCTTAAGCCATTTTGACACAACTTTGGAAGTATGCTTGGGATCATTGTCCATTTGGAAGACCCATTTGCGACCAAGCTTTAACTTCCTGACTGATGTCTTAAGATGTTGCTTCAATATATCCACATAATTGTCCTCCCTCATGATGCCATCTATTTTGTGAAGTGCACCAGTCCCTCCTGCAGCAAAGCACCCCCAAAACATGATGCTGCCACCCCCGTGCTTCAGTTGGGATGGTGTTCTTCAGCTTGCAAGCCTCTCCCTTTTTCCTCGAAACATAAGAATGGTCATTATGGCCAAACAGTTCTATTTTTGTTTCATCAGACCAGAGGACATTTTTCCAGAAAGTACTATCTTTGTCCCCATGTGCAGTTGCAAACCGTAGTCTGGCATTTTTATGGTGGTTTTGGAGCAGCGGCTTCTTCCTTGCTGAGCGGCCTTTCAGGTTATGTCGATATACAGTGAGGGAAAAAAGTATTTGATCCCCTGCCAGTTTTGTACATTTGCCCACTGACAAAGAAATGATCAGTCTAGAATTTTAATGGGAGACAGAATAACAAACAAATCCAGAAAAACACATGTGAAAAATGTTATTAATTGATTTGCATTTTAATGAGGGAAATAAGTATTTGACCCCTTCTCAATCAGAAAGATTTCTGGCTCCCAGGTGTCTTTTATACAGGTTACGAGCTGAGATTAGGAGCACACTCTTAAAGGGAGTGCTCCTAATCTCAGCTTGTTACCTGTATAAAAGACACCTGTCCACAGAAGCAATCAATCAGATTCCAAACTCTCCACCATGGCCAAGACCAAAGAGCTCTCCAAGGATGTCAGGGACAAGATTGTAGACCTACACAAGGCTGGAATGGGCTACAAGACCATCGCCAAGCAGCTTGATGAGAAGGTGACAACACAAAAGAATTGTCAATCTCCCTCGGCCTGGGGCTCCATGCAAGATCTCACCTCGTGGAGTTGCAATGATCATGAGAATGGTGAGGAATCAGCCCAGAACTACACAGGAGGATTTTGTCAATGATCTCAAGGCAGCTGGGACCATAGTCACCAAGAAAACAATTGGTAACACACTACGCCGTGAAGGACTGAAATCCTGCAGCGCCCGCAAGGTCCCCCTGCTCAAGAAAGCACATATACATGCCCGTCTGAAGTTTGCCAATGAGCATCTGAATGATTCAGAGGACAACTGGGTGAAAGTGTTGTGGTCAGATGAGACCAAAATGGAGCTCTTTGGCATCAACTCAACTCGCCGTGTTTGGAGGAGGAGGAATGCTGCCTATGACCCCAAGAACACCATCCCCACCGTCAAACATGGAGGTGGAAACATTATGCTTTGGGGGTGTTTTTCTGCTAAGGGGACAGGACAACTTCACTGCATCAAAGGGATGATGGACGGGGCCATGTACCGTCAAATCTTGGGTGAGAACCTCTTTCCCTCAGCCAGGGCATTGAAAATGGGTCGTGGATGGGTATTCCAGCATGACAATGACCCAAAACACACGGCCAAGGCAACAAAGGAGTGGCTCAAGAAGAAGCACATTAAGGTCCTGGAGTGGCCTAGCCAGTCTCCAGACCTTAATCCCATAGAAAATCTGTGGAGGGAGCTAGCTGAAGGTTCGAGTTGCCAAACGTCAGCCTCGAAACCTTAATGACTTGGAGAAGATCTGCAAAGAGGAGTGGGACAAAATCCCTCCTGAGATGTGTGCTAACCTGGTGGCCAACTACAAGAAACGTCTGACCTCTGTGATTGCCAACAAGGGTTTTGCCACCAAGTCATGTTTTGCAGAGGGGTCAAATACTTATTTCCCCTCATTAAAATGCAAATCAATTAATAACATTTTTCACATGTGTTTTTCAGGATTTTTTTGTTATTCTGTCTCACTATTCAAATAAACCTACCATTAAAATTCTAGACTGATCATTTCTTTGTCAGTGGGCAAACGTACAAAATCAGCAGGGGATCAAATACTTTTTTCCCCCTCACTGTAGGTCTCGTTTTACTGTGGATATAGATCATTTTGTACCCGTTTCCTCCAGCATCTTCACAAGGTCCTTTGCTGTTGTTCTGGGATTGATTTGCACTTTTCACAACAAAGTTTGTTCATCTCTAGGAGACAGAATGCATCTCCTTCCAGAGCAGAGCTGATTTCTTTAGAGAGGCACTGAGTTTGAAGGTAGGCCTTGAAATACATCCACAGGTACACCTCCAATTTACTCAAATGATGTCAATTAGCCTATCAGAAGCTTCTAAAGCCATTACATAATTTTCTGGAATTTTACAAGCTGTTTAAAGGCACAGTCAACTTAGTGTATGTTAACTTCTGACCCACTGGAATTGTGATAGTGAAATAAGCTGTCTGTAAACCATTGTTGGAAAAATTAATGTCCTAACCCACTTGCCAAAACTATAGTGTGTTAACAAGAAATTTGTGGAGTGGTTGAAAAACGAGTTAATGACTCCAGTGTATGTAAACTTCCATCTTGTACACACACCCACACAGTGCTGCTTGAAAGTATGGACCCTATAGGGCTGGTCATTATTTTGCTATAAATAAAATCCTTATCTAAACCCCAATTTGTAATTAAGACATTAAATTAAATGACAGAAACAAAATATTTAAATTGTTTATTTAACAGAAACTCAGATTTGATGTGTGCAAAAATATGTGAACCTCTTCAGTCAATAGCTTGTGGCATCTCCATTAGCAGCGATAACTTGGAGTAAACGTCACCTAAAGCCAGTCTCTGACATCTGTTTTGAGGGATTTTTTTCCCACTCCTCATTATAGAACTCAGCCAATTGAGTGAGGTTTGAGGTGTGTCTGGCATGAACTGCTCACTTCAGGTCCTCCCACAGCATCTTGATTGGATTTAGGTCAGGACTTTGACCAATCCACAAGACAAATCTTCTTTCTCCTGAGCCATTCTTTGGTAGATGTGCTTGAATGCTTTGGGTCACTGTCTTGTTGGAAGACCCATTTTCAGCCAACTTTAGCACCCTGACTGATGGCCTGACGTTCTGTTCAAGAATCTCCTGGAATACCTCAGAATTCATGGTTCCCTTAATGATGTGGAGTCATCCAGGTCCAGAGGAGGAAATGCATCCCCAGATCTTGACATTTTCACCACCATGCTTAACTGTTGGAATAAGGTTATTTTGGGGATAGGCAGTGTTGGGTTTTCTTCAAAACATAGCTGTGTTGATTGTGAACAAAAACGTAAATTTTTGGATTCATCGGTCAAGAGCGTGGACTTTCGGTTTCTCCAGGTGGTCTCTGTGTCAAAGTTAAGATGGGCAGTCTCTTTTTGACAGCAGAGGCTTCTTCCTTGCAACCCTCCATTGGATGGCATTTCGATTCAGTGTTCCTATGGTTGAAGCATGCACAGTTACCTGAAATGCAGCAAGGGAGGTCTGCAAATCTCTAGATGTTATGTTTGGATTTTATCTGCGTCCACTTCTAGGCCGAGTTGCTGTCATGTTAAATGCTCTCCATTGGTAAATGATTTGCCTCACAGTGGACTGATGGAGCTCACTGACCAGGTTCCTTATCTCTATCTTTCAGAGTCCCGCCCAAACTCTTTCCTAACGATCTCTCATTTGATTGGTTAATTTGGTACCCAATTATTTACCCACCTGATTCTACTTACCTACTTGATTTAACCAATGCAACTTGGGGTTCACTTTTATTTTTGCACCTGCACTAAATTCCTTTTTATTTAAAAAACATTTTCTACAAGCATGATTTCCTCTACACCAACATATGGTTTTGGTAAATCTAAACTTGTCAGATCAAAAAGACTGTTTTTACCATGAAATTAGAACCAAACAAAATAAATCTTGCACAAGGGGTTCACATACTTTCAAGCGCGTCACACAAACATAAAACAAGCAGGGGTCTGGCCCCACTTGAGGTTCTTGAGAGAGCAGCCAAGGAAGTAAGATAAGGGAAGAAGTCTTTTAGAGCAGCAGCAAGGGATGAAATAGACTGAATGACACTGAAGAGGTACATTGACAAAAATAAAATATGTATCTGTGCAAAATAGAGGCTATGATAGAGTAGCGTAGCAGATGACATGGAGTCTGGACATAGAGTCTAGCTTCATGGGGTTCAAATGCAGGACCATCCTACTGAGTGAATTTACTAATAATAGTGAAACATTTTAAAGTTAACCTTTAGATAAAAATATACAAAATATATTAACATGTCACTAAATAATTGATTAAAACACACTGTTTTGCATTGAAGGTCTACAGCAGCCTCAACAGCACTCTGTAGGGTAGCACCATGGTGTAGCCGGAGGACAGTTTTAGCTTCCGTCCTCCTCTGGGTACTTATACTTGAATACAAAACCTAGGAGGCTCATGGTTCTCACCCCCTTCCATAGACTTACACAGTAATTATGGCAACTTCCAGAAGACATCCTGCAGAGCTCTTCCAGCATGAACTGACATGTTGTCCACTCAATTAAAGGATCAGATAATTAATCTAGCACTGAACTACAGCTAGCTAGCTAGCACTGCAGTGCAGGGCAAAGAAAGAGAAAGACAATAATTGGAAGAGCGAGAGAGAGAGCTAGCTATATTTCATCATTTTCTTTTCACTTTCACTGCTAGCAAATGCAGCTTGCTCATTTAGCCTACTCAAACACCTTGCTCAAACAGAGGGATGCAATGTTAGCTAGCTGGCTATGACTATCCAACACTGGAACTCTTCCAAGTCAAGGTAAGCTTTTGGTTTTACTAATTTATTGCCAACGGGGCCCGCCGATTAATCTGCTTACTGACTGTACTGCATGATTGTAGCGGGGTTACTTTAGCTAATATGGTGACAATGATGTAGGCTGTGTGTAGCGGTTATGATACGAAGGTTGTTTTTTTTCCACCTGGTCACAGACAGCTGATGTGTTTGGTATTTTATTAGGATCCTATTAGCGGTTGCAAAAGCAGCAGCTACTCTTCCTTGGGTCCACACAAAACATGACATAATATAGAACATTAATAGACAAGAACAGGTCAAATAGGGGAGAGGCGTTATATCGTGAGGTATTGTTTTCTGTTTTTTGAAACCAGCTTTACTGTTTTTGAGCAATAACGGCTCTATATAATACTGTATTCATTCTTGAATTTGTTCTGGATTTAGGGACCCCTGGTGGCATATCTGGTGGGTTAAGTGTGTGTGTGTCAGAGCTGTGTTGACTATGCAAACAATTTGGGATTTCAACACATTCATGTTTCTTATAAAAAGAAGTGATGCAGTCAGTCTCACCTCAACTCTTAGCCAAGAGAGACTGGCATGCGTGGTATTTACAGTTGAAGTCAGAAGTTTACATACACTTAGGTTGTCATTAAATCTAGTTTTTCAACCACTCCAAAAATGTCTAGTTAACGAACTATAGTTTTGGAAAGTCGGTTAGGACATCTACTTTGTGCATGACACAAGTAATTTTTCCAACAATTGTTTACAGACAGATTATTTCACTTATGATTCACTGTATCACAATCCCAGTGGGTCAGAAGTTTACATACACTAAGTTGACTATGACTTTAAACAGCTTGGAAAATTCCAGAAAATGTCATGGCTTTACAAGCTTCTGATCATTTGAGTCAATTGGAGGTGTACCTGTGGATGTATTTCAAGGCCTACCTTCAAACTCCGTGCTTCTTTGCTTGACATCATGGAAAAATTTAAGAAATCAGTCAAGACCTCAGAAAAATAATCGTAGACCTCCACAAGTCTGATCCATCCTTGGGAAAAATGTCCAAATGCCTGAAGGTACCACCTTCATCTGTACAAACAATAGTACGCAAGTATAAACACCATGGGACCACGCAGCCGGCATACCGCTCAGGAAGGAGACATTCTGTCTCCTAGAGATGAACATACTTTGGTGCGAAGTGCAAATCAATCCCAGAAAAACAGCAAAGGACCTTGTGAAGATGCTGGAGGAAACGGGTACAAAAGTATCTATCCACTAAAACGAGTCCTATAATCGACATAACCTGAAAGGCCGCTCAGCAAGGAAGAAACCACTGCTCCAAAACCGCCATAAAAAAGCCAGACTACGGTTTGCAACTGCACATGGGGACAAAGATCGTACTTTTTGGAGAAATGTCCTCTGGTCTGTTGAAACACAAATAGAACTGTTTGGCCATAATGACCATCGTTATGTTTTGAGGAAAAAGGGGGAGGCTTGCAAGCCGAAGAACACCATCCCAACCGTGAAGCACGCAGTTGGCAGCATCATATTGTGGGGGGTGCTTTGCTGCAGGAGGGACTGGTGTACTTCCCAAAATAGATGGCATCATGAGGGAGGAAAATTATGTGGATATATTGAAGCAACATCTCAAGACATCAGTCAGGAAGTTAAAGCTTGGTCGCAAACGGGTCTTCCAAATGAACAATAACCACAAGCATACTTCCAAAGTTGTGGCAAAATGGATTAAGGACAACAAAGTCAAGGTATTGGAGTGGCCATCACAAAGCCCTGACCTCAATCCTATAGAACATTTTTGGGCAGAACTGAAAAAGCGTGTGCGAGCAAGGAGGCCTACAATCCTGACTCAGTTCCTCCTAACAGAGCTGGTGTAATGGGCCAAAATTCACGCGAATTATTGAGGGAAGCTTGTGGAAGGCTACCTGAAACGTTTGACCCAAGTTAAACAATTTTAAAGGCAATGGTACCAAATACGAATTGTGTATGTAAACTTCTGACCCACTGGGAATGTGATGAAAGAAATATAAGCTGAATTAAATCATTCTCTACTATTCTGACATTTCACATTCTTAAAATAAGTGGTGATCCTAACTGACCTAAGGCAGGGAATTTTTACCAGGATTAAATGTCAGGAATTGTGAAAGACGGAGTTTAAATGTATTTGGCTAAGGGGTATGTAAACTTACGACTCCAACTGTATATCAGCCCTCTGATTTACTTTTTATTCTATTTAACCTTTATTTAACTAGGGAAGTCAGTTAAGAACAAATTCTTATTTACAATGACGGCCTACCCCGGCCAAACCCTAACAGTGGGCCAATTGTGGGCCGCCCTATGGGACTCCCAGTCACGGCCGGTTGTGATACAGCCTGGAATCGAACCAGGGTCTGTAATGACGCCTCTAGCACTGAGATGCAGTGCCTTAGACCACTGCACCACTCGGGAGCAAGACATGTCGATCTGTTCTGGGCCAGGTGTAGCTTAACTAGGTCTTTCCTTGCAGCACTGGACCACACTACTGGACAATATTATATAGACAAAACTAGAGCCTGCAAACGTGCTTTTTGGAGTGTGGTGTCAAAAAAGCAGAACATCTCTTTATTACAGACAGACCTCTCCCCATCTTTACAACCATTGAATCTACATGTTTTGACCATGACAGTTTACAATCTAAGGTAAAGCCAAGTCATTTTGTCTCAACTTGTTCAACAGCCACACCATTCATTACCCGATTCGGCTGAGGTCTAGAACTTAGGGAGTGATTTGTACCAAATACAATGCTCTTAGTTTTAGAGATGTTCAGGACCAGTTTATTACTGGCCACCCACTCTTTAAGGGTTTCAGTGACTTCTTTAGTTGTGGTTGCTGATGTATATATGGTTGAATCATCAGCATACATGGACACACATGCTTTGTTTAATGCCAGTGGTAAGTCAATGGTAAAAATAGAAAAGAGTAGAGGACCTAGAGAGCTGCCCTGCGGTACACCACGCTTTCATGTTTGACATTAGAGAAGCTTCCATTAAAGAAGTGGTAGGTTGATTAATAACCTGAACCAGATTACAGACACTGGTTACAGTTATGCATTGAAGTCCACAAAGGAAGAGAAAAGGTGAGAGGAAAAGAGTCCATAGATGCGAGAAGGAATACAACGAGCTGTTTCTATGTAGCTATGAAAGTGAACTGTTTACATGTGATCAAGTGTGTATTCATTCTGCCAATTCTGTTGAAAAAAAAAATCTTAACTGGAATCAAACGGAACGAAACAGGGATAAACATACCTGAATTTGTCCAATAGAAGCTTTCGTTAGCAACTGTTGGACAAATTATTAAATATTCAGACCCCTTTTTCAACATTTTGTTACATTACAGCCTTAGTCTAAAATGTATTAAATTACTTTCCTCAAGCTACACACAATACCCCATAATGACAGTGAAAAAAGGTTTTTAGAAATGTTTACAAAAACATAAATACCTTATTTACATAAGTATTCAGACCCTTTCCTATGAGACTTGAAATTGAGCTCAGGTGAATCCTGTTCCCATTGATCATCCTTGAGATGTTTCTACAACTTGATTGAAGTCCACCTGTGGTAAATTCAATTGACTGGACATGATTTGGAAAGGCACACACCTGTCTATATAAGGTCTCACAGTTGACAGTGCATGTCAGAGCCAAACAGCTTGCTTGGAGTTTGCCAAAAGGCACCTAAAGGACTCAGACCATTTGAACAAGGTTCTCTAGTCTGATTAAACCAAGAATGAACTCTTGGGCCTGAATGCCAAGCGTCACATCTGGAGGAAACCTGGCACCATCCCTATGGTGAAGCATGGTGGTGGCAGCATCATGCTGTGGGGATGTTTTTCAGCGGCAGGGACTGGGAGACAAGTCAGGATCGAGGGAAAGATGAACGGAGATAAGTACAGTGAGATCCTTGATGAAAACCCGCTCCAGAGTGCTCAGGACCTCAGACAGGGGCGAAGGTTCACCTTCCAACAGGACAACGACCCTAAGCACACAGCCAAGACAATGCAGGAGTGGCTTCGGAACGAGATGTCCTTGAGTGGCAAAGCCAGAGCCCGGACTTGAATCTGATCGAACATCTCTGGAGAGACCTGAAAATAGCTGTGCAGCGACGCTCCCCATCCAACAGGACAGAGCTTGAGAGGATCTGCAGAGAAGAGTGGGAGAAACTCCCCAAAAACAGATGTGCTAAGCTTATAGCATCATACCCACAAAGACTTTAGGCTGTAATCACTGCCAAAGGTGCTTCAACAAAGTACTGCGTAATGGGTCTGAATACTTATGTAAATGTGATATAAAAAAAATGAATATATTTATTGCAAAAATGTCTAAACCTGGTTTTGGCTTTGTCATTATGGGGTATTGTGTGTAGACTGAAAAGGGGGGAAAAAATGATTTAATACATTTTAGAATAAAGCTGTAAAATATGAGCTCGCGAGATCATGATTGTTTGTACGAGGCTAGGTAAACACTTTATTTTGGACAAGCAATGTTTTCAAAACTGTGTACATTATTTCCAGGGATACACAACATTCTGAAATATATGTAGATATGTTAGAAATAACACTATTTCCCTTGACGTAGTGATGTTGAATATAAAAAATGGCTCAACTTACCCAACTCTCCCCTAATGGGTATGGAGCATTCACATATAGCCTTACAATTCTGTAGCTAAGGTGGAAGATGGCTAGGTAACTGCTGTTTGACTTAACAGGAAACTAAACTAGAGCTTTTAATCCCGGTGTTGAGCTAGTGTGTTATGTACAGTTATATTGGCATCCTTGCACTTTTCTTAAATAATTATTCTAAAATATGTTGAAATTAATAAAACTTGGTCTTCACACCTTGTTCTTGGACAACAATATTGCAGAACCCATATTTTTTAATATGTTATTTAGAAAATAAAGACAACCTTTTTTTGCCAACCCAAAACTAGTACTTGGTCTTTGGCCAAGAACTGCCAACAAATGCTTCTTGTAGCCATCAATGAGCTTGCTGCACCTTTCTACTGGCAATTTGGCCTACTATTGAGCAGCAAACTGCTCTAATTCTTCAATGTTTGAGGGTTGTTGTCTTGCTGGATGACCTACAATCTTCAATAGAGACACTGGATTGAACATTGCACTACAAAACACTTCGATAGTCTTCTGATTTCATGATGTCTTGCACACATTAAAGGCCCATGGTACCAGAGGCAGCAAAGCAAGCCCACAGCATTGTCGAACCTCACCAATAATTGATTGTAGGGAGGGTGTTCTATTTATGCTTAGATGTTATTTTATCTTTTAGGAACCATACGCTTCCTTTGGTGGTTGATAAACATAGAAAGATCCCACTGATGGAGACACAAGAAAGCCTGATTGACGTTCTAAAACACACACCTAAACAAGCCTACTGTACATCCTGGGGGAAATGTTCTGTGGCCCAATGAAACAAAATTAGAGCTCTTTGGCAATACAGATCAGCGCTGTGTTTACTGACAACCAAATTAAGCATTCAATGACAAGAACACCCTCCCTAAAATCAAAGATGCGGGAGGTTTGATAATGCTGTTGGGTTGCTTTGCTGCTTCTGGTACTGGGGACCTTGAATGTGCGCAAGGCATCATGAAATCAGCAGATTATCAGGTGTTTTGTATAGTCCATGTTCAACTCAGTGTCCAAAAGCTGGGTCGCTATTGAAGGTTGTGGGTCTTCCAGTAGGAGAACGACCCCAAACACACAAAAAAATAACCCACGAACGGTTAAGAGATGCTGGACTGGCCAAAGAAGAGTCCAGATCTGAATCACATCCAAACCCTATGGTGAGTTATGAAAACAGCAGTAGAGGGCAAATAAAGAATGAAAGCACTTTGCTGGAGAAACATGGGCCAAATTGTCAGTAGAAAGGTGCAGCAAGCTCATTGTTGGCTTCAATAAGCATTTGTCGCAGTTATCTTGGCCAAAGGCTGTGCAACCAAGTACTAGCTCCAGGGTGCCAATCATTTAGTCAATGGCATTTGTCTTTATTTTTGGTAAATAAAAATTATAAACGTTGGTTTAGAAAAAATGTAATTGGTTCTGCAAGGTTGAGAATCCAATAAAACGGTTAACAGGTAGCCTAGCAGTTAAGAGGCAGATAAAAATAAAGTTGAAACTGTTATTCAATACAATGAATCATTGTTTAAGCCAATTTAACGCTATTTGTGATAATTTGCTGATTTTCCCATGGCCACCCATGACTGGTTCTTGGTCCCTCCCTTAACCACCCCATTAAACAAATCGTAGAAACGCCCTGTATCTCTTCCCATGAGGCTAGTCGAATCCCCTGAGGACTGTTCAGACAAACCAGGCAGTAAGTGCCCTCATCACATCACTTAAGCCAGCCACAGGCCCAGCTCTATTAGGTTAGCCAGGGACAGAGAGAGGAGAGGACAGTGTCCATGTTACACAACCCTCATTTACCAGATCTGAAAGAGACTGTGGGTCAGCCCCAAATAGCACCCTATTCGCTGTATAGTGCACGTGGGCCCTGGCCAAAAGTAGTGCACTATATAGGGCATAGGCTGCCATTTTTGGATCACTACCTGTTTTTCTGGTGTGCTTAGCTTAAAGCAGTGTGTCTTTCACTGTCTGTAGATATGAGTACAGAGCAGCATTTTAGTGGATGTATGCATTTGACTAACATATGGAGTTGTGGATCTGTTGTGGATGATTAGAGGCATTTTGAGCTTTGACGGTCTGTTTTTGATCTATAGTTTCCTGTCCAAGCTTATCTGTGCATGAAGCTTCTGTGTATTTGTACATAAAACAGCCTTCTTTCTCTCTCCCTCTGAGGAAATCCCATTCCAGTATAACTACTAGACAGACATTACTCTGGATCCACAGGGGTAGAAAAGGGTTGGCCACCCAAGAAATATGTAGATAAGGAGGGCCAAAGGGGATAAGATTAAAGGAGACAAGCATAGAGCTACCTGAAATGAACTGAGAGAAACCCACTCACCGGAGTCAGATTCCGAAAGGGAAACAAAAGGGGAATGAGATTCCGTTCTGCCTTTAGAAAGACATGGTTCAGTGAAGAGCAATTGTCAGGGAACCATTTTCTTCACCTGGAGCTAACAGCAGTCCTAACAGAATTAAAGGGAGTCGGTCTGTTCGTTTCCTGTTTCCAGTGTGTAACCTCATTAATGGTCCCCCTCCTTCCCGTCAATGTCCCCCACAGAGGCAGTCCTGATCTCCCTCCTTCATTCACTTCTTTCCGCTCTGAGTTCATACATCATATAGATGCACTTTTGCATGCCTTGGAAAACAGGTTGTTCTGTGGCAGAGAACCTAAAATACACCGACACACACAGAAGCTGATGCCCAGGCCTTAGAGGTGAGAAAATAAATCTGTCTGTGCTCCAGTGAGTACATCAACATTAGATTAAGGAAACAAATGAGTACAGTCAATTGGGGCGGCAGGTAGCCTAGTGGTTAGAGCGTTGGACTTGTAACCGAAAGGTTGCAAGATCTAATCACTGAGCTGATGAGGTAAAAATCTGTCGTCCTGCCCCTGAACAAGGCAGTGAACCCACTGTTCCTAGGCCGTCATTGAAAATAAGAACTGACTGCCTAGTTAAATAAAGGTAAATTAAAGAGGAAGAGAATGAGTGATGGAGGGAGATAAGTGATGGAGTGATGGATGGATGCAGGGAGTTCAGAAAGGGAAAGATGAGAAATCTGTCTTCATAGGGAGTTCCCCATTGTCACAGGCCGGCTCATAGCCTGTGGCAAAAATGAGGGGACACGAACAGGGGTAGGCCAATCAAAAAGGTTCTTTATTACAACCCCAAAACTATTAACTTTAACAAAGAAAAAGGAATGAGGTGTGAAAATGTCATAATGGAAGGTGTATGTAAAGTGCAGGGATGCAGTGATCTGTGTGTGAGAACATGACTGAGTGGAAACAATGCAAAACTACAAAGGGACAAACAAAACAGGACCATACCTGGAGGAGCAGCGAGAGAAGTGATTACCCTGAGCCCAGGTGGCTCCAATCACTAACAACCCTCCTCTGCCTGCAGGAGGAACCGCCCCTGCAATGCAGAGGGGCCGTGACACCCCCCTCCTTAAAATGAGGGTCCCACCCTCAACCCAAAATATTTAAAACAATTCAAGATTCCCCAAAAAGAAAACAAGGATACCAGTCCCGGCTCCTAGCAGTAGCCCCGTGTCCCCTGGCTGACTGTTCGCCCCTCAAACTCAGCAGCCCTGGTACCTGGGTAGCAATTTAAGAGGAAAGAGGCGCAGACAGCCCGGAAGGGTCAACAGATTAAAGATAAACTAGGTTAAAGGAGCACGGGACAGAGCATCAGCAATGATATTATCCTTACCACTAATGTGTCTAATATCGAGGTTGAATGGTTGCAAGAACAAAGCCCAACGCATCAGGCGCTGGTTGGGATTTTGCAGGGACTTCAGAAAAATAAGTGGGTTGTGGTCAGTGAACACAGTTAAAGGGGTCAAACCAGAACCAACAGACTTCGAAGTGCTGTAGAGCCCAAATTAGACCTAAAGCCTCCTTTTCAATTACAGAATAGTTTTGCTGATACTTATTACATTTCCGGGAGAAGAAATTTACTGGACACTCAACATTGTCATCATTTTCCTGAAGAAGCACAGCCCCAGCACCGATTTGACTGGCATCCACCTGCAATTTGAAAGGTTTCCCAACACGGGTGCCAAACACAAAAGAGGCTTAACTGCATCAAATGCCTCTTGACACTGGGTGGACCAGATAAATTCAGCCTTCGCCTTCAGATTGGTCAGTGGGGACACTACTACCAAAAAGTTTACAGAAAGCACGGTAGTACCCCGCCATTCCCAGGAAGCGCTTCAGTTCTTTCTTTGTGGAGGGCTGTGGGAACTGCTTCACAGCCTGGACCTTGCCTTCCACGGGACATACAAAACCCTGACCAACAACCTTGCCTAGGTATGTGACTGTAGCTTTGGCAAATTCACACTTTGCCAAATTGATAGTTAACCTGGCCCACACCAGTCTTTCGAACAGGGCTTGCACTCTCCAGACATGCTCCTCCCAGGAGTCTGAGTAGACGACCACGTCGTCCAAATACACGGCACACCCTTCCAGATCTGAGACCACCCGATTCATCAGCCTCTGGAAGGTGGCTGGAGCATTCCGCAAGCCCAAATGCATCACTGTATAAGAGAACAAACCAGATGGAGTTATAAAGGCAGCAATCTCACAAGCTCTTTTAGTAAGGGGTACTTGCCAATATCCCTTTAAAAAGGTCAAATTTGCTAACATACTTTGCTGACCCAACTTGATCAATACAATCCTCCATCCTAGGAAGAGGGTAAAGGTCTGCTTTAGTAACATTGTTAATCTGAAAGTGGAATCAGACTTTGACCAGAAGACAGGGTGAAGCCCAATTTGAACATGGCTCCGCAATACCATTGTCCAACATATACTGCACCTCTGTTTCCAATTGCAGTCTCTGCTCCTCAGATACGATAAAATCTGTTGGATAGGCTTAGCATCTCCGATGTCTATGTCATGCTCAATTAAGTGGGTTTGCGATAGTGTATCAGAAAACAAAAACAGTAGTTTCTAATAAGAGCTACCAATTCATAACATTTCTCACAATCTAAATGATCTACCAAAACCCCAAGGTTTTTCAAAGTCTGGGAGTTTCTCATCCGAAACCCTAACTACCTCTTCTTCCCCCTCCACAAAGTAAGCCACAAGATGCAGTGACTGGAGCAGCAGTCAACGCTGACCTTACCGCTGGAGTGCTTTCAACTTTGCTTAGATCACGGGAGTAATAACCATGTAACAGGTTGACATGGCATAATTTAGAGGACTTCCTATGACCACGGGTTTCAATAAGTTAGTTCAAATCTGACACTTTGTGCATCACAGTGAATGGACCACAATATTTTGCTTGAAAAGGTGAACTTACTAGAGGCAGAAGAGCAAGTACACGATCACCGGGACTAAACTCACGCAGCTCAGCCTGTCCGTCATATTTCAGTTTCATTTTCTGTTGAGAACATTTTAGTTTCTCCTTCGCCAGTTCACCAGCCCTATACAACTTCAGCCTAAAACCATTTACATAGTCAAGGTTCCGAGGTGGTTCCTCAGGCAAACAACCATCCTGCAGCACTGCTAAAGGCCCACGCACCTTATGACCAAACACTAAGTCATTTGGGTTAAACCCTGTGCTTTTCTGCACTACTTCACGAGCAGCTAGTAACAGCCAAGGTAACCACTCCTCCCAATCTGCAGACAGTTCTGTACAGTATGCACAAAGCAAGGATTTTAAAGTTTGATGAAAATGTTCCAAAGCTCCCTGGCTCTGGGCATGGAACGCAGTAGACTTGTTGTGTTTAACTTTAAGCTGTTTGAGAACCTGAGCAAATAAATGAGAGGTAAAGTGAGAACCCTGATCTGACTGGATGACTTTTGGAATCCCAAATGTTGAAATAAATTGAGTTAACGCTTTAACTACTGATTTTGAAGTTATGGTACGCAAGGAAAAAGCTGCCGGATATCTAGTTGCTTGACACATAACAGTTAATAAGTAGCTATGACCTGACTTAGACAGTGGTAAAGGCCCAACACAATCAATAATAAGATGCTCAAAAGGTTGCCCTCTGGCTGGTATTGGATACAAAGGTGCTGGCTTTACCTGGTTTGGCTTGCTTGTGAGCTGACACGCATGACAAGTTTTAATAAACTGAGCTACATCCCGCTTTAAACATGGCCAGAAAAAAATAACGGAGTATGCGATCATAAGTTTAACGAACACCCATATGACCTGCCACATCACCATGTGTAGTTTGCAACACTTTATTTCGCAAAGTAGTAGGTACAACTATTTGAAAGACTGGTTCTCCTAGACCCTGATCATAGTGTGGAACCCATTTCCTGACCAACAGCCCATCAAGAAGAAAATAACACTGAGCACTTTTTTGATTTAAGTAAAGGACAATCTTTCTTCCAATGTCCTTCAACTAAACAGTAGCGACAGGTATTAGCATTAACCGGTGCTTTAAGTCCTCCAGACCAAAACTTCTGCTGAGGCCTTTGGAAAGAAGCTCCAAAAAAGGTGACCTATTCCTAGGAGTAAAGTTATTTTTATGGTACATGTCACTGTTTGACTCAAAATGGCTTATGTGTTAGCCTGTACTCATCTGCAAGGACTGCTGCATCACATGGAGACTTAACTTTACGTTCATTCATGCATGTAGCAACCTGGTCAGATACAATTTTTTAACTGTTCTAACACAATCAAATTAGACAGACCCTCAAAAGTATTAACTTCAGAAGATGTACACCAACGATTAAATGCAGAAGTCAAATCACGAACAAACTCAGAATAGGTTTGTGAATCTAACTTTTTCCTGTAACGAAAACATTGACGATATGCCTCTGGCACAAGCTTGTAGACCTTCAGAACTGCTGATTTAACTTTAGCATAAACTTTACTGTCAGCTACACTCAGTGCTGCAAAAGCCTCACGTGCTTTACCTGTAAGTATACATTGCAACAACATAGTCATGTCCAAATCTGACCAAGCTCTAGCTTCCGCAATACGCTCAAATAAAGTAAAGTATGTATCTGGATCTGACTCAAATTTAGGCAACAAACGAAGATTCTGTGAAACATCAAACTGTGGTAGTCCTTCTGGTCTATTAGCATTTCTCAATCGCATTCTCTCTAACTGCATTTGCAACAGCTCCCTCTGTTGCTCAAAAGTCAATGAAGGGCTAGACTGAACTTGCACCCTCACTACTAACAGACTGACCCCAAAAAAACACCTACTTCCCTAAGACCCTGCTTTAACAGTCAATTTTTTTTTATCAACAATCTCAATCTGATAATGTTGATCAATTTCAATGAACTGCTCCTTAGTACACAACTCTAAGGCTACCTCTGACGGAGCGTGAACAAAACTACTCAGAATGGAAGACATTTTCCTCAACCAATACAACTACTACAAATGCTCAAAAAAAACAACTCACCTGCTGTCAATCTGGGTTCAAGGACAGGAGCCACACCCCACTATCCTCCAAAAACATCTAACTGGCCCTGGTCTTCGTGCAGTCACATGTGATGGGGTTATGCACACAAAACCAGTGGAGTGGAAAATACAACCAGAAACTGGCAGCCCCCCCATATCCATGGAGGTGCTCCCGAGCCGATGTAGGAGAAAAGGGAAGCTCTACCCACGTTCACTGCCACCTAAAACAAAAACACCACGAGCTTCCTAATGACACTCGCTGATAAGCCTGAACAGGAGAGGACTCCCACCTAAACAAAAAACCAGAAAAACCCAGAGTGAATTGCTAAGCAAATTTAGCAGCCAAGCTAACTGAACCAAAAGAACACATAGCTCTTACGCGCTCTTCAATATTGGCCTAACCAAAACATCCCCTCAAGCAAAACAATTTTGCCATCTGAACTAAACTAACCCAAGTTAACTACAAATGTCAAATAAACCAAATGACCAATAAACAAAAACATTTCAATAATAAGGAAAAGACAATCTAGACAACCTTAACTAACTATGACAAAATGTTAAAGTAACTTTAACTTACAGATGAGCCCCCACTTGTCACAGGCCCGCTCATAGCCTGTGGCAAAAATGAGGGGACACGAACAACAGGGGTAGGCCAATCAAAAAGGTTCTTTTTACAACCTATTAACTTTAACAAAGAAAAAGGAATGAGGTGTGAAAATGTCATAATAGAAGGTGTATGTAAAGTGCAGTGATCTGTGTGTGAGAACATGACTGAATGGAAACTATGCAAAACTACAAAGGAACAAACAAAACAGGACCATACCTGGAGGAGCAGAGAGAGAAGTGATTAGTGATTAGCAGTTAAATACCCTGAGTCCAGGTGGCTCCAATCACTAACAACCCTCCTCTGCCTGCAGGAGGAACGGCCCCTGCAATGCAGAGGAGGGGCCGTGACACCATTGACCTACCATTGACAATGTTTAGACTCTCTTTGAGGTACTGTCATCTCCCTGACCAAGGCCCTTCTCCCCCCGATTGCACTGGCGGTTCTGGGGGGGGGGCCAGTGCCCCTGTGACAACAATTTTGGACCCCCTTGTGGCCCCCCTAAATGTGGAGTATGAAATCATTTTTGCATAACAAATTTTTGCTATCGTTCTTTTTTTACATCCGTTATTAGACAGTGGCAACGCGGAACACTAATTAAACCCACACATTTACTAGAGGGACATGGTCTTTTGCCTACTAATGCCTGCAATGAAGTGAAGAAAACGATATGACAACAATAACGTCTAATGTAACTGGCCCCTCTAACAGGACAACTGGCCCCAGCTTGGCCCCCCCAGTTGAAAGGGTCTAGAACCTCCACTGCCCGATTGCTCAGTTTGGCCGGGCGGCCCGGTTCTAGGAAGAATCTTGGTGGTTCCAAACTTCTTGCATTTAAGAATGATTGAGGCCACTGTGTTCTTGGGAACCTTCAATGCTGAAGAAATATTTTGGTACCCTTCCCCAGATCTGTGCCTCGGCACAATCCTGTCTCGGAGCTCTATGGACAATTCCTTCATTAACTCATGGCTTGGTTTTTGCTCTGACATGCACTGTCAACTGTGGTACCTTTATATAGACAGGTATGTGCCTTTCCAAATCATGTTCAATCCATTGAATTTACCACAGGTGGACTCCAACCAAGTTGTAGAAACATTTCCTAACCGGTTTTCACTTTGTCATTATGGGGTATTGTGATGTCATTATGGGGTATTGTGTGTAGACTGCTGAGGATTTTTTATTTATTAATCAATTTTATTATAAGGCTGTAACAAAAAATAAACAGTGGAAAAAGTAAAGGGGTGTGAATACTTTCCGAAGGCACTGTATATCTAAAACATTCCATTACTGCACATCTACATAACCACATTCCATTCACACACACACATTTCACACACACACCAAACACAAACACATGTCCCCACTGGATTTCGGTGTTCGATTCCGAAAGGGAAAAAGAGAAATGAGAGTCCATTCTGCCTTTAAAAAGTTCAGTGAAGAGCCATTGTCTGGAACCATTTTCTTCACCTGGAGCTAACAGCAGTCCTAACAGAATTAAAGGGAGTCGGTCTCATCACAGACGGCCTATCTACCCCTCATTCACCCATTCTGCTCGTTTCCTGTTTCCAGTGTGTAACCTCATTAACTTTCCCCCTCCTTCCATTCCAAGCCTCAGTCTTCTGTTTATGTTCCCAAGCTGCTTCACCAAATCTCTCACTCTATCCATCATTCTCTTTCTACACTCTCTCGCTCCCTCTCACTCTCTCTCTCTCTCTCTCTCTCTGGCGCTTTCTCTCACGCTTGGTGTCCGTTCCTCTCTTTGACATTCACTATCGCTCTATCACACCTTTTTCTCTCCTTTTATCAGTGTATGTCAACATCCCTCTCTCATTCTCTTTCTTTCATTCACTCTTTTCCGCTCTCCTGCGTCCATACAGACTATAGATTGCACTCTAGCGTGCCTTGGAAAACAGGTTGTTCTATGGCAGAGAGCCTTAAAACATACAGTACACAGATGCACACATGCACACACTACACACACAAACAGAAACTGATGCCCAAGCCTTACAGAGGTGAGAAAATAAATGAGTACAGTGAGTACATCAACATCAGATTAAGGAAACATAAACGACTACAGGAGACAAGTCCACAGGAAAATAAAGAGGAAGAGAATGAAGGATGGAGGGAGATCAGCGAGAGATTGATGGATGCAGGGAGTTCCGAAAGGGAAAGAGGTGAGCAATCTGTCTGTCTTCATAGGGAGTTCCCCATTGACCTACCATTGACAATGTTTAGACTCTCTTTGAGGTGGATGACCCAATAAGAGGGCTTTCCCATGTCCACTAACTCACGCTCTCCCAGCCCTGTCTTAGTAAACTCTGATATGAGGGGGTCAGATATGGAGGGCTCAGCCTGAACCCCCCCACCAGTCATGGTCATGGGTCATCACTGGCTCTCAAGTCACCAGGGGCATTGAAGGATTCTTTGTAAACACACTTGTATATCAGAGTCCCACCAGACCCTTTTCACAAGGTTGAGAGAGAAGCTGAACCACACAGACATATGCAAACACACACACATTTTGTCTCTCGTCCGCCTATATTGCCTATATGTAGCTAGATTACCACACATTCCTTTACCTCACGCCATTCCCCAACTGTTCCATATGAGGGAGGGAGAGCGAGGAAGGGACGGAGAGAGTGAGAGAAAGAGAGAGAGCGAATGAGTCCGTCTCGAAACAATGAAATGTAATGACTGATTAATCCCCAGCCATCACATTATCGTTGATTTATATCTAAAACATTCCATTACTGCACATCTCCATAACCACATTCCATTCCATTCACAGAAACACACACATTTAGAACGAACTCGTATATCAGCGTCACACCAGAGCTGTGTCTTGTCCACTTTGTCTTGTCTGACCCTTTTTAAAATGGTGCCTATTTCAAATCAAATTGTATTTGTCACATGCACCAAATACAACAGGTGTAGACTTTACAGTGAAATGCTTACTTACAAGCCTTTAACCAACAATGCAGTTTTAAGAAAAACAAGTGTTAAGAAAGTATTTTCCAAAATAAACTGAAGTCAAAAATAAATAAAATGAAAAAAATAATAATTAAAGAGCAACAATAGAATAACAGTAACGAGGCTATATACAGGGGGTACCCATACAGTCAATGTGCGGGGGCACAGGTTAGTCGAGAATATTGAAGTAATATAAACATGTACAGTCGTGGCCAAACGTTTTGAGAATGACACAAATATTAATTTCCACAAAGTTTGCTGCTTCCCGTTTCTTTAGATATTTTTGTCAGATGTTACTATGGAATACTGAAGTATATTTAAAAGCATTTCATAAGTGTCAAAGGCTTTTACATGAAGTTGATGCAAAGAGTCAATATTTGCAGTGTTGACCCTTCTTTTTCAAGACCTCTGCAATCCGTCCTTGCATGCTGTCACTTAACTTCTGGGCCACATCCTGACTGATGGCTGCCCATTCTTGCATAATCAATGCTTGGAGTTTGTCCGAATTTGTGGGTTTTTGTTTGTCCACTCGCCTCTTGAGGATTGACCACAAGTTCTCAATGGGATTATGGTCTGGGGAGTTTCCTGGCCATGGACCCAAAATATCAATGTTTTGTTCCTCGAGCCACTTAGTTATCACTTTTTCCTTATGGCTAGGTGCTCCATCATGCTGGAAAAGGCATTGTTCGTCACCAAACTGTTCCTGGATGGTTGGGAGAAGTTGCTCTCGGAGGATGTGTTGGTACCATTCTTTATTCATGGCTGTGTTCTTAGGCAAAATTGTGAGTGAGCCCACTCCCTTGGCTGAGAAGCAACACCACACATGAATGGTCTCAGGATGCTTTACTGTTGGCATGACACAGGACTGATGGTAGCGCTCACATTGTCTTCTCCGGACAAGCTTTTTTCCGGATGCCCCAAACAATCAGAAAGGGGATTCATCAGAGAAAATGACTTTACCCTTGTCCTCAGCAGTCCAATCCCTGTACCTTTTGCAGAATATCAGTCTGTCCCTGATGTTTTTCCTGGAGAGAAGTGGCTTCTTTGCTGCCCTTCTTGACACCAGGTCATCCTCCAAAAGTCTTTGCCTCACTGTGCATGCAGATGCACTCACACCTGCCTGGTGTTGCCCCGATCCCGCTGCTGAATCAACTTTAGGAGATGGTCCTGGCGCTTGCTGGACTTTCTTGGGCGCCCTGAAGCCTTCTTCACAACAATTGAACCGCTCTCCTTGGAGTTCTTGATGATCCGATAAATGGTTGATTTTGGTGCAATCTTACTGGCAGCAATATCCTTTCCTGTGAAGCCCTTTTTGTGCAAAGCAATGATGATGGCACGTGTTTCCTTGCAGGTAACCATGGTTGACAGAGGAAGAACAATGATTCCAAGCACCACCCTCCTTTTGAAGCTTCCAGTCTGTTATTCGAACTCAATCAGCATGACAGAGTGATCTCCAGCCTTGTCCTCGTCAACACTCACACCTGTGTTAATGAGAGAATCACTGACATGATGTCAGCTGGTCCTTTTGTGGCAGGGCTGAAATGCAGTGGAAATGTTTTTGTGGATTCAGTTCATTTGCATGAGAGGGACTTTGCAATTAATTGTAATTCATCTGATCACTCTTCATGACATTCTGGAGTATATGCAAATTGCCATCATTCAAACTGAGGCAGCAAACTTTGGCCACGACTGTAGGTAAAGTGACTGTGCTCCAGTACCGCTTGCCGTGCGGTAGCAGAGAGAACAGTTTATGACTAGGGTGCCTGGAGTCTTAGGCAATTTTTAGGGCCTTCCTCTGACACCGCCTGGTATAGAGGTCCTGGATGGCAGGAAGATTGGCCCCAGTGATGTACTGGGCTGTACGCTCTACCCTTTGTAGTGCCTTGCGGTCGGAGGCCGAGCAGTTGCCATACCAGGCGGTGATGCAACCAGTCAGGATGCTCTCGATGGTGCAGCTGTAGAACCTTTTGAGGATCTGAGGACCCATGCGAAATCTTTTCAGTCTCCTGAGGGGGAATAGGCATTGTCGTGCCCTCTTCACGACTGTCTTGTTGTGTTTGGACCATGATAGTTAATTGGTGATGTGGATACCAAGGAACTTGAAGCTCTCAACCTGCTCCACTACAGCTCTGTCAATAAGAATGGGGGCGTGCTCGGCCCTTCTTTTCCTGTAGTCCACGATAATCTCCTTTGCCTTGATCACGTTGAGGGAGAGGTTGTTATCCTGGCACCACACGGCCAGATCTTTGACCTCCCTATAGGCTGTCTCATTGTTGTCGGTGATCAGGTCTACCACTGTTGTGTCATAGGCAAACTTAATGGTGTTGGAGTTGTGCTCAACCATGCAGTCATGGGTGAACAGGGAGTACAGGAAAGGGACTGAGCACGCACCCCTGAGGGGCCCCCGTGTTGAGGATCAGCATGGCAGATGTGTTGTTACCTACCCTTACCACCTGGGGGCGGCACGTCAGGAAATCTAGGATCCAGTTGCAGAGGGAGGGGTTTAGTCCCAGGGTCCTTAGCTTAGTGATGAGCACTATGGTGTTGAACGCTGAGCTGTAGTCAATGAATAGCATTCTCATGTAGGTGTTCCTTTTGTCTGGGTGGGAAAGGGCAGTGTGGAGTGCAATAGAGATTGCGTCATCTGTAGATCTGTTAGGGCGGTATGCAAATTGGACTGGGTCTAGCCACCCTTGTTTCTACGAAACCATACACAAAATGAATAATTTTACCAAATATTTAGGAAGAGGTCGTCTTTTCAGGGAGTCTGTGAAGGAAGAAACCACATGCAAAAAGTGGTAAGCAAGTCACATTCCCCAAAACAGGTTTCACCACGTCAAATTAATGTATTTTGTTAGAGGTTTCATGATGCTTGTATCTTAACCAAATTAAATCATTGTAAGATTGTTCTGTACATCATTTGGGGTCTCTATAAGCTTCAATATGAGGTATTAAACGTAGCATGAAAGCACATCCGTGTAGCTGTGTGGGCTAATATAGTCAAAATGTTTACCTTGTGGTAAGTTGAGCCAATGGCAAGTTAAGTAAGTTTCTTCCCAGGTATAATTCAAGGCATTATCGCTGGGATATGAGGTAACAACAGGGTCAAAGTGTTTTAAAAAGTACAAAGTGTTATGTGTTAAGCCTGTGTTTTAAAAGATGCTTAAAATTATAAAAGACAAAAAAACGATTGTTGTTGTGTTGAATTGTTTGGGAAATAAAGATAGACATGGTTTTAGGTAGTGGTAATAGTTCATTCAGTTCAGAAATTTGTAGGCGAATTAACTTACTTTATAACGTGGCTCAACTTACCCCATACCCGGCGTAAGTTGTAGCCTCGTACGAACCATCCTGATCTCGCAAGGTCACATTCTGTTTCGCTACAAAGCGAATGTGAGCACGCAACATCATGATGGTTCGTACGAGGCTAGGTAAGTTTTGCCAAGACACCACCTTTTTTGGACGAGCAAAGTATTCAAAACTGTAATGTTTACATGAATTATGATTATTGCCAGGGATACACAACATCCTGAAATATATGTCGATATCTTTGTTCGAAAAAAATACTATATTCCCTTGACAGAGTAACGCAGAATGTAAAAAAATAAATAAAAATAGCTAAACTTACCCCACTCTCCTCTATATGTAGTTCGATTCCCATACATTCCTTTACCTCACGTAACTCCAACTGTTCCATATAAGGGATGGAGCGAGAGGAAGGGATGGAAAGAGACAGAGCTAGAGAGAGAGAATGAGTCCGTCTCTAAACAGTAAAATGTATCAACTGATTAATCCCCAGACATCACATTACTGTTGATTTATATCAAAACAATTCCATTAGTGCATAATAAAACACATTCCATTCACACCCTAATAGTTGTGCAAAGTTGGTAGAATATTATTAAAAAGGATTCACAGCTGTAATGACTGCCAAAGGTGCTTCCACTAAGTATTAACTCTGGGGTGTGAAGATTATTTTAGAAACATTTTCTGGAACTTTGTTTCACTTTGAAGATCAGTTGTGTACATCTTCAGGAAGACAAAACTAATGTAATATCTTTTTTTTAATATAATTTTAATGCGGCAAAATGGAAAGACTCTCCAAAGGGTGTGTAGACTTTTACTAGGCGCTGTAGCACATACACACAAACACACATCGCACAATATGTGCGCACAGACACACACACTGAACTCACACTGCTCTGGTATAGATTAGGCAGCTTTATGCAGATGCAGGTTTCACACTTAGGCTGCGAGTGTGGGAGTGCTGACAGTGTCATACTGTGGCCTGAGGGGGAGAGAGAGGGAGCAAGAGATGGAGAGCAGATGGAGAGCAGGGGATAGAGGGGGTAGTCGAGAAAGAGGGAGAGAGAAAGATGGAAATCAGGGGTTAGAGTGGCCATTACAGAAACAGTGATGAAGATGGAACTTTCCTACCATGTGAATGCTTAAGTTATATACTCACCAGTCTGTTTAATAGGTACACCAACCTAGTATCGGATTGGACCCCCCTCTCCAGAACAGCCTGAATTATTCGGGGCATGGATTCTACAAGGTGCCAGAAATGTTCCACAGGGATGTTGGTCCATGCTGACGCGATGACATCACGCAGTTGCTGCAGATTGGACGGTGGTACATTCATGCTGCGAACAGCCCAAAGATTCTCAATTGGCCGTGAAGTGCTTTGAAAGGATGGTCATGGCTCACATCAACACCATTATTCCAAAAACCCTAGACCCACTCCAATTTGCATAGCGCCCCAACAGATCCACAGATGATTCAATCTCTATTGCACTCCACACTGCCCTTTCCCACCTGAACAAAAGGAACACCTATGTGAGAATGCTATTCATTGACTATAGCTTAGCGTTCAACACTATAGTGCCCTCAAAGCTCTATACTAAGCTAAGGACCCTGGGACTAAACACCTCCCTCTGCAACTGAATCCTAGACTTCCTGATGGGCCGCCCCCAGGTAGTAAAGGTAGGTAACGACACATCTGCCATGCTGATCCTCAACATGGTGGCCCCTCAGGGGTGCGTGCTCAGTCCCCTCCTGTAGTGGAGCAGGTTGAGAGCTTCAAATTCCTTGGTGTCCACATCACCAACGAACTATCACGGTCCAAACACATCAAGACAGTTGTGAAGAGGGCATGACAACGCCTATTCCCCCTCAGGAGACTGAAAAGATTCGGCATGGGTCCTCAGATCCTCAAAAAGTTCTACAGCTGCACCATCGAGAGCATCCTGACTGGTTGCATCACCGCCTGGTATTGCAACTGCTCGGCCTCCGACCGCAAGGCACTACAGAGGGAAGTGCGTACGGCCCAGTACATCACTGGGGCCAAGCTTCCTGCCATCCAGGACCTCTATACCAGGCTGTGTCAGAGGAAGGCCCTAAAAATTGCCAAAGACTCCAGCCACCCTAGTCATAGACTGTTCTCTCTGCTATCTCACGGCAAGCGGTACCGGAGTGCCAAGTCTAGATCCAAAAGGCTTCTTAACAGCTTCTAGTCCCAAGTAATAACACTCCTGAACAGCTAATCAAATGGCTACCTGGACTATTTGCATTTGATTGGAAAAGTCACACCCTTAAACTCTCACATAGAACATCACACTAAAAAACATAATACAAAGACACACACACATCCTGCACTTTGATGACACTGTGCCATTATCCAAATGACCAAATGGAACTCTCTGAGCCATCGAAATGTTTCTCTTTGCTGATAAGGAGAGAACCACCACATCCTCACCTTGGGCTGGTGAGGAGGACTAATTTACCCAGCTGTACTTTGTCAGATATGATATGATTACTTCGTATGACCACCCCGAGCCACGACCCCCAGGAGAACAGTTAGGAGATGACAGACCATTTGACTATGAGATTACTTATTTAAGATGGGCATCAAACATTAACTGAAGCTGTTCCATCAGAATGACTCATATGCCCTAATGTACTGTACATGTCTAAGACGGTATATGAATAATATATAGAAGAGAGGGGTTCATTATCTTTATGGATGAATCTGTGTGTCACCCATAGAGATGTGCTCTTCTTAATTCTGGGGTTTCACTTCTCAAAGGATAGTGTGCGTGCATGCATTTGTGTGTGTGTGTGTGTGTGTGTGTGCGTGTCTGACATGTCAGTGACGATGTGGCTCAGTGATTCTGTTCAACTGTGATTTTGATCAAATCCATGATTCTTTCCAGATTGAATCAGTCAGTCAGAGCATATTGGACTGTTTCTTGGGCCACTATACCTATTCTGGACCCCTTTACCACACGGAACCCTACTAATCCATCAAAACTGACGAGGAGGCTCCGCATGAGGAGGCTATAACAGACTTCCTCCGTCGCGACGTCCCTCTAAGGCCCTTCTGCTAGCTTGCTAGCCCCGGCCCGCTAGCTGTCTGAATCGCCGTGTCTTCAGCCAGCCTCACTACTCACTGGACCCCTATGATCACTCGGCTATGCATGCCTCTCCCTAATGTCAATATGCCTTGTCCATTGCTGTTCTGGTTAGTGATTATTGTCTTATTTCACTGTAGAGCCTCTAGCCCTGCTCAATATGCCTTAGCCAACCTCAAACTGCCTTTTTAATATAGGTCAATTAAGACTAGAAGATTTGATGTGAGTTCAGTTGTGCCAAGGTAATTCAGTGTATAAAGGAGAATGAGCTTGGTTGTTCACTTGATTTTCTTGGTGTGTGAAGAAGTCTGCATTGGTGACAGTTTAAATGGCACATCTGAATTCGGATCGACTGAATTGATCTGACAATGTTTTTTTTTGACAGGTGACATCACCTGGTGTAAATTATGTTTCTAGAGACAATATCTCTCTCATCATCACTCAATGCCTAGGTTTACCTCTACCGTATTCACATCCTACCATACCTTTGTCTGTACATTATGCCTTGAATCTATTCTATCACGCCCAAAACCTGCTCCTTTTACTCTCTGTACCGAACGTACTAGACAAACAGTTCTTATAGTCTTTAGCCCTACCCTTATCCTACTCTTCTGTTCCTCTGGTGATGTAGAGGTTAATCCAGGCCCTGCAGTGCCTATCTCCACTCCTATTCCCCAGGTGTTCTCATTTGTTGACTTCTGTAACCGTAAAAGCCTTGGTTTCATGCATGTTAACATTAGAAGCCTCCTCCCTAAGTTTGTTTTATTCACTGCTTTAGCACACTCTGCCAACCCGGATGTCCTAGCCGTGTCTGAATCTTGGCTTAGGAAGACCACCAAAAACCCTGAAATTTCCATCCCTAACTATAACATTTTCCGACTAGATAAAACTGCCAAACGGGGCGGTGTTGCAATCTACTGCAGAGATAGCAGAGTTCTGTCTTACTATCCAGGTCTGTACCCAAACAAATCGAGCTTCTACTTTTAAACATCCACCTTTCCAGAAACAAGTCTCTCACCGTTGCCGCTTGCTATAGACCACCCTCTGCCCCCAGCTGTGCCCTGGACACCATATGTGAATTGATTGCACCCCATCTATCTTCAGAGCTCGTGCTGCTAGGTGACCTAAACTGGAACATGCTTAACACCCCGGCCATCCTACAAACTAAGCTTGATGCCCTCAATCTCACACAAATTATCAATGAACCCACCAGGTACAACCCCAAATCCATGGGCACCCTCATAGATATCATCCTAACCAACTTGCCCTCCAAATAGACCTCTGCTGTTTTCAACCAAGATCTCAGCGATCACTGCCTCATTGCCTGCATCCGAATTTGGGTCTGCGGTCAAACGACCACCCCTCATCACTGTCAAACGCTCCCTAAAACACTTCAGTGAGCAGGTCTTTCTAATCGACCTGACCCGGGTGTCCTGGAAGGATATTGACCTCATCCCGTCAGTAGAGGATGCCTGGTTATTCTTTAAAAGTGCCTTCCTCACCATCTTAAATAAGCATGCCCCTTTCAAAAAATGTAGAACCAGGAACAGATATAGCCTTTGGTTCCCTCCAGACCTGACTGCCCTTGACCAGCACAAAAACATCCTGTGGCGTACTGCATTAGCATCAAATAGCCCCCGTGATATGCAACTTTTCAGGGAAGTTAGGAACCAATATACACAGGCAGTTAGGAAAGCTAAGGCTAGCTTTTTCAAACAGAAATTTGCATCCTGTAGCACAAACTCAAAAACGTTATGGGACACTGTAAAGTCCATGGAGAATAAGAGCATCTCCTCCCAGCTGCCCACTGCACTGAGGCTAGGAAACACTGTCACCACCAATAAATCCACTATAATTGAGAATTTCAATAAGCATTTTTCTACAGCTGGCCATGCTTTCCACCTGGCTTCCCCCTACCCCGGTCAACAGCCCTGCACCCCCCACAGCAACTCGCCCAAGCCTCCCCATTTCTCCTTCACCCAAATCCAGACAGTTGATGTTCTGAAAGAGCTGCAACAGCTGGACCCCTAAAAATCAGCTGGGCTAGACAATCTGGACCCTCTCTTTCTAAAATGATCTGCCAAAATTGTTGCAACCCCTATTACTAGCCTGTTCAACCTCTCTTTCGTATCGTCTGAGATTCCAAAAGATTGTAAAGCTACCGCGGTCAGTAATAGGGGTTGCGAGACACTCTAGACCCAAACTGCTACAGACCTATATCTATCCTACCCTGCCTTTCTAAGGTCTTCGAAAGCCAAGTTAACAAACAGATGACCGACCATTTCGAATCCCACCGTACCTTCTCCGCTACGCAATCTGGTTTCAGAGCTGGTCATGGGTGCACCTCAGCCACGCTCAAGGTCCTAAACAATATCATAACCGCCATCGATAAGAGACATTACTGTGCAGCCGTATTCATCGACCTGGCCAAGGCTTTCGACTCTGTCAATCACCACATTCTTATTGGCAGACTCAACAGCCTTGGTTTCTCAAATGACTGCCTCTCCTGGTTCACCAACTACTTCTCTGATAGAGTTCAGTGTGTCAAATCGGAGGGCCTATTGTCCGGACCTCTGGCAGTCTCTATGGGGGTGCCACAGGGACTCTCTTCTCTGTATGCATCAACGATGTCGTTCTTGCTGCTGGTGATTCTCTGGTCCACTTCTACGCAGACGACACCATTCTGTATACTTCTGGCCCTTCTTTGGACACTGTGTTAACTAACCTCCAGACAAGCTTCAATGCCATACAACTCTCCTTCCGTGGCCTCCAACTGCTCTTAAATGCAATTAAAACTAAATGCATGCTTTTCAAACGATCACTGCCCGCACCTGCCCGCCCGCCCGTCCAGCATCACTACTCTGGACGGTTCTGACTTAGAATATGTGGACAACTACAAATACCTAGGTGTCTGGTTAGACTGTAAACTCTCCTTCCAGAATCACATTAAGCATCTCCAACCCAAAATTAAATCTAGAATCGGCTTCCTATTTCGCAACAAAGCATCTTTCACTCATGCTGCTAAACATACCCTCGTAAAACTGACCATCCTACCGATTCTTGACTTTGGCGATGTCATTTACAAAATAGCCTCCAACACTCTACTCAACAAATTGGATGCAGTCTATCACAGTGCCATCCGTTTTGTCACCAAAGCCCCATATACCACCCACCACTGCGACCTGTACGCTGTCGTTGGCTGGCCCTCACTTCATACTCGTGGCCAAACCCACTGGCTCCAGGTCATCTACAAGTCTTTGCTAGGTAAAGCCCCGCCTTATCTCAGCTCACTGGTCACCATAGCAGCACCCACCCGTAGCACACGCTCCAGCAGGTATATCTCACTGGTCAACCCCAAAGCCTATTTCTCCTTTGGCCGCCTTTCCTTCCAGTTCTCTGCTGCCAATGACTGGAACGAACTGCAAAAATCACTGAAGCTGGAGGCTCATATCTCCCTCATTTGCTTTAAGCACCAGCTGTCAGAGCAGCTCACAGATCACTGCACCTGTACATAGCCCATCTGTAAATAGCCCATCCAACTACCTCATCCCCATACTTTATTTATTTATTTATCTTGCTCCTTTGCACCCCAGTATCTCTACTTGCACATTCATCTTCTGCACATCTACCATACCAGTGTTTTAAATGCTATATTGTAATTACTTCACCACAATGGCCTATTTATTGCCTTACCTCCCTTATCTTACCTCATTTGCACACACTGTATCTAGACTTTTTTTTTTACTGTATTATTGACTGTATGTTTGTTTATTCCATGTGTAACTCTGTGTTGTTGTATGTGTCAAACTGCTTTGCTTTATCTTTGCCAGGACGCAGTTGTAAATGAGAACTTGTTCTTTACTAGCCTACCTGGTTAAATAAAGGTGAAATAAAAAAAAAAATTATGGATTAGGCTATTTCAGCCAAACCATTGCTGACAGGTGTATTAACTCGAGCACACAGCCATGTAATTTACATTGGCAAGCATTGGCAGTAGAATAGCCTTACTGAAGAGTTCAGGGAGTGAGATGTGGCACCGTCATAGGATGCCACCTTTCCAACAAGTCAGTTTGTCAAATTTCTACCCTGCTAGAGCTGCCTCGGTCAACTGTAAGTGCTGTTATTGTGAAGTGGAAACGTCTAGGAGCAACAACGGCTCAGCCGCGAAGTGGTAGGCCACACAAGCTCACAGAACGGGACTGCCGAGTGCTGAAGCGCGTAGCGTGTAAAAATCGTCTCTCCTCGGTTGCAACACTCACTACCGAGTTCCAAACTGCCTCTGGAAGCAAAGTCAGCACAATAACTGTTTGTCGTAACTTCATGAGTTTCCATAGCCGAGGAGATCAGAATGCGCAATGCCAAGTGTCGGCTGGAGTGGCGTAAAGCTCACCACCATTGGACTCTGGAGCAGTGGAAATGCATTCTCTGGAGTGATGACTAAAGCTTCACCATCTGGCAGTCCGACGGACGAATCTGGGTTTGGTGGATGCCAGGAGAACACTACCTTCCCCAATGCATAGTGCCAACTGTGAAATTTGGTGCAGGAGGAATGATGGTCTGGGGCTGTTTTTCATGGTTCGGGCTAGGCCCCTTAGTTCCAGTGAAAGGAAATCTTAATGCTACAGCATTCTAAATGATTCTGTGCTTCCAACGTTGTGGCAACAGTTTGGGGAAGGCCCTTTCCTGTTTCAGCATGACAATAATCCCATGCATAAAGTGAGGTCCATACAGAAATAGTTTGTCGAGATCGGTGTGGAAGAACTCGACTGTCCTAAACAGAAACCCTGACCTCAACCCCATTGAACACCTTTGGGATGAATTGGAACGCTGACTGCGAGCCAGGCCTAATCGGCCAACGTCAGTGCCCGACCTCACTAATGCTCGTGGCTGAATGGCAGCAAGTCCCCGCAGCAATGTTCCAACATCTATTGGAAAGTCTTCCCAGAAGAGTGGAGGCTGTTATAGCAGCAAAGGGGGGACCAACTCCATAATAATGTGTCCACATACTTTTGGTAATGTAGTGTTTGTATACTGTGTGTGTGTGTGTGTGTTGTATCAGGTCGCTGTAGCTCCTCTGTCTGTTCCACCATTCCTCTACCACAATATCCCTTATTACCAATAGGCTTATGCCTTTACCCTGCTCCTGTCCCCCTCACTCTCCCTCTATCTTTTTCCCCTCACTTCTCTGGAGTCTTTCTTTACTTTTTAAAATCCATTATCCCCATGTTTGGGAACTGTTCTCTCTCTCTCTCTCTCTCTCTCTCTCTCTCACTCTCTCTCTCTCACTCTCTCACACACACACACGTTATTTCCCACAATCCTTTTCCTCATGGTTCCTGATTCCCAGATCTGACATGATCCATGCTTCATTAGTGTTTTATTACAGCGTCATTCATCACGGAGACAAAGGCAGTGGCTTGAGAGAGAGAGATAACAGAGCCCGGGCCCCACCAACCATACTGCTCTGTGTGTGTACCGTGTGCTGTTTGTTCAGCCAGAAGAACCTCAACTCAGAAGTCAGAACGCTATGTACTCTATGGATGTGACCATAATATAATATATATATACACACACACACGTATGCACACACAATCCCTCAATCACGTATCTCTGAATTCGTTATCCTTTGAGAAGTGAAACCACTGAATTAAATAGAACACGTATCTCTGTAAGTGACACAAAGATTCATCCATCCCACTCGCTACAGTGCTCCCTCAGAACAGGAAGGCATGGCCCCGTGCTTCGACTTTCTTTCAAGCCGCCTCACACGTCCACCTCCGCATTTCGATGGCCTCATGGGCGCCATCCCACTTCTGACACCAGTGTAGTAGGGAAGTGAACAAGGTTCACTGGTGTGAAAGGCAGACTCCATTCGTATTGTGCCAATAGGGTTAACACACTTGGTGGGAATTGTAACGATTGCTACAATTTAACTCACACACACTAACAAATAACCCTTATGAGGTGCAGAGGGTTCCCTCTCCCTGACTGCTGCTCCTCTGGCACACTGACCAGGGAGAGACTGACTGACTGATTCAATCTGGAAAGAATCATGGATTTGATCAAAATCCCAGTTGAACAGAATCACTCAATCGTCACTGACATGTCAGACACACGCACACACACAAATGCATAAAGCACCATCAAGCAGACATACACACACAGTAATAACAGGATAAATGTCTCTGAACTGTATTTTTTAAGGCTTTGATTTACTCCTTCAGCCGTGGAACAAAGAAGACGATGTGCAACAATTAAAGACTCAAAAAAGATTTAGAGCCCTGACTTCATAACACCGGAATACATTGGAATTCTGCCTGGTATCACCAATAACAGAGGGACAGAGTTCCCATCTTTGGGGAAACATTGGCTTAAGAACACAAAATGTAAAATACAGACACACGGTCAAATGGAGGACACATCTGTGAACATCAGAGAAGACCATAACCGTTTCTCATATAGTGACCTGACCTTGTTCCTCCCAATGAACTGGAAGTTAATGCTTGGGGCAGCAACAGCAAGGACTTGATTTAAGGATGCTGTTTACTTTGTAAATAGCTCATAGATTCGTTTTTTTATTTAACTAGGCAAGCAAAGTTTCTCGAAACTTTCCATTTTTATAATTGTATTTGTTTATTTGACAGGGTGTCACGATCTTCAGAAGGGACAGACCAAGGCGCAGCGAGGCATCCAGTATACATCTTTTATTAAATGAAACGTAACTGGGAAAAATAACTAAACGAACGAAGATCGCAACAACGAACATAACATGAACCACAATGACGCTATGAACAAAACAAGCTATGCACAAACATTAACCCACAAAACCCCTCTGAAAACTTCGGGTGGGGTCTTCGGGTGGGCCTTCCTGTCCCAGGTGGCGGCTCCGGTGCTGGCTCGGGGTCCCACACCGGAGGCCCTGGGCTATTTGCCGGAACAGTTAGTTTAGGACTGGGGACCTTCTCTGGAGGTTCGGGACTATGGACCTTCTCTGGAGGCTCCGGACTGGGAACCTTCTCTGGAGGCTCCGGACTGTCGACGCGCACTGGGACTCTGGTGCGGGGAGCAGGAACGGGCCGTACTGGGCTCATGACGCGCACTGGGATCCTGGAACGTGGAACAGGGACAGGACGTTCTGAGTCCACGACGGGCACAGGGATCCTGGAGCGTGGAAGAGGGACAGGACGTTCTGAGTCCACGACGGGCACAGGGATCCTGGAGCGTGGAAGAGGGACAGGACGTTCTGAGTCCACGACGTGCACAGGGCTCCTGGAGCGTGGAACAGGGTCAGGACATGCTGGGTCCACGACGGGCACAGGGATCCTGGAGCGCGGAGCCGGAACAGGACGTGCTGGACTCTCTAAGCGCACAGGGGGCCTGGTGCGCGGAGCCGGAACAGGACGTGCTGGACTCTAAGCGCACAGGGGGCCTGGTGCGCGGAGCAGGGACTGGACGTACTGGGCTATCTAAGCATACAGGGGACCTGGTGCGTGGAGCCGGTACTTCTCTCCCCAGCTGTTCACTCACCCTTGCCTAATGGATGATGGGAGCTGGAATGTCACGCACTGGGCTGTGGATGTGAACCGGAGACCCCACACGCAGAACCGGTGCAGGATATCTCGGTCCCAGAAGGTGTACTGGAGACCTCGCTCGCAGAGCCGACACCACTCCTCCAGGTTGCACACTCACCCTAGCCCGACAGATGAGTGGCGCTGGAATTTCGCGCACCGGCCTATGCATGCACACTGGAGACACCGTGCGCAAAACTGCATAGCACGGTGTCTGCTCAGTGCGACGCTCTCTCCAACGATTCCTCCAGAGAGCACGAGGAGTTAGCTCAGGAGTCCATCCTGAACCAGCCAAACTCCCCGTGTGCCCCCCCCAAAAAAGTTTTTGGGGGCTGCCTTTCGGGCTTCCTAGCCAGGCGAGTTCCAACAAACTTTTCTCTCTCCGGATCCCATGCTCCATATACATCCTCATAGTATCGCTGCTCCGCCGCCGCTGCTTCCAGCTCCTCTCTAGGACGGCGATACTCTCCAGGATGGGCCCAGGGTCCCCCTCTAAACAATTCCTCCTCCCAGGTCCTGTACTCCCGGTTCTCTCGCTGCTTGGTCCTTTTGTGGTGGGTTATTCTGTCACGATCTTCAGAAGGGACAGACCAAGGCGCAGCGAGGCATCCAGTATACATCTTTTATTAAATGAAACGTAACTGGGAAAAATAACTAAACAAACAAAGATCGCAACAATGAACATACCATGAACCACAATGACGCTATGAACAAAACAAGCTATGCACAAACAATAACCCACAAAAACCCCTCTGAAAACTACAAACATATATATGGTTCCCAATTAGAGGTAACGACACTCAGCTGCCTCTAATTGGGAACCATTACCCCAACATAGAAATACAACACCTAGAACAGAAAAAACCCTACACCAAAACAAAACTAAACACGCCAGCCTGTCAACATCAGGCCTGAACGTGACACAGGGACCATGTACAGCTAGTGATCTACAGTAGCTTGTTTTCACTTGTGATCAATGGACACAACACATAATCAGTGTTCTTTTCTGTATAGTCCCCCAAAGCTCAACATCACACACTAGATACACAGGATCAGATATGCCAGGTGTTGATACGTATCCCTTCCAGATCGTTGCCACTGAGTGTACGTGTGTGTGTGCGCATGAATACGAACGCATGCATGTGTGTGTATCAGAGCAGAGTGCGGCCTGTAGGTGTCGGTCTCAGTGTTCTCTCTCTCATCTATCCGCTGATTTGTGTCAAGTTGAAATGACACAGTCAAAGTCAGTGTTGGCTGTGTGTTTGTGTTCATGTTCATTGCTCTGCTCTAAGTCATCTGGGAGACGTTTGGCAAATGTTTTACTTAGAGCTTTAGTGCACTCAATCTATTTGTTTGAACGTGTGTGTCAGAGATGGAAAAAGGGAGAGAGAAACAGACAGAGGTCAAGAGAGTGAGAGCGACAGAGGTGAAAAGAAAGAGAGAGGAAGCGAGGCCGGGTCTGAATTAGCCCAAAGAGGCAGGACTGTAGTATTGTAGGTCACAGCTCTCAATGCATGCGACACTGAGATAAAAACATGTCCCTCTCCAAAAAGTCCATCTGCTCTACATAAACCCTTGGGTGAATGGTCATCATCGACCGTAAACCTGTCTCATGGTTCTGGTTCTGAGCGGTTCAACCTGCCCAGAGTTGGCACAGCAACGGAGGCACATCCCCAGAGAGGGAGGGGCTCGTTCAGCTTAGTCATCTGATATGGCCCAATCAACACCTAGCACCAAGAAACTGTGTTTCTGGTTTTCCACAACAGACTGTTACTGACACTTCACCACACTACTACAATAAAACTACACTGACCTAATCTACATAGTCTGAACACATACGCAAGCACTCAAGCATAAACGGATGCTCTTTCACTAACAGGCAGTGGTATTTAAGTATGTATGGAGTAGGATAATTAAAGTCTGTCTGAGCATGAAGAAGTGAGACATAGAGAGAGAGAAGGAGGGAGGGAGAGAGACAGAGAGGGAAAGAGGGAGCGAGACAGAGAGAGCGGGTCTGAGGCAGAGAAAAACAGAGGGAGATAAAAGAATAAAGATTGAACGGTGTGAGAGAGGAAAGGAGACAAATGACACAACATCCAACATCACCTTTGAGCCACAGGACCAGGGTTGCCAGGTGTGGGTAATGGGTATAATATATCACCTCCAGATGATCTGGGTTGCTAGCACCATGCGCATGCATGTTGCAACTAATAAACAGGAAGACAGTTTTTACAGCAGAAATGGGTAGTTACTTATGGGTGAGCTGTTTGACATTTGTAGAACAGGAAATCAGTGCCCCCTCGCTCTCTTCCTGTCCCACAGTCTGTCCCTGCTCCCTGCTGACCCCAGTCCTAAACATCCCAACATCTCACTCCCTCACCCAACACCCCTTTCATAGCACACATAAACATAACACACACACAGGCGGAAGCAAGTTCACACAGGCATACGCACACGCACGCACACACACACACACACTCATATGCGCGCGCGTACACACACACACACACACACACATAATGCCATGGCTACATCCAACCCAGTTCCCATCATATGATATTGTTAGTGTAAGACAGTTTGAGCCCCTCTCTCTGGAGCTCAGACACAGAGATTAAGCAGGCCGCCACTACTGTAACCCTACTGTCGCTCCAAATATCCCGCTCATTTCACATTTATAAAGCTCTCCCCAGACCATGTGTGTATGCATGCTGTGTGCTATGTTTACTAACCATATGGGACCCAGTGTTTGTGGGATTGTGTGTGTGCAATATTTACAAAATAAAAACCAACCCAGTTTTAGGGGTCCAGAGAGAGTCCTGAGCTACAGTATATAGCTATCGGTTATTCTTCACCCAATTACAACCTCCCTCTCCCATCCCAGCTAACAATTCTATGGAGAGAGAACGTTTTTGTAATGTTACCCATAATGTTCACCTAATATTTGACTGTCCAGTTTTCCGTTAGTTACGGGAACATATGTATGTTGGAAAAAAAACTAACGAGAACCTATTTAGCATGTTTTGGCGTTAGAGTTAGGAGAACATTCCCTTAATGCCAAACAGAACTTGGCATTAAGCCTAAATAAGTTCAGGAGTAAAAATGAAACAAAATGTTTATAACATTAGAACGTGGTTACCATGTTTTCAGAAGAGAAGGCTGGTGAGAGGAGCTATAGGAGGTCGGGCTCATTGTAATGGAAGGAATAGCTCCTCCCACCAGTCTCCTCTGGTCCTCAGAATATACAATATAATGTTCTAGACAAGTTTCAAGAGACGTTGCAAAAATAATATTCCATGTTCTCAGAATATAATATATTAATGTTATAAACATTTTGTTTCATTTTTACTGCTGAACTTATTTAGGCTTGCCATAACAAAGGGATTGAATACATTTCAGCTCTTAATTTTTTATTAATTTGTTAAAATGTCTAAAAACATAATTCCACTTTGACATTATTGGGCATTGTGGGTAGGCCAGTTACACAAATTCTTAATTTAATGAATTTTATATTCAGGCTGTAACACAACAAAATGTGAAAAATGTAAATACTTTCTGAAGGCAGGAAGATCGGAATGCCATGAAGTTCAAATCACGTTTGAATAATGTTGAATAATATTTACTGTATAAATTAACATGCTCAATGTAATCATGTGTGTCAAATATGTAAGATGAAAAGATTGTATGTTAAAAGCTTGTGTGTGCGGGTATCCCTAACTGTGCCAACACACAAAGAGCTATAAATATACAGAGTGCACAAAGCATTATGAAACCCTGCTCTTTCCATGGCATAGACTGACCAGGTGAAAGCTATGATCCCTTATTGAGGTAATATATATGCCATTTAGCAGACACCTTTATCCATAGCAACTTACAGTCATACATTTTATGTATGGGTGGTCCCGGGAATCAAACCCACTACCCTGGCACTAGAAGTACCATGCTCTACCCACTGAGCTGCAAATGGCCGCTAATGTCAATTGTTAAATCTAGTTCAATCAAGTGTAGATGAAGGGGAGGAGACAGGTTAAAGAAGGATTTTTAAACCTTAAGACAATTGAGACATGGATTCAGAGGGTGAATTGGGTAAATTGGCATGATAGAAGATTTAAATGCCTTTGAACGGGGTATGTTAGTAGATTCCAGGCACACCGGTGTATCAAGAATGGTCCACCACCCAAAGGACATCCAGCCAACTTGACATAACTCTGGGAAGCATTTGAGTTAACATGGACCAGCATCTCTGTGGAACGCTTTCGACACCTTGTAGAGTCCATGCAGTGGTGGTCTGTGCCATTTAAGATGAGGGAGGACACTTTTTTTTTTTTATGAGCATGGCCTTATTTCTATTACATCATACTGTCATTAATTTTCCATTTACCCAGTTCAATGTAAAATCAATAGGTTTAGGCTACTACTTGATATTAAAAATGTCCCTATACCCATCATGAGGTTGCTACAACTGTAGGGGTTGCGTAACTGGTTGCAGAGAAGTCAGGCGCAGGAGAGCAAAACTGTGTAAGAAACTTAGTCATTTAACAAACAACCCAACGGTTCAAACAACACGAGAGTACATGGGCACAAAATAGCCCGTAACGCACCAGTACATAAAGTACACAAGCACTACAATGAACAATCCCACATAAAGACATGGGGGGAGGAACAGAGGGTTATATACAAAACATGTAATTGAGGGAATTGAAACCAGGTGCGGAAAACACAGACAAAACAAATGGAAAATGAAAAGAGGATTGGTGATGGCTAGAAGACCGGTGACGTCGACCTCCGAACACCACCCGAACAAGGAGAGGCACCGACTTCGGCGGAAGTCGTGACAACAACCCAGCCTATGAATGAAAGTTTACAACGTAGGTGCACACAGGTCGAAAGAAAGACTTGAGGTGACAGACAGTGACACATTCAATAGTGCCTTGCACACTCTTGCCTGCATCTAGCTGATCTAGGGTGTAATCATTATTCCATCAGTTGCAAACGAGAGTTTCTATTGGACAAATTCAGATATGTAAATCCCCATTTTGTTCCATTTGCTACCGTTTAGGAAACGTTTTTCAAAAGAATTGGCGGAATGAATACACCCCTGATTACACGCAAACAGTTCACTTTCATAGCCACATTCAAACAGCTCGTTGTATTCAGTGCTTGACCTTGACTGAAATAGGTTCCGGTACTCATTTGGGTGCCGGTACTGTTTATATTTAGGTGTAGGAGCTACACTACTTTTGAAAATATACTTTTCTATGAGAGGAACAGGAGCTCAAGCAGTAGAGAATTTGAGTTGCCGGTACTCAGCTCCGGTGAGCTTCTGAACAAGTCGAGCCCTGGTTGTAATTCCTTCTCGCATCTATGTTCTCTCCTCCTCTCACTTTTTCCCTTCGCTTGTGGACTGTGCACAACACATCAGCTGTCTTGACCAGGCGAAAAAACTTTCCAAGTCAAACCTTCATATCATAACCGCTACACACAGCCTACATCGTGGTCACCATATTAGCTAAGGAAATGTAATAGTCGACATAGCTAATAGAACTAACGCATTAGTAAACCCGCTATAATCATGCAGTACAGTGTACTGTCAGTAAGACGTTTAGCAGTTACACCGGCAGGCCCCAGTGGCAATACATTTGTAAAACCAAAAGCTTACCTTGACATGGAAGAGTTTGAGTGTTGGATAGTCATAGCCAGCTAGCTAACATAGCATTCCTCTGTTTTAGCCGGGTGTTTGAGTAGGCCAAACTAGCTAGCTGAATTTGCTACCTAAGTAAGTGAAAGTTAAAAAAAGAGACAAAATATAGCTCTCTCTCTTTCTCTCTTGCTCCTCCTTCATTCTTGAAGAAATGAATTTGTTCAAAACTGTTCAAATATTGTCTCTCTCTCTCTTTAAGTCAACTACTCACTACCCCTTATGCACTGCAGAAAAAAAACAACTGAAACATCACATTTACATAGGTATTCAGACCCTTTACTCAGTACTTTGTTGATTACAGCCTCCAATCTTCTTGGGTATGGCGCTACAAGCTTGGCACACCTGTACTTGGGAGTTTCTCCCATTCTTCTCTGCATATCCTCTCAAGCTCTGACAGGTTGGATGGGGAGCGTCACTGCACAGATATTTTCAGGTCTCTCCAGAGATGTTAGATCGGGTTCAAGTCCAGGCTCTGGCTGGGCCACTCAAGGACATTCAGAGACTTGTCCCGAAGCCACTCCTGCGTTGTCTTGGCTGTTTGATTAGGGTTGTTTGCCTGGTGGAAGGGGAACAGTCTGAAGTCCTTAGCAATTTAGAGCAGGTTTTCATCAAGGATCTCTCTGTAATTTGCTCTGTTCGTCTTTCCTTCGATCCTGACTAGCCTCCCAGTCCCTGCTGCTGAAAAACATCCCCTCAGCATGATGCCACCACACGCTTCACAGTAGGGAGGGTGCCAGGTTTCCTCCAGATGTGACGCCAAATAATTCAATCTTGGTTTCATCAGATCAGAGAATCTTGTTTCTCATGGTCTGAAAGTTCTTTAGGTGCCTTTTGGCAAACTCCAATTGGTCTGTCATGTGCCTTTTACTGAGGACTGGCTTCCGTCTGGCCATAAAGGCCATATTGGTGGAGTGCTGGAGAGATGGTTGTCCTTCTGGAAGGTTCTCCCATCTCCACAGAGGAACTCTGGAGCTCTGTCAGAGTGACCATCAAGTTCACCTCCCTGACCAAGGCCCTTCTTCCCCGAATGCTCAGTTTGGCAGGGTGTTGTTGGGGACATTCAATGCTGCAGAGATGTTTTGGTACCCTTTTCCAGATCTATGCCTCAACACGTGTCTCTGAGCTCTACGGGCAATTCCTTCGACCTCATGTTTTGGTTTTTGCTCTGACATGCACTGTCAACTGTGAGACCTTATATAGACAGGTGTGTGCCTTTCCAAATCATGTCCAGTCAATTGAATTTACCACAGGTGGACTCCAAACATCTTAAGGATGATCATTGGAAACAGGATGCACCTGAGCTCAATTTCGAGTCTCATAGCAAAGGGTCTGAATACTTATGCAAATACGGTATTTATGTGTTTTATTTTTAATACATTTGTAAATATTTTGTGTAAATTGAGATTTTTTATTTATTTAATCCATTTTAGAATAAGGCTGTAACATAACAAAATGTGAAAAAAGTCAGAGGGTCTGGATACTTTCTGAATGCACGGTCTGCTTTCAGAACTAGATTCATTCTCTGATCCTTTGATTGGGTGGACAACATGTCAGTTTATGCTGCATGAGCTCTAGGTTGAAGAATGTAATCTGGAAGTTGTCATAATTACTGTGTAAGTCTATGGAAGGGTGTGAGAACCAAAAGCCTTCTAGACTTTGTATTGTAGTCAATGTACCCAGAGGAGTACGGAAGCTAGCTGTTCTCCAGCTATACTATGGTGCTACGCGACAGAGTGCTGTTGAGGCTACTGTAGACCTTCATTACAAAACAGTGTGTTTTAATCACTTATTTGGTGATGTGAATATATTTTGTATAGTTTAATTTGAAAAGGATAACTATTTAAATGTTTATTCTTATGAAATTCAGTGAGGAGGATGGTCCTCCCCTTCCTCCTCTGAGGAGCCTCCACTGAGTCTATGCCCCGATGAATTGAGGCTGTTAGAGAAAAAGGGGGGAAGGCGTTCTTAATGTTTTGTACACTTAGTGTACATCAGTGGTTCACCAATCAGGGCCTAGATAGGCTCTGCAATAGTAACAAGGGGTGGTGTGTAAAGAAGCTTGTTGTTTTTATGGAGAGTGCTTCTTTGGGACCATCAGGCGACGTCTTAAAAACGTCTTTAGGGACATCCCCGGAACAAGCTGGGAACTACACAAACATTTCCAAGGGATAAAATATTCTCCTAACCCTCAGAAAACTGGACACTGGAATATTCTTGCAATGTTCCAACATTAATATTGAATATTCTGAGAACATGGTAACCACATTCTGGGTAAGTTCTGTTTGGCACGATGGGAATGGTCTCTTGAAAGAGCCCATGCTAATCAATGGAACATAACTCTGAAAATATTAGGTAATGACCTAATGAGACTCTGAAGGGAACATTCTCTAAAGTTGTGGTAACTTTTGTTGTTAGCTGGGATACTATTCTCCTAAATCTCCACATACATCAGTCTCTCCAGTTTGTCAATCACAAACAGCTACGATTAATTGCGTGTCTCTTTACAACCAGACAGTTTCTCTCTGTAACCCTGTTGTATTTGTTTAGCTTTTACCTCTCTCATTTTCTCTCTATCCCTCATACCAGCCTCGTTCTCTGTCACTTATTCTGTCAACCAACGTTGGGATAGGACACCGAGTTGAGATATGAGGCTTCTCCCTAATTGTATCATCGCTGAAACTCCCCAACGGGCTCGGGAGGCAATGGTCGAGTCATACGTCCTCCGCCAAACCTCACTTCTTAACACCCGCCCCCTTAACCCGGAAGCCAACTGCGTCAAAGGAAACACTACAAGGTGTTCCTAGAACGGGATCGAACCCGGGTCTCTAGTGACGCCTCTGCGCCACTCGGGAGGCCCAGAAGAGGAAAGATTTAAAGGCCCAGTGAAGTCAAAATAAAAAAAAATCTGTGTTTTGTATTATATTGTACAACAGCTGATGAAACTAACACTGTGAAAGTGTGAAAAAATGTGAACAGTAACCATGTTTCCATCTACAGTTGCAAGAAGTCATACTGTATAAAAACAAATCATGACGACTGGGATGGAAACAAGAAGTTTCGGTACAATTTTATAGATGGCCGACAGATAATTTGTTTGTTCGACATGGTGGGATCTTTTTGTGTAGTTAATTAATTACGCAAGAAATGGTGACGGAAACACCTTTATTCACAAATATTGATAATAACCATCATATTGAAATAAACTTGGAGTCATGCGATGATATGGTGTGTGGTCCTCCCACTACGACTCGGAAAACCATGCAGTTTATTAGGCTACAGATTAAATAAGTTATGATGAACTTCACAGGGTGGTGAAAGTGCATAGTGATGAGCGTGATGCTGCTTTCCAATAAATATTGAGGGTCTTATGCTGGTGACATGATGATCGATGCTTGACTGCCGTTTGACAAATAAAAATATTCTCGCTCTTATCCATAATAATCAATTAATGTAGACTAGCTAACCCACAGAGCCTACCCGCACTGTATCTGCGAGCTGTTGGACCAGAGTAGGCACATTTACTCAACAGTTTCTGTGACAAATCAATCAGTAGAGTTGAAAATGCGATAGAAACACATTGAACTTTAGATTTTTATTCAGTACATGAAAACTTAGCAGAAAAGTACATCATCACGCAATGTTTTTTATCAATTTGGTGGAAACACACCACTGGAAAACGCCCACATTTTCTTCATGCGAATATTAGAATATTTGCATGAAAATCTATTGCCAATTGGATGGAAACATAGGGTAGCCCTTTGAAGAAACCATTTTGGTTCCAGGTAGAACCCTTTTGGTTCCGGGTAGATCTCTTTTGGTTTCCATGTAGAGCCCAAAACCCAAAAGGGTTCTGCCTGGATCCAAAAAGGGTTATCCTATGGGGACAGCTGAATAACCTTTTTTTAACCCTTTTTTCTTAGTGTTTCCTGATAGTTGCTGGTTGAAAATATAATCTCCACAGGACCTTCTATTCAGCAGGTTTGCATGTGTGGGAGTTTCCACTTTCCATAGTGGCATCACAATGTCAATAAACCAATAACAAAGAGTTCCAAACCTTTCTGCCAAAATGACTGCATTGGGCCTTTAATTGGATTTGCAGCCCTCTGCTTTGGATATGTATTATAATTCATAATTTCCAATATATTAAAGCTTGTTTGAATTTGATTGCATTGGGAGACAGAGACCCACATTTGGTCCTGTAGGCCACAGGGACAGTTTGCACAATGTCGTCTCCCTGATTGATTTGCAGTCATTTGAGATTCACAGGAGTGTGTATAAATTAGCACAGCTACTGAAGTCTGCCAAGTTAAGTAGCAGTCCTTCAATCAGATTATCAACATATATCCCTCCATACAACTATGACAGAATTTCCACGAGGACAGGGATATTGTGAATTGAACCAGGGTTTATTGACTGACAGTACTTTCTTAATAGAAACAAAGGAATTCATAAAAATACATTTTCTTGCACAATACATGTTCAGCAGACCTACGTATCGTATGGGATGCCTTTAAAGGCCATTCTGTCACAGTTCCCCCGGTACTGCTGCTCATTCCATTCACCAGCTCCGGAGCGTCTACGTCACCAGCCTTCTAGGAGTCACTGAACTGGATTCATTATCACCAACCTCGGACTGTCTTGTCTCGTTACACACACCTGGTTCCCATTCCCCCTGATTAGTATGGATATATATGTGCCCTCATTTCCCCATTGTCCTTGTTGATTATTGTTCCATGTCCGTTGGTCTTGTGAGTACCTGTGCGCTGTTGTATCGGCTTGCGTGTTACCGTGTTAGTGTGGTCTCGTCTCGTGTATTGTTATTACGGGTCTCGACCGGTGCATTTATTAGAGGTTTACACCTCGCTCTTTGTTTGGGTTACAGCCCTGTGTTTATATATATATACATATATATATATATATACACACACACACACACACACACACACACACACACACACACACACACACGTTTGTGTTGGGATTCGCCCTTGTCATGTTCATGATGTACGCTATTTTGGGTAGTGAAAGAACCCCCCCATTTCGTATTCCTGTGCCTGTCTCCTACCATTATACAATGTGACATATTCAATACAATTTTCATTTCAAATACCAAAATATTGGTCAACGGAGCAAAGACTTCCAACAGAAATAGAAAATCTAACATTACACATCAATAGTGTTGATAAATGTACTACAGAACCACTGAATCTATATGCAAAACAAAAGGATTTTGAGGAACTTATTCAGGAAAGGTTGGGTTTCCCCCTTTTCTTAAAAACAGAGCAAATTGTATAGAAGTTTTTCCAAAACTTTCAATATAGAAACACAACCAAAAAGAACCTTTTTGATGATGATGGCGATTGAAGTATGAGGGAGTAAATTATTTAAAACAAATGTTCAAGTTCCTCCAACCTCACTTGACGATGAGTTTTGTGATATCCTTCTCCCCAAAAATCATGTTAAGCTATCTACAACACTGTTACGTTCCCCAGCAAGAAAACCAACATTTTTAGCTCAAACAGAAAGAGGAACTGAAAGTTGACTAGCAACAACAATTGGGACCTAAAAGACATCAACCATGAGCACCCACTAAATTTGCCCAAGAAGAGGCAAACGAAAGAAAAACCCACACCAAACTTAGACAGGAAGCAAAGCAAAAAGTGGAGCAAAACGAAAACAGGGAAGATCAGATAAAGGATTGTTTGTCTAGCCAACTAAAGGTGTTAACCCTCCACGTTTCTCAAGACAACTGGAGCACTGGGCAAACAACTCTAAAATAGCACTTGGGCCAGCACAGGAGAAACACCTTCCCACTAACGAGATCACCAACCAGCACAGGTGTAATACATTCTGACTAATGAGGTGACACCAATCGGTGCACTCCACGTGCTAACGTCCAACCTCGAAACATAAATGGAAAACCAAAGCCTGTAACAGACAAAATTAGTTTTTTTTGTAAAGGCCTAATTACACAGGACAAACTATGGTTGTGGCGGCAGGGTAGCCTAGTGGTTAGAGCGTTGGACTAGTAAAATAAAGGTAAAAAAAAAAAAAGTCTCTCTGCCTCCCTCAGTCTTCACATGTTCTCCCTCTCCTATGGTGATCAGTCTGTTGTGTTTAGCCTGGGGTGCGTTATCAGTCACCGACATAAATGCATTGATTTAATCAAATGTTTCCAGATAAATTAGTTTGCAATGATTGACAGTCATTAAATCAGAAGACTGTGTTCAGAGGAGCACAGCAGAGTGTGCTACAGAGTTCAAAGACGCCGAGCTGCATGGTAAATGTGACATACGTTCATGTGCGCCCAATGAAATTAGGTTAGTAAATGTGTAATAATGAGCCTGCGGACTGTCACGTATTTGCGGCTGTGGACCACTGAGCATAAGACAGTAGACGGCCTGTTTATAGTTACACAGACTCTCTGACACATTTGCATACATTGACCCACATATCTTATCTAGGTCATAAAGGTTAAACCAGAAATCATAACAAATCAAATTAAATTTTATTTGTCACATGCGCCCAAATACAGCAAGTGTAGACTTCACAGTGAAATGCTTACAAGCCCTTAACCAACAGTGCAGTTCAAGAAGAAGAAAATATTTACCAAGTAGACTAAAATAAAAAGTAATAATAAAAGTAACACAATAAGAATAACAATAACGAGGCTATATACAGGGGGCACCGGTACCGAGTCAGTGTGCGGGGGTACAGGCTAGTTGAGGTAATCTGTACATGTAGGTGGGGGCCAAGTGACTATGCATAGGTAACAAACAAACAGCGAGTGTACAAAAGGGAGGGGGAAGGGGGGTCAATATAAATTGTCCAGTGGCGATATCATGAATTGTTCAGCAGTTTTATGGCTTGGGGGTAGAAGCTGTTGAGGAGCCTTTTGGTCCTAGACTTGGCGCTCTGGTACCGCTTGCCATGCGGTAGCAGGGAATACAGTCTATAACTTGGGTGACTGGAGTCTTTCACAATTTTATGGGCTTTCCTCTGACACCGCCTATTATATAGGTCCTGGATGGCAGGAAGCTTGGCCCCAGTGATGTTTTGGGCCGTTCGCACTACCCTCTGTAGCGCCTTATGGTCAGATGCCGAGTGTCCAGGAAGATGCTGTTGATGTGAGCCATGACCAGCCTTTCAAAGCACTTCATGGCTAACGACGTGAGTGCTACGGGTTGGTAATCATTTAAGCAGGTTTTTTATTTTTATTTATTTCACCTTTATTTAACCAGGTAGGCAAGTTGAGTACAAGTTCTCATTTACAACTGCGACCTGGCCAAGATAAAGCAAAGCAGTTCGACACATACAACAACACAGAGTTACACATTGGAGTAAACAAACATACAGTCAATAATACAGTAGAAAAAAAACATCTATATACAATGTGTGCAAATGAGGTAAGATAAGGAACGTAAGGCAATAAATAGGCCATGGTGGCGAAGTAATTACAATATAGCTAATTTAACACTGGAATGGTAGATGTGCAGGAGATGAATGTGCAAAGTAGAAATACTGGGGTGCAAAGGAGTAAGATAAATAAATGAAAACAGTATGGGATGAGGTAGTTGGTTGGGCTATTAACAGATGGGCTATGTACAGGTGCAGGGATCTGTGAGCTGCTCTGACAGCTGGTGCTTAAAGCTAGTGAGGGAAATAAGTGTCTCCAGCTTCAGTGATTTTTGTAGTTCGTTCCAGTCATTGGCGGCAGAGAACTGGAAGGAAAGGCGGCCAAAGGAGGAATTGGCTGTGGGGGTAACCAGTGAGATATACCTGCTGGAGTGCGTGCTACGGGTGGGTGCTGCTATGGTTACCAGCGAGCTGAGATAAGGCGGGGCTTTACCTAGCAGGGACTTGTAGATGACCTGGAGCCAGTGGGTCTGGCGACGAGTATGTAGCGAGGGCCAGCCGACTAGAGCATACAGGTCGCAGTGGTGGGTGGTATAAGGGTCTTTGGTGACAAAGCGGATGGCTGCATCCAGTTTGCTGAGTAGAGTATTGGAAGCTGTTTTGTAGATGACATCGCCGAAGTCGAGGATCGGTAGGATAGTCAGTTTTACTAGAGCAAGTTTGGCGGTGTGAGTGAAGGAGGCTTTGTTGTGAAATTAGAAAACCAATTCTAGATTTGATTTTGGATTGGAGATGTTTAATGTGAGTCTGGAAGGAGAGTTTACAGTCTAGCCAGACCCCTAGGTATGTGTAGTTGTCCACATATTCTAGGTCAGAGCCGTCCAGGGTAGTGATGCTAGTCGGGCGGGTGGGTGCGAACGGTTGAAAAGCATGCATTTGGTTTTACTAGCGTTTAAGAGCAGTTTGAGGCCACGGAAGGAGTGTTGTATGGCATTGAAGCTCGTTTGGAGGTTAGTTAACACAGTGTCCAAGGAAGGGCCAGAAGTATACAGAATGGTGTCGTCTGCATAGAGGTTGGTCAGGGAATCCCCCGCAGCAAGAGCAACATCATTGATATATACAGAGAAGAGAGTCGGCCCGAGAATTGAACCCTGTGGAACCTCCATAGAGACTGCCAGAGGTCCGGACAACAGGCCCTCTGATTTAACACACTGAACTCTGCCTGCAAAGTAGTTGGTGAACCAGGCGAGGCAGTCATCTGAGAAACCAAGACGTTCGAGTCTGCAGATAAGAATACGGTGATTGACAGAGTTGAAAGCCTTGGCCAGGTCGATGAAGACGGCTGCACAGTACTGTCTTTTATTGATGCCGGTTATGATATCGTTTAGTACCTTGAGCGTGGCTGAGGTGCACCCGTGACCAGCTCGGAAACCGGATTGCACAGCGGAGAAGGTACGGTGGGATTCGAAGTGGTCAATGATCTGTTTATTAACTAGGCTTTCGAAGACTTTAGAGAGGCGGGCAGGATGGATATAGGTGTTTAGCAATTTGGGTCTAGAGTATCACCCCCTTTGAAGAGGGGGATGACCGTGGCAGCTTTCCAATCTTTTGGGATCTCGGACGACACGAAAGAGAGGTTGAGCAGACTGGTAATAGGAGTTGCAACAATGGCGGCAGATAGTTTTAAAAGTAGAGGGTCCAGATTATCTAGCCCAGCTGATTTGTATGGGTCCAGGTTTTGCAGCTCTTTCAGAACATCTGCTATCTGGATTTGGGTGAAGGAGAAGCTGGGGAGGCTCGGACAAGTAACTGTGTGTGTGGGGGAGCTGTTGGCCGGGGTTGGGGTAGCCAGGTGGAAAGCATGGCCAGCTGTAGAGATACTTGTTGAAATTTTCGATTATCATGGATTTATCGGTGTTACCTAGCCAGTGCAGTGGGCAGCTGGGAGGAGGTGCTATCGTTCTCCATTGACTTGACAGTATCCCAAAACGTTTTGGAGTTAGAAGCTACAGGATGCAAATTTCTGTTTGAAAAAGCTAGCCTTTGCTTTCCTGACTGACTGCGTGTATTGGTTCCTGACTTCCCTGAAAAGTTGCATATTGCGGGGACTATTCGATGCTATAGCAGTCTGTCACAGGATGTTCTTGTGCTGGTCAAGGGCAGTCAGGTCTGGAGTGAACCAAGGGCTGTATCTGTTCTTAGTTCTACATCTTTTGAAAGGGGCATGCTTATTTAAGATGGTGAGGAAGTTGCTTTTAAAGAACGACCAGGCATCCATGACTGACGGAATGAGGTCAATATCCTGCCAGGATTCCCGGGCCAGGTCGATTAGAAAGGCCTGCTCGCAGAAGTGTTTTAGGGAGCGTTTGACCGCGGGCCCATAGCGGATGCAGGCAATGAGGCAGTGGTCGCTGAGATCCTGATTGAAAACAGCAGAGGTGTATTTGGAGGGCAAGTTGGTCAGGATAATATCTATGAGGGTGCCCATGTTGACAGATTTAGGATTATACTTGGTGGGTTTCTTGATGATTTGTGTGAGATTGAGGGCATCTAGCTTAGATTGTAGGACTGCCGGGGTGTTAAGCATATCCCAGTTCCCCGGGCGCCGAAGACGTGGATGTCGATTAGGCAGCCCCCCGCACCTCTCTGATTCAGAGGGGTTGGGTTAAATGCGGAAGACACATTTCGGTTGAAGGCATTTGGTTGTACAAATGTGACTTTGACTTTGACAGTTTAGGTCACCTAACAGAACGAACTCTGAAGATAGATGGGGTGCAATCAATTCACAAATGGTGTCCAGGGCACAGCTGGGAGCTGAGGGGGGTCTATAGCAGGCGGCAACAGTGAGAGATTTCTGGAGAGATTCATTTTTAGAATTAGAACTGTTTGGGCATAGACCTGGAAAGTATGACAGAACTTTGCAGGCTATCTCTGCAATAGATTGCAACTCCTCCCCCTTTGCGGGTTCTATCTTGGCGGAAAATGTTGTAGTTGGGTATGGAAATCTCCGAAGTTTTGGTGGCCTTCCTAAGCCAGGATTCAGACACGGCCAGGACATCAGGGTTGGCGGAGTGTGCTAAAGCAGTGAGTAAAACAAACTTAGGGAGGAGGCTTCTGATGTTAACATGCATGAAACCAAGGCTTTTTTAAATACAGAAGTCAACAAATGAGAGTGCCTGGGGACACACAGGGCCTGGGTTTACCTCCACATCACCCGAGGAACAGAGGAGGAGTAGGATAAGGGTACGACTAAAGGCTATCAGAACAGGTCGTCTAGTGCGTTGGGGACAGAGAATAAAAGGAGCAGATTTCTGGGCGTGGTAGAATAGATTAGAAAAAGAAGCTGAAATAAATAATTCTCTACTATTATTCTGACATTTCACATTCTTAAAATAAAGTGATGATCCTAACTGACCTAAGACAGGGAATCTTTACTAGGATTAAATGACAGGAATTGTGAAAAACTGAGTGTAAATGTATTTGTCTAAGGTGTATGTAAACTTCCGACTTCAACTGTAAGTATTCATGGGTTGCATTTCCGTCACTCGGTCACATTGTTGCTATTGTCATCAACGTTCTACAGGCACCATAACCATATTGATGCTCAAAAGTAGGATGGGGAGTAATGATTTTAAACCAGGGCGAATGACTGTTTTGTCTAAATTACACTATAGGGGCTTGGGAATACAATGCCATTGTTAAAGCAGGCACATATTTAGTAGTAAACAACTTTGCCATCATCATGTTGTCAAATGTATTTTTGTCCTAAATATTGTCATTAGCTAGCAAAGTTCGTCACAAATAGCTAACCAAATGCTAATATTAGCTAGCTAAAATCTGGAGGTCTCCCCTCAATCTTAACTAGCTAGCTAACGTATACTGTAACTAAAGTCAATCTGGAAGCATCAAAATGGTGACAAAAGGTTTTCCTACTAATTATATTCTATAGAAATGTTCTCTTGTTTTCAAGCTACAGTAATGCACTTTAGACAATTTTCATCAGTGCCCAATGAGGATGCTCAGTTGGGCATCAAACCGAAAACCTAAAACAAAACAATATTGTGACGCAACCTGCAGTCCATGAATGTGTTTGCTATATCAATCCAATTTGATTCCAATTAATCAACCCCACTTAGGGACCGCTGGGTTATATTACCGTCTCGGTATGATGATGGGTTTTCAACCACACAAGACTCATCTTCACAATATGAAGGGAGGGAGGAGTAGGGATGGAAGGAGAGAGGGATAGGGTGAAGTGTTTGTTTATCATCTGTGGAATGTTTTGCTCTTCACTGCTCAACCCTTTGACCCTTCCGTTTCTACAGTACCTCTGATTCAGGATCAAAGGGTTAGACACCAAGGGGGAATAGGGAAGTTCAATGCTGACCTCAGACATATATTCCTTTCACTGTGTATCAATTTAAAATTGTAATGACTTATTGTGGTAATATTACAGAGGGTTACTACAGTGTGTGTGTGTGTGTGTGTGTCAGTCAATAAAGATGATTTGGGTTTGGCTGAGAGCAGCGCCAATCTGTTTGCATAGATTTAGTGCTTAATAGCTCAACTGACTAACAGCTACCAGCTCCTCTCCGTGAGCTTAATGCAATCTCGTTCTAATTTCAAAAGTCACTGTGAAATTCCATGCAGTAAAGCACACACACAAGAGCGCATGCACACACACAAGCGTACACGCACGCAAGCACACATACACACACACACACACAGTGACATCCTTACGGAGTGATGATAAACTTAATTGGGGCCATACTTGTGAACATTAGAAACAGTTTCTCTGTCTCAAAAAGTGAATCAGCCAATTAAAATCTTTGATTTACTTGCACGTGATAGAACGCTACATTGTAGCTGGTCCAATACAGTTGATGTCGGAAGTTTAAATACACCTTAGCCAAATACATTTAAGCTCTGTTTTTCACAATTCCTGACATTTAATCCTAGTAAAGATTCCCTGTCTTAGGTCAGTTAGGATCACCACTTTTTTTTAAAGAATGTGAAATGTCAGAATAATAGTAGAGAGAATTATTTCTTTCAGCTTTTATTTCTTTCATCACATTCCCAGTGGGTCAGACGTTTACATACGCTCAATTAGTATTTGGTAGCATTGCCTTTAAATAGTTGAACTTGGGTCAAACGTTTTTGGTAGCCTTCCACAAGCTTCCCACAATAAGTTGGGTGAATTTTGGCCCATTTCTCCTGACAGCTGGTGTAACTGAGTCAGGTTTGTAGGCCTCCTTGCTCGCACACGCTTTTTCAGTTCTGCCCACAAATGTTCTATAGGATTGAGGTCAGGGCTTTGTGTTGGCCACTCCAATACCTTGACTTGGTTGTCCTTAAGCCATTTTGCCACAACTTTGGAAGTATGCTCGGGGTCATTGTCCATTTGGAAGACCCATCTGCGACCAAGCTTTAACTTCCTGACTGATGTCTTGAGATGTTGCTTCAATATATCCACATCATTTTCCTACCTCATGATGCCATCTACAATGAACTATAAGTGAAATAATCTGTCTGTAAATAATTGTTGGAAAAATTACTTGTGTCATGCACAAAGTAGATGTCCTAACCGACTTTCCAAAACTGTAGGTTGTTAACAAGGAAATGGTGGAGTGGTTGAAAAACGAGTTTTAATGAATCCAACATAAATGTTTGTAAACTTCTGACTTCAACTGTAACCTGGCACACGTTAGCCCTATGCTAACCCCTGGAACAAAATTCCACATCTGCCTATCAAAGATCTTAAACTTCATATCCACCAACCAATCACATTTCTTAAAATAAGTAAATCCTGAACACCAGAGGGATATTTTAAAAAGGGCCAATAGAGCCGTTTTTATCTCAATATCAAATAATTTCTAAGTACCTTACTGTGATTTGTTTTCAACTAAAATTGTAAAAAGAAACAAAACTAGATTCTTAGCAAAGGGCAATTTTTCTTGAGCAAGAACTTTGCGTGGACTGTCTCTGAGTGGTCTGTGTGGGTAGGGGAAAACATTCTTATTGTCATGGTTCCACCTGTCACCAGAGGACGACAGAGACCTTCCTAGAGACATTAACGACACTCAGGTGTGTCCTATTTACTCATTATGATTTCCCTGTTAAAAGAGCTTGCTTTATGTGCCCTGTGCATTTGTCTCCTGAGTGAGTTTGAGACTTTGTGTTTGTGTTACTGTGATCCTTCTGTTAGCGTTTCTCAGTAAAGTATTATCCTTAAAACGCTGATTCCTCGTCTCGTCTCTTCTCTGCACCTGGGTCCAACCTCACCATGTCACACTTATTGGTCTATTAACTAATTTACCACATGGTGATGTCACCATGGAAGGCCAAAACTCCATCCCACCAAAACATGCAGAAATCTCAGTCTTTTTCGAACAGCTCTTACACTAAAAGGGTATTCTCATAATTTTCACAATTTCACAGTTTTACAAACCTTATGGTTTGTAAATATACAGTACCGGTCAACATTTTGGACACAACTAATCTTCCAGGGTTTTTCTTTATTTTTACTATTTTCTACATTGTAAAATAATAGTGAAGACATCAAAAATATGAAATAACACATATGGAATCATGTAGTAACCGAAACAGTGTTAAACAAATCAAAATATATTTTATTTGAGATTCTTCAAATAGCGACCATTGCCTTGCCTTGATGACAGCTTTGCACACTCTTGGCATTTTCTCAACCAGATTCACCTGGAATGCTTTTCCAACAGTCTTGAAGGAGTTCCCACATATGCTGAGCACTTGTTGGCTGCTTTTCCTTTACTCTGTGGACCAACTCATCCCAAACCATCTCAATTGGGTTGAGGTCGGGTGATTGTGGAGGCCAGGTAATCTGATGCAGCACTCCATCACTCATTCTCAGTCAAATAGCCCTTACACAGCCTGGAGGTGTGTTGCGTCATTGTCCTGGGTCAATGATAGTCCCACCAGATGGGATGGCGTATCGCTGCAGAATGCTGTGATAGCCATGCTGGTTAAGTGTGCCTTGAATTCTAAATAAATCACAGACAGTCACTAGCAAAGCACCCTCAAACCATCACACCTCATCCTCCATGCTTCACGGTGGGAACCACACATGTGGAGATCATCCGTTCACCTACTCTGCATCTCACAAAGACACAGCAGAGGAAGGCCCTAAAAATGGTCATAGACTCCAGCCACCCTAGTCATAGACTATTATCTCTGCTACCGCACGGCAAGTGGTACTGGAGAGTCAAGTCTAGGTCCAAAAGTCTAGGTCCTTTTAACTGCTTCTACCGCCAAGCCATAAGACTCCAGAACAAAATTTGGACTCATCAGACCAAAGGACAGATGTCCACCGGTCTAATGTCCATTGCTTGTGTTTCTTGGCCCAAGCAAGTCTCTTATTCTTGGTTTCTTTGCAACAGTTCAACCATGAAGGCCTGATTCACGCAGTCTCTTCTGAACAGTTGATGTTGAGATGTGTCTGTTACTTTCTGAGGCTGGTTCTGACTCTGATGAACTTATCCTCTGCGGCAGAGGTAACTCTGGGTCTAGTAGCCTAGGCTAACCACTAGGGTGGACTAGTAACCAAAAGGTTGCAAGGTCGAATCCCCGAGCTGACTATGTACAAATCTGTCGTTCTGCCCCCTGAACAAGGCAGTTAACCCACTGTTCCCCGGCCGCCGAAGACGTGGATGTCGATTAAGGCAGCCCCCCACACCTATCTGATTCAGAGGGGTTGGGTTAAATGCGGAAGACACATTTCAGTTGAAGGCATTCCGTTGTACAACTGACTAGGTACCCCCCTTTCCCTTTCCTATGGCGGTCCTCATGAGAGTCAGTTTCATCATAGCGCTCGATGGTTTTTGCGACTGCAATTGAAGAAACTTTCAAAGTTCTTGAAATGTTCCGCATTGCCTGACCTTCATGTCATTTAGTAATGATGGACTGTCGTTTCTCTTTGCTTATTTCAGCTGTTCTTGAAATATGGACTTTTACCAAATAGGGCTATCTTCTGTATACCCCCCGTACCTTGTCACAACACAACTGATTGGCTCAAACGCATTAAGAAGGAAAGAAATTCCACAAATTAACTTTTAACAAGTCACACCTGTTAATTGAAATGCATTGCAAGTGACTCATGAAGCTGTTTGAGAGAATGCCAAGCGTGTGCAAAGCTGTCATCAAGGCAAAGGGTGGCTACTTTGAATAATCTCAAATATAACATATATTTTTGATTTGTTTATCACTTTCTTGGCTAAAACATGATTCCATATGTGTTATTTCAAATTTTTGATGTCTTCCCTATTGTTCTGCAAAGTAGAAAATAGTAAAAATAAAGAAAAACCCTGGAATGAGTAGGTGTGACCAAACTTTTGATTGGTACTGTATATTTACACACTGAGGTTGTAATAAAACTGAAATTGTGAAAATTATGAGAATACCCTTTTATTGTAAGAGCTGTTCAAAAAGACCGCCAGAATTATGTTGGTGGGATGGAGTTTTGGCCTTCCATGGTGACATCACCATGTCACGCCCTGATCTGTTTCACCTATCCTTGTGCTTGTCTCCACCCCCTCCAGGTGTCGCCCACCTTCCCCACTTATCCTCTGGGTATTTATACCTGTGTTTTCTGTCTGTCTGTGCCAGTTCGTCTAGTTTGTCAAGCTTACCAGCGGTTGTCCTGTCAGCTCCTGTCTTTTCCCAGCCTCTCTTTTTCTCATCCTCCTGGTTTTTGACCCTTGCCTGTCCTGACCCAGTACCCGCCTGCCTGACCACTGTGCCTGTCCCTGAGTCTGCCTGCTGTCCTGTACCTTTGCTCCACCTCTGGATAACTGAACTCTGCCTGTCCCTGAATCTGCCTGCCGTCCTGTACCTTTGCTCCTACTCTGGATTATCGACCCCTGCTTGCCTTGACCTGTCGTTTTCCTGCCCCTCTTACAATAAACATTGTTACCTCACACAGTCTGCACTTGGGTCTTACCTTGATACCTGATACACCATGTGGTAAATTACTTAATATACCAATAAGTTTGACATGGTGAGGTTGGAGACAGGTGCAGAGAACTCCTTCAAGACTGTTGGAAGAGCTTGTTGAGAGAATGCCAAGAGTGTACAAAGCTGTAATCAAGGCTAAGGGTGGCTACATTGAAAAATATAAAATTGAATTTTTCTACACTTTTTTTGGTTACTACATGATTCATACGTGTAATTTCATAGTTTTGATGTCTTCGCTTGTTTCATGAGGTGAAATAAAAGCTCCCAGAAATGTTCCATACGCACAAAAATATTTGTTGCACACATTTGTTTACATCCATGTCAGTGAGCATTTCAACTTTGCCAAGATAATCCATCCACCTGACATGCGTGGCATATCAAAAAACTGATCAATCAGCATGATCATTACACAGGTGCACCTTGTGCTGGAGACAAAAGGCCACTAAACTAAACTGTGCAGATTTGTCACAACACAATGCCACAGATATCTCAAGTTGAGGGAGCGTGCAATTGGTCTGCGTGCAGGATTGTCCACCAGAGCTGTTGCCAGAGAATTGAATATTCATTTTTTTACCATAAGCTGCTTCCAACATAGTTTTAGAGAATTTGTCAGTACGTCCAACCAGCATCACAACCGCAGACCATGTCTGCGCCAGCCCAGGACCTCCACATCCAGCTTATTCAACTGGGGGATCGTCTGAGACCAGCCACCCTGACAGCTGATGAAACTGGAGTATTTCTATCTGTAATAAAGCCCTTTTGTGAAGAAAGACTCAATCTGATTGGGTGGGCCTATACCCTCCGAGGCTCACCCATGGCTGCGCCCCTGTACAGTAATGTGAAATCGATAGATTAGGGCTTAAGCAATTTTTTTTAATTGACGGATTTCGTTATATGAACTGTAACTCAGAGACGCATAGAAAGCTCTCCCTCGCACTCCATTTGAAAAAATCTGACCATAATGCTATCCTGATTCCTGCTTACAAGCAAAAATTAAAGCAGGAAGCACCAGTGACTCAGTCTATAAAAAAAGTGGTCAGATGAAGCAGATGCTAAGCTACAGGACTGCTTTGCTAGCACAGACTGGAATATGTTCCGGGATTCTTCCGATGGCATTGAGGAGTACACCACATCAGTCACTGGCTTTATCAACAAGTGCATCGAGGACGTCGTCCTCAAAGTGACTGCACGTAAATACCCCAACCAGAAGCAATGGATTACAGGCAACATTCGCTCTGAGCTAAAGGGTAGAGCTGCCGCTTTCAAGGAGCGATACTCTGACCCGGAAGCTTATAAAAAATCCTGCTATGCCCTCTGACGAACAGGACTAAGATACAGGACTAAGATCGAATCGTACTACATCGGCTCAGATGCTCGTTGGATGTGGCAGGGCTTGCAAACTATTACAGACTACAAAGGGAAGCACAGACGGATTACCAGGACGTATACTCCGAGCATGCTCTGACCAACTGGCAAGTGTCTTCACTGACATTTTCAACCTCTTCCTCTCCGAGTCTGTAATACCAACATGTTTCAAGCAGACCACTATAGTCCCTGTGCCCACGAACACTAAGGTAACCTGCCTAAATGACTACCGACCCGTAGCACTCACATCCATAGCCATGAAATGCTTTGAAAGGCTGGTCATGGCTCACATCAACACCATTATCCCAGAAACCTTAGAACCACTCCAATTTGCATACCGCACCAACAGATCCACAGATGATGCAATCTCTATTACACTCCACACTGCTCTTTCACACCTGGACAAAAGGAACACCTACGTGAGAATGCTATTCATTGACTACAGCTTTGCGTTCCACACCATAGTGCCCTCAAAGCTCATTAATAAGCTAAGGACCCTGGGACTACACACCTCCCTCTGCAACCCCCAGGTGGTAAGGGTAGTTAACAACACATCCCCCACGCTGATCCTCAACACAGGGGCCCCTCGGGGTACATGCTCAGTCCCTTCCTGTACTCCTAGTTGACTCATGACTGCACGGCCAAGCACGACTCCAACGCCATCAATAAGTTTGCCAATGACACAACAGTGGTAGGCCTGATCACAGACAACGATGAGACCGCCTATAGGGAGGAGGTCAGAGACCTGACCGTGTGGTGCAAGGACAACATCCTATCCCTCAACGTGATCAAGACAAAAGAGATGACTGTGGACTACAGGAAAAGGATGACAGAGCACACCCCCATTCTCATCAACGGGGCTATAGTGGAGCAGGTTGAGTTTAAAGTTCCTTGGTGTCCACATCACCAACAAACTAACATGGTCCAAGCGCACCAAGACAGTCGTAAAGAGGGCATGACAAAACCTATTCGCCCCCAGGAGACTGAAAAGATTTGGCATTGGTCCTCAGATCCTCAAAAGGTTTTACAGCTGCACCATCGAGAGCATCCTGATGGGTTGCATCACTGCCTTGTATGGCAACTGCTTGGCCTCTGACCGCAAGGCACTACAGAGGGTAGTGCGTATGGCCCAGTACATCACCGGGGCCAAGCTTCCTGCCATCCAGGATCTCTATACCAGTCGGTGTCAGAGGAAGACACTAAAAATGGTCAAAGACTCCAGCCACCCTAGTCATAGACTGTTCTCTCTGCTACCGCACGGCAAGCAGTACCGGAGCGCCAAGTCTCGGTCCAAGAGGCTCCTAAGTAGCTTCTACCCCCAAGCCATAAGACTCATGAACAGCTAATCAAATTGCTACCCAGACTATTTGCATTGCCCCCTCCCCTCTTTTACACTGCTGCTACTCTGTTATTATCTATGCATAGTCACTTTAATAACTCTACCTACATGTACATATTACCTCAATTACCTCGACACCGGTGCCCCCGCACATTGACTCTGTACATAGTCTCGCTATTGTTATTTACTGCTGCTCTTTAATTATTTGTTATTCTTATCTCTTACTTTTGTCACGATCTTCTGTAGTAGCGGACCAAGACGCAGCGATGCTTCCAGTATACATATTTATTTAAACGTAAACTGGGAAAATAATAAACCAACGAAGATCGTAACTACGGTCTACATGAAACACACCAACTAACAATGAAACAATGACCCACAAAAACCCCAGTGAAAACCACAAACATATATATGGTTCCCAATTAGACGTAACGACAATCAGCTGCCTCTAATTGGGAACCATTTCCCCAACATAGAAATAGAAAACATAGAACACAAAAAACCCTACTAAACAAAACAAACTAAACACGCCAGCCTGAAACCCAGGGCTGGACGTGACATTACCCCTCCAAAGGCGCCGGATTCTGACCGCGCCAAAAAGTCCATGGGGGGGGGTTGTCGGGTGGATCTCTTAGTCCATGGTGGCGGCTCCGGTGCCGGCCCGGGGCTAGAAGCCGGAACCGTAACTAACCAGCTCTCGATGCTCACCGGGACTCTGGTGCGTGAAATAGGGACAAGCTGTGCTGGACTCACGAAGCGCACTGGGACTCTGGTGCGGGGAGTAGGAACGGGCCGTGCTGCCTCTCGGGTTTCCTCGCCAGGCGTGTTCCAGCATATCTCTCCCGATTGGGTGTCCATGCTCCGTATTTTTCCTCATAATAGCGCCGCTCCGCCGCCGCTGCTTCCAGCTCCTCTTTAGGACGGCGATACTCCCCAGGCTGGGTCCAGGGTCCCTCTCCAGCCAGGATTTCCTACCAAGTCCAGAAATCCTGGCTCTTTTGCTGCTTGGTCCTTTTATGGTGGGTCATTCTGTCACGATCTTCTGTAGTAGCGGACCAAGATGCAACAAAACAAACTAAACACGCCAGCCTGAAACCCAGGGCTGGACGTGACAACTTTTTTGGTTAAGGGTTTGTAAGTAAGCATTTCACTGTAAGGTCTACACTTATGGCTTATGTGACATACACTTTGATCTGATCTGATTTGAACTCAGTAAAATCGTTGAAATTGTTTCATGTTGCATTTATATTTTTGTTCAGTTAATATTTATACTCCGGACTCTGACATTGCTTGTCCTAATATTTCTATATTTCTTAATTCCATTATTTTATTTTCAGATATGTGTATTGTAATATATTGTTAGATATTACTGCACTGTTGGAGCTAGGAACACAAGCATTTCACTACACCCGCAATAACATCTGCTAAATATGTGTATGCGACAATAACATTTGATTTGATTTTGATTTTAATGATTTATCCACTGCTTGCAGTGAGAGTCTGACATGCCTAATGACTGGCCGGCTTCATAAATCCATATACTCTGACATTCCCATTACCCTCCATTGTTTGTAATCTAACAATACGTTACTTCACTCACCATCTGCAATCTGGCCTTCTTTCTCAAGTTCCGAAGCTTTGACATGAGAAACACGTTCTTCCGTGAGAGCCGCATCGCATCCCTCTCTGCTGGTTTTCACTCTTTGCATATAGATTAAACATTAGAATTGTTGTAAGGACCTTGCAAGGCTACAGGGACAAGGTTGTAATTCAGATCAGAAGAACTATGTAAGGAAATGAGAATTTCACACAACCCACATATGTATCTTACATTAGAAGACAAGAGAGGTGGACGACCTGACCAGCGATCATTTTCAGCAGTCAGAGGGAGGCAGTGCCATGGGGTGGGCAGGTAGAAAGATAGACATCTCAATATTTGAGAGGAGATAAGATGACACAATCTCCTTGCCTTGTGTGTCAATACTGTAATGTGGAAACAATGCTCTTCTATTGCTCCACAAAATTGGATGAATTACATTTACATTTGAGTCATTTAGCAGACGCTCTTATCCAGAGCGACTTACAGTTAGTGCATTCATCTTAAAGAGCAAATCAGCAATTGCTAAACCCATTTTTGGACTTATAAATGAAGAAGCTGTATCCATTGATTCTTGAAGAACATAAGTCAACTGCCGTACCACTTCAGAACCCAAAACATATGCTATTTTTACTCCAATGTTGGTAAACACAGTAAATGTAAACACTTTAAAGCCTAAAAACATGGTTACATCTACAGTTCATTCAGAAAGTATTCAGGACTTGACTTTTTCCACATTTTGTCACGTTACAGCCTTATTCTAAAATTGATTAAATAAATGTTTTTCCTCAACAATCTACACACAATACCCCATAATGACAAAGAGAAAACAGGTTTTTAGAAATCTTTGCAAATGTATATATATAAAAAAAACTGAAATACCTTATTTACATAAGTATACAGACCCTTTGCTATGAGACTCGATGTTAAGCTCAGGTGCATCCTGTTTCCATTGATCATCCTTGAGATGTTTCAACAACTTGAGTCCACCTGTGGTAAATTCAATTGATTGAACATGATTTGGAAAGGCACACACCTGTCTATCTAAGGTCCCACAGTTGACAGTGCATGTCAGAGCAAAAACCAAGCCATGAGGTCGAAGGAATTGTCCATAGAGCTCTGAGACAGGATTGTGTCGAGGCACAGTTCTGGGGAAGGGTACCAAAAAATGTCTGCAGCATTGAATGTCCCCAAGAACACAGTGGCCTCCATCATTCTTAAATGGAATAAGTTTGAAACCACCAAGACTCTTCCTAGAGCTGCCGCCCGGCCAAATAGAGCAATCGGGTGAGAAGGACCTTGGATAGGAAGGTGACTAAGAACTCGATGGTCACTCTGACAGAGCTCTAGAGTTCCTCTGTGGAGATGGGAGAACCTTCCAGAAGGACAACCAAATCTGCAACACCACCAATCAAGCCTTTATGGTAGAGTGGCCAGACGGAAGCCACTCCTCAGTAAAAGGCACATGACAGCCCGCTTGGAGTTTGCCAAAAGGCGTCTAAAGACTCTCAGACTATGAGAAACAAGATTCTCTGGTCTGATTAAAACAAGATTGAACTCTTTGGCCTGAATACCAAGCGTCACGTCTGGAGGAAACCTGGCACCATCCCTAGGGTGAAGCATGGTGGTGGCAGTATCATGCTGTGGGGATGTTTTTCAGCGGCAGGGACTAGGAGACTAGTCAGGATCGAGGGAAAGATGAACGGAGCAAAGTACAGAGAGATCTTTGATGAAAACCCGCTCCAGAGCGCTCAGGACATCAGACTAGGGCGAAGGTTCACCTTCCAACAGGACAACAACCCTAAGCACACAGCCAAGACAAAGCAGGAGTGGCTTCGGGACAAGTCTCTGAATGTCCTTGAGCGGCCCAGTCAGAGCTCGGACTTCAACCCGATCTAACATTTCTGGAGAGAACTGAAAATAGCTGTGCAGTAACACTCCCCATCCAACCTGACAGAGCTTGAGAGGATCTGCAGAGAAGAATGGAGAAATTCCCCAAATACAGATGTGCCAAGCTTGTAGCGTCATACCCAAGAAGATACGATGCTAAAGGTGCTTCAACAAAGTACTGACTAAAGGGTCTGAATACTTATGTAAATGTGATATTTAATTTTTTTTCCTTCATAAATTAGCAAACATTTCTAAAAAACTGTTTTTGCTTTGTCATTATGTGGTATCGTGTGTATATTGATTAGGGGGGAAACTATTTGATCTATTTTAGAATAAGGCTGTAACATAACAAAATGTGGATAAAGTCGAGGGGTCTGAATATTTTCCGATAGGTTTGATATCATGTATGGTCAGTCCTTGCATCCATAGCTCTGTCTTTGAATTAGAAATTTGTTACATTTCTCCAGTCCCTTTCCCCCAGCTTTTTACCAAAACATTGGCGGGGAACAAGCTTTGTTATTGTTTCAACTCCTGATTGCCGGTTTAAGATAGCTAGGTGGAACAACCACATATCACAGTCCTAGTAAGTAAATGTTTCCTCAATAAAGTAGGTATCAGCAAAGTCATAGCTAATAAGAGGGGAAAAAGTCAAGTGCAAGTGTTAGTTCACAAAATGATTTGAACAGTCTTTCCAAACTTCTCAATTACTGAATCTATTCCAGTATTCTCACACCCTTTTCAACTAATCATGAACTTAATGATTAGTAGATCTGTTGAATCATGTGCGCTTACTAGAATAGAACAAATAAGTTGAACTGGCTGGGGTACTGGAGGAGAGGTCTAAAACCCTGAGCTATCCTGTTTTTACACATTTCTAAGCCCTCTATTACAGATGTAAGTAATCTCTAACTGATCTCTATCGGCGGGTCACAGTGATGAAATCTGAGCAATAGTGGAGCTACAGGTTATCATCAGCGAACATCTACCTCATCCTCAACCCTACAGAAACACCACCTCCAACAAATTCCCGCACAAACACAGCCTGCTTCGCTCCACATCTGCAGACCCCCCCACGTGTGCAAACACATACACACACCAACACACACACACACACACAGTGTGTCATCTCCAGAAATAGATCACATTAAGTATAAATTGGGCCCTTGGGGTGGGGGCAGATCTGCGTGGGGTCAGGAACATTTCGATCCGGGAACATCGGAGCCAACGATGTTACTGTTGCTAGCGAATTTACAGTGAGGGAAAAAAGTATTTGATCCCCTGCTGATTTTGTACATTTGCCCACTGACAAAGAAATGATCAGTCTATAATTTTAATGGTAGGTTTATTTGAACAGTGAGAGACAGAAAATCAACAAAATAAATCCAGAAAAACGCATGTGAAAAATGTTATAAATTGATTTGCATTTTAATGAGGGAAATAAGTATTTGACCCCCTCTCAATCAGAAAGATTTCTGGCTCCCAGGTGTCTTTTATATAGGTAACGAGCTGAGATTAGGAGCACACTCTTAAAGGGAGTGCTCCTAATCTCAGTTTGTTACCTGTATAAAAGACACCTGTCCACAGAAGCAATCAGATTCCAAACTCTCCACCATGGCCAAGACCAAAGAGCTCTCCAAGGATGTCAGGGACAAGATTGTAGACCTACACAAGGCTGGAATGGGCTACAAGACCATTGCCAAGCAGCTTGGTGAGAAGGTGACAACAGTTGGTGCGATTATTCGCAAATGGAAGAAACACAAAAGAACTGTCAATCTCCCTCGGCCTGGGGCTCCATGCAAGATCTCACCTCGTGGTTGCAATGATCATGAGAACGGTGAGGAATCAGCCCAGAACTACACGGGAGGATATTGTCAATGATTTTAAGGTAGCTGGGACCATAGTCACCAAGAAAACAATTGGTAACACACTACGCCGTGAAGGACTGAAATCCAAGAACATCATCCCCACCGTCAAACATGGAGGTGGAAACATTATGCTTTGGGGGTGTTTTTCTGCTAAGGGGACAGGACAACTTCACCACATCAAAGCGACAATGGATGGGGCCATGTACTGTCAAATCTTGGGTGAGAACCTCCTTCCCACAGCCAGGGCATTGAAAATGGGTCGTGGATGGATATTCCAGCATGACAATGACCCAAAACACACGGTCAAGGCAACAAAGGAGTGGCTCAAGAAGAAGCACATTAAGGTCCTGGAGTGGCCTAGCCTGTCACGATCTTCATTGACGGACCAAGGCGCAGCGTACCGGGTTGAGTTAAACATATTTATTTCATTAACTCACTCAATCAAAACAACAAAATGAAGACCAAATAGGTGTAGCACCCACAGCATACACACAAAATACAGTGTCAACCTCCCACAAAGCTGGAGGGAAAAATAGCTGCTTAAGTGTGGTTCCCAATCAGAGACAACGATAGACAGCTGTCCCTGATTGAGAGCCACACTCAGCCAAAACAAAGAAATACAAAAACTATAACATAGAATGCCCACCCCAAATCACACCCTGACCAAACCAAAAGGAGACATAAAAGGCTCCTACCGGTCAGGGCGTGACAGTACCCCCCCCCAAAGGTGCGGACTCCGGCCGCAAAACCTGACCCTATTGGGGAGGGTCTGGGTGGGCATCTATCCGCCGGATGGCGGCTCTGGTGCGGACGAGCCCGCACCACCTCTGGCTCCCCTTGCGGGCCCCGGACTGGGAACCCTCGTTGCGGACCCAGGACTGGGCAACCTCGTTGCGGGCCCCGGACTGGGGACCTCGCTGCGGGCTCCGGAATGGGCACCCTCGTTGCGGCACCCTCGCTGCGGGCCCCGGACTGGGCACCTCGCCGCGGGCCCCGGACTGGGCACCCTCGCTGCGGGCAACCTCGTTGCGGGCCCCGGACTGGGCACCCTCGCTGCGGGCAACCTCGTTGCGGGCCCCGGACTGGGCACCCTCGCTGCGGGCCCCGGACTGGGCACCCTCGCTGCGGGCCCCGGACTGGGCACCCTCGCTGCGGGCCCCGGACTGGGCACCCTCGCTGCGGGCAACCTCGTTGCGGGCCCCGGACTGGGCACCCTCGGCGCGGGCCCCGGACTGGGCACCCTCGGCGCGGGCCCCGGACTGGGGACCCTCGGCGCGCTCTGGAGGCGCACAGGGGACCTGGTGCGCGGAGCAGGGACAGGACGTGCCGGGCTCGATGCGCACAGGGGGCCTGGTGCGCGGAGCAGGGACAGGCCTCGCCGGGCTCTGGAGGCGCACAGGGGGCCTGGTGCGCGGAGCAGGACAGGCCTCGCCGGGCTCTGGGCGCACAGGGGCCTGGTGCGCGGAGCAGGGACAGGCCTCGCCGGGCTCTGGAGGCGCACAGGGGGCCTGGTGCGTGGGACAGTACATGCTGGGCTCACCACACGCACAGGGATCCTGGAGCGTGGGACAGTGCATGCTGGGCTCACCACACGCACAGGGATCCTGGAGCGTGGGACAGTGCATGCTGGGCTCCCAACACGCACAGGGATCCTGGAGCGTGGAACAGGGGCAGGATACACTGGGCCGTGAAGACGCACTGGAGGTCTCCGGCGTACAGCCTGCACAACTCGTCCTGGCTGAGTGGATAACTCCGCTCTGAACCTGCGGGGCGCTGGCACAGGACGTACCGGGCTGTGGAGACGCACCGAGACACAGTACGCAGAGCGGCGCAGGATATCCTGGTCCGAGGAGGCGTACTGGAGGCCAAGAGCGCTGAGCCGGCATACTCCTCCCAGGCTAAACACTCCTACTCACAAAAACTATGCGGGAAGCTGGCATGTCACGCACCGGGCTGTGAACACGCACTGGCAACACCGTGCGTTTCACCGCCTCACACGGTGCCCTACCAGTGTGCTGCTCACTCTGGTAAGCACGGGGAGCTGGCCCAGGTCTCCAACCTGGTCCAGCCAAACTCCCGTGTGCCCCCAAAAAAAAATTTTTTGGGGCTGCCTCTCGGGCTTAAAGGCCAGCCGTGTTCCCGCATATTTTTGTTCATAGAAGCGCCGCTCCTTCTTCGCTGCCTCCAGCTCCTCCTTCGGACGGCGGTATTCCCCCGCCTGCCTCCAGGGTCCCTTCCCGTCCAGGATCTCCTCCCATGTCCAGGACTCTAGGTAGGCACGCTGCTTGGTCTCTTGGTGGTGGGAGGTTCTGTCACGATCTTCATTGACGGACCAAGGCGCAGCGTACCGGGTTGAGTTAAACATATTTATTTCATTAACTCACTCAATCAAAACAACAAAATTAAGACCAAATAGGTGTAGCACCCACAGCATACACACAAAATACAGTGTCAACCTCCCACAAAGCTGGAGGGAAAAATAGCTGCTTAAGTGTGGTTCCCAATCAGAGACAACGATAGACAGCTGTCCCTGATTGAGAGCCACACTCAGCCAAAACAAAGAAATACAAAAACTATAACATAGAATGCCCACCCCAAATCACACCCTGACCAAACCAAAAGGAGACATAAAAGGCTCCTACCGGTCAGGGCGTGACATAGCCAGTCTCCAGACCTTAATCCCATAGAAAATCTGTGGAGGGAGCTGAAGGTTCGAGTTGCCAAATGTCAGCCTCGAAAACTTAATGACTTGGAGAAGATCTGCAAAGAGGAGTGGGACAAAATCCCTCCTGAGATGTGTGCCAACCTGGTGGCCAACTACAAGAAACGTCTGACCTCTGTGATTGCCAACAAGGGTTTTGCCACCAAGTACTAAGTCATGTTTTGCAGAGGGGTCAAATACTTATTTCCCTCATTAAAATGCAAATCAATTTATAACAATTTTCACATGCATTTTTCTGGATTTTTTTGTTGTTATTCTGTCTCTCACTGTTCAAATAAACCTAACATTAAAATTATAGACAGATCATTTCTTTGTCAGTGGGCAAAAATACAAAATCAGCAGGGGATCAAATACTTTTTTCTCTCACTGTATCTATACTCCTAATTTGACCTATATATATTAGCCTACTCACACGTGTGACACACAAGGCATTCCTGCATTGTGTTGTGGACACCTGGTGCTCGGGCAATCAGCCTGGGTTTCTCATACATTCCCCAGGGTCCCAGGGGAGATGAGAGCAGTAGCTGGTATTCCAGAAACTTCACACAGTCCACACAGTTCACCAGGCAGGAGAATATGCTAACACAGGCTTTGCATGCACGCATGCTCACATACAGAGAGACAGAGAGAGACAGAGACAGACCAAGAAAGAGTGCTCTAAATCTACTGTGCATAAAACATGAAAAAGTGATGTCATATGTCAGAATGTAATATAATTGAAAACATTTTATTGTCCACACAATGTGGGAAAGTCCCTCTGGTTTCACTGTAATATGATAAACATCACAGAAAAAACAACATTACATGACATCGGAACATCTTCATCATCAAGATCATCTCAAAGACAAACACGGGTCACCTTATAAGTTTTTTTTAGTTTTTTCTTGTTAACTTTTCAAAAAGGATTCTTAAAGACATGATAAGTAAATGGATATGGAATACTGACCAGTAGCGCGCATTGTGAATATTTACGCACTAATTGCACCATTAGTTATTGGGGTTTGCAGTACAGCATCTGGAGACATTTACATGGGAAAACCTCAGTGTGTTCCCTATTTACTTGTGAGTGGTAACGAGTCTTTCAGAGAAATTCCACCCATGCAAACTATTATGTTTTCCATACATGCTGTTTCTCTCTGCTGCTGTTTTGTGTCCAGGGCTGTTTAGCGGCGGTTGGCGATGTGGGGGTGGCCTCATTGGTATAAAATGATTTAAAAAGGGTTTCACACCATGTTCTTCACATCTTTGCCAAGCCAACACATATGTCGGTCTGTGCGCAATGAGTGAGTTTATGTAGACGATAGACTCTAAGAAATTGCTTAAATTTAAAACAAACTCACACATTCTCAATGCAGCGAGGTGGCAGCGGGTGATCGTGCGCGCGGATGTGTTCAGGACAGCCAGGCACATCTCCGGAGACGCACTCTTCCCTTCACAGAGCTCATTCAACCTCATGGATGACAATTTGAAGATAGGCTTCGACCCCACGAGCAAGCCGGTGTTGATGGAGGATCAAGGGAACGACACTGGCGCTCTTGGGAACTCCAGCGACCCGTTTGGCCGGAACGAGGAGGTCGCCAAGATCGAGATCACGGTGCTTAGCGTGACATTTGTCGTGGCTGTGGTGGGGAACCTGAGCGTGCTGCTGGCCATGTACATGAGCCGACGGAAGCCCTCGCGCATGCACCTGTTCATGAAGCATCTGAGCCTCGCGGACTTGGTAGTGGCCTTTTTCCAGGTGCTACCGCAGCTCTGTTGGGAGATCACCTTCCGCTTCTACGGGCCTGACTTCCTGTGCCGCATCGTCAAGCACCTGCAGGTACTAGGGATGTTCGCGTCCACCTACATGATGGTGATGATGACGCTGGACCGCTACATCGCCATCTGTCACCCGATGCAGACCCTTCACCAGCCCACGCAGCGCGCCTATATGATGATCGGGGCCACCTGGGTGGGTAGTCTTGCCCTGAGCATGCCCCAGTATTTTATCTTCTCCCTGAGTGAGGTCCACCCGGGGTCGGCCGTGTATGACTGCTGGGGACACTTCATCCAGCCGTGGGGCGTGCGCGCCTACATCACCTGGATCACCGTTGGCATCTTCCTCGTGCCCGTGGCCGTGCTCATGCTGTGCTACGGCTTCATCTGCGGATCCATCTGGCGGAACATAAAGTACAAGACACAGAAGGGAACGAGCGTGATGGCACTTGCGACCAAGAATGGGCTGATCGGGAAGAGTTCAGTCAGCAGCGTCACCAGCATCTCGCGCGCCAAGCTGCGCACAGTGAAGATGACTTTCGTGATCGTGCTGGCGTACGTGGTGTGCTGGGCTCCGTTTTTCACCGTGCAGATGTGGTCGGTGTGGGATGAGAGCTTCTCGTGGGTAGGTGAGTGTTATATTTGGGCTCTGAGCGGTGAGTCATTTGCAGCGCGCGCTGGTGCCATGTCTCCGTTCATTGTGTGACATATTGTTTTAAAACTTTACATTATTGCTTTGGCTTATTTACTCAATAAGTTAGTAATAGTGCACAGCTTCACCACATATTTTTTGCATTACCCTAGGGGCTTCCCTAAAAGCTGACTCACTGCTCTCCAAAATGTTCTTCAGTTTACCACAGATATATTGAGACAACAACTGTATAACTCCTCAGATACATAGACCAAACTGAAACAAATAGGCTATACAGACAGTCAATACGAATTACTTAGGCTATAGGCTGTGCAAACTGGAGACCCGTTGTACATTATTGTGACCACAATGGAAAACCGCGAACAAAATCTTACTGGAAGTAATTTGATTATCAGTTCTGTGCATGTGAGTTAACTCATAATCCATTGCCTTGGTGAGGTGTGAATGTAGCTTGGTGTCATTCCTTCTGCTGTAGCTTGAATTATCGGACAGTGCGCAATATAGAAAAACAGCATAATCACCTAAAGGGCATAAATAAGTGTTAAACACGTGCCATATAACGCAACCGTTTTGCATGTGTGACACATAGTTATGAAAACGACCATCGGTCTCCAAAAGTTAATAAAATATTTTGCTGGCGAGTCAGTGACGCATCAGACCCAGTGGCTTGCCGAGACTCCCTCGAGAATATGCATAAATCAGGGCTGTCCAACCCTGTTCCTGGAGAGATACCATCCTGTAGGTTTTCACTCCAACCATGATCTAGGCACCTGATTCTAATAATTAGCTGCTTGAAAAGCTGAATCAGGTCGGTTACAACTGGGGTTGGAGTGAAAACCTACAGGAGGGTAGATCTCCAGGAACAGGGTTGGAGTGAAAACCTACAGGAGGGTAGCTTTCCAGGAACAGGGTTGGACAGCCCTGGCAGAAATAGTGTGTGCCACTGCTAGTAGATAAACAGAACACGCTTGAATGTTTTCTTCTTCCCTGACTGGCCGACACCCCCTCTTCCCCCTCTCCAGACTCCGAGAACACCGCAGTCACCCTCTCGGCTCTGCTGGCCAGTCTGAATAGCTGCTGTAACCCGTGGATCTACATGATCTTCAGCGGCCACCTCCTCTCTGACATGGTGCACTGTCTGCCGTGCTGCCGGAGGCTGCTCCACAAATTCGGCCATCAAGACTCGAACAGCAGCATCCGCCGCACCACACTCCTGACCCGGGTACCGCCCACGGCCCTACCCCTTCGGAGCTCAGAGAAAAGCTCATGCAAAGATTGCATCCACAACTCCCACAGGAACTGTCAATCAATCCCAGCAGAGTCTTGACCGGGTGCTCACACTGTCTACATATATATATATATATATATATATATATATATTTTGTGTATGTGGTTCCTGCGCAACACCACAGTGACGAAGGCTATCATAAGTTTAGAGGCTTAATGGAAACAATGTGAACAGAGTCAGTGCATCCATCTCTCCTGGAGCTTGTGTTTCTGCTGAGAGGTATTCAACACACATCAATCCGTAAGTGGAAATGTGGTAGGCTATAGGTATACCTAGGCTATAACTAGGTTATCCTGTCTCTTCTTGCTAAATGTGAACTGACTGTCAGGAGGAATCTAAAACCCAGACAGTGCTAATATTTATGCTCTTACAAGCTCTTATGGGCCCACACTCATGCAGCGATCAGAATTGTTGCCATTAACCGGTCATTTGAAATGAACCGAGAGGTCTGTCAGTATGTGTTGTTCAATAACTAATCATATGCCCAATATGCCTAATATGCCTAATATACACAATCGTTCAAAAGTTTGGGGTCCCGTAGAAATGTCCTTGTTTTTGAAAGAAAAGCAAATTTTTTGTTCATTAAAATAACATAAAATTGATCAGAAATACAGTGTAGACATTGTTAATGTTGTAAATGACTATTGTAGCTGGAAACGGCTGATTTTAATGGAATATCTACATAGGCGTACAGAGACCCATTATTAGCAACCATCACTCCTGTGTTTAAATGGCACGTTGTGTAAGCTAATCCAAGTTTATCATTTTAAAAGGCTAATTGATCATTAGAAAACCCTTTTGCAATTATGTTAGCACAGCTGAAAACTGTTGTCCTGATTAACAAAGCAATAAAACTGGCCTTCTTTAGACTAGTTGAGTATCTGGAGCCTCAGCAGTTGTGGGTTCGATTACAGGCTCAAAATGGGCAGAAACAAATACATTTCTTCTGAAACTCGTCAGTCTATTCTTGTTCTGAGAAAGGAAGGCTATTCCATGTGAGAAATTGCCAAGAAACTGAAGATCTTGTACAACGCTGTGTACTACTCCCTTCACAGAACAGTGCAAACTGGCTCTAACCAGAATAGAAAGAGGAGTGGGAGGACCCGGTGCACAACTGAGCAAGAGGACAAGTGCATGAGAGTGTCTAGTTTGAGAAACAGACGCCTCATAAGTCCTCAAATGGCAGCTTCATTAAATAGTATCCGCAAAAAAACAATCTCTACCTCAACAGTGAAGAGGCGACTCTGGGATGCTGGCCTTCTAGGCAGAGTAGCAAAGAAAAAGCCATATCTCAGACTGGCCAATAAAAATAAAAGATTAAGATAGGAAAAAAAAAAGAGATATGAGATATGGCTTTTCTTTGCAACTCTGCCTAGAAGGCCAGCATCCCAGAGTCGCCTCTTCACTGTTGACGTTGAGACTGGTGTTTTGCGGATACTATTTAATGAAGCTGCCAGTTGTGGACTTGTGACGTGTCTGTTTCTCAAACTAGACACTAATGTACTTGTCCTCTTGCTGAGTTGTGCACCGGGGCCTCCCGCTCCTCTTTCTATTCTGGTTAGAGACAGTTTGCGCTGTTCTGTGAAGAGAGTAGTACACAGCGTTGTACGAGATCTTCAGTTTCTTGGCAATTTCTTGCATGGAATATCCTTCATTTCTCAGAACAAGAATAGACTGATGAGCTTCAGAAGAAAGTTCTTTGTTTCTGGCCATTTTGATCCTGTAATCGAACCCACAACTGCTGTGGCTCCAGATACTCAACTAGTCTAAAGAAGGCCAGTTTTATTGCTTCTTTAATCAGGACAACAGTTTTCAGCTGTGCTAACATAATTGAAAAAGGGTTTTCTAATGATCAATTAGCCTTTTAAAATGATAAACTTAGATTAGCTAACACAACGTGCCATTTAAACACAGGACTGATGGTTGCTGATAATACGCCTATGTAGATATTCCATAAAGAAAATTGCCGTTTCCAGCTACAATAGTCATTTACAACATTAACAATGTCTACACTGTATTTCTGATCAATTTGATGTTATTTTAATGGACAAAAAAAATTGCTTTTCTTTCAAAAACAAGACGTTTCTAAGTGACCCCAAACTTTTGAAGGTAGTGTGTGGTAATTGCACTTTTTGACAGGTTGACTGTGACTTGATGATTATTTGGTTATGTTTAGGTTTACAGTACATTGTCCCATTAAATGGTTATAAAATGTTTATAAAAGGTTTAATAAAAATAATAATATACTGGCACACACCACTCTTCTCTCTCCCTTCATAACTCTCCCCCAATGGGCCGCTCTTCTCCCCTCTCCCCATCAAGCCCTTCACTCCATCTTTGTGAAGTATGTTGTTGTTTCTTTCATTGACTCTCCATCATCCCTTAGGGGTTTTCAGTCTGTGAGAGTTAATAAGCTTGAAATTGGTCAGTTCGTTGTTGAGTATTCTGTGGGGAGTGTCGAGGCGTGATACAGGCCCCTGGGTTCCATTTCATTTGAAATACATTCAATTCTAAATACATTTAGATACGAGCCATGCATTGATGTTTGATGTTGTTGTAAACGTATATGACTTATTTGAAATGCACAGTGTATACCAAAACAAATATCACTATTTCCTTTGTACTTTAGGTATTTTATGGTGCCATCTCAATGTGACTGCTTTCACCTGTACATATTGTGTCTGAGATTGTAGGACGTCAAGCTGTAAAGGGCGGCAGGTATCCTAGTGGTTAGAGCGTTGGGTCCGTAACTGAAAGGTTGCTGGATCGAATCCCCAAACTGACAAGGTTGTCACGTTCAGGCCTGATATTTTTAGGCTGGCGTGTTTCGTTTCGTTTTGGTGTAGTTTATTTTTGTTTTAGGTGATCTATTTCTATGTTGGGGTAATGGTTCCCAATTAGAGGCAGCTGAGTGTCGTTACCTCTAATTGGGAACCATATATATGTTTGTTCATAGCTTTGTTAGTTACGTGTTATGTTCAACGTTACGATCTTCGTTCGTTTTGTTTATTGGTTTGCCAGTTGCGTTGCTTAAATAAAGAATGTATACTGGATACCTCGCTGCGCCTTGGTCTGTCCCTTCAGGAGATCTTGACAAAGGTAAAAATCTGGCGTTCTGCTCTTGAACAACACAGTTAACCCACTGTTGCCCGGTAAGCTGTCATTGTAAATAAGATGTTGTTCTTAACTGACTTGCCTTGTTAAATAAAAATATATGGAATATACAATGTGATCCGGCATGGTACTGCATGTTTTCATATGTCACAAGAGCTCCACACCTAAACCTAGGCTTATACCAGTTATTCTGAACATATACATACACAGACAGAGTTCATTCATAGCATATGCTTATTTTATTAGATTTTACATATCAAGTACATATTCAACAGAGGGAGCGAGAGAGTGTGTGTGACATTAAGAGCAGATCCAAACCATACACAGCCATGCTACAGAACCAGGCTGACTATGTATTGATAGCACATACAGTGCACTTAACTTATAGTGAATGCAGTTATAGTTATCATATCAGAACTCAGGATAAGACCCAGATGCAGACAGCTAGAGTCACAGATGTTTATTGACCCAAACAGGGGGCAGGCAAAAGACAGGTCAATGGCAGGCAGAGGTCTGTAATCCAGGGCAGATTCAATAAGGTACAGAACAACAGGCAGGCTTGGGGTCAGGGCAGGCAGAATGGTCAGAACCAGGGAAACTAGGAAACAGAACTTGAAACCACACTGGTAAGAACTGACAAGACAAGACAAACAGAGAACACAAGTATAAATACACTGGCGATAATGAAGATGGGTGACACCTGGAGGGGGGTGGAGACAAGCACAAAGACAGCTGAAACAGATCAGGGTCTGACAGATTAAGTTGTCCTGCTCAGAAGTAATCACTATAATCAGAGTGCACTCTACTCTGTACCCTTCTCTCTTGCGGTATGGAAAACAGGTCAGCTGGGGCTCAGCGGGCACCACTGAACCTCACCCAGTTCTCTCCTCATCCTAAGCCACAGCCACATGCGGTGTTACAACATGCTACATGCTCCCTCTCATTTCTGGTGAGTAGTAAGAGATTTCCACAAGCTCATCCTGATCTGGCTGAAATGAGAGTTTGGATCAAACCGTAATCACAATTTAAGATAACAGATAAGATAAGATAGGCAGGGGAGGCGGGACTAGGGGGTACGGGTATACAGTGAGGGAAAAAAAGTATTTGATCCCCTGCTGATTTTGTACGTTTGCCCACTGACAAAGAAATGATCAGTCTAGAATTTTAATGGTAGGTTTATTTGAACAGTGAGAGACAGAATAACAACAAAAAATCCAGAAAACGCATTTGAAAAATGTTATAAATTGATTTGCATTTTAATGAGGGAAATAAGTATTTGACCCCTCTGCAAAACATGACTTAGTACTTGGTGGCAAAACCCTTGTTGGCAATCACAGAGGTCAGATGTTTCTTGTAGTTGGCCACCAGGTTTGCACACATCTCAGGAGGGATTTTGTCCCACTCCTCTTTGCAGATCTTCTCCAAGTCATTAAGTTTTCGAGGCTGATGTTTGGCAACTCGAACCTTCAGCTCCCTCCACATATTTTCTATGGGATTAAGGTCTGGAGACTGGCTAGGCCACTCCAGGACCTTAATGTTCTTCTTCTTGAGCCACTCCTTTGTTGCCTTGGCCATGTGTTTTGGGTCATTGTCATGCTGGAATACCCATCCACGACCCATTTTCAATGCCCTGGCTGTGGGAAAGAGGTTCTCACCCAAGATTTGACGGTACATGGCCCCGTCCATCATCCCTTTGATGCGGTGAAGTTGTCCTGTCCCCTTAGCAGAAAAACACCCCCAAAGCATAATGTTTCCACCTCCATGTTTGACGGTGGGGATGGTGTTCTTGGGGTCATAGGCAGCATTCCTCCTCCTCCAAACACGGCGAGTTGAGTTGATGCCAAAGAGCTCCATTTTGGTCTCATCTGACCACAACACTTTCACCCAGTTGTCCTCTGAATCATTCAGATGCTCATTGGCAAACTTCAGACGGGCATGTATATGTGCTTTCTTGAGCAGGGGGACCTTGCGGGCGCTGCAGGATTTCAGTCCTTCACAGTGTGTTACCAATTGTTTTCTTGGTGACTATGGTCCCAGCTGCCTTGAGATCATTGACAATATCCTCCCGTGTAGTTCTGGGCTGATTCCTCACCGTTCTCATGATCATTGCAACTCCACGAGGTGAGATCTTGCATGGAGCCCCAGGCCGAGGGAGATTGACAGTTCTTTTGTGTTTCTTCCATTTGCGAATAATCGCACCAACTGTTGTCACCTTCTCACCAAGCTGCTTGGCGATGGTCTTGTAGCCCATTCCAGCCTTGTGTAGGTCTACAGTCTTGTCCCTGACATCCTTGGAGAGCTCTTTGGTCTTGGCCATGGTGGAGAGTTTGGAATCTGATTGATTGATTGCTTCTGAGGACAGGTGTCTTTTATACAGGTAACAAACTGAGATTAGGAGCACTCCCTTTAAGAGTGTGCTCCTAATCTCAGCTCGTAACCTGTATAAAAGACACCTGGGAGCCATAAATCTTTCTGATTGAGAGGGGATTGTTTTGTTGTTATTCTGTCTCTCACTGTTCAAATAAACCTACCATTAAAATTCTAGACTGATCATTTCTTTGTCAGTGGGCAAACGTACAAAACTGGCAGGGGATCAAATACTTTTTTCCCTCACTGTATAGCGCAGCCTATCAGTGTTGAGGGTGGAGCTCTAAAAGGCCATACACACACTCACAGTACTCTATGCAGGGTTTCCCAAACATTTTAATCGGGGGTAACATTCCGCCGCACGTGCAAGCCACGTCTACAGTATTTCTATGAACACAAGCACTGTTCATGACCTAGCTAAAAAATCATTAGCTGACATGGGCTAGTTGAGCTGGACATTTCTGGCAAGTTATAAATAGCTCTCTACGGTATGCAATGACTGACATGACAAGAGGAAAACTGATGATGCACTACCCAATACCCACGATGTGCACTCTACTATTACAACTTTCAAGAGTAAGTTGAAAGCCTGACTGACATCCCCCAAAAACACAACAATACCCCCGCTGCCTTTCTAGGGTCAAGTTCACATTCCCAAAATGTGCTGGTGTGTCTGTGTTTCCTACAATAAACACACATACACATGATCCAGGGCGGCAGACAGCCAATAGGTTAGAGCATTGAGCCAGGAACCAAAAGGTTGCTTTCTGAATTCCCAAATCGGCAAGGTGAAAAATGTGTCGATGTGCCCTTGACCAAGTCACGTAACCCTAATTCCTCCAGGGTTGCTGTTGATAATGCCAGACCCTGGCCGTGACCCCACTCTCAGACGGTGTCTCAGAGGGAGTTGGGATATCCAAAAAACACATTTCCAATTCACACATGCATATAATACACACTTGTACATGTGTGAAACAGGACAAATATAAGCACCCACCTAAGTATTATTATCATTATCAGTAGTGGGCCAGTAACCAAAACGTTGCTGGTTCGAATAACCAAAAGGTTGCTGGTTCGAATCCCCGAGCCGACTCTGTTGATGTGCCCTTAAGCAAGGCACTTTACCCTAATTGCGCCTGTAAGTTGCTTTGGATAAGAGCATCTGCTAAATGACTAAAATGTTTTTAAAAAATGTATCAGGATGTATGGACTGAAGGGGCCAAAAGGGGGGAGGGGGTCTGTTCTTTGGTCTTGGGGAACTGCAGGGAGACTCGGGGTGTCTCTCAGGGACTGATGTGAAAAAGCTGAGTGGGGTAAAGAAGAAGGGTATACTGACTTACTTTACCACAATGTCACAACACTCCAATGATGATCATCATCACTTTCATATCAAATTCAGTCCATCATCTACACATAGGCTGTTCCAAATCCTTCCCCTGCCGTATCTGAACTGAACTTAAACATGACCCCCTTCACAATATAGAGACAGCGTGCGCTAATACAAACTCTAGATCTATGACACAAGCGCTGGCTGATACCAACAGAGCTCTGAGTAATGACGAGCCAGAGATGCCCAGTCAGAAAGGGCAATGCTGAAGGGGTCAGAGGTCAGCACACTGGTACTTTAAAATTACTGTAGTCTCTCAGAGAGACAGTGAGACCACATGTAGAGCGAGAGATGATGTGAGAGAGAAGGGAGAGATTGATGGAGATAAGAAGAGAGAGACAGTGTAGTGTTCTGTATAGTGAATGCATAGGCATAGAATAAGTACTCTGTGTTAAACATTGAGTGACCACTCTGATGACGTCTCAAGCTTGACTTTCACTAAACTTATTGAAATGGTACTCCTGCGTCCCGCACAACACACAGAGAGGAGAGCGAGAGAGAGAGCTGACCCAGTATCTGGGGTCGAGGGTGTACAGCGGCCAGGCGGGCGGGTGGTCTCCTGGGAATGGACGGTACGTCCCACCGAACAGAACAGGACAGGAAAAGGACATACATTGTTTTGGAGGCAGGAAGAGCAGATGGCAGTGGAGATGGAATGGCCCCAAGACTTTAATTGTAAAGACGTTAGGGTGGAGTCGCATCCTGCCTAAGACCAAAGTGGCATATATCTAAACTATACATGGCACTCAGTCCATATTTTATAGGTCTATCAATCTCTCTCGCTCTCTCCATACCCCTCTATTTGTCTCTTTTAGTTTACCCTAATCTCTTTCGCTCACTCTCCCTCTTACCCTCCTCCCCCTTCTCTGTACAGTTTTTCTATTTTCCTCCGTTTCTCCTCACTCATTGTTGTTTTGGATAAGGAGGCCTGTAAATCAGTCAGCGCCTGGCATTGCATTGATTAGGAACAAGCTATGGCCAAAAAAAATACCTTTAAAAAAACATTGCAATTCTACCATCACAAGGCCAATACTGCCAGTCAGTTGGTCTGGTCGTTTTAGCTTGACTGGGGGGGGGCACTTACAGCATACACCAGGTACACCTTATATAACTTACTAATCCTGTTAATATCACATTCACCTCCTATAACAGCGGGAGAGCAAAGAGTAACAGAGTTATGCACTAAGATATTTCACACAGACAAAGGCATGCAGTGGATCTGTTGCACACGCAGTGGATCTGTTGCACACACGTGATTTTGTGAAATCTTAGATAACAGACATTGCTTCTATATGACGTATTTTGTCAAGTATTTCCTGCCTTATAAGAAGATTGAGCTTTTGGCAGGAGTATAGCAGAGATTGGGTCAGAGACTCACACGTGGTAGACATATTGCAGAGAGTAATGGTGCGTGTGAGTAAGGTCATGTGTGAGAGAGAGAGAGAGGTTTTCATTTGTGCGTCTCTGGGAAAACACTAGCGCTTTAGGAGGAATGAAAAATAAGAAGAGGGCTATTCAGATCCAGTGCTGCCTTTGGCTTCCCAGTCCCACAGAATCTCTTCATCCTCTCCTGAGGACAAACAGTACCTATCATATCACATATAGTACATCTAATTATATAGAGTTGACATCAAACATATTCTCATCTTCCACAATAACTCAAGAAAACTATTCTGACATAGTTTCATAGAACATCTGATTACCGGGTTGAGATCAAACCCATCATCTTCAACAGCAACCTATTTATCCTCTACCAAGGAAATGCATATCATCTGATTATTGAGAGCTGCTAGGAAACTAATTATCAACAACAACTGTACAACCTATTACAAGAGTACAAGGGAGAGATGCCCACGTAATCTGATCAGACTAGTGTTGGATCAGACTGATTGCTTCCTGTGTGGGTGTCAATCACCATCAGATGAGGCTGCCAAATAGGCATTATCATAGGTCTTACGTTCCCCAGTTTCTGTGTTGTTGTGGGTTTGTATGTGTGTATTTCAGGAAATGGCTTCCTGCAATCCTAAAGCAGCTGATTGGTCGGCCCCATCGCTGATTGGAGCTCTGACCCCTCCCTCTCGTCAGGGGAAACAGCTGTCTCTTCAATTACCAACTCCTTCTCCAGCTCGATAAAAGCCAGTGTTCCTTCGTCAGATAAGAGCTTCTTTTTATGTCCTGTGTTGGTTGTTGGTCAGTGAAAGTTGTGTTGATATTATTTGTTAGTCGCTCCTTCAGAGGTATGTGTATGCCAATAGGACTTAGTGTTTTGGTTATTGAAATTGTTCACTTAAATTATTGGTAAATTATTCTGTTTCATTTGGTCCCGGGGGGGAAGGGGAACGTACCTTGGGAATGTTTAGGCAAGAGGCCTGCGGGCATACATAACCCGTAGTATTTAATCTGTCTATGCAGACTAGGTAAGACCTGGGCGGACCACCCCCTGTATTTGGTTAGCGCGCCAGGTGGTGCTGAAGGTTAGGTAAGAAGTGGTAAGGCAGGAGAGGGGCCTTTTTTCCACACATTACCATGTTAAAGAATAATACATTCCCTGTCAACGGTAACTTTCTCTGCCTGTTGTCCTTCCCCCGCACCTATGATCACATACTTTTTCACTCCACAAGGAGCTGAGCTGTAGCCGGGTGTTGCGTTCCCTCCTCCAAGAGGCGTATGTAACATAAGGGGGGCTCATCCGGGATTATTAAATCCACAGGACCAGCTGCTCTGAGCTCTCTGTGATTGGTGATTGAGGCGTGGTGGTAAGGTTGTGAGTTTGGGTGACTTGTTTAGTTTACGTGTGTTCAGTAGGCTGCTGTGTACAAAATGGCTGCCTCCGCCATCTCCAATTTTATTGAAGCGCCCTCTGTTGATCGGTTGGAGGAGTTGCGTAAAGTAGACCTTTACACCGTAGCTGACCATTATGGACTCTTCGTCCCTGAGAAAGCCCTAAAGGCTGAGCTTCTGGTGCTAGTCAGGGAGGGTTAAGTGGGAAAATGAATTTTCCTGTTGAAAGATGAAGATTAAGAGGGGGAGGCTTCAGGAGAGGAGACAGGTAGACCTTCCGTTGTTAAGTCGTAGGGTTCGTTCGTACCCCCTTTACATTGCCCCGATTCGACCCTTTATCTTCTGCCTCGTGTTGTTCAGACGGGACTGCTAGCGGGGCTCGTTAGGAAATGGAGCTAAAAGATAAAGAGCATGTTAGACAGCTGGAGTTTAGAAATGAGGAAAATGGAAATAGAAGCCGACAAAGAGGTGAGGATCCGACAACTGGAGCTAGACGCTGGCTCCAGTGTGACTCCACAACCTGCCCATCATCAAGCCCACTTCGACGTGAGTAATAATATTGCCTTAGTGCCTCCATTTCTGGAGACGGAAGTGGATTCCTATTTCTCTGCGTTTGAGCGTGTGGCCGCTCCTGTTGCAATGTAAATTATCTGGGAAAGCCCAGGAAGTAGTTTACTGTGCGATACAGTTACAACCGTGTTGCGGCTTATGAGTTGGTGCCTGAAGCTTATAGGCAGCGCTTCAGGAACCACAACAAACCCTCTCGCCGTACTTTTGAGTTTGCTAGGGACAGAGGTTCCGTCTCATGAACTTCACCTCAGAGGGTCCTGGAAGGATACATGCCATCTCCAAACCAAAATCAACTACCGCCGTGTAAACATGTAGTAACTGGCTACAGGATTCGATAGGATGCGCATTGCTCATAACAGAACATACTTGGAGTTAACAGTGCAAAATCTTTAGAGTAAGAAGAGAACCTGTCACCCAGTAGTCTTATCTCCCAGGGCAGGTGAAGTCAGTGGGACAAATTTCAGTCAGATGCTAGCATGCCTGCCTCTGCTTCATATAATGTGAGAACACCTACAGCAATGTTATTTACCAGTACACACTGTACTGCAGGGTCCCCCAACTGGTAACCCCCCAATGTCACTTCTATCTAGTTGATGATCCCTGATGTACTGCAACCTTCCATTTTATCAGGTTTGAAGGTAAGACCCAGGTGCAGGTGTCAAAGTAACAAAAGTTTATTAAAATCAAACACGGGCAGGCCAAGGTACAGGACAGCGGGCAGGGTCAGGTGGAGACGATCATGAAGACAGGTGAGACACCTCAGGGTGACACCTTTTGAAGTATGATCTTTAAACTACCTCCAGAAGGTGTTTGTCTGAATGAGCTTTTCCCACGTTCTTAAATTATGAAAAGGGCAATGTTCCTACAGTAATACAAAACTTCCTTGCACTTACATGAGAGAAAATAAAGTGTCTGAACATCGCAGTGTTGGCAGACTTCTGTGCAGGCGTAAAAAAACAGTCACTGTGAATGGGAAACAATCATGGGAATGATGAAGTACATTTACACAGTTATGAGAAATCCCTGAAGGTCACCTTTTAAATTTATCACAAATACACTTTCTCACGCTTTTAGTTCCATGCACCTAGAAATAAAATGGTACTAAAATATAGGTATACAGACACTTTCTCTAAACAATGACGTGTGTTACTCAAAGGAATGTGCTGCATATTGATAAACCATTCATGTATGGAGAGCTGCGGTGTGTACACCCGTGGTCCTAAAAGCATCACAACAGTTTCACAACAGTTTCACAGCACCCTCTGGTGGTGATTCAGAATGGATCCAAAGTTTATTTTTATAATATAGTTTTATTTCACAGAACTGCACCCCCCCCACAATGCCCCTACCCCCAGAATGCCTTCAAACACATTTTAGACAAAAAATAAGTTAAATATAGAAAACAAAGATATAAAAAGTATACAACATAATGAGCGATTCATTTATATAGAAACTTACCAACAGCATGAAGACGCACAGAATGAGCAGTATGGCTGGTGGCATAGTCATGCTGGAGGGTCATGTCAGGATGAGCCTGCAGGAAGGGTACCGCGTGAGGGAGGAGGATGTCTTCCCTGTAACGTACAGTGTTGAGATGACCTGTAATGACAACAAGCTCAGTCCGATGATGCTGTGACACACTGCCGCAGACCATGATGGACCCTCCACCTCCAAATCAATCCCGCTCCAGAGTACAGGCCTCGATGTAACGCTCATTCCTTTCGACGATAAACGCGAATCCAACCATCACCCCTAGTGAGACAAAACCATGACTCGTCAGTGAAGAGCACTTTCTGCCAGTCCTGTCTGGTCCAGCGACGGTGGGTTTGTGCCCATAGTCGACGTTGTTGCCGGGGTTGTCTGGTGAGGACCTGCCTTACAACAGGCCTACAAGCCCTCAGTCCAGCCTCTCTCAGCCTATTGCGGACAGTCTGAGCACTGATGGAGGGATTGTGCGTTCCTGGTGTAACTCGGGCAGTTGTTGCCATTCCTGTACCTGTCCCGCAGGTGTGATGTTCGGATGTACCGATCCTGTGCAGGTGTTACACGTGGTCTGCCACTGCGAGAACGATCAGCGGTCCGTCCTGTCTCCCTGTAGCGCTGTCTTAGGCGTCTCACAGTACGGACATTGCAATTTATTGCCCTGACCACATCTGCAGTCCTCATGCCTCCTTGCATTATTCCTAAGGCACATTTACGCAGATGAGCAGGGACCCTGGGCATCTTTCTTTTGGTGTTTTTCAGTCAGTAGAAAAGCCTCTTTAGTGTCCTAAGTTTTCATAACTGTGACCTTTAATTGCCTACCGTCTGTAAGCTGTTAGTGTCTTAGGGGGAGTGATGAGCTCTACAGAAGTCTCAAAACTCAATCGCTGGTTAAACTGTTTTCTGCCCCACACAAAAGATAGAATTTGTAGATAACTGGCCCTCTTTCTGGGACTCACCCACAAACAGGACCAAGCCTGGCCTGTTGGGGAGTGACGGACTCCATCCTAGCTGGAGGGGTGCTCTCATCTTATCTACGAACATAGACAGGGCTCTAACTCCCCTAGCTCCACAATGAGATAGGGTGCAGGCCAGGCAGCAGGCTGTTAGCCAGCCTGCCAGCTTAGTGGAGTCTGCCACTTGCACAGTCAGTGTAGTCAGCTCAGCTATCCCCATTGAGACCGTGTCTGTGCCTCGACCTAGGTTGGGCAAAACTAAACATGGCGGTGTTTGCCTTAGCAATCACACTGTAATAAAGACCTCCTTTCCTGCCATTATTGAAAGAGATTGTGATACCTCACATCTCAATGTGGCTACTTAATGTTAGATCCCTCACTTCCAAGGCAGTTATAGTCAATGAACTAATCATAATCTTGATGTGATTGGCCTGACTGAAACATGGCTTAAGCCTGATTAATTTACTGGTTTAATGAGGCCTCACCTCCTGGTTACACTAGTGACCATATCCCCCGCGCATCCCACAAAGGCGGAGGTGTTGCTAACATTTACGATAGCAAATTTCTATTTACAAAAAAAAAAACGACGTTTTCGTCTTTTGAGCTTCAAGTCAAGAATTCTATGCAGCCTACTCAATCACTTTTTATAGCTACTGTTTACAGGCCTCCTGGGCCATATACAACGTTTCTCACTGAGTTCCCTGAATTCCTATCCGACCTTGTAGTCATGGCAGATAATATTCAAATTTTGGTGACTTTAATATTCACATGGAAAAGTCCACAGACAGAAGTGTCAGAAAAACTATTGGCCTATATCGAATCTTCCATTCCTCTACAGAATTTTAGAAAAAGCTGTTGCGCAGCAACTCACTGCCTTCCTGAAGACAATGTATACGAAACGCTTCAGTCTGGTTTTAGACCCCATCATAGCACTGAGACTGCACTTGTGAAGGTGGTAAATTACCTTTTAATGGCGTCAGACCGAGGCTCTGCAACTGTCCTCGTGCTCCTAGACCTTAGTGCTGCTTTTGATACCATCGATCACCACATTCTTTTGGAGGGATTGGAAACCCAAATTGGTCTACACGGACAAGTTCTGGCCTGGTTTAGATCTTATCTGTCGGAAAGATATCAGTTTGTCTCTGTGGATGGTTTGTCCTCTGACAAATCAACTGTTAACTTCGGTGTTCCTCAAGGCTCTGTTTTGGGACCACTATTGTTTTCACTATACATTTTACCACTTGGTGTTGTCATTCGGAAACATAATGTTAACTTTCACTGCTATGCGGATGACACACAGCTGTACATTTCGATGAAACATGGTGAAGCCCCAAAATTGTCCTCCCTGGAAGCCTGTGTTTCAGACATAAGGAAGTGGATGGCGGCAAATTTTATAATTTTAAACTGACAAAACAGAGATGCTTGTTCTAGGTACCAAGAAACAAATAGATCTTCTGTTGAATCTGACAATTAATCTTGATGGTTGTACAGTCGTCTCAAATAAAACTTTGAAGGACCTCTGCGTTACTCTGGACCCTGATCTCTCTTTTGTCGAACATATCAAGACTGTTTCAAGGACAGCTTTTTTCCATCTACGTAACATTGTAAAAATCTGTCCTTTCTGTCCAAAAATTATGCAGAAAAGGTCATCCATGCTTTTGTCACTTCTAGGTTAGACTACTGCAATGCTTTACTTTCCGGCTACCCGGATAAAGCACTAAATAAACTTCAGTTAGTGCTAAACACGGCTGCTAGAATCCTGACTAGAACCCCAAAATGTGATCATATTACTCCAGTGCTAGCCTCTCTACACTGGCTTCCTGTTAAGGCAAGGGCTGATTTCAAGGTTTTACTGCTAACCTACAAAGCATTACATGGGCTTGCTCCTACCTATCTTTACGATTTGGTTCTGCCATACATACCTACACGTATACTACGGTCACAAGACACAGGCCTCCTTACTGTCCCTAGAATTTCTAAGCAAACAGCTGGAGGCAGGGCTTTCTCATATAGAGCTCCATTTTTATGGAATGGTCTGCCTATCCATGTGAGACGCAGACTCGGTCTCAACCTTTAAGTCTTTACTGAAGACTCATCTCTTCAGTAGGTCCTATGATTGAGCGTAGTCTGGCCCAGGAGTGAAGGTGAACGGAAAGGCACTGGAGCAACGAAGCGCCCTTGCTGTCTCTGCCTGGTCGGTTCCCCTCTCTCCACTGGGATTCTCTGCCTCTAGCCCCTGTAAGAGGGTTAGAGTCACTGGCTTACTGGTGCTCTTCCATGCCGGGGGGGTTAGTCGGTTGAGTCACTGACGTGATCTTCCTGTCCGGGTTGCCCCCTGTTTGGGGTTTTAGGCTGGGTTTCTGCACAGCACTCTGTGACATCAGCTGATGTAAGAAGGGCTTTATAAATACATTTTATTTCGATTTAACGACCGTTCCACAGGTGCATGTTCATTAATTGTTTATGGTTCATTGAACTAGCATGGGAAACAGTGTTTACACCCTTTACAATGAAGAACTGTGAAGTTATTTAGATTTTTACAAATTACCTTTGAAAGACAGGGTCCTGAAAAAGGGATGTTTTATTTTTTTTGTTGAGTTTATATATATTTTTTTGTGCATGTGGTTCCTTTTACGCACCACACCACAGCGACGACGGCTGTTGTATAAGTTTAGAGGGAGGCTTTATGGAAACAATGTGAACAGAGTCAGTGCATCCATCTCTCCTGGAGCTTGTGTTTCTGCTCAGAGAGGTATTCAACACACATCAATCCGTAAGTGGAAATGTGGTAGGCTATAACTATTGTCTCTTCTTGCCAAATGTGAACTGACAGTCAGGAAGCATCTAAAAGCATCTCATATTTATGCTCTTATGGGCCCAGACTCATGCACCGACGTGCCAAAGGTTCCAGAAATGTTGCGGTTAACGGTCATTCCAAATTAATCAAGAGGTCAGGGCTGTCAGTATGTTGTTTAAGAACTCATTATGCCTTATGAGTCAAATATAGGGTAAATGCACTTTTTATATGACAGGTTGACTGTGACTTGAATGTTTGGTTATGTTTATAGTACATTGTCCCTTTAAATGGTTATAGCATTTCTATAAAAGGTTTAATAAGAAAAAAAAATGTATTGGCACACACCACTCTCTCTCTTCATCTCCCCCAATGGACTGCTGTTTTCCCCTCTCCCCATCAAGCCCTTCACATCTTTGTGAAGAATGGTGTTTCTTTCATTGACTTTCCATCATCCCTTAGAGGTTTTCAGTCTGGGAGTTAATACGCTTGAAATTGGTCAATTCGTTGTTGAGTATTCTGTGGGGAGTGTCGAGGCGTGATACTGTCTCACAAAGACGCAGCCAGTTGGAACCAAAAATCGCAAATTTGGACTCATCAGACCAAAGGACAGATTTCCACCGGTCTAATGTCCATTGTTTGTGTTTCTTGAACCAAACAATTCTCTTCTTATTATTGGTGTCCTTTAGTAGTGGTTTCTTTGCAGCAATTTGACCATGATGGCCTGATTCACGCAGTCTCTTCTGAACAGTTGATATTGAGATGTGTCTGTTACTTGAACTCTGTGAAGCATTTATTTGGACTGCAATCTGAAGCTAGTAACTAATGAACTTATCCTCTGCAGTAGAGGTAACTCTGGGTCGTCCAATCCTGTGGCGGTCCTCATCATTGCGCCTTATGTTTTTTGCGACTGCACTTGAAGAACCTTTTCAAAGTTCTTGAAATGTTCCGGATTGACTGACCTTCATGTCTTAAAGTAATGATGGACTGTCATTTCTCTTTGCTTATTTGAGCTGTGCTTGCCATAATATGGACTTAGCCCTATTTGGTAAAATACCATCTTCTGTATACCACCCCTACCTTTCCACAACACAACTTATTGGCTCAGACACATTAAGAAGGAAAGAACTTCCACAAATTAACAAGGCACACATGTTAATTGAAATGCATTCCAGGTGACTACCTAATGGAGCTGGTTGAGAGAATACCAAGAGTGTGCAAATCTGTCAACAAGGCAAAGGGTGGCTACTTTGAAGAATCTCAAATATAAAACATATTTTGATTTGTTTAAAAAAAAATTGGTTACTACAAGATTCCATATGTGTTATTTCATAGTTGTGATGGCTTCACTATTATTCTACAATGTATAAAATATGAAAAGTAAAGAAAAACCCTGGAATTAGTAGGTGTCAACTTTTTACTGGTACTGTAAAAAAATGTATCAGGATGTGGGGACATAACTAAAAAACATAACTATATGCAGAAAAGTACCTCATACGTACAGTAAAATATTTGATGTTACGGGGATATTTTGCCTCCACTGGTCCTGGGGCATCAACTGCATCATGAACTTGACCAAGTACCAGGACATTTTAGACAATCTGGTTGCCTCTGCCAGGAGGCTGACAGTTGGCCTGAAGTGGACCTTCAAGCAAGACCATAACCCCCAAGCACTAATAAAAATCCATAAAGAAATGGTTAATTGAACACAAAATCCCCACCCAAAATCTCAATCTCTGGACTTCAACCCCATTGAAAACCTGTGGTTTGAATTGTAGTGGGCAGTCAAATCAAATCAAACTTTATTTGTCTATTGCGTCGAATACAACACATGTTGTACACAATACACTGTGAAATGCTTACAAGCCCTTAACCAACAGTGCAGTTCATGAAGAAGAAAATGTTTACCAAGTAGACAAAAATAAAAAGTAATAATAAAAAGTAACACAAGAATAACAATAACGAGGCTATATACAGGGGGCACCGGTACCGAGTCAGTGTGCGGGGGTACAGGCTAGTTGAGGTAATCTGTACATGTAGGTGGGGGCCAAGTGACTATGCATAGGTATCAAACAAACAGAGTGTACAAAAGGGGGTCAATGTAAATTGTCTGGTGGCAATTTTAGGAATTGTTCAGCAGTCTTATGGCTTGGGGGTAGAATCTGTTGAGGAGCCTTTTGGTCCTATACTTGGCGCTCCAATACCGCTTGCAGTGCGGTAGCAGAGAACTGGAGACTGACAATTTTATGGGCTTTCCTCTGACACCGGTCCTGGATGGCAGGAAGCTTGGCCCCAGTGATGTACTGGGCCGTTCGCACTACCCTCTGTAGCGCCTTACTGTCAGATGCCATACCAGGCGGTGATGCAACCGGTCAGGATGCTCTCGATGGTGCAGCTGTAGAACCTTTTAAGGATCTGGGGACCCATGACAAATCTTTCCAGTCTCTTGAGGGGGAAAAGGTTTTGTTGTGCCCTCTTCACAACTGTCTTGGTGTGCTTGGACCATGATAGTTCATTGGTGATGTGGACACTAAGGAACTTGAAACTCTCGACCCGCTCCACTACAGCCCCGTCAATGTTAATGGGGGCCTGTTCAGTCAATAAGAGCAGACGAAGGATATCAAGGATCTGGAAAGATTCTGTATGGAGGAAAGGTCTAACATACTTCCCAACGTGTTCTTCAATCTTATAAAACATTTTACCAAAAGTCTCGGTGTCGTTGTAACCTCACAAGGGGAGGGTGATAGAGTATTGAAAATGGGTGTGCCAATAATTTTGACCTCTATCTTTTTAGATTTTTGCTATTGCTTGTTAAACTAAATGTATTTCTCTGAGCAATTGTATTAGTATAAAATAATTTCCCAATTTTTTTATTTAGCTCAGTTTATTTTATTCATTTATACAGATTTTTTGCTTACGTTTCTGAAGATGGATTCATTTTTGGTCAACGGTCTACACAAAATACTCTAATGTAGAAGAAAAATTATGACATATATAAACATGTATTAGATAAGTATTCATCACCGGTGACAATACATGTTAGAAACATATTTGGCAGCGATTACAGCTATGAGTCTTTTGGGGTAAGTCTGTAAGAGCTTTGCACAGCTGGATTGTACAATATTTGCCCATTATTCTTTAGAAAATTCTTCAAGTGCAGTCAAGTTGGTTGTTGATCATTGCTAGAAAGCCATTTCCAAGTCTTGCCATAGATTTCCAAGCTGATTGAAGTCAAACCTGAAACTAGGCCACTCAGGAACATTCAAAGTTGTCCTGACTCTTTGGTCATTCAAAATCCCATGGCACTTATTGTAAGATTAGGGGTGTTTACCACTGTGTCATGGCTAAATTCCCAACCTGGCCACATTCCATCATTGCCACCTAATCATCCCCCTCATTCCTAACTGGCATATATCACTACTTACCTCTCCACTTGATGGCTGATGGTGTGCATTCTGGCACAAAATTGGTCGCTGTGCATCACTGAGATGGGTGCTATACATTGATGGTGGATGAGGTGAACTTCCCCCACTTATGTGAAGCGCTTTAAGTACCCTAGTTTATAGAAAAGCGCTATATAAATCCAAAATTATTAATTATTATTATTTCTATACGGTCACATATTTCTCTCTACTATAAGTGTGAATACTTGGAAACAGATTTCCTAAATTAAAATCACTTGGAGCTGATTTCCTGGTGTTTTTACAGTCTTCTATGTACAACAACGAAAATTCCCAAAATGTTAGTTATTTAAATAAAAAACTTGGGGGGAGGGCAAAGTTTCAAAAAGAAATTTGGCCCGCGGGCCGCCAGTTGGGGAACCCTGCTGTAGAGGTTTCCTTCTTGTCACTTTGTAGTTACCCCACAATACGAAGGTAAATGACAATGTTGTTGATCCATTCTCAGTTTTCTCATATCACAACCATGTTTTAAAACCACCATTGGCCTCATGGTGAAATCCCTGAGCAGTTTCCTTCCTCTCCGGCAACTGAGTTAGGAAGCACACCTGTATCTTTGTAGTGACTGGGTGTATTTATTGATACACCATCTAAAGCCTAATTAATAACTTCACCATGCTCAAATAGATATTCACTGTCTGCTCTTTTTTTAAATTGTTGTATTATTCATACTAATCGGTGCCCTTCTTTGCGAGGCATTGAAAAACCTCCCTGCTCTTTGTGGTTGAATCTGTGCTTCAAATTAATTCATGCTTATAACACTTATCTGAGAGAGCGAGAGAGGGAGCGATATAGAGAGGTTAACCCAGTCCCTGGGGTCGCGGGTGTACAACAGTGCGTCGGCCAGGCGGGCGGGCCCCTGGGAATGGACGCTACATCCCACTAACAGGACAGGAAGAGTAAGTACATTGTTTTGGAGGCAGGAAGTGCAGATGGCAGTGGAGATGGAATAATGGCCCCAAGACTTTAAAAAGGAAACACTTTCATTGTAAGACATTAGGGGGGAGTCACATCCTGCCTAAGACCAAGGTGGCATATATCTAAACTACACTATATGCATTCAGTCCGTATTGTATAGGTCTATCAATCTCTCTCGCTCTCTCTTTTGCTCACTCTCCCTCTTACCCTCCTCCCCCCTTCTCTCTACAGTTTGCCTTTTTTTGTTACCGTTCCAGACGTTTTTTTCTCTTTTCCTCCATTTCTCCTTCCCTCAGTTATTGTTGTTTTGGATAAGGAGGCCTGTAAATCAGTCAGCGCCTGGCATTGCATTGATTAGGAACAAGCTATGGACAAAACAAATACCTTTAAAAAAACATTGCAAATCTACCATCACAAGACCAATACTGCCAGTCGTTTTAGCTCGACTGGTGGCCTGGGGGTGGGTGGGGGGGAGGGGAAGGGAAGGGCACTTACAACATACACAGGGTACACCTTATATAACTTACTAACCCTGTTAATATCACATTAGCCTCCTATAATAAGGGGAGAGCAAAGAGTGTAACAGTGTTATGCATGAAGATCTTTAACACAGACAGGTAGTGGATCCATTGCACAGACGTGAAAAAAAAATAAAGACCAACACACGCGCGTGCGTGCACATGCGGCTTTGAGGGCTCTAAATTAGTGTTATTACGGGGGTTGTTCTTGTTATTACAGGGCTATAGATGACATATTAGTGATAGGAGTTTAAAGGTAGTCTTACAGGATATATGAAGGAAGGAAGATTTAGTGAAATCTTAGATAACAGAAATTACTTATATGACATGTTTAGTCAACTATTTTCTGCCTTATAAGAAGCTGGAGCTTTTGGCAGGAGAGCGTACAGTATAGTGGAGATTAGGTAAGAGGGAGTGTAAGTGTGTGCGTTCGAGAGGTTTTCATCTGCACGTCTCTAGGAAAACACTAGTGCTTTAGGTCAAATGATTTAACTAGGCAAGCCAGTTAAGAACAAATTCTTATTTACAATGACAGCCTACACCAGCCAAACCTGGACGACGCTGGGCCAATTGTGCGCTGCCCTATGGGACTTCCAATTACAGCCGGTTGTGATACAGCCTGAATGGCAAAGAAGAGGAGGGCTAATCAGATCCAGTGCTGCCTTTGGCTTCCCAGTCCCACAGAAGCTCTTCATCCTCTCCTGAGAACAAACAGTACCTATCATATCACATATAGTACACAGATTATATAGAGATGACCTCAAACACATTCTCATCAACAACAACCTATTCATCCTCTACCAAGGACATGCATATCATCTGATTTTTGAGAGCTGATAGAAAACTAATTACCAACAACCTGTACAACCTATTACAAGAGTAGAAAGGAGAGATGCCCACGTAATCTGATCAGACCAGTGACAGACCAGACTGATTGCTTCCTGTGTGGGTGTCAATCACAATCAAATGAGGCTGCCAATGAGGCATCTTCATACAGGTTTCCTCTTACCTGTTCACTAATGGACTTCAACTCAGGTCCTGGAAGGATATGATGGGGTCACCTTGGGGTCATGATACGGGCTGCACCAAATGATTGATGTATTATAATAATTTGATTATGCTTATGTTGTATTAATAGAAGGGGAAGGGCTATAAGACCTCTCCCCCACTACATGTATAGGGTCCTGGACCACAGATTAGCAAAATATATGCATTATAAGGTTATATTGTTCCACAGTTATATTCTAGTGTCTGCCTCTTATAAGAAACGGTCTGAGAGATGTGTGAGTTATTGCAGTCAAAACAGGTTGTCTGTGAGAAAGCGCCTCAAAGCTAAAAGAGATTCATAGACACAGAACCCTGCAGGGAAGTGAAAGAGATGAGACAAGTCAGACATACCACTGTAAGCCACACAGGAGTGGAAAATTACTGCTGAACCCTTAGAAAATACTGGAATATTGTTCTCTCCTGCAAGTTTATATAACTGTATACGTATGCATGGGCTTGGTCTCATGAGTAGAAGGTGTTGACGTAGGCAGTTACATCACTAGGGGTTGACTGCAAGCATATTGCAGAACTTACACTGAAACATGCGTTCTGTGTTTCCGTTGTCAACTTCTGTCTGCAATTGCATTAATAAAGGTTTGATTGATTTACTTAAAGATATTGTCTGATTGCACCAATAAGCCAATTTTATCAGTTAAGAACAAGTTCTTATTTTCAATGACAGCCTAGGAACAGTGGGTTAACTGCCTTGTTCAGGGGCAGAACAACATATTTTTACCTTGTCAGCTCAGGGATTTGACCTTGCAACCTTCCGGTTACAAGTCCAACACTCTAACCACTAGGCTACCTGCCACCCCAACACTCTAACCACTAGGCTACAAATGATTGACAAGGAACCTACCCCAACAGATACAATCCATCTCTAAACAATGTCATAAGAATTAACTCATGTAACCTGCCGCCAACACCCCAAAGGGGTCACATACAGTTGAAGTCGGAAGTTTACATACACCTTAGCCAAATACATTAAACTCAGTTTTTCACAATTCCTGACATTTAATCCTAGTAAAGATTCCCTGTCTTAGGTCAGTTAGGATCACCAGTTTATTTTAAGAATGTGAAATGTCAGAATAATAGTAGAGTAACTTATTTCAGCTTTTATTTCTTTCATCACATTCCCACTTGGTCAGAAGTGTACATATACTCAATTAGTATTTGGTAGCATTGCCTTTAAATTGGGTTAAACATTTCGGGTAGCCTTCCACAAGCTTCCCACAACAAGTTGGGTGAATATTGGCCCATTCCTCCTGACAGAGCTGGTGTAACTGAGTCAGGTTTGTAGGCCTCCTTGCTCGCACACGCTTTTTCAGTTCTGCCCACACATTTTCTATAAGATTGAGGTCAGGGCTTTGTGATGGCCACTCCAATACCTTTACTTTGTTGTCCTTAAGCCATTTTGCCACAACTTTGGAACTATGCTTGGGGTCATTGTCCATTTGGAAGACACATTTGCGGCCAAGCTTTAACTTCCTGACTGATGTCTTGAGATGTTGCTTCAATATATCCACATAATTTCCTTTCTCATGATGCCATCTATTTTGTGAAGTGCACCAGTCCCTCCTGTAGCAAAGCACCCCCACAACATGATGCTGCCACCCCCGTGCTTCACGGTTGGGATGGTGTTCTTCGGCTTGCAAGCCTCCCCTTTTTCCTACAAACATAACGATGGTCATTATGGCCAAACAGTTCAATTTTTGTTTCATCAGACCAGAGGACATTTCTCCAAAATGTTTGGAAATTGCTCCCAGGATGAACCAGACTTGTGGAGGTCTACAATTTGTGTTCTGAGGTCTTGGCTGATTTCTTTTGATTTTCCCATGATGTCAAGCAAAGAGGCACTGAGTTTGAAGGTAGGCCTTGAAATACATCCACAGGTACACCTCAAATGGACTCAAATGATGTCAATTAGCCTGTCAGAAGCTTCTAAAGCCATGACATCATTTTCTGGAATTCTCTGTTTAAAGGCACATTCAACTTAGTGTATGTTAACTTCTGACCAACTGGAATTGTGATACAGTGAATTATAAATGAAATAATCCATCTGGAAACAATGGTTGGAAAAATTACTTGTGTCATGCACAAAGTAGATGTCCTAACCGACTTGCCAAAACTATAGTTTGTTAACAAGAAATTTGTGGAATGGTTGAAAAACGAGGTTCAATGACTCCAACCTAAGTGTATGTAAACTTTGGATTTCGACAAGGTCAACTATTGGTATGCAACTGCTAACTGGCTACAGGATTCGATAGGATGCGCATTGCTCATAACAGAACCTACTTGGAGTAAACAGTGCAAAATCTCTAGAGTAAGAAGAGAAACTATCACCCAGTAGTCTTGTCTCCCAGGGCAGGTGAAGTCAGTGGGATAAATTTCAGTCAGATGCTAGCATGCCTGCCTCTGCTTCATATAATGTGAGAACACCTACAGCAATGTTATTTACCAGCACACACTGTACTGCAGGGTCCCCCAACTGGTAACCCCCCAATGTCACTTCTATCTAGTTGATGATCCCTGGTGTACTTAAATGTAGAGGCGAGAATGCCTTCAAAATACATTTTAGACAGAAAATACATTAAGTTACATATAGAAAACTAAATAAAAAAAGTACCCAAAATAATGGGAGATTCAGTTATATCAGACCTTATTAACTGCATGAAGCCAAAAGAGACAAACCTGCTCAGCTCTTGTATGCAAATAATTGGTCACTGACTATGTTAGTAATGCCCCAATAAGTAGGCTAGGCTGTTGGTAGGAAATAGCAATACCTTCAACTTTTGTCCTATTATGAATGGAAAAGAGATAACCCTATCTGAGTAGAGACACCAAGGCCATTGCCTTAGAATACCTTGTGAATCCTCCCCCGACACGAGAGACCCGCTATGGCGTAGAGTAGGCCAGAAGGATAAACTGAAAAACCTAAACTACATCAAAGAAAACGATGGCAGAGCCGCAAAAGTACTTCTGTGCAAGAGTGTTTATTTACATAGTGATTCTAGAAGAAAACCAGTACTGCTACCAAAATTATACATTATGGGACAGCTTAAAGAAAAAATATAATAATAAAATAGTACAAATAACAATAAACAATGCTGCTCTATCAACAGCTCAATCAAAATGCCCCCCTTGAACTAATGGAGAGGCTCCTTTTGTAGGGGAAGCCCCTCCCATCAGAACACTTTAAACACTAATTAATTAAGCAATTACCAACATCCAAGCCTACATTTTTCACTCAGATAAACATATCATGTATTATATCTTTGCAGCTTTGCAATTCCTTTATCATGATACAATATAACATATTTACAAAACTCCATCACGCTGACATGGTGTCTTCCAATACGCCCATTCCTATGAAAGAGCCATTCGGGGCAGGCACTACAAAGCCAGACCGATGGCCGTAGCTCTGGTCCTTATCCCAGCATACCCGAAAGCTACAGAGACGGGGAGAGAGGAACAGTAACAAACAGTGCGCTCATCCATGACATTGATAAGTACAATAAACGTTGCTTAAATTAAACATGAACGCTTGTCTGTATATGTTTTATACCATAACAGATTGTTACTGAGGGGAGGTTAGAATAAAGTGGGTAATGTATGTACTAAGATAGCGAAGTTAACTTGTGTGTCGACCCACATTGCTGATGTAGCTAATAACGGAGCAGGGAGGGGGCGATCTGTGTATGTGTATGGGGGGTGATTCATGCCAGAATTAAGCCTCGTGAAGCTACTGATACTGCTCACCAAGTCACCTAACGTCTTCCTAGCACCATAGAATAACGCCATGAATTAACGTGGACTGTCAATGGAGACAAGTTTGTTTCTAAGGCATCAAACTTCCGACGCATTCATGTCACATGACACGTACATGTAGACATAGTGTTCATGTCGCTTAACTTGTCACTGACATGTCACGTGTCCGTTTGCATGTAAGTTTATTATGAATGATCTTACCATGAACGCCTTAACGTCTACATGTGTTACGCATTACGTGTTCGTTTAAGTGTCTGTTTAGTTAATCAATTTCAATTGTCGATTTAGGTAAAACAGGCCTATCACCTCAATGCAAAAAATATTTGGCTATTTGATATTTCAGCCACCATTACTGTGTAGATTTGCCTATTTCTCGCATCAATACAAATATAAGGGCTTCTTGGTAGCCTAGTGGTTAGAGCGTTGGGCCAGTCACCAATAGATTGTTAGATCAAATCCCAAAGCTGACAAACTTTTTTGTCGTTTTGCCCGAGCAAGGCAGTTAACCCACTGTTCCCCGGGCGACGAATACGTGGATTTTGATTAAGGCAGCCCCCCGCACCTCTCTGTTTCAGAGGGGTTGGGTTAAATGCGGAAGACCCATTGAAGTTGAATGCATTCAGTTGTACAACTGACTAGGTACTGACTGACTTCCTTTTCTTTGTTAGAGGTAGCCTAAGTCTCTAGTGGCGCATTCAAAACAACTCGGAAGTCGGCAATCTCTGACTCCCAACTTCAGTGCGTTCTAGACAACTGGGAACAGGGGGGAAAAAAACTAGCTCAGACTGGTTGTTTTGTTTTGAACACATTCAACTCTGAATCTCTGGCATCTTTCTCTGACCTGAAAATCACTGATGTCATGATTTTACCTCGTTTCCCTCCCACTTTACCAGATTAACAGACAATCACTGTCTGTTAATCTGTGGAGATGTTTTATGGTTAAAAGCAGAGTTCGAATTGAGGGGGTATGTGAGGATATAGGTCTTGTTATAGAGACGTGCAAAAAACATATGCTACCACTTGTTTGCTTAGCCATAGGAAAAGCAACGGTACAGATTTTATAAAGCGATCTAGGCTATAACATTGATAAACGCCACAATTATTTCCGCAGTCTACTAGCCTATCGACGGTCTTGCGCAGCCTAAACATCAAAGGAAATTGTGGTTGATTTATTAAATGCTCTGCAATGTAGAGCTATGCCTAATGCAACATACTAAAAAGTTAGAATCGGTATGGATCTATGCATTGACCAAACAGCTTAACAGATAAAAACATGTATTATTCAGGAGTATTCCATTGAATCAGGCTATTTATTTCAGTGCAGTTGCGTTCTTACGCATATCCTTAGACTAAACGTGAACGAAAACACCCCAGCCTGTTTTGATCACAAATCATGATGAAGCCTGAACATTTAAGATGTTTGTCATCGATTTTAGCCCACAATTTCCTACAGATTTGATACACATGAAGACCTATATTTAATCTGGAATTGACAAACAAAAGCCTGACTAGGATCCAGACTTTCCCCCACGTCATATTTATTACCAATTAGGTTAAATGTATTTCTATTAATTTGCATAGGCTAACCATTGCGATTAATGTAATTTTTATGAATTTTTATGAATAAACATAATATAATTTCAATGGCCCCCACACACACATTGTTACTTAACTTACAGATCACAAAGTGAGCTCATTTCCACTCCATTCATATGCAAATACATTTGATTTATAGACTGGCTTGTCAGGCTGGCTTGTCAGGCTGGCATTTTCATTTTAAACAGGCATTCCCTTATCTACACTGAAATAATTTGTCCTCAATTATGATTTAAAAAATCATAGCTCATTAGTACACCCTTGTGGTTGAATATATATCTATTGTATGTCTTATGAAACAATTAATGTTGCACTAACAAATACCATCAAGTGATACATTACAATTTACAATAATGAACACCTTATGAAACAGCTGTGAAAATCAATCTAGCAATATTTTTGATTTAAATACATAACCATTGATCATTTTATGGTACATGTGTGTCAACTTACTTTCAGATTTGTTTGTACACTCACATGGCAATCATAGACTGAAATACAGAATTCTGGTGTGTGGAATAGAGAGGAGGTGGGTATTGTGTGGATGTCTGCCTGTCACTTGTTTTTCAACAGGTAGTGGACTCCAGGCGCTGCTGCCCTCTTTGTTCTGAGTGTTTGCAGTGCTAGTGTTTTTAGTTCATCTGTGCAGCTCACATTATGTGCCCAGTATGATAGTTGTCTTGCTCTTTCTTAGCAGTTAATGACAACTTGACAATAACAGTAGCTGATGCAAGGAAAAGTTGGAGAGTGGTTGGTAATGGAGGACATCAGGTGGATCCATGTCTGGGTGTTCTGTAGAATCCCTAGGTCCCGGAGAACAGGAGCAGAGTAAAGGGAACCGGGTAGGAGACAGACGTAAACAAGCAAACCGGTTCAATGATCAGGTATGTAAAAATACAGTTATTGAATGATTTAAGTTAAATGCTTGATTAGATATGCAATAATGTTAATGGCAGACAGAAAATAAAGGATACCTGTCTAATTTTTGATGTCAGTGGGGTTGGTAAGGGATGGTCCCTGGAAAAGATAGAGAGATGAGTTGTGAGAGAAACTCCAGGTTGGTGTCATGACCACTGGAGTCATACACCTTAACAGTACCTACCTGGAAGTGGCGGTTACTTAAAATTTCTTAGGGCTAGGCCCCTTTTTTCTAAATTTCCGCCTGAATGACGTGCCCAAAGTAAACTGCTAGTTACTCAGGCCCTAAAGCCAGGATATGCATATAATTGGTACCATTGGAAAGAAAACACTTTGAAGTTTGTGGAAATAAAAAAATTATGTAGGAGAATATAACACAATATACAGTGAGGGAAAAAAGTATTTGATCCCCTGCTGATTTTATACGTTTGCTCACTGACAAAGAAATGATCAGTCTATAATTTTAATGGTAAGTTTATTTGGACAGTGAGAGACAGAATAACAACAAAAAAATCCAGAAATATGCATGTGAAAAATGTTATAAATGGAATAGCATTTTAATGAGGGAAATAAGTATTTGACCCCCTCTCAATCAGAAAGATTTCTGGCTCCCAGGTGTCTTTTATACAGGTAACACGCTGAGATTAGGAGCACACTCTTAAAGGGAGTGCTCCTAATCTCAGTTTATTACCTGCATAAAAGACACCTGTCCACAGAAGCAATCAATCAATCAGATTCCAAACTCTCCACCATGGCCAAGACCAAAGAGCTCTCCAAGGATGTCAGGGACAAGATTGTAGACCTACACAAGGCTGGAATGGGCTACAAGACCATCGCCAAGCAGCTTGGTGAGAAGGTGACAACAGTTGGTGCGATTATTCGCAAATGGAAGAAACACAAAAGAACTGTCTCCCTTGGCCTGGGGCTCCATGCAAGATCTCACCTCGTGGAGTTGCAATGATCATGAGAACGGTGAGGAATCAGCCCAGAACTGCACGGGAGGTTCTTGTCAATAATCTCAAGGTAGCTGGGACCATAGTCACCAAGAAAACAATTGGTAACACACTACGCCGTGAAGGACTGAAATCCTGCAGCGCCCGCAAGGTCCCCCTGCTCAAGAAAGCACATATACATGCCTGTCTGAAGTTTGCCAATGAGCATCTGAATTATTCAGAGGACATCTGGGTCAAAGTGTTTTGGTCAGATGAGACCAAAATGGAGCTCTTTGGCATCAACTCAACTTGCCATGTTTGGAGGAGGAGGAATGCTGCCTATGACCCCAAGAACACCATCCCCACCGTCAAACATGGAGGTGGAAACATTATGCTTTGGGGGTGTTTTTCTGCTAATGGGACAGGACAACTTCACCGCATCAAAGGGACGATGGACGGGGCCATGTAGCGTCAAATCTTGGGTGAGAACCTCCTTGCCTCAGCCAGGGCATTGAAAATGGGTCGTGGATGGGTATTCCAGCATGACAATGACCCAAAACACACGGCCAAGGCAACAAAGGAGTGGCTCAAGAAGAAGCACATTAAGGTCCTGGAGTGGCCTAGCCAGTCTCCAGACCTTAATCCCATAGAAAATATGTGGAGGGAGCTGAAGGTTCGAGTTGCCAAATGTCAGCCTCGAAACCTTAAGGACTTGGAGAAAATCTGCAAAGAGGAGTGGGACAAAATCCCTCCTGAGATGTGTGCAAACCTGGTGGCCAACTACAAGAAACATCTGACCTCTGTGATTGCCAACAAGGGTTTTGCCACCAAGTACTAAGTCATGTTTTGCAGAGGGGTCAAATACTTATTTCCCTCATTAAAATGCAAATAAATTCATAACATTTTTCACATGCGTTTTTCTGGATTTTTTGTTGTTGTTGAGAGACCATCCTGTTAGAATGGCAAGTATAAGGTCATATTGAAAATGAGCTCCCTGGATGCAATTCCTATGGCTTCCACAGGGTGTCAGCAGTCTGTGTTCAAGGTTTCAGGCTTGTAACTTCAAAAGTGAATAAGAAATATCAGTTTTAGTACAGGGCACAGTCTTGGAAATTCATGTTTGCGCACGCCATGAAGACAGGACGCACCTGCTAAAATCGTTTTCCTATTGAACATACTTCTTTCCATAAGAAATATTATAGTTTTATTACATTTTAGGGTATCTGAGGAGTAAATAGAAAAATATTTTGACTTGTTGAAACAAAGTTTAAGGGTAGATTTTCGGATTCCTTTCTCTGCATGTTGAACATGTGGATTACTCAAATCGATGGCGCCAACTAAACTGACTTTTTGGGATATAAAGAAGTATTTTATCTAACAAAACGACACTACATGTTATAGCTGGGACCCTTTGGATGACACATTTCAGATGATTTTTTTAAAAGTAAGTGAATATTTAATTGCTATTTGTGAATTTATGAAACCTATGCCGGAGGAAAAATATGTTGATGTGGGGCGCCGTCCTCAAATAATCGCATGGCCTGTTTTCGCTGTAATAGCTACTGTAAATCGGACAGTGCAGTTAGATTAACAAGAATTTAAGCTTTCAACCGATATGACACTTATATGTACCTAAATGTTTAATATCCATAATTTTTATGATTATTTATTTGAATTGCGCGCCCTCCAGTTTCACCGGAAGCTAGCGGGACGCCTATCCCAAAAAGGTTAACGTGACCCAGTGGTTAGCCTTGAGATTGACTATTTGGAGAAACCCCTGGGCCAGTGTTGGTACTGCAGACAGCATGGTGATGCCGCCAACCACGAGGCAGCAAATGCAACTAGTTATGAGATTTTTATATTCACCTTAACAGAGGTTGACCCCACCTAGGAGCAATAGAGCACCAAGCTTTCCCGGGTCTCGCCTTCTTTTCGTCCTTCTTCCAAGCCAAGTCATTCGCCCAGATGTCGAAGCACTTGGTTCCCTTGATTCTTCTCAGGTGTCTCCCCTTCTTCTCATGCACCCTCTCCATTTTCAGTCTCACCTTGATAGAAATAGAAATAAATGCAATCATATTTCATAGTATTACAAATACATCTCTTATATCTCTTGGAAGGCCAGAAAATAAATAAACAGGGGACAAAAATTAAAAAATACCTCCACATCCTTCTCAGTCTGTGCCAGAAGGCGGTCTTTGAAGGCGAACTGATCTGGTTCGACAACTTCCACCACATCAGGTGGAGTATCAGTGACCTCAAAGTACATTATACAAAAACAGCAAAAGAAAAACACTAAGTCAAAAAAAAAATGTATACTATAGTATATGCAATAATGTTATATACAATTGCATTGTTTACGTCAGTTAACTGCTGCAGCTCCCCTCCATATAGCAGGAGATAGAGTGAATACTCTGGAGGCTTGGACACTGCTGTGTAGTGTGCAAAGATAATTACCTTCAGATTGTCCTTCCACCATTCCTGGTACCTGTCAAGGGACTTGCCCATGGCAGTCCTGTTGGTCTGTTCATCCCTTAGATCAGCTGAACTTGGTTTGTTGACCGTCCCTCGTTTCCGGTTGTCCACTGTAGGTGGGAGGTCATTTGGTGTTAATGCTCCTAAATTATGGAATTCACTACCTCTTACACTACGCAATACCTCATCCGTGAGTGCATTCAAGATCCAGTTGAAAACATATCTGTTTGACATGCATTTTGGGTAGTGTGTATCCTATGTGACTGCGATGTATGTGTGTGTGTTCTGAATGTATTGTAATGTGCAATGTAAAGTGACCTTGAGCTATGGAAAGGCGCTATATAAATAAAACTTCTTCTTCTTCTTCAAATACATCTACACATTCACATTAAATATAACTCACTGTACTATCCGTGTCAATTTCGTAAAAACGTTAAATTACTGGACGCCTATGCGAAACAATGCTACAACCATTACATTAAGCTGACATTGACTAAAACCAACTAGGCTAGAGCTAACTACTATTAGGCTGGACAATAGAACGAGTCAAAATTCACCCAAGGCTGAAAAACAGCATTAGAACGTTGGCTAAGCTGGAACACTAGCGCGAACCCATAGCAAATGAATGGAATCGAACGTTCGCAGAGCCTGTTTTGACTGCAGTGATGCTTAGAATTCCATTTTGCCTAAATTGCACAAACTTTTTATTTTATAACTTTTTATTTTACCGCTACAATCTGTTTGACGAAACTGGAAAAAAACAACTTGTGTAGAAAGTAAACATCCGCACCTCGATGGTGTCACCTGTGCTTATGTCTGCGTAATGAGAAAGAATGAAAACTTCTGACTACTAGTGATTGATGACAAATGAGCTCACTGCCCAGATTGACATAATTACAAAGAGGAGATTATCCAGATTAAAATGGTGCCCGACTTGACATTTATTTAATATACACATTGTGAGATATTTGGCGAAATAGACCGGCATGCCTCTCCATAGGAAAACAATGAGGGGAGCTCAGCATTCCAAGGGCAAAAAGTATTTTGGGGATAGCATTTGATGACAACCGAGCTCGCTGCCCAGACTTACATAATGGGAAAGAGGAGTAGGAGATTCTCATGATTAAAATGACGTCAGACTTGAAAAAAATCAAAATATACACATTGTGAGATATTTAGCGAAATAGACAGACATGCCTGAATTTCCCCTATAGGAATCAATGGGACAACCTCAGAGTTCCATGAGTAATTTTTTGTTTACATTTTAACTATAAACAACATGAGCAGGTCTCATTGCTAACAATAGCAAAGCAGGCATTGTGACGTAGAACAATAAACTGGGATTAGAACTTTCGGAAGGCGAGTTGTTTCCACGGTGCTCAATATAACTAATAGGAGCTGGCAGAGTGAAAAATGCCCTAAAATAAGGTCTGTTTTTTGTGATTACTTCAAAACGACGGCAAGCAGCTGGGAAATATGGTAATATTATGAAACTGGGCTCCACAGCGGATGCAATCAACTAGTTTTTATCCGAAAAAAGCGTTGTTAAAAATGTCATGTGTCCAGCCTACTACTATAGCGCTTAGCCAAGCTAAATTTGGTTAGCATCGAGCTAGCGAACTGTTAAACGCTATTCTCATACAAATATAAACACTTAACACATTTTATCGTGACATCACATATTTACATATATTACCTAATGTAAACTGAGCCTTTGTTCGTAGACAATAAAACTAATTGGATCTAACCAAGTTAACATACTTGCTATTTGCTAACCAGACCATCAGTCCTAGCTTCAGCTTGCTAAAACATTGAAAAACCATTAGCAACCCAGCCTAACTCCATTAATTTACTTACAATGGGGAAAATACCAGCCAGTTTTTCACTCAGTTAAAACTTCCTTCAAACATCACCAAACTCATAGACTATGTAATTAACCACCTCAATATTTTGAGTCATATTACATTTTTGCACATTACATACCTGACAAGGTAAAAATCTGTCATTCTGCCCCTGAACAAGGAAGTTAACCAACTGTTCCTAGGCTGTCATTGTAAATAAGAATTTGTTCTTAACTGACTTGCCTAGTTAAATAAAGGTTAAATAAAAATAAGAAAAAGTGACTATGCATAGATCATGAACAGTGAGTAGCAGCATTGTACAAAACAAATGGAAGCGGAATCTGCCTGTGGCCATGACCCCATTTTGATGTGGGCATAGTAGAGGGAAACCGTATGTATTAGATCTCTACTGAACAGAAACCTAAATGCAACATGTAAAGTGTTGGTCCGATGTTTCATGAACTGAAATAAAATATCCCAGAAATGTGCCATATGCACAACAAACTTATTTCTCTCAAATGTTGTGCACAAATGTTTACATTCCTGTTAGTGAGTATTTCTCCTTTGCCAAGACAATCCATCCACCTGACAAGTGTGGCATATCAAGAAGCTGATTAAACAGTGTGATCATTACACAGGTGTAATGATAACCTTGTGCTGGGGACAAAAGGCCACTCTAAAATGTGCAGTTTTGTCACACAACACAATGCCACAGATGTCAAGTTGAGGGAGCGTGCAATTTGGCATGCTGACTGCAGCAATGTCCACCAGAACTGTTGCCAGATAATTTAATATAAATGTCCCTACCATAAGCCGCCTCCAACGTCGTTTTAGCGAATTTGGCAGTACGTCCAACCGGCCTCAAAACCACGTGTAACCATGCCAGCCCAGGACCTCCACATCTGGCTTCTTTACCTGCAGGATCGTCTGAGACCAGCCACCCAGACAGCTGATGAAACTGAGTATTTCTGTCTGTAATAAAGTCCTTTTGTGAGGAAAATTCTGATTGGCTGGACCTGGCTCCCAAGTGGGTGGGCCTATGGCTGTGGCCCTGTCCAGTCATGTGAAATCCATAGATTAGGGCCTAATGAATTTATTTCAATTGACCGATTTCCTTATATGAACTGTAACACAGTAAAATCGTTGAAATTGTTGCATGTTGAGTTTATATTTTTGTTCAGTATACATACATGTTTCTGAGAGTCTTATCTTTCAGTGATGGGGGTCATAGTATTTAGTAGGTTAAACCATTCAAATGTTGTACATTTGTAACATGTAATACGAATTGTAATTTATGACATATCATACGAATTGCAATTCATAACTCATCATACTCAATGGATTGTCCCGGACATAGGTTCAGAATAATGTGAAATGCACTGAGATCTCAGCCAGCCCAGCCAGATGTAGGAAGAAAATATAACCGCTCTGTTTATTACAACCACATCTAGAGGCTACCGGGAGTTACTGAAGTAACCCCCGGTTCTATGAAGGAAGCTCAAATTATCTCTCTGATCCCTTTTTTTCAAATTATGCAACCCCTAGTTTGGAAATGCTTTAAACAGAACGGTAAGGGCGCCAAACAAAGACCTGGGGACATGTTTTCCTGAGCTTCACATCTGGATCCAGTGTCGATCAAACCAGTAGCCTGCTGACTTTTATAGCAAGCTAGGAGATTGGTATATATACTAGCAGACACTTCTGCTACTTTTAAATTGTTTATTGATGTAGCTAGCACTAAATCATTACATTTTTCATTGCTGCCTTGACTTGAGCATGACTTGGAGCAGAGTACCAGCACCTCAAATGTTCTAAGCCTACTGCTTGAGCTCCTGTTCCTCTTATAGAATATTCCTCAAAAGTATTGTGGAGCTGCTGCACCTAAATATAAACCGTGCCGACACCCACAATGAGTACCGTAACCCATTTCAGTGCAAGTCAAGAACTGTGCCTTATTTAACAATATCTTGCATTTTCCAACTTATCTGTGTGGGCTTCCTATGAACGATATTAAGCTAGCCTAGCTACATATAAGTAGGTGGAAACATTATCAAGGTAGCTAACATTGGCTATTTGAGCTGGTTGCATTGACTGTATTGAAATGAGCTAGCTAGCTACACCCAAATTACTTGGCATTATTTCCCTCCTGTTCAATAGCAGTATGAGTGAATTGGAAGCGTTGGAGGAGGAATTGCAGAGCGCTGGTGAGCTACGAGAGACTGTGGGGAGAAGAGGTAATGTTATGTAACTATTTTATCTCATTAAAGACACAATCTGGTGTCTAGGAAATCTGTTGAATGGTCATTGCTATTCTTGATATACCCATTGATTCCTGAAGAATTTATAATTTATAAATAAATGCCTCATGAACTTAGCACAACAGTCGTACCCTGTCAGAACCAAATATATGGTTTCCATAGTTTACAAACAATGTAAATTAACAAAGTATTAACATCCAAATGTGGATGTCATTGTAGGGGTTGCGTAACTGGTTGCAGAGAAGTCAGGCGCAGGAGAGCAAAACTGGGTAAGAAACTTAGTTGTTTAATAAACAACCCAACGGTTCAAACAACACGAGAGAAAATGGGTACAAAATAGCCCGTAATGCACCAGTACATAATGTGCACAAGCACTACAATGAACAATCCCACACAAAGACATGGGGGGGAACAGAGGGTTAAATACAAAACATGTAATTCAGGGAATTGAAACCAGGTGTGGAAAACACAGACTAAACAAATGGAAAATGAAAAGTGGATCGGTGATGGCTAGAAGACCGTCGACGTCGACCGCCGAACACCACCCGAACAAGGAGAGGCACCGACTTCGGCAGAAGTCGTGACAGTCACAGACTGTCATGCCTTGCACTTAGCGTTAGAGCACTGTCAGGGTTATATTTCATCACCAGCCCCATCCCTCAGACTTGTTTTACAAGCTATTACTATGTAGTTCCTAAAATAGCAACGGAATTCGCTTCAGTACATGACCTATCCAATTACTGAATTAGCAGCCAAACTTTCCAAACCGATATCACTACAGAAATGATATTATAGTGGCAGTAATTAAAAAAAAAAATGTTTGCTTGATATGAGTTACTTGACTTTTGATGAAATGTTTAGAGAAAGGAGGACCAAAGGAGAAAAATCCACAACTGTCCGTTGGAAAAAGTCTTCCAGTGAGCCAGATCGGCAAGAAAGCATGCACTGGGGTCATTACCTGGTACATTTTTAGATATTGTCTGTATTTTTGTTGTTCATTGTATAAATAGTGATTGTTGAAAGACATATATTGTGATTGTACATTTATTTCAGGACTCACACCAGAGCCAGAAGCCATGATGTTGAAGATGAAGCTCAAGATTGCATGTATCTCTTTTCACACCCTTATCACACCCCATGACAGACTTTGGTTGCGTTCCAGGCTGACAACATTTCAAAGACGTTGCATTACATCTACCAATGGACTTGTGTGCAACATCCCCGACTGCACAGTCAGGCGTCAGACTGCTAAATCATATGATGTGGTGAGCTGATATGTTAAATACCTTTTCAGATGTTGTTAGATCTGTCAGGTGTCTCAAACGTAGTCAGACAAAAATGCGACCTGCCTGACCAATCCTATCTACTCCCAACAAACATGCAGGACTTCCACCCTCAATCCCTAACTTAGAGATGGGCCTGATACAACCCCCTGTGCAGCTATTAAATCTGCCAATTGCCCTCAAGTACTTAGACAAGTTTTATACCTGGATGTAAAGATTCATGTATGTCACTGATTGGCCAGAGTCCACACACCTGGTGTCCCATTGTCCTGATTAGAAGGAGAGAATGGGAGCCAGCCAGCAGTACTTTGGTCCTCAAGTGTACATTTCAACGCACTCACTTTCAGACAATTATGACACAATCTGGATGCGCACTAGTAAAAAAAGTTCAATTAGACTTTTTAACTGATTGCACAAGCATTAGGAACACATGCTCTTTCCATGACATAGACAGACCAGGTGAATCCAGGTGAAAGCTATAATCCTTTATTGATGTCACTTATTTAATTCAATTCAAATCAGTGTAGATGAAGGGGAGGAGACGGCTTAAAAATGATTATTTTAAACTTTGAGACAACTGAGACATGGATTGGGTATGTGTACCATTCAGAGGGTGAATGGGCAAGACAAAATATTTAAGTGCCTTTGATCGGGGTACGGTAGTAACCGGTTTGAGTGTGTCAAGAACTGCAACACTACTGGGTTTTTCATGATCAACCGTTTCCCGTGTGTATCAAGAATCGTCAACCACTCAAAGGACATCCAGCCAACTTGACACAACTGTGGGAAGCATTACAGTCAACAAGGGCCAGCATCCTTGTGGAACGCTTTCAACGCCTTGTAGAGTCCATGCCCCAACAAATGAAGGCTGTTCTGAGGGCAAAAGGGGGTGCAACTCAATATTAGAAAGGTGTCCCTAATGTTTTCTTACACTCAGTTTATATGGTTAAAGTCTGACACATCTATTAAAACTGGATCGTCTTGTTTTATTTACAGAACTTAACCAATGTTCCCAAGACAGTTGGTATATACTGAATATCACAGGAGGCTACTGAGGGGAGGACAGCTCATAATAATGGCTGGAATAGGGTATATGCAATGGTATCAAACACATGGAAGCCATGTGTTTGATGCTTTCGATACCATTCCATTAATTCCTTCCAGCCATGACTACGAGCCCGTCCTCCCCAATTAAGGTGCCACCAGCCGCCTGTGCTTTTATAACTTTTACTGTCTTTACAAATTGTCTTGACAAACTTAGGGTGCTCATACACACTGATTTGTGAGAGCAGCAGCAGTCAGGAACAACTCATGATCATACAGTATATGTAATAAACGTGAAATTGGAGTGCTTTACTATCACCAGTCACTTTAAGAGCAGTGTTCCCCCAATGCTGCACATAGCATATATGCCATGCATATGGACCTGCTGTTTTTCTTTCTTCTGATGAAATAATGCTACCTCACACTTGTACTTTCAAATACAGTTTTTTTGTAATGTCTGCTTCTTGAAAGAACTTAAGATGAATACGTTTGTCGTTAAATAGATATAATTTGTAGTGCACAACACATTTTCTATAATTTGTTTGGATATCAGCTGTGTGGTGGTGTCACGTCCAGGCCTGAGAATACAGGCTGGTGTGTTTAGTTTTGGTTTTGGTGTAGGGTTTTTTATGTTCTAGGTGTTATATTTCTATGTTGGGGTAATGGTTCCCAATTAGAGGCAGCTGTGTGTCGTTGTCTCTAATTGGGAACCATATATATGTTTGGGGTTTTCATATAGGTTTTGTGGGTTATTGTTTATACATAGCTTCGTTGGTTGTCTCAGTTTATGTTGCGGTCTTTGGTTGTTTTGCCCAGTTACGTTATTCATTAAAAGATGTATTCTGTTCCGAAGATTGTGACAGGTGGATGCATAGATGGATTTTATTTTGGGTTTGCTTTTAATTAGTTGTGTGATGATTGAAGTGCATAATACCTAAATCTGTCATTTTTAAACACTTTCTTAATCTTTCGGCAATTTTTTTGGGACAGATGCCTTACTCCAAGAACTCCAGGAACACTTGGACAGATCCGATGTCCACGATGAGACCTCACCACCACCGCTCAACGGCCTCATAAGAATGGGATACCAGACTACAAATGTCTTCAAAAAGGTGGAAGGAAGGAGGTGATCTCATTGATAACTGGCTGGCAGTAGAGGATGATCACCCAGATGTCAACAGTGCAGTACCAACCCAGCTGTAATGCGCTGAAGAAATTGCCTTCCGTGTCCCTCCTTCTGTGCCGATTTTGGGAAGCACAGCCGCGAGCTTCCCAGTGACACAAACCTACCAGACGAGCTAAATTACTTCAATGCTCGCTTCGAGGCAAGCAACACTGAAGCATGTATGAGAACGTCAGCTGTTCCGGACGACTGTGTCATCATGCTCTCCGTAGCCGTTGTGAGTAAGACCTTTAAACAGGTCAACATTCACAAGGCCGCAGGGCTAGACGGATTACCAGGACGTGTACTCCGAGGATGCTCAAGAGTCGTCACTGACATTTTCAACCTGTCCCTGACTGAGTCTGTAATACCAACATGTTTCAAGCAGACCACCATAGTCCCTGTGCCCAAGAACACTAAGGTAACCTGCCTAAATGACTACTGACCCGTAGCACTCACGTCTGTAGCCATGAAGTGGTTTGAAAGGCTGGTCATGGCTCACATCAACACCATTATTCCAGAAACCCTAGACCCACTCCAATTTGCATACCGCCCCAACAGATCCACAGATGGTGCAATCTCTATTGCATTCCACACTGCCCTTTCACACCTGGACAAAAGGAACACCTACAGTTGAAGTCGGAAGTTTACATACACCTTAACCAAATACTTTAAACTGAGTTTTTCACAATTCCTGACATTTAATCCTAGTAAAGATTCCCTGTCTTAGGTCAGTTAGGATCACCAGTTTATTTTAAGAATGTGAAATGTCAGAATAATAGTAGAGAGTAACTTATTTCAGCTTTTTTCTTTCATCACATTCCCAATGAGTCAGAAGTTTACATACACTCAATTTATATTTGGTAGCATTGCCTTTAAATTGTTTAACTTGGGTAAAACGTTTTGGGTAGCCTTCCACACGCTTCCCACAATAAGTTGGGTGAATTTTGGCCCATTCCTCCTGACAGAGCTGGTGTAACTGAGTCAGGTTTGTAGGCCTCTTTGCTCGCACATGCTTTTTCAGTTCTGCCCACACATTTTCTATAGGATTGAGGTCAGGGTTTTGCGATGGCCACTCCAATACCATGACATTGTTGTCCTTAAGCCATTTTGCCACAACTTTGGAAGTATGCTTGGGGTCATTGTCCATTTGGAAGACCCATTTGCGACCAAGCTTTAACTTCCTGACTGATGTCTTGATGTTGCTTCAATATATCCACATAATGTTCCTTCCTCATGATGCCATCTATTTTGGGAAGTACACCAGTCCCTCCTGCAGCAAAGCACCCCAACAACAAGATGCTGCCACCCCCGTGCTTCACGGTTGGGATGGTGTTCTTTGGCTTGCAAGCCTCCCCCTTTTTCCTCCAAACCGTAACGATGGTCATTATGGCCAAACAGTTCTGTTTTTGTTTCATCAGACCAGAGGACATTTCTCCAAAAAGTACGATCTTTGTCCGAAAGGGGAAGTTGCAAACCGTAGTCTGACTTTTTTTTATAGCGGTTTTGGAGCAGTGGCTTCTTCCTTGCTGACCGGCCTTTCAGGTTGTATCGCTATAGGACTCGTTTTACTGTGGATATAGATACTTTTGTACCTGTTTCCTCCAGCATCTTCACAAGGTCCTTTGCTATTGTTCTGGGATTGATTTGCACTTTTTGCACCAAAGTACCTTCACCTCTGGGAGACAGAATGTGTTTCCTTCCTGAGCGGTATGACGAGTGCGTGGTCCCATGGGTTTATACTTGCGTACTATTGTTTGTACAGATGAACGTGGTACCTTCAGGCATTTGGAAATTGCTCCCAAGGATGAACCAGACTTGTGGAGGTCTACAATTTTTTTTCTGAGGTCTTGGCTGATTTATTTAGATTTTACCATGAAATCAAGCAAAGAGGCACTGAGTTTGAAGGTAGACCTTGAAATACATCCACAGGTACACCTCCAATTGACTCCACTTCCAATGATGTAAATTAGCCTATCAGAAGCTTCTAAAGCCATGACATCTTCTGGAATTTTCCAAGCTGTTTAAAGGCACAGTCAACTTAGTGTATGTAAACTTCTGACCCACTGGAATTGTGATTAAGTGAAATAATCTGTCTGGAAACAATTGTTGGACAAATTACTTGTGTCATGCACAAAGTAGGACTTGCCAAAACTAAAGTTTTAACAAGAAATTTGTGGAGTGGTTGAAAAACAAGTTTTAATGACTCCAACCTAAGTGTATGTAACCTTCTGACTTCAAATGTTTGTGAATGTTATTTATTGACTGCAGCTCAGCATTCAACACCATAGTGCCCTCAAAGCTCATCACTAAGCTAAGGACTGGGACTAAACACCTCCCTCTGCAACTGGATCCTGGACTTCCTGACTGGCCGCCCCCAGGTGGTAAGGGTAGGTAACAACACATCTGCTACGCCGATCCTCAACATGGGGCCACTTAGGGGTGCGTGCTCAGTCCCCTCCTGTACTCCCTGCTCACTCAACCTGCATGGCCAGGCACGACTCCAACACAATCATTAAGTTTGCTGATGACGCTAAAGTGGTAGGCCTGATCTCCGACAACGATGAGACAGCCCATAGGGAGGAGGTCAGAGACCTGGCCGTGTGGTACCAGGATAACAACCTCTCACTCAACGTGATCAAGACAAATTAGATGATTGTGGAATACAGGAAAAGGATGACCGAGCACACCCCCATTCTCATCAACGGCGCTGTAGTGGAGCAAGTTGAGAGCTTTAAGTTCCTTGGTGTCCACATCATCAACAGACTATCATGGTCCAAACACACCAAGACAGTCATGAAGATTACACGACAAAGCCTATTCCCCCTCAGGAGACTTAAAATATTTGGCATGGGTCCTCAGATCCACAAAGTTATTCAGCTGCACCATCGAGAGTATCGTGACTGGTTGCATCACTGCCTGGTGTGGCAACTGCTTAGCCTCCAACCGCAAGGCACTACAGAGGGTAATGCGTACAGACCAGTGCATCACTGGGGCCAAGCTTCCTGCCATCCAGGTGTCAGAGGAAGGCCCTAAAAATTGTCAAAGACTCCAGCCACCCTAGTCATAGACTGGTCTCTCTGCTACTTCACGGCAAGTGGTACCGGAGCGCCAAGTCTCGGTCCAAAAGGCTTCTCAACAGCTTCTACCCCCAAGCCATAAGACTCCTGAACAGCTAATCAAACAATTGCCCCCTTTACGCTGCTGCTACTCTCTGTTTATCTCACTTTCTCTACCTATATGTACATATTACCTCAATTACCTCAACATTTTATTTTTTTTAAACTGCATTGATGGTTAAGGGCTTGTAAGTAAGCATTTCACTGTAAGGTAATTCCTGTTGTATTTGGTGCATGTGAACAATTTAATTTGATGTGACAGACAGTTATTCCCCTTTTGTGCTCCACAGTCGGGATGCCATAGTGAAGGGCTTCCTACAGCCACTGCCTCCCAATGCAGGCATCACAGTGATTGACGGCAGCTCTGCTCCAAAGCAACGTGGTAACTTTTTACTTTTAAAGATCACTCATTTTATTTACCTTCTTTGCGATGTTGAATATCCTTTGTCATTAATTATATTCTGATGTTTTTATTTAGCTTGTCTTCTGCCTGTAGAGATCCTGCATTGTTTTTCCCTGTGTCCACAACTGGCAATTAGGGTTTGCCCTGGCAGGTCTGTTGCACTTGTAACCATGTGTGGTAATGATGCAGTGCATCTGTATTTAGTTGTGCACAAATTTTACATCCCTGTTTCTCCTCTGCCAAGATAATCCATCCACCTGACAGGTGTGGCATATCAAGAAGATTGTGCACCTTGAGCTGGGGACAATAAAAGGCCACTCTAAAATGTGCAGTTTTGTCACACAGCACAATGCCACAGATGTCTCAAGTTTTGAGGGAGCGTGCAATTGGCATGCTGACTGCAGGAATGTCCAGATAATTGAATGTTAATTTATCTACCATAAGCCACCTCCAACATCGTTTTAGAGAATTTGGCAGTACGTCCAACTGACCTCACAACCGCACACCACGAGTGTGGAGTCGTGTGAACAGAGTGCCCCATGGTGGCGGTGGGTTTATGGTATAGGCAGGCATAAGCTATGGACAATGAACACAATTGCATTTTATCGATGGTAATTTGAATGCAGAGGTACCGTGACCAGATCCTGAGGACCATTGTCGTGCCTTTTGATCTGCCGCCATCACCTTTTGATCTGCCGCCATCATTATCATGTTTCAGCATGATACACAGCCCCATGTCACAAGGATCTGTACCACAGGAGGCTGCTGAGGGGAGGACGACTCATAATAATGGCCGGGATGGAGCAAATGGAATGGTATCAAACACCTGGAAACCATGTGTTTGATGGATTTTATACTTTCCAGTCATTACCATGTGCCCGTTCTCCCCAATTAAGGTGCCACTAACTTTGTGTGATCTGTACAGAATTCCTGGAAGTTGAAAATGTCCCAGCTCTTCCATGGCCTGCATTCTCACCAGATCAACGTGTATGACCGCGTGTTCCAGTTCCCACCAATATCCAGCAACTTCGCACAGCAATTGAAGAGTAGTGGGACAACATTCCACAGGCCACAATCAACAGCCTGATCAACTCTGTTGGGTTCTAACTTCTTAACTTGAAATATAGTTATTCATGTCACTGAGGGAGAGAGGGGAATGTATAACGTTTACATTCTGTCAGGATATGTTATTGTTAGTCATCAGGGATCCTATAGGAGAAGAGACACAGTCTGGTACAGATCAACATGACAGCCGTGAATTTGGGCAGAAATCAGGTCAGATGATGTGAGGAAGAACAGATATCACTGAGGGTCTGTCTAGCAACAGATGTATTGGCTGTTCAGATGTGTAGGAGGAGACTCAGCATAGGAGAAAGGGTTAAATACTACTGCTTGTGTGAATATATGCTTTGTCTTATGCAGCTGTATGACCCAGTGGGTGAATAAACTTGGTTTGAGCTTTACTAAGAATCTGAGTTTTTTTACTCTGTTTATTTAGAACCTAACAACTCTGTGCCAAGGAGATGTGTTGCGCTGCATGAGGCAAATGATGGTCACAACAGATACTAACATTTTCTGATCCATCTTTTTTTTTAAGTATGTGGACATCGTCAAATTTAATTTCAAAATCATGGGCATTAATATGGAGTTGGTCTCCCCTTTGCTGCTATAACAGCATACACTCTTCTGGGAAGGCTTCGGGGACTTGCTTCCACTCAGCCACAAGAGCATTAGTAAGGTCGTGCACTGATTAGGCGATTAGGCCTCGCTCGCAGTTGGCGTTCCAATTCATCACAAAGGTGTTCGATGGGGTTGAGGTCAGGGCTCTGTGCAGGCCAGTCAAGTTATTCTGCATCAATCTCGACAAACCATTTCTGTATGGACCTCGCTTTGTGCACAGGCTTATTGTCATGCTTTAAACGAAAAGGGCCTTCCCCAAACTGTTGCCACAAAGTTGGAAGCACAGAATTGTCTAGAATGTCATTGTATGCTGTAGTTTTAAGATATCCCTTCACTGGAACTAAGGGGCCAACCCAAACCTTGAAAAACAGCCCCAGACCATTATTCCTCCTCCACCAGAACTTTACAGTTGGCACTATGCATTGGGGCAGGTAGCGTTCTACTGGCATCTGCCAAACCCAGATTAGTTATTCAAACTGCCAGATGGTGAAGTGTGATTCATCACTCCAGAGAACATGTTTCTGCTCCAGAGTCCAATGGTTTCGAGCTTTACGCCACTCCAGCTAACGCTTGGCATTGCCCATGGTGATTTTAGGCTTGTGTGCGGCTTCTCAGCCAGGGAAACCGATTTCATGAAGCTCCCTATGAACAGTTATTGTGCTGACGTTGCTTCCAGAGGCAGCTTTGAACTCGGTAGTCAGTGTTGCAACTGAGGACAGACGATTTTTACGGGCCACACGCTTCAACACTCGGTAGTCCTGTTCTGTGAGCTTGTGTGGCGTACCACTTCGCGGCTGAGACGTTGTTGCTCCTAGACATTTCCACTTCACAATAACAGCACTTACATTTTTATTTTATTTAACCTTTATTTAACTAGGCAAGTCAGTTAAGAACAATTTCTTATTTACAATGACGGCCTGCCAAACCCTCCCCTGACCTGAGTGATCTTCTATTCTAGTCCATCTTCTATTGCTTGATGAAATAGACACAAAAAGGTGTAGTCCCCTTGTTTTTCATTTAAGAATTTATACACCCAAGATGCCCAGATGCCTGGTTTTTGGAATGGACATTCTTTATGAAAATGTTTTGTTCAAATCATGTTTAAATGTAAAAATTATATCTGCCAACTTAACTGCCTGTACAATCTGAATTATAAAATTGTAAATAAAAAAATCCTCAGCAATCTACACACAATACCCCATAATGACAAAATGAAAAGGGGTTTTAAGAATATTTTACTAATTTATAAAAAATGTAAAACAGAAATACCTTATTTACATACGTTTTTAGATCCTTTGCTATGCGATTCGAAATTGAGCTTTGGTGCATCCTGTTTCCATTGATCATCCTTAAGATGTTTCTACAACTTCAGTGGAGTCCAGAAACAAGATTCTTTAGTCTGATGAAACCAAGATTGATCTCTTCGGCCTGATTAACAAACGTCACGTCTGGAGGAAACCTGGCAACATCCCTACGGTGAAGCATGGTGGTGGCAGCATCATGCTGTGGGGATGTTTTTCAGCGGCAGGGACTGGGAGACTAGTCAGGATCCAGGGAAAGATGAACGGAGCAATGTTCAGAGAGATCCTTGATGAAAACCTGCTCCAGAGCGCTCAGGACCTCAGACTGGGGTGAAGGTTCACCTTCCAACAGGACAACGACCATAAGGACACAGCCAAGACAACGCAGGAGTGGCTTTGGCGCAAGTCTCTGAATGTCCTTGAGTGGCCCAGCCAGATCCCGGACTTGAACACCATCGAACATCTCTGGAGAGCGACTCTCCCCATCCAACCTGACAGAGCTTGAGAGGATCTGTACAGAAGAATGGAGAAACTCCCCAAATACAGGTGTGTCAAGCTTGTAGCATCATACCCAAAAAGACACAAGACTGTAATCGCTGCCAAAGGTGAGGTACTAAAGGGTCTGAATTCTTACGTAAATGTGATTTTTTTCCAGTTTTATTTTTAGTAAATTTTGTAAATTTTTGCTTTGTCATTATGGGGTAATGTGTGTAGATTCATGAGGAGGAAAAAACTACTTAATCAATTTTAGAATAAGGCTGTAACCTAACAAAATGTGAAAAAAGTCCAAGTGGTCTGAATAGTTTCCGAAGGCACTGTATATAGTTTGAATTCAGATTCAGATTCAGTCCCAAGACTGACCATGTGTATAAGCTTATGAGTTTGTTTAGTGTGTAAACAATAAATACTGTGTGTATCCAGCCCAGATGCTGTGTGTGTATCAGTGGGACTCACGTCTACTCGGTCAACAAGTTCATCCACGAAGTGTTCACAAAGATGAACGGGTGAGTGACAACCATCATTTGTGAATGAAAAATAAACACATCTGTTCAAAGTGAAGCTGTAAAGTGCCGTGATTATGAAGCTTGTGACATCCAGCCCAAATGAAGAAATATAGACTAAAAACAGAATTATTTTATTGCCAGGGACGGGTATAAGACCCGATTTGATGAAGAGGGCCGTGTAGTCTGGAGAGACATCATTCTGCCTATCCCAATCGATCCTGGAGAGAAGGTGGATGTAAGCTAAAACACACAAACATACACAGTGGGTTTGTTCACTCATTGCAGTGTCTTCTGACAGATGGGGAGGATAAAGTGTTCATTGATGTTGGTCGTCGGGGAGGATGATCAGAACTGGGCCAGAGTGGAGTCTGCCAAGGACGTGAGTACACACACACTAACACGATTACAAGCTTCCTATGAAATCAATATTGATTTCAATATTGATTTTAGGAAGTGAATGACGCTGAATGTGACCTCTGACCTGCAGATAGCCCAGATGACGCGTGCAGCGGGGAACGAGCACCTACTGACCATTCTACAATACCCTGATGGTGGACACCTCATTGAGCTGCCCTACACACCCCACTTCAGAGCCAGCAACTTCATAGTGCCTCAAACACTACAGAAAGGTACTGTACACACACACACACAAAGCTCACACCTATAGTATACGCACCTGAACCAAGATATGTATACCCAATTCTTTACTCGCAAAGTAACTAATGGTTGTGTGTGTGTTGCAGTGATCATGTTGTGGAAGGGTACCCAAAGCAGCACGCCAATGCTCAAGAAGACTCCTGGGAAAAGAGCCTTGGCTTTCTACGGCAACACCCTGTATCCCAGCCATGACTCTGTCCCTAAGGCCAAGCTGTGATGTCACACCTGAGAAGCCACCAGGACATAGTATGATTGACTAAGCTATAACTTTATATAATATTTTATATGTTCATGTATTTAACGTGTGACAAGACTGAATGCTTGAATGAGAAAGTCATCAGACCAGTGGACACAGCTGTAGAATATAAATTGAGGGCTGATGAGGAGTGTCCACAGTAGTAGTCTCTCATTCACTGTACTGTATGAGTTTCAACCTGCCAATAGTGTTAGCACCTGTGCCTATAACCTAACTGCCATAGTACACAGATGACTGATTCCATTTTTTGATTTATGAGGAAATATTAGGAAATGTATTGTCTACGATGTTTATAATAAATCAGAGGAAGAATATGAGCAATATCTGTTGTTATTGAGAGCATGAGAGCTATTTGGTATGTCTCTTGCAGTTCTTCAAAATACCACATGTAATAATGTATGCACCTATGTAGTGGTGGTCAATGGATGAGTCCTGGGGCTGTATTCCAAACGTCTCAGAGTAGGAGTGTTGATCGATTATGAGGATCCCCCAGTCCATTTAATCTTATTCATTATGATCTGAAAGCCAGAACTGATCCTAGATCAGCACTCCTGCTCTGAGACGTTTCATACATAGGTTGCAGTCTAAACCAGGGTTTCCAAAACTCGGCCCTAGCCCCCCGTGCATGTTTTGGTTTTTGACCTAGCACTACACAGCTGATTCAAATAACCAATTCATCATCAAGATTAGATTATTTTTATTAGCTGTGTAGTGCTAGGGTAAAAACCAAAACGTGCACCCAGGTGGGGCCCCACTACCGAGTTTGGGAAATACTGGTCTCAATTTTTAAATAAACCCCATTGAACTTGATGGATAGGGTGTTTATAAAACTAATAAACACATCTTGATTTTACAGTTCAAAATCCAGACACAATCCAGGCAAATTACTTCAGCACTGAGGAGGGAATCATCTTTAACTCACATAGCCTGTGCACACACACACTGAGAAGGGAATAATCTTTAACTTTCAGTGTTCAGGGAGATGCTATGTCTATTTATCTACAGGTAACTATGGGCACCTGCCTCTTTTCCATTTGTCATAACTGTGTCCATTGTCCAACTCAATGACAGGCATGTCCAGGGTTTAGCCCAATAGGGGATTGAATCTGCCAGAATAGGATTTTTCACCCATCACCCATCACCCATCTGTGCCCACCTGCTATATAAGCAGTCCACTACAAACACAGAAAATGTCGCATCGCGCTGTAGCGACTCCTGTGGCGGGCTAGGCACATGCAGGCTGACACGGTCACCAGGTGTATGGTGTTTCCCCCAACACAAAATGTTTTTGTGTGGATGGGTATAATTTGTATGTATAACATGTATAATAGTAATATTTTAAATTACTAAATCGAGTGATTTTGTATCCATTTATTTAAATTTGCATTGGCCGCTTCTGGGGGGGATTCTGGTAAGATGCCGGCAAAGTCGGCTGAATTCCGGTAGTCGGAAACGGCTCGATGTACTTGGGTCGATTCTGGGCAGTCATTCAGGGCCGATTCAATCAGTTCCGGCCCTCCGGAAGAGGGACACTTCTGGACCGATTCCTCATTGCTAGCTGGGCAACTCTCCTTCTGGGGTCAGTCAGAAGAACAGTGAAGTTGATCTTGTGAAACATGGCAGGTACTGTATGTGCAGCCATGCATTCCAGAGCTACACATATGTCCGTCTGACCTACAGACCAACTGATATCAAATCAAATCACATTTTATTTTGTCACATGCGCCAAATACAACAGGTGTAGAACTTACAGTGAAATGCTTACTTACAAGCCCTTAACCAACAATGCAGTTTAAAGAAAATTCCTAAAAAAAAGTAAGCGATAAGAATAACAAATAATTAAAGAGCAAATAACAATAATGAGGCTATATACAGGGGGTACCGGTACAGAGTCAAAGTGCGGGGGCACCGGTGTCGAGGTAGTTGAGATAATATGTACATGTAATATGTACATGAGTTATTAAAGTGACTATGCATAGATAATAACAGAGAGTAGCAGCAGTGTAAAAGGGGGCGGGCAATGCAAATAGTCTGGGTAGCCATTTGATTAGCTGTTCATTTGTCTTATGGCTTGGGGGTAGATACTGTTTAGAAGCCTCTTGGACCTAGACTTGGCGCTCCGGTAGCAGAGAGAACAGTCTATGACTAGGGTAGCTAGTCTTTGACCATTTTTAGGGCCTTCCTCTGACACCACCTACTATAGAGGTCCTGGATGGCAGGAAGCTTGGCCCCGGTGATGTACTGGGCCGTACGCACTACCCTCTGTAGTGCCTTGCAGTCGGAGGCCGAGCAGTTGGGATACCAGGCAGTGATGCAACCCATCAGGATGCTCTCAATGGTGCAGCTGTAAAACCTTTTGAGGATCTGAGGACCCATGCCAAATCTTTTCAGTCTCCTGAGGGGGAATACGTTTTGTCGTGCCTTCTTCACGACTGTCTTGGTGTGCTTGGACCATGTTAGTTTGTTGGTGATGTGGACACCAAGGAACTTGAAGCTCTCAACCTGCTCCACTACAGCCCTGTCTATGAGAATGGGGGCATGCTTTGTCCTCCTTTTCCTCTAGTCCACAATCATCTCTTTTGTATATGTTCTTAAGATCTCAGTAGCCTAAGCATACTAACCACAACTTTCATTTGACACACCTAGATCAGTCTATTGACTTTATAAGTAATTTACTTATATGATGTCATGAAAGAAATTCCTAGCTGAATGTGGTGCGCCAAGGGGGCGCGCGTATCTTCGTTAGCACGCTGCGCTGCATAGCCTGCCAGGAGGGTTGGGACTCGGGAGCGCGTGGGATGCACAGTTGGGGGCTCGCCACGACCTCCTAGAACAGAGTTACAGAGACCACTCGTACACACACAGAGACACGCTCACGTACAGAACTGCTTCAGGACTTGCTGACAACAACCCGAGGGATAATTGTCAATGTTTCATACTCGAAAATGTTGATATTGCACATCGCATCAGTTTTGAGTAAGTATGGTAATTACATGGAACTGTTTCGTTTTATAGAGTGAATTTCCTACTGCGCAGGTAGCTAGCTAAAGTATTTTCAATTCCTTTGAGAAGTTGCCTAAAGCCAAGTATTGTCTTAAGAGGAAAAGTAAAACGTGAAGAGATCCAATAGAGGAGTTTAATTCCAGTGTTACTTTTCACTCTCACTTATCCAGGACCATGGGGACATTTAATGAGGAACATCTGTAAGCCATTATTTAAACATCTCAAATGTGCTCAACAGTTTATACATGTCAGATGTCTCAGTCCACTATGCTTGTTTAAAGATGTTTTGGGCACATTCTTTTCAACTAGCTATCGTTTACAGAAGCTGTTTTGTACAGTCAATAACTGTCGATGTTGTTCCCGAACATAACGGCCTGTTTTCATAAACAGCCACCCCACAGGGATCGATTGGAAAGCGAATCCATGTGATTTCAATTAAATTAACCGAAGAGAATTCTATCTTGGGACCGTTATGTTTTTATACCCAGTGATGAAATAGACTAAAGGGAAACTGTGATAGCAATGCAGAGACACGCCTCTTACGTCTAAAATAGAAACATTTGACAGATTTTTAACTGTGGGATAGTTGAGTTCTATAGCATAATATTTGCATGGTAGTTATACTCCAGAAATGTTTTGCTCGCCCGTGCGGCATCATCAGCTACTCTCACCGCTGTTTCTGTCGTTCAGCCCTCGGGTGGCGCTCCTTTGCACAGCTGCCGGAGTTTGGGGATGCGTGCACTGAGGGAAGCTGCTACCCCGCCACCGGGGACCTTCTGATCGGCCGTGCGCACAAGCTGACCGCCTCCTCCACCTGCGGCATTGAGAAGCCTGAGCGCTTTTGCATCGTTGGTCACTTGAAGGTAAGAAACCTCACACCTGGGGCACAGATACTGTAGATGCACTACTCCTAGACAGGGCCGGCAGTGGGCATACGCAGCCGCTAGGGGCCGACATAAGCGTTTGCTCTCAACTGTTGATAGTGAATAGTATAATACATAAGGTGCAATTTTGAAATTTGGTTGTGCATCAGCGGTTTTCCTTATTGACTTAAGACATTTCAGTTTTTCATTTTTAATTAATTTGTAAAAATGTATGAAACATAATTCCACTTTGAAATGATTGGGTACTGTGTTTAGGCCAGTGACACAAAATCTAAATGTAATCAAAATAAAATAAAAACGTTATACTTTCATCCCAAATCATGGGCGAATTACCGACCATGCATGAAGGGACGTGCCCAGGGGCCCTGACCTCCCCCTATTGATTATGATATCTCACAGATATCATAATCAATATCTCACAGATATCATAATCAATATCTCACAGATATCATAATCAATATCTCACTGATATCATTTTAACATGGCAAAATGTGTGGAATTTCTAGAAATTAGCTTTAAAACTGCTAAAATGTCTTCAATCCATGGCAAAGTGGGTAGAATTGCAGGAAATTAGCTGTAAAACTGTATATTTTTCTCCACCACATGGCAAAATTAGTAGAATGGCATGACATTTGTTATAAAATGGCAAAATATTCTCTCTGCCCCCATGGGTAGGCCATCATTGTAAATAAGAATTTGTTCTTAACTGACTTGCCTAAAACATTTTCTCTATGCCCCATAGCAAAATGTGTACTGCAGGAAATGTACTTGATTCAAAATTAATTTGTTTCTCTTCGCCATCAAGAGGGGGGCCATTACACTGTTTTGCCCGGGAGGTGGGGGGACTCCCAACCAATTCTCGCTTAGGGACCCCAAAAGGCTTTGCAACCTAGAAGTAACACATGGGGCACAGATTGGTATTATACCCACCCTGGAGGTAAGTCCCAGGGGGTTCGGATAGGGGCATTACACCTCCTGTAGGTAATGGGATAAAATATGACCATTACATTTGCAGCTAATATGGCATATGATCGATACACTCCCTGGTCCTCTGTAGTTCAGTTGGTAGAGCATGGCACTTGCAACGCAAAGATGGTGGGTTTGATTCCCTGGATGGGACCACCCATAAGTAAAACGTGTGCACGCATGACTGTAATTCGCTTTGGATAAAAGCGTCTGCTAAATGATGATCATTATTATATTACACCTGACCAGCAGGTATATGATATAACACTTCATTGTGTTTCCAAAAATGGTGTTGTAACGTAATGGTGTAGTACAGTACAGTGTAATATTTGAGTGTACGAAAGAGACTCTATGGTATTGTGCTGCGTGGGAGTCTTGGCATTTCCCTCCACAATAAGCATTGTGTTCCACACAATCACCACCCTGTGTGCTTATCATGGGGGTGTAAGGAGGGGAGAGTGCATGATCGGGGGTATTCCGTTATTCCAGAATCCCCTCGGGGGTGAACGACTACAGAATGTATCTATGTGAAGGGGGTGTGATCTACCAATGGGCTGTGGGACAATTAACAAAACATTGGATGAGTCATCGTAATGGGGGGATGAGGAGAAGAGCCTGAGGGTCTAGTGCAAAGAATTCTGGGAGCAGACTTTGCCTAACGGGGAGTGGGAGCTGGACCACTTAGCAGTTACAAGTGGTCACATTTCAACACAGTTAAAACTTGTGTGCGCAGATTGGAAAGCAACTGCTTGGATGAAATTAGAAGGTTGTGAAAGTCACACTGTGAGGTTGTGAAATCCTCACTCACACACTTGTTAGGAAGATACAGTGCAGAGAGTAGGGTGTGTGTGTAAGACAATCCAGAATCTGTGTGTGCAGGCCAAACCATCTGGAGAGCAGACAAACCTTCTGCTGCTAAGAGGGGCAGTGAACCTAGAGAGTAGAATAAACTATTATCTACTCTACAGGATAAACACACTCACACACACACACACACACACACAGTCTTGTACAGCTAACATTGTGGAAACACACAATTCAAATCCTAATTTCCCTAACCCATACCCTAAACTTTTTTTAACCTTTATTTAACTAGGCAACTCAGTTAAGAACAAGTTCTTATTTACAATGACTGCCTACCCCAGCCAAACCCTAACCCATACAACACTGAGCCAATTGTGCACTGAGATGCAGTGCCTTAGACCGCTGCGCCACTCGGGAGCCCAAAACGTTAACCCTAACCCTAACCTTAACCCCAAAACCAAACCTTAACCCTAAACCTAGCTCCTAACCCTAAAATTTACCCTTGCTCCTAACCCTAACCCTTAACGTAATTCTAACCCTTACACTAATTCTAACCTTAACCCTAAGCCCCCTAGGAATAGCATTTGACCTCACACACACACACACTCACCCACCCATACTGTGTGTGTGTGATGACAGACTGAGTGGTAGCTCTATAATCAGGTGAATGATCATGTTTTTCACAGTACTGAGACAGTCTCTCTCTCCTCTTTCTCTCTCTGTAGGAGGAGAAGAAGTGTTTTGTGTGTGACTCCAGGGAGAAGTATGATGAGAGGATGAACCACACCACCAGCCACAACATTGAAAACTTGGTCACCACCTTCGCCCCCAACCGCCTCAAGACCTGGTGGCAGTCTGAGAATGGTGAGAATATGTGTGTGGGTGGGTGTTTGTGCGCATGTTTTTGGTTTTACTAGTAATATAAACAACATTCAGACAAGTGGGGACTTTTCGCCTGTCCCCACAAAGAAAAAGGCTATTTTAGTCTTAGGGTTTAGGTTTAGTGTTGTAATTATGGTTACAGTATGGACATCACATGTTGAACGTGGAATGAGGGTGGAACGAGGGAGAGCTCGGTTTGTTGTTTTGAAAGTCTCTGAAAAATAATTCTAAAAGTTTGTTTACTAGCTACCTTTTGAATTTGGATCTCGCGACGCAGTTAGCCTCAGTTGCTGGTACCACGATATCTGTCCAGGGATCCTGCCAACCAAAAGTTTGAAGATCTGCTTGGCGTAGCAAGGTTTCCAGCCCTTTTGGCTGGGACTATGGATTGCCCCGGGCTTGTGGCTGTCTAAATCCCTGCTGTTTGTTGCTGTTTAAATCTGCCCTGTCTGGAACTACGTGGAGTACCCTGTCTGGAACTGCGTGGAGAGGACAGTGTTTCTCTATCACAGGTCAAGGATCTTTTAAATGAACACAAAGGATTTTACAAGAAGTTGTTACAACAACAGGAAAATTGCTTCCAGAGCTTTGTCCAGATACTGATGGACTCAACTAATGAAATAATGGATTATCTGACGGGGGAGGTTCAGAACTGTAAGAACAGTTTGCAGTTTTCCCAGGGAGAGGTCTATGTCCTGAAAGAGTTGCAGCAAGATGACAACAAACTGGAAGTCCTCTCGAGATGACATTAGCAACGACTGCGAAAACAGATCCAGGGGGACAATCCAGGAGGAATACCATCGTTGTGGATGGCATACAAGAGTCTTCACATGAGAACTGGGCAGAGTCTGAGGAGAAAGTATAGAAAATGATCACTGAAAAGCTGCCGATGGATCATACGAAGATTAAGAACAAATTCTTATTTACAATGACGGCCTACCAAAGTCAAACCCAGACGACACTGGGCCAACTGTGTGCCACCCTATGGGACTCCCAGTCATGGCCGGTTGTGATACAGCCTGGAATCGAACCAGGGTCTGTAGTGACACCTCTAGCACTGAGATGCAGTGCCTTAGACCGCTGCGCCACTCGGGAGCCCAAAACATTAACCCAAATCCTTAGCCCTAATGCTAACCTTAACCCAAAAACCTAACCTTAACCCTAAACCTAGCTCCTAACCCTAAAACTAACCCTAGCTCCTAACCCTAACCCTTAACGTAATTCATGTTACCAGCCCAAGTGACAGACCCAGGCCGATAGTGGTCAAGTTCCTGAGGTTTGAGGACAAGATAGCTGTTCTGGAGAGAGCCAAGAACTTGAGAGGAACCAACATCTTCCTCAAGAAGGACTTATCTGAAGCTGTGCACCAGAGGCGGGAAAGTAACTGATCCCAGCTATGAAAGCTACCAGAGCGCATAGGAACATAGCTTACATCTGCTACAACAGGCTCATTGTCCACCCTCCCTCCCAAAAGCTTGGGAGAAATGAGAGAGCCAAGCCTCAGGGCCAGTAGCTTCAGCCCAACATCACACACACGTATATACAGTATCTATGTTTTTATCAGATAAGCTATGAAGGAAATGGCTAAGAATAGCCCATATTAATATACACTGAGTTTACAAAACATTAGGTTGCACCACGTTTTGCCCTCAGAACAGCTTTCATTTGTTGGGGCATGGACTCTACAAGTTGTTGAAAGCGTTCCACAGGGATGCTGACCCATTTTGACTCCAATGCTTCCCACAGTTGTGTCAAGTTGGCTGGATGTCCTTTGGATGGGGGACCATTCTTGACACACAGGAAACTATTGAGCTTGAAAAACCCAGCAGCGCTGCAGTTCTTGACACACTCAAACCGGTGCGCCTGGCACCTACAATCATACCTCATTCAAAGGTACTTAAATATTTTGTCGTGCCCATTCACCCTCTGAATGGCACACATACACAATCCATGGCTTTAAAATCCTTCTTTAACCTGTCTCCTACCCTTCATCTACACTGATTGAAGTGGATTTAACAAGTGACATCATAGCCTTCACCTGGATTCACTCAGTAACTTGCTAACATCGGATAACATTAATATACTGGCCATCTCTGAGACTCATTTAGCTAATTCCTTAGATGATACAGCAGTAGCAATATATGCATATTGTCACGATCGTCGTTATAATAAATGTACCAAGGCGCAGCGTGCGTAGCGTTCCACATACAATAAGTAGTGCTCAACGACACTAGCACAAACAATATCCCACAAACACAGGTGGGAAAGGAACACACTAAGTATGATCCCCAGTTAGAGGTAACGAATAACAGCTGCCTATTATTGGGAACCATACACAAAACCAACATAGAAACAAAACAACTAGAAAACCCCCCTTAGTCACGTCCTGACCTAAAACACAATAGAGAACCCCGAGGGCTCTCTATGGCCAGGACATGACACATATACTGTTACTACGGAAAATATGTGAGTGCTTATGGGGGAGGTGTTGCTGTGTACTTTATGTTCAGAGCCATATTCCGATAAAGCTTAGAGAAGATCTCATGTCAAATGTTGTTGAAGTGTTGTGGTTGCATGTTCACCTGCCCCATCTCTTCTTTTGGGGTGCTGCTATAGACCACAAAGTGCTAAGAGTCAGTATTTGGATAATATGTGTGCAATGCTTTCTAATGTGTGGGAGAGGTCTATTTTCTGGGTGACCAGAACATTGACTGGTTAGCAACTAGCTGTCCGCTCAAGAGGAAGCTTCTAACTGTGACTAATGCCTGTAGTATGACCCAGGTTATCGCTCAACCAAAAGAGTGCATACCAATAGTGTTGGATATGTGACATCCAAAGCAATATCCATTACCATTGGCTGTAGTGACCATAGCATTGTGGCCATAACAAGGAAAACCAAAGGGTCAAAGTTTTGGCCTAAAGTAATTCATAAAAGATCATACAAAATGGTTCACATACTGTAAATTGAGAACTGTTGTGACTAAACGTAACAAAAAGAAGAAGAAACTATATCACCATAAAACACAATGGAAAAAGACTTTGGAGTACCTTAAATGATATCATGGGCAGAAAACCCAATACATCTCCATCGTTCATTGAAGTTGATGGGTCATTTATAACAAAACCTTTTGATATTGGCAATCATTTCAATTACTATTTCAGTGGAAAAACTCAAAAGTGAAATGACAACATTGAACAGTGAACCATCATATTTTTGTATAAAATAATCTAATAACGAAAGAGAAGGATTGATTTTTTGAATTTGGTCAAGTTAGTGTGGGAGAGGTTATCCATCAATAATGATAAGCCACCAGGTATAGACAACCTAGACGGGAAACAATTGAGAATGGTAGCAGACTATGGATGCAGTTTGTAAATTCACTCTGACTATCTACTCCGATTTCAGAGCAGAGCGCAGAATAACTGATACATTTACAAATGCTCAACACCCGTTGAATATGGCCGGTGTCAGTAAACGTCTGCAAAAAACCTTAGTTAAATTGTTGCCAGTAGCTCAGTTACAGTCACCAACGCTCTGGATAACATGAAAACAGCCTAACCAGCTCTGCTAGGGAGAGTAAAATGGTCAGAGTGAGGTGTTCTCTCATTTGTGTTTGGAAGTAGCTAGCAAGCTAACCAACGTTAGCCAGTTAGCTTAGGTGCTAGACTGCCGTTGTGAGGTCAGAATGCTCGGATGAACCCTACTCCTCGGCCAGAGTGTCCAGTATGTTCTCTGAACGCTCCGAGAACGAAACGCTCTGAACTTACAAACGAACAATCTGACAACAATCTGAATTAACGAACGCCCAGAGCGCACTCTGTGTTTTGGCACTCCAGATTGAATTTACAAACACACCCTATATTGCTACCCCTATTTGGTATATCTTTAACCAAAGACTAAAGGGAGTGTGTCTGTCCACAGGCGTGGAAGGAAGCTAAAGTAATTCCACTGCCTAAAAATAGTCAAGGCACCTTTGCTGGCTCTAACAGCCTCCCAATCAGTTTGCTGCCTGTTCTTAGTAAACTGATGGCGAGGATTGTGTTTGACAAAATACAATGCTACTTTTCAGCATGCATATAGAGAAGGGCACTCAACTTGTACAGCCCTGACTCAGATGACAGATGATTGGTTAAAATAAGTGCAGCCTTTGATGTTATTGATCATAAATAGTTATTGAAAAAACACCACCTGCCTTCACATGGTTGGAGAGTTATTTATCCAATAGAACCCAGAGAGTGTTCTTCGATAGAATCTTCTCTAACTTCAGATATGTACAGTGCGGTGTCCCCCAGGGAAGTTGCCTTGGGCCATTACTCTTCTCTATTTTAGCAAAGGATTTGCCACAGGTCTTACACAAAGCTAGAATGACTAAGTATGCGGATGATTCCACACTCTACATGTCAGCACCCAAAGCCAGTGAGCTCACTGAAATTCTAAATAATGAGTTACAGTCAGTATCAGAATGGGTGATTAATAATAAACGGGTCTTAAATACGTCTAAAACTAAAAGCATTGTATTTGGTTCAAAACATTCTCTAAGACCTCAACCTCAACTGGAGTTGTACTTAAAGGGTGTGGCTATTGAGCAAGTTGAGGAAGCTAAACTCCTAGGTATAACATTGGATGGTCATTTATCATGGTCAAGTCATATTGACAAAGTTGTTGTGAAGATGGGGAAGATGTCTGTTATAAAAAGATGTTCTGCATTTTTGACACAAATCAACTGTACTAGTTGTTCAGGCTCTGGTCTTGTCCCAAAGAAAGACCTAACAAAGCTGCAGCTGGCTCAAAACAAGCAGCACACCTTGCCCTTAACTGCACATAAAGAACTAACATCAACAACATGCATGGCAGTCTTTCCTGGTTCAGGGTTGATGAGAGATTAACTACTTCTCTTCTATTTTTGATAAGAAATATTACTCTGACAAAAATGCAAGATTGTCTGCATAATCAAATAACATTCAGCTCAGACCCCCAGACATACCCCACAAGACATGCCACCAGGGGTCTCTTCACAGTCCCCAAGGCCAAAACAAATTGACGGCAACGCACGGTTTTATACAGAGCCATGATCGCATGGAACTCCCTTCCATCTCCAATTACTCAAGCAAACAGCAAAATGATCTTTAAAAAATTGATAAAACAACAACTCATGGAACTGCAGGTACTGTGAGGGGAACACACAAAGACACACCCTAACACACACATACTTTTTTAGTTTTATTCTTTCTATTATTTCTTTGCATTGTTTTTATATCGTTGTATTTTACATTTGTGTTACTGTCCTTGTCTATCAGTGTATCAGTGTTTTGTCACTTGTCATATTTTTGTGGACCCCAGGAAGAGTAACTGCTGCTAATAGGAATCCAAATAAACAAATAGGGTTAGGGTTGGGTTAAGGGTTAGGTTTAGGGTTATGGAAAATTTGATTTTGAATGGGAATCAATTGTTTGGTCCCCACAAGGATAGTAAAACAAACATGTGTGCACGTGTCATGGTGAAGTCCAGCTGTGTGTCCATTGTTGTTGAGTCATGGAAGGAGCCACAGCCAGATGCCCAGATGGTCCCGGAATACCAGGAAGGACAAAACATGGAAAAGCAGGGGTTGGAATTTCCTTATCCTGCTGCAATAGTCCCTATGAGATCCCACTACGCACATGTTACCACGGCAACAGATCAATTCGTCACATGGGTGTGGCAGAAAGACCAATTGACATGGTCAAATTGACACAACCAATCGGCCCGTCTCCTGTGTGGGTGACTGTGTGTTAGCAGAGATTTGGCAGACTCACTAGTGTGTTTTTATGGGTCTGTAACTCCTGTCATGGGATGTCTTTCTCAGTGTGTGTGTTTGTGTTTGTTTCCCTGTGCTGCAGGTGTGGAGAATGTGACCATTCAACTGAACCTGGAAGCAGAGTTCCACTTCACACATCTCATCATGACCTTTAAGGTGGACACACACACACACACACACACACACACACACACACACACACACACACACACACACACACACTCACACTCACACTCACACACATTCACACACATTCACACACACTCACAGCTGTGTTCGAGGTATGTGGAAAATTGCCCTAGTCTCTTGAGATGGATGGGAGAGAGGACTGATGTAAAACACTATACTCGGTACTGTTGGCATCAGTGTATTGAGTCTGTCCAGCTTCCTTTAGAACCCTCTATGTATCTCTGTTTCTGTCTCTGATCTGGTGTGGACTCTCCTCTCTCTTTCATTCTTGTTCCCATTCGCTCTTTTTCTTTCTTTCTGTGTTATAATATTAGGACCCAGAGTTTTCCCTGGTCGGGTCAAGTGGTCAAGAAACTATTCCTTTCTGTTTGTTGTATTTCTGTGTTACGAATTAGAATGATCTCTTTGATTGATAGACGTTCCGTCCGGCTACCATGGTGATCGAGCGTTCCATGGATTTTGGGAAGAAGTGGCAGGTGTACCGTTACTATAGCTATGACTGTGAGTCCGCCTTCCCTGGGATATCCGTGGGACCCATGGTCAAAGTGGACGACATCATCTGTGACTCGCGCTACTCTGACATAGAGCCATCCGCAGAGGGAGAGGTGTGCATCTGTGTGGCCTTTGAGCTTTTGCAAGGGAGGGGGTAGAAGCTGTGGCTCCAGAATGACTCAGAGTTAGTCTCTCATTGAATTTTTATTTTTACAATCCTTCTCTTCATCCCTCTCTCCCCTTCTCTATCAGGTGATATTCAGGGTGCTGGACCCAGCGTTTGAGATTGAAGACCCTTACAGTCAAAGGATACAGAGTTAGTAACTACAGTACAACACCAGGCCAGAGGTGCCATATCTCACTAGCTACATACGATTCAGTTAATACTGCAACAAATACTTTTCTAAGTGTAATAACCAAAGTCTGAGTAGTGGCGGTAGTCAAGGCAACACAGCAGGGCAGGGGTTAGAGGTCAGGTTATCCTGACACCTCTTATGGAATCTCACATGTAGAAGCTACACACACACACACACACACACACACACAGACACACAGACACACAGACACACACACACACACACACACACACACACACACACACAGGGCCCCTCATGTTAACTATGTGGTGAATGTGTGTGTAGGGTGTAGGGGAGCCTCCAGAAGGAGGATCCCACATCTTTAGTGCCAGAGGTCGTAGAGATGAGATTGGAGAAGATCCAGAACCTAATATAAAGACACAGTAACCTATAGAAACATTCCTATAACGTACCATGGCTGTTTTAGATGGGCCATTACATTAGGACTGGTAAATGTGCCTTTATCCTGATTGTGTGTGTGTGTGTATGTGTCTCCAAATGTGTGTGTAGACATGCTGAAGATCACTAACCTGCGTGTCCAGTTTACTAAGCTCCACACACTGGGTGACAACCTGCTGGACTCCAGAGACGAGCTCACAGAGAAATACTACTACGCCCTCTTCGACATGGTCGTCCGCGGCAACTGCTTCTGCTATGGACATGCCTCCAAATGTTCCCCTGTTGATGGGATACATGTAGGCACAGAGGGCATGGTGAGTGAAACACACACGGCAGACGCACACTCACGATACAACATTCACACACACGACATACACACATTTTCCTAATAGGTTGTGTGACCGTTAAGAGGGAGATGACTCGTTACTTTTCTCTAGTCTTTGGTACTAGCCCCTCTAACACTAGTGTTTCTCTCTCTCTCGCTCTTTCTGTCTGTGTGTGTGTGTGTGTGTGTGTGTTTGTGCATGCGTGCTTGTGTGTTTCCAGGTCCATGGTCACTGTATGTGTAACCACAACACAGAGGGTCTGAACTGTGAGCACTGTAAGGACTTCTACAACGACCTGCCCTGGAGGCCTGCAGAGGGACGCATCACCAATGCCTGCAAGAGTGAGACACTCACACACACACACACACACACACACAGTGCCAGATATATACAGAGTCTGGATCATTCTGTTCCAGATATATACAAAATATTCAACAGGGGGAATCTCCCCAATTCCGTCCTGTTGGTAGTGTCTTTCGAAGTGCAAAATATGTTTAAACAAAATATTATCTCTATTTCTCTCTCTCTCTGCCCCCTCTACCTTCTCCATCTCTTTCTGTCTCTCTCTCCTTCTCCCAGTGTGCGAGTGTAACCACCACTCCAGGTCATGTCACTTTGACATGGCTGTGTATCTGTCTACGGGGAGCGTGAGTGGAGGAGTGTGTGATGAGTGTCAACACAGCACCATGGGCCGCCAGTGTGAGCAGTGCAGACCTTTCTACTACCAGCACCCCGATAGACACCTGAGAGACCCCAACATCTGTGAACGTACGTAACCGTCTGTCTGTGACCTATGACAAGGGCCAGGAGTTTGCTGGCCTCATCTATGTCCTCTGACCTATCAAGTTTAAACTCTCAACTCTCCCTTTGTTCTCTGTCTCTGAACTTAACACTCTTAATGTACTGTTGGAGTCTCTGTTCTCTTCTTTTTCTCTCCTTCGTCTCTCCCTCCAATAACCTCCCCAAACTCTTTATGTTTCTTTTTCTGTCTCCTTCAACTGCCTCATCACTCTCCCTCCTACCCTCCCTGTCCCCTCACATTCCTTCCTGTCTTTTTCTCTCACTCACTCACCTCCCTCCCTCTCCCTCTGTCTGTAGCGTGTAGCTGTGACCCGACGGGCTCCCTGCAAGGTGGTGTGTGTGACGGCAGGACAGACGTGTCTGCTGGTCTGATAGCAGGACAGTGTCGCTGTAAGACCAGTGTGGAGGGAGAGCGCTGCGACCACTGTAGACAGGGACACTACGGCCTGGGACAGGGACCAAACGGCTGCCTGCGTGAGTCTAATACACACACTAACACACACACACACACACTCCTATCTTTTTGTCTCATTGTTTATTTGATGTGTGTGTGTGTTTTTGGTAGAGTGTACCTGTAAACCCCTGGGAACACTGCCTGGAGGAAGCCCATGTGACATGGACACAGGAAACTGCTTCTGCAAACGCCTTGTCACCGGCAGGAACTGTGACCGGTGTCTGGTGAGGGACTTAACGACCACATCACTGTGTGTCTGCAGTGTGCGTGTGTGTGTGTTTATTCATAACTCTATTATTTTGTTCCTGCAGCCGCAACACTGGGGGCTGAGTATTGACATGGACGGCTGCAGACCATGTGACTGCGACCAGGGCGGAGCCATCAACAATGAGTATGTTTTAACCAATCATGTCTCTACTCATATGATCCAATCACAGCACAACTACTCTTAATAATTCCACCCCGCCCAAAATGCATTGTTGCGGAAATGTATTTGTAGGTATTGGATATTTACTAACAATCCATTTTTCTCATTCTGTTGCTCTCCCTATTTATCTCTCTCCCTATTGTCCCTTCTCTCTCTTCCTCCCCCTCTCTCTCCCTCCATCTCTAGTTGTTCTCCAATATCAGGCCAGTGTCAGTGTAGAGAACACATGTATGGGAGGCGTTGTGACCAGGTGGAGTCTGGATTCTACTTCATCGCCCTGGACCACTACACATATGAGGCTGAGGACGCCAAGCACGGCCCTGTGAGTGTGTGTGTGTGTTGACCTCTCTTTTTCAATCTCTCTGTCTTTGTCTTTCTAAATCTGTCATATCTCTCTCTCCCTCCCTCTCTCTCAGGGTGTGACGGTGGTTCCCAGGCCCTATCCTCTGAACCGTAGTCCTACCTGGACAGGGGCAGGGTTTGTCAAGGTACCTGAGGGAGCCCACCTGGAGTTCCACATCAACAACATACCTGACTCCATGGACTACGACATGCTGATCCGCTATGAACCACAGGTAAAACACACGGACACATACACACACATGCACACACACACAGCTAACCTTGCGGGGACACACAATTCAGTCCAAATCCTATTTTCCCTCAACACTAAACCTAACCCTAACCCGTACTCTTACCCTAACCTTAACCCTAGCTCCTAACCCTAACCGTGAAATGAACCCTATCTCCTAACCTTAACCCTTAACCTAATTCTAACCCTAACACTAATTCTAACCTTAACCCTAAACCCCCTAGAAATAGCATTTGACCTTGTGGGGACTAACATAATGTCCCTAGTTGGTCAAATATTCTGGTCCCCACAAGAATAGTTAAACACGTCCAAGTATATGAACATGCAAACACACACACACACACACACACACACACACACACACACACACACACACACACACACACACACACACACACATAACAACACAATCAAACACATGCATACTCACACACAGTTTTCTCTACCGTCTGCAATGTGTGATATTGTGTGTCTGATGTGTGTTGCTGTAGTTGCCTGAGCAGTGGGAGCAGGCGGAGACCAGAGTGATGCGTCCTCACTCAATGAGAGTGGGACAGCCAGTCAGTCCATGTGAAAACACACTACCGGGAAGAGATCAGCTGTTGGTGTCTCTTCCTCCAGGATCCAGGTAGGTACCCACGTGACACACATCTCCCTAGTCCCTATAATACACCCTTGAATCCACCTTCACACGTTATCTTTACACACGCACGCACACAAACACACATACACACACCACCTCTACCACTTCAACCGTACTCTCCTCTGTGTCTGTGTTTCAGACATGTGCTGCTCCCGAGGCCTGTGTGTCTGGAGAAGGGGCGGAACTACACTGTGCGTCTCAGTCTGCCTCTCTACTCCTCTCTCAGTGACGTCCAAAGCCCCTACACGCTCATCGACTCCGTAAGTAACAGTCACAAACAACGCTCCATACAGTCTGATAAACTGTAGTTTCCACTAACACACGAGTCATTATGGAAAACATCCCTACAGTAGTCATATTATAGTCAAAATAGTGTGGAATAGCAGACTTGTAGCATCTCTAAGACAAGCCCTCTGTCTTTATCTATCTCTTCCTTACTCACCTCCTACCCTTCCCTCCCCTCCCCTTCTCCCTCCCTCCTCCCCTCTCTCTCCCTCTAGTTGGTGTTGATTCCGCGGGTGCGTGACCTGCTGTTGTTTGAGGGTTCTCAGGGCGAGGAGGCGTGGGATACGTTCCAGAGGTACCGCTGTCTGGAGAGCAGCCAGAGCGCCATCAAGAGCCCCATGACGGGCATCTGCAACAACTACATCTTTAGTGTGTCCGCCCTGCTACACCAGGGGGCTATGGGTAGGAGATGGGGCTGGGGCTGGGGGTTGTCTATGAGTGCATGTTTCCCGTGAGTCTGTCTCTGTTTATCATTAGTAAACAACAATAATTTTCTTCCTGAAGAATTCCTAATACTCATACAGCAACAACAACAACTCACATTGCTGCATCCCTCTCTCTCTCTCTCTCTCTCTCTCTCTCTCTCTCTCTCTCTCTCTCTCTCTCTCTCTCTCTCTCTCCTTCCCTCCTCCCTATTCTCCCCTATCTTTCCCCCCTCTTTTACTCTCTCACTCTCTCTTTCCCCCCTTTCTCCCTTCTGCTCAATAGCGTGCCAGTGTGACTCCCAGGGCTCTCTCAGTGCAGTGTGTGAGCCCAGCGGCGGGCAGTGCCAGTGTCGGCCCAACGTGGCAGGCAGGAACTGTGACCGCTGTGCCCCCGCCACCTTCCTGTTCAGCCCCTTAGGATGCAGACGTGAGTGGCAGACAAGCATGGGGTCAGGGGTTAGAGGTTAAATGTCAGGGAGAGGGTTATGTTGAGACTGCGGTTGAAATTCCAACTTCAAAAGTGTGGTATTTTTTTGTCTCCCTTTCCCACTCTCTTTTCCTCTCTTATCTTCCTCTTTTCTCCACCCCTCCTTCCCCTCTCCCTCCTCTCTCCCCAGGCTGTGAGTGTAGTCCTACGGGCTCTGTGAACGCGTTCTGCCACGAGGCCACAGGTCAGTGTGAGTGTGTTCCTGGGGCGTCAGGGCGTCAGTGTGCCCACTGCCTGCCAGGCTACTGGGGCTTCCCTCAATGCCAGCCCTGTCAGTGCAACGGCAACAGCGACTACTGCCACCCTCAGACTGGGGAGTGCCAGGGCTGCCGCGCCTTCACCACCGGGCACATGTGTGAAAGGTACTGTGTGAAATTATATCATATACCATATTAAAATTATAGCTAGCTAATATACCACACACCAAACCACAGTGTAGAGCACAACTGCATATTTCACTGTCACGCTTCCTCTTATCAGTACCAAGCGTGTGTGTGTGTGTACGTGAGTGTTTCCCATGCCTCTTATCATGTCTTACCCTGTGCCTACAGGTGTCTGGATGGTTACCATGGCGACCCAGTGTTGGGTTTGGGGGGTCACTGCCGCCCCTGCATGTGTCCCGACGGACCGGGGAGCGGACGCCAGTACGCAGACGGCTGCTACCAGACCGCCAACAACTACCAGCTGGTCTGTGTCTGCAGCCCTGGATACAGAGGTCAGACACACACATACACATACACACACGCACACACACACATGCACACACACACCATATCACACACAATACGTCATACATGGTTCTCCCAGTCCTAGTACACATTTTCCCTAAAATTACAGAGCCAGCGGAATCCCCTCTGCTCTTGGTCATAATGGGCAGGTAGTAACTACAGGGACAGTGAGTGTGTGAGAAATCCCACAGATACCTCTCTCACTGGAACAGGAGGCCAGTCCACTGTATGTAACTGTTTACGACTGATTCTTCTATAACTGTTTTATGAGTGTTTACAACTGTGCCATGACTGTGCTAATTGACAGTTCTGCTTCCTTACAGATCTATAACTGTAGGTGTGTGTGTGTGTCTGTGTGTGTAAACAGGTCAGAAATCACTGTTCCTTCTCTTCCATAGGAGCCAGGTGTGACAAGTGTTCCCCAGGTCACTATGGTAACCCCCAGGTGCCCAGCGGGCGCTGTCTGCCCTGCCAGTGTAACGACAACATCGACCAGCTGGACCCGGGGTCCTGCGACGCTCGCACAGGCGTCTGCCTCATATGCCTGCACCATACAGAGGGCTATGGCTGCCAGCGCTGCAAGCTGGGTTACTACGGCAACGCTGCCACCCAGAGCTGCAGGAGTGAGTACTGTTAGACAGTGTGTGTGTATATATGTGTGTGTGTGTGTGTGTGTGTGTAACTGTCTTTCTCTCTCTACAGGGTGTATGTGTTATTCAGTGGGAACAACGTCGGAGGCGTGTCCATCTCCGGGGGAGTGTCACTGTGACCTGCAGACTGGCCGGTGTCCCTGCCGGCCTAACGTGATTGGCCAGAACTGCGACCGCTGTGCCCCTGATACGTTCAACATAGGAAGCGGAAAGGGCTGTCAGACCTGTGACTGTGACCCAGCCCACTCCTTTGGGACGTCGTGCAACGAGGTGAGAGCCACAACTGACCTCACCCTTACCCGTTCTGCCAGTCACATTCTGTTAAAGGTCCCCAAAGCACACACATCCCTGGGTCGCTCGTCTTTTCAGTTCGCTGCAGCCAGCGACTGGAACGAGCTGCAACAAACACTCAAACTGGACAGTTTTATCTCAATCTCTTTATTCAAAGACTCAATCATGGACACTCTTACTGACAGTTGTGGCTGCTTTACGTGATGTATTGTTGTCTCTACCTTCTTGACTTTTTGTGCTGTTGTCTGTGCCCAATAATGTTTGTACCATGTTTTGTGCTGATACCATGTTGTGTTGCTACCATGCTGTGTTGCTGCCTTGCTATGTTGTTGTCTTATGTCTCTCTTTATGTAGTGTTGTGTTGTCTCTCTTGTCGTGTGTGTTTTGTCCTATATTTATATGTTATTTATTTATATATAATTATATATTTTAATCCCAGCCCCCATCCCCGCAGGAGGTTGGCTGTCATTGTAAATAAGAATTTGTTCTTAACTGACTTGCCTAGTTAAATAAAGGTTAAATAAAATAAAATACAATTAAATACCCCATCCTTACAAAACAACATCCACACCCTCATGTTGTCACCCAACCCATCTACACACAGCACACACACAATTGGCCAGTGTTACCTGGTGTTGATTTTTAATGTAAAATGTTTTGTTTTGATTCAGGAGTTAAATTAACTCTGTAAGTGTTAAATTAACACTCAGTGGTGTAAAAGAACCCCAGTGTTGGTGTAAGTAACCAGAGTTTAACCAAAACCACGCCCAGCTTTATCATATTTCCCAGCATGCTCTATTGCAGGTTGATTTTTAGAATTGTTTGTTTCAATATCTCTGTTTCTGTATGAGAATTGATTAGTTAATATTATGCTACACAAATATAAATAACATACATTTTTCTAACCTAATCCAATCTGTTACTTGGATTCATTGGACCCGTTACTGAAAAGGTTACTCCAGTTTAGATGCTTTAGCTCAGGGATCATCAACTACATTTAGCCGCTGGATAATGGTCAGGATGGTCAGGGTGCCGGAACATAATTACAAATAATTTGTAGACTGCAAATTGACCGCAATAATATTTGACTAAAACATAAGAATTTCAAAGCTTGCTTACATTTGTATACAATCACAAATATATCTTAAGAAGATGGGCAGAGATTCTGCTGTCCTAGATTCAGGGGGAATCTGGTTCCACCATTGGGGTGCCAGGACAGAAAAGAGCTTTGAGCTGCCGTCCCGTAGGGGTGGGATGGCCAAGAGACTAGAGGTGGCTGAACGGAGTACTCAGGTTGGGGTGTAGGATTTGAGCATAGACTGAAGGTAGGGAGGGCCAGTCAAAGTAAATTGTCCGGTGGCGATTTTCTGAATTGTTCAGCAGTCTACTGGCTTGGGGGTAGAAGCTGTTGAGGGCTTGGGCTGAGAGTTTTTCCTGATAAGAAGAGACACAATTTTCCTGGTTGGTTGTCAGCAGGAGTGGTGTGTTTACTGGCTGAGTTCCATATAGCAGGTATTCCCAAACTGTCGAGTGCTTCAAATAAAAATGCAATTCACATTTTAAAAACATTTTATATTGTAACGGCGCTAAGAGCGGTGTGTGTGGAGTCAGGCGCAGAGAGCAGAGTAACGGTTTAACCGTCTTTAATGTTTCCAAGCAAATACAATGTCCAATGCCCAACACACAGGCGAAAACAAGACGGAATACAAAGTAGCCCAAAACATGGGATAAACACAAGCGCTCACAAAACAGGAAAACAATCCCGCACAAAAGAAGGCGGGCTAAACCGGCTTAAATAGCCCTACTAACAAGAACGAAAACAGGTGCAAACAATCAGGGAAAAAAAACAGAAAGAAAATAGATGATCGGTGGCAGCTAGTAGGCCGGTGACGACGACCGCCGAAAACCGCCCGAACCGGCAGAGGAGCCACCATTGGTTGAAATCGTGACATATATAAAAAAAAAAATCTTCACATTTTTAAACAGTCCATTTATATTTTTCAACCTTGGCTATACACTTGGGTGAGGTTTTTTTCTCACCTGAGTAGCCTCGTTTCACTGCCAAAAATAAAATTAAACCGTCTAGTGTTCAGAGAAATAACAACACAATGTCGAATACAGGTAGCCTAGTCAAATAATTAACATCCAATCACATTAACCGTTACTCTCTCGCGGGAATTACACTAACGGTCCGTATGTAGCCAAACTTAGCTTCTGCTTATGTTGGTATCTGTACTGATGGCGCAAAAGCCTTGACAGGAAGACATAGTGGAGCAAGCAGTGCAAGCAGTTGCTCCCGACGGCACTTGGGTACACTGCAGCATCCACCGAGAGGCTCTTGCTGCCAAGGGAATGCCTGACAGCTTGAAAGACGTTTTTGACACTACAGTGAAAAAAGCAAGGTCCCTGAACTCTTGTGCATTTTCTGCACTATGCAATGATATGGGCAGCGACCATGTAACGCTTTTACAACATACAGAAGTGCGCTGCTTATGAAGGGGCAAAGTATTTGAAAAACATTTTTGAATTGAGAGACGAGTTTAAAGTTTTCTTTACTGACCATCATTTTCACTTGTCTGGGATTACAGCGACTCTCTGCAACTATATTCAATGTGCGGGACAAAATTGAGGCTATGATTAAGAAGTTGGAGCTCTTCTCTGTCTGCATTAACAAGGACAACACACAGATCTTTCCATCATTGTATGATTTTTTGTGTGCAAATGAACTCCAGCTTATGGACAATGTCAAATATGATATAGCAAAGCACCTGTGAGTCGGGTGTGCAATTACGCAGGTACTTTCCCAAAACACAAACAATTGGATTCGCTATCCCTTTCATGCCCTGCCTCCAGTCCACTTACCAATATCTGAACAAGAGAGCCTCATCGAAATTGCAACAAACGGATCTGTGAAAATTGAATTTAATCAGAAGCCACTGCCAGAGTATCCTGCCTTGGCAAATCACGCTGTTAAGACACTGATGCCCTTTGCAACCACGTACGTAGTGGAATCTCGGCCCTCACTAGCATGAAAACTAAATACAGGCACAGACTGTGTGTGGAAAAAGACTGAGACTCTCTCCAATACAACCCAACATTGCAGAGTTATGTGCATCTTTTCAAGCACACCCTTCTCATTAACCTGTGGTGAGTTATTCACAATTTTCGATGATCAAATAAGGTTTTATATGTAAGATGGCTAAATAAAGAGCTAAATTATTGATTAGTATTATATTATTATTTGTGCCCTGGTCCTATAAGAGCTCTTTGTCACTTCCCACGAGCCGGGTTGTGACAAAAACTTACACTCATTCTTATGTTTAATAAATGTATCGTATAGTGTGTGTCTGGCAGGCTTACAATTATGGCAAAAAACTACATTTGAGTGTGTGCTAGAGGGGGTACGGAGCTGGAGGTTGAATGTTTGAAGGGGTACGGGACTATAAAAAGTTTGGGAACCACTGCCATAGAGGAAGGAAGGCTCAGAATACACATTGGGGTTACTAATCACACAGACAGAGAGAGAAACTCCATCAACCATTTGTGGGCTAAGAACAGGAGAGAGCTAGACTCAATAGTAATTCATTATTAGTTTGTAATACAGACATGTTTTTTTGTGTGCGGCAGACACCCTGGACCGTATTCACAAATAGTTTCAGAATAGGAGTGCAGATATAGGATCAGATTTCCCTTTTAAATCATACTGAATAAGATTATACAGACAGAGGGATCTGATCCTAGGTCAGCACTCCTACTCTGAGACTCTGTATACAATACAGGCCACTGTCCATTGTACAGTGTGTAGCAAGGAGACCCTCCTCTAACCTGGAGATGGTACACTGAGTGTACAAAACATTATGCTCTTTCCATGACATAGGCTGACCAGGTGAATCCAGTTGAAAGCTATGCTCCTTTATTGATGTCACTTGTTAAAACTTCTTTGGGATCGGTGTCCCTTCCACGGGACGGTTGAGCTAACGTAGGCTAATGCGATTGGCATGAGATTGTAAGTAACAAGACAATTTCCCATGACTTAGACATATCTGATATTGGCAGAAAGCTTACATTCTTGTTAATCTAACTGCACTGTCCAATTTACAGTAGTTATTACAGTGAAAGAATACCATGCTATTGTTTGCGGAGAGGGCACAGTTTTGAACATGAAAAGTTATTAATAAAGGCACTTCCATCAGTGTAGATGAAGGGAGGATACAGTTTAAAGAAGGATGTTTAAGCCTTGAGACAATTAAGACATGGTGTCACGACTTCCGCCCGAAGTCGGTCCCGCTCCTTGTTCGGGCGGCGTTCGGCGGTGTCAGTCCTATTTGGTGGGCTTGGTATAATATCTACTTTGTATTTATATGAGTAAACTACGTTGTGTCGCTCATCTCTGCTGTCCTGCGCCTGGCTCTTTTGCACCTACTACACCAAGCCTTCTGACACATGGATTGTTTATGTGTGCCATTCAGAGGATGAATGGGCCAGACAAAATATTTAAGTGCCTTTGAACAGGGTGTGGAAGTATGTGCCAGGCGCACCGGTTTGTGCCAAGAACTGCAATGTTGCTGGGTTTTTCACACTCAACAGTTTCCTGTGTGTATCAAGAATGGTCCACCAACCAAAGGACATCCAGCCAACTTGACACAACTCTGGGAAGCATTGGAGTCAACATGGGCCAGCATCCCTGTGGACCGCTTTCAACACCCGACAAATTGATGCTGTTCTGAGGGCAAAAGAGTGGGGAGGCAACTCAATATTAGGAAGGTGTTCTTACTGTTTTGTACACTCAGTGTATATTGCATGTTCATAATCCTGACATGTTGTGTTGTCTCGTATTGTCTTATGTTGTGTGTTTTCTAGCTGTCAGGGCAGTGCTCATGCAGGTCAGGTTTTGGCGGAAGAAAATGCAACGAGTGCCGAGATAAGTTCTGGGGAGACCCTGAGGTCAAATGTCAAGGTAAGTAATTGGCTGGGATTTTGAGTAGCAGTAGAAAGTACAAAGTATGTGTGGATTCCTTCCCATGACTGCCTTAAACATCATGAAGCTGAAACATGTGCAACAGGGTATCTAAGAGCGCCATTGCTTCCTCTCCAAGTGGGTCTCTCTCTGAATTTACTGGGGTCTGGAGAAACACTCTTAGAGAGGGGTTCTGCGTGTTTTGAATCGGTCTCTTATAGTTTGAGTAAACAGCCTTTCATGGTCTCGTTCTCATGACCGGTGGTTCCCATGAGTGACTGGGCTGGAAGCTGGGTTTTATATATATTTTTTGTGTTACAGTTTTCTCACAGTGTGTGTGTGTGTGTGTGTGTGAGTTATCAGACTTCAGCAGAGTGGATGTCTCTGGAGATACTGAAGTGGCTTTCATGCTTCCGTGTTGTTTTAACATTGTGTGTATGCATGTGTCCGTCTCTCTGTGTGTGTGTGTGTAAACTACCGGTCAAAGGTTTTAGAACACCTACTCATTCAAGGGTTTTTCTTGATTTTTACTATTTTCTACATTGTAGAATATTAGTGAAGACATCAAAACTATGAAATAACACGTATGGAATCATATTGTAACCCAAAAAGTGTTAAACAAATCAAAATATATGTTATATTTGAGATTCTTCAAATACCCACCCTTTGCCTTGATGACAGCTTTGCACACTCTTAGCATTCTCTCAAACAGCTTCATGAGTTAGTCACCTGGAATACATTTCAATTAACAGGTGTGCCTTCTTAAAAGTACTTTTTTTGAATTTCTTTCCTTCTTAATGCGTTTGAGCCAATCAGTTGTGTTGTGACAAGGTAGGTGGGGTATACAGAAGATAGCCCTGTTTGGTAAAAGACCAAGTCCATATTATGGCAAGAACAGCTCAAATAAGAAAAGAGAAACATCAGTCCATCATTACTTTCAGACATTTTCAAGAACATTGAAAGATCTTTCAAGTGCAGTCACAAAAACCATCAAGCGCTATGATGAAACTGGCTCTCACGAAAGAGAAAAGGCCACAGGAAAGGAAGACCCAGAGTTACCTCTGCTGCAGAGGATAAGTTCATTAGAGATACCAGCCTTAGAAATGTCTGCCCAAATAAATGCTTCACAAAGTTCGAATAACAGACACATCTCAGCATCAACTATTCAGAGGAGACTGTGTGAATCAGGCCTTTCAAATTGCTGCAAAGAAACCACAAGTAAAGGACACCAATAAGAAGAAGAGACTTGCTTGGGCCAAGAAACTCGAGCAATGGACATTAAACCGGTGGAAATTTGTCCTTTGGTCTAGAGTCCAAATTTGAGATTTTTGGTTCCAACCGCTGAGTCTTTGTGAGACGTGGTGTGGGTGAATGGATGATTTCCGCATGTGCATTTCCCACCATAAAGCATGGAACAGGAGGTGTTTCGGTGTGCTTTGCTGGTGACACTGTCTGTGATTTATTTAGAATTCAAGGCACATTTCATCAGCATGGCTACCACAGCATCATTTTTTCAATTTTCAATAGGACAATGACCCAACACACCTCCAGGCTGTGTAAGGGCTATTTTACCAAGAAGGAGAGTGATGGAGTGCTGCATCAGATGACCTGGCCTCTACAATCACCCAACCTCAACCAAATTGAGATGGTTTGGGATGAGTCAGACCGCAGAGTGAAGGAAAAGCAGCCAACAAGTGCTTAGCATATGTGGGAACTCCTTCAAGACTGTTGGAAAGGCAGTCCAGGTGAAGCTGTTTGAGAGAATGCCAAGAGTGTGCAAAGCTGTCATCAAGGCAAAGCGTGGCTATTTGAAGAATCTCAAATATAAAATATATTTTGATTTGTTTAAAACTTTTTTTGGATACTATATGTTTCCATATGTGTTTTTTCATAGTATTTATGTCTTCACTATTATTCTACAATGTAGAAAATAGTAATAATAACGAAAAACCTGTGAATGTGTAGGTGTTCTAAAACTTTTAGTGTATGTGTGCATTCGTGTGTATGTCGGTCCTTGTGTCAGTCTGTCCTTATGTCAAATTACTCCTTCCTGTCTACATCTCTTCATGGTTTATTGTCTGCTGAACAACTGACTGACAAACAGGCCAGGGGAGAGGGGGAGATTTTGAGAGTGAAATTCTGGGAATAACTCCTTGGCTCATGTGAGAATCAGAGCCAGATGTTCCCAGCAATCAGAGGAATTCTGTCTTTGTCGGGGTCTTATTCCTGTGGCTTAGGAATTCCTGCAGCATTCCCAAACTGCCTGTAAAGTTAGTCTGGCCTCCTGGCGCTGTCCTTGCCCTATCATCGCTCTGTGAGTATACTGCATGCATGTGTGTGTATGAGTGTGTGTTTGAAATAGAGAGAGAGAGATAAAGAGAGGCACTTTTCAGGATTGACACCATGTTTGGGTTAAGAGGATCATGCCGTGGTCTGATTTAAGAGGTCAGAGGTTAAAGTGACAGGCTTTGACGACAGAGTCTGTGTGTGTGTGAATTAAGACGCCACTGTCATTGGTACAGGCTCAACCCAACCACGTGTGTGGCTGTGATTATCGTGTTAACTATTCATGACCGCCTTTGTGTATAGTGGTGCGGTCACTCATGTTACTGTCATCAGTTCATGTCATGTTTAGGTTCACTACCGTCACAGTAGGTATCAGTAGTATGTGGTTGTGTTGACAGTGTAACAGTAGCGATTGCAGTCCTAAGCCTGAGCACTCTGGGTCATGGTGACCGTAAAAGCAAGGCTCAGCCACAAGGGAGTGTGTGTGTGTGTGCAGTTCTCAGATAAAAAGGACTAACTGAGAATGACTACCTTGGCAGCCGTTGCAGGTGATTAACTCCTAAAGGAATTACACATCACTTTGCAAGCCAGGATAATGTGACTTGCAGGCTGTAAAACAGGAGTTTCAGACCACTGTGTTAGGGTGTAACTAGGCCCTCAAAGAAAGGCCTTACGATATAGGTATGTAATGTATTGTCACGAAGAGTTAATTTTACACTGGGAAATATGCAAATAATGTAGAATAATTGAACTTGAATTGTATGTTCACCCAACCTAAAATTCTAAGTTGAGTGAACATACAATTCAACTTAAGAATATATGTTGGTTCAGATACACTGAGTGTACAAAACTCCAAACCTTTGCACTCAGAACAGCCTCAATTCTTTGGGACTGTGTTGGCTGGATGTCCTTTGGTTAGTGGACCATTCTTGATACACACGGGAAACTGTTGAGTGTGAAAAACCCAGCAGCGTTGCAGTCCTAGGTACAAACCGGTGCGCCTGGCACCTACTAACATACCCTGTTCAAAGGCACTTAAATATTTTGTCTTGCCCATTCACCCTCTGAATGGCACACATACCCTCTCAATTGTCTCAAGGCTATAATCCTTTTTTAACCTGTCACCCTCCCCTTCATCTACACCAATTGAAGTGGATGACTGTCTTAACAAGTGACATCTATAAGGGATCATAGTCAGTCTATATCATGGAAAGAGCAGGCGTTCTTAATGTTTTGTACACCAAATGTTGAGCAAAGTCACAATCCTATTGCAGCTGGTTGTTTTTTATTGTATGTTGAATCATTTTTTGGGGGGGGGTGCATCAATCACCCTCTTCCAAAGCTTAGGCAACAGTAATGGGTGCTAACCGCATTTATGCACCCTTTCCTGTTCTCCAATCCACACATTCTTTCCCTGTGACTTACTCCATCACTCTATTCCTCTCCTTCTCCTCTCCTCCACTCTAGAGGTTAGAGGGCTTGCCTCTGCTGTGCTTCAGACTGGGGCGGGTCAAAAGGGGGATAGAGTTTAGAGGTCAAGGCTACCTGTGGGTTCATTTACTCTCAGCGCAGGACTGTTGAGACGATAATAATATAGTTTTTCAATACGTCTGTTTCCCTAGGGCGGCTTTTAAAGGGCACACACCTGTTCTCATATTACTATGAGTTACTTTCCTTGTACCCTCATTTCCTTTCCATCATCACCACTGTTTTCACCTCAAGTCAACTGGAGGTATGTGTTTAACCCTTTTCTCTCTTCTTCTCTTCCGCTTTCTCTCCCTCTGCCTCCAGCGTGTGACTGTGACCTGCGTGGCATCGCCAGCGAGCAGTGCCACCGTTCGTCCGGCCAGTGTGTGTGTGTGGAGGGCGTGTCTGGGCCCGGGTGTAACCAGTGTGCCAGGGGGTACCATGGGGCGTTCCCCCCCTGCGAACGATGCCACCAGTGCTTTGCCGAGTGGGACCGCGTGGTAGGGGAACTGTCCAATCAGACACAGCGTTTGAAGGATCATGTGACAGAGCTCCAGACCAGTGGGGTGACGGCGCCGTACAAAGACACCGTTAGCAGTCTGGAGATTAGTGCTAATGCTATCAGTGCGATAGTAGAGAAGAACCCTGCTATACAGAAGATGGAAGATGTACATCAGATGATGCAGCAGGCCACGTATGTACTCACAAACATGTGCGCTTGCAAGCACACATTTACACATTGAAACACACCGTGCAAAGGCTTCTGTTTGGATGCTTGATGTTATGATCAGCCCATGTCAACTCTAATGAAAATACTATTCTGTGTGTGTAACAGTGAGCTGGTTGCAGACCTAAACGAGAGGCTGGACGTCTCCGAGGATTCCCTGTCCCGTCTCGTTGTCAATGCCAACGACACCGAGGCCAGTCTGGACACACTGAGAAAGCAGGCCCAAGAGCTAGAGAGAACAGTCACAGACATTCGAGACCACATAATGACTGAGAAGAACTCTAACATAGAGGGTGAGAGAGGATGGAGAAAAGGCTAGAGGGTGAGAGAAGGGGTACAGTATGCATGATATCATTACTAGTTCTGACACACCCCTGTGCCCTGTGTGTGTGTGTATGTGTGTGTTTTATTTGTGTATGGCAGGAGCGATGGACACAATCACCAAGGCCCACTTGGAGTCTAAGAGGGCGGAGATCCGTGCCAATCAGACCACCAGTTACCCCGACAACACTTTGGAACAGTCGGCTACACTACGGCGCGAAGCGGAGGCCAGACTGAGCCAGAACCAGGCAGAGTTTGACCTGAGACAACAGAAACACACAGAGAGACTGGAGAGGCTCACCACAGAGCTCAACACTCTTGACCTATCAGAGCTCAGCAAGCAGGTAAGTCTGACCTATCAGTAGACAATTATCATCGCACTTCTTCACCATACTGCTTTTTGATTGATCCCTGGTTTTACAGTGCTCTAACCCGATTGGTGTGTTTTCTCTCTGTGCAGACATGTGGAGCGGCTGGGGGGGAGGAGGAGTGTTCTGCGTCCCCCTGTGGAGGGGTGGGGTGTGTGTCGGAGGACGGCACCCTTCGGTGTGGTGGAGAGGGGTGTGACGGTTTGGTCACACATACACAAAGCACTCTGAAAAGAGCCAAGGTCTTCGACCAGGAAATACTCTCCACCATGCAGGAAGTGGACAAGCTCTCTAGGATGGTGGGAACTGTAGTTTTTTACACTCCGGGCCAAATCCTAACTTGAGATTCATGCATATAACTTTGTGTAATACAACTGATATTTAATTATGATTCAGCCCTACATGAATATAGTCAGGTCATCTTACATTATTCTCGTAGTAACTAAATAGCATAGAATATCTGCTTGCTCTAACACAAGCATTGGTCTGTTGAGGAGTGTTTACCTTACTGTGTTTGAGTTAACATGTCCTGTGGCGCCCTCTAGGTGTGGGAGGTGAAGGTGCGTGCGGACGAGGCCAAGCTGAGCGCTCAAGAGGTGCTGCTGAAGTCCAACCAGAGCCGAGATAGAGTAGAACAGAGCAACGAGCAGCTCCGCAGCCTCATCAAGGAGATACGAGACCTACTCACTAGTGAGGAAACACACATTTTTCAAAGAGCAGGGCTCAAGACTTAACTAAATTATTACTGGTTCATAGACAATCAGGGTTCTAGCTCTTCTTTCCCCATGTGAATGATTGGTTATGTTTGTGATTAGAACTGATTGTGATTGATCACCTGTGTATGGCTCTTTGAGTCTAATTAGCCATGTTTCCACGATGACAGACGACCGTGCCAAAGTGGAGGTTATTGAAGCGGTGTCAAATGAGGTGTTGGCCCTGAAGATGCCCACATCGCCGGAGCAGCTGGAGGCCCTGACTATGGAGATCAGAGACAGGGTGGGAACTCTCACCAGCGTGGAGGACATCCTCAGTCAGAGTGCCAACGACATACACACTGCAGAGAGGCTGCTGGAGCAGGCCCGCATCGCCAGGTAAGATGCACGCATGCATGAGTGCATGCACACACACACACAAACACATGCACACAAACACACACACATAGCATGCATGAATGCAGGCAGACACAAGCACACACAGACCCACACACAGGCTAACACACTCTCTCGCTCTCACACACACACACACACACACACACACACACACACACACACACACAAAATAGGGCGGCAGGTAGCCTAGTGGTTAGAGCGTTGGGCCAGTAACCGAAAGGTTGCTGGATAGAATCCCCAAGCTGACAAAGTAAAAATCTGTCATTCTGTCCCTGAGCAAGGCAGTTAACCCGCTGTTACCCGGGCGCTGAAGACGTGGATGTCGATTAAGGCAGCCCCCCGCACCTCTCTGATTCAGAGGGGTTGGGTTAAATGCGGAAGACACATTTCAGTTGAAGGCATTCAGTTGAAGGCATTCAGTTTTACCCTTTCTCTAATAAATGCACACAGAACCACATTGATAAGAAGCATACTCGCACAAATGCACACACTCCCATACAATCTCCTCTCTGTCTCTCAGTCAGGAGGCGTCTGAGATGAAGGAGACAACAGCCCTGATGAAGGAAGCTCTGGAAACAACTGAGCGTGCTCAGAATGCTGCTATCGATGCCGTCAAACAGGCCCACAACAACACCAGGGGAACACTTGACCTCATCACATCTGTAAGTCACCCCTGACCAGGGCTTCAATTGTGTCTAAGCACACAGGGGCATTTCACTTGATTGTGGTATAAGCTTTATTATATTAGGCCCATGTTTTTAGGGTTTTCAGCCTATGTATTGTAGAGAGAGATATGTGGGAGTTTTGTAGAAATACACATTCCATAAAAGGTCTCTAAAAGTGTGTATTGTATGTGCTTGCATCTGTGTGTGCATGCTTACATGAATATGTGTGTGTGGGCTGGTTCTTCTATCCTTGTTGGGACCTAAAACAAGGAAAATCCCCATGTCCCCATGAGAACAAATGCTATTTTAAGCTTATGAGTTAGGGTTATGGGTTAAGGTTAGGGGTAAGATTAGGGTTAGGCTGATGGTTAGGGAAAATAGGTTTAGGGAAAATAGGATTTTGAATGGAAATTCATTTTAGGTCCTGTTAAGGCTCTACAGCAGGTCTCCAGGAAACAGTCGCAGGAAGCCAGTTGTCAAACTCCTTATTTTATTAAGGGACAAAATATATGATACGTAGACAATCACCTGCTCACACATCGAGCCAAAAACATGAAACAATCACGGACAACACTGATGGGGAACAGAGGAATAAATAACACATGTAATTAGGGTAAGGATGACCAGGTGTGATTAATGACAAGACAAAACAGAAAGTGAGAAATAGATCGGTGGTGGCTAGAACTCCGGTGACGTCGACCACCGGTAGACGCTCGAACCAGGGGAGGGACCAACTTCAGCTGAAGTCGTGACAGGTCCCCACGAGGATAGAAGAACAATACATGTGTGTGTGTGTGTGTTTGCGTCTGTGCTTGAATACATTTGAATATGTGTTTGTGTGTTTAAGGTGGAGTCGGAGACGGCGGAGTCGGAGCTGCGTCTGAGTAATGCCACACTGCGTCTGCTGCAGCTAGAGAGAGACGTGACTCTGCTGAGAGAGAGCAGCCTGGGCACCACCAACCGCACACAGCACACTGAGAGACTGTCTGAGACCGCCAAGCAGGACGCAGAGCAGGCCCTGCAGGTACACAGACACACACATAGACGCACGCACATGCACACACACAGCCCAGCATTTTACCTGCCAATTATATTGGTACCCATTCTCAATGTGTTTTCTGCTTTGTGTGTGTGTTTTATTGTGTGTAGGAGTTTGACTCGGAGGTGAAGGGTAAATACAGTGTTGTGGAGGGCTTGGTGGTGACGAAGGCAGAGGGCGTGTCTGACGCCAGGAAGAGGGCGGAGCTACTGCAGCAGGAGGCCAAAGAGCTGCTCACCCAGACCAGCGTAAAACTACAGAGACTCAGAGGTAACACACACACACGCACGCACACACACACACACAAACCAACGAGCTAACACACACGACACAAGCATGCACACGCAAGCGTAAATTCACGCATGCATGCATATGCACACGCACACAGGCACACGCGTGCACACACACACACACACACACACTCTCTAATAACATCACTGTGTGTTTCCAGAGTTGGAGAGGTCGTATGCGGCCAACCAGCGTACTCTGGAGGCCAAAACAGTTCAGCTGGCCGGGCTGGAGAAAACGGCACGCCAGCTGCTCAATGACATCAGCCAGAAAGTAATGGTCTATAGCACCTGTTCTTAGGGTAACCATGCCAACAGCATCCCTGGCAATGCCTACCCTGATGACATACCAGAGATTATGACAATGCCTTCTTTAGTGCCAAAGAGGTAATATGACAACCACTCAGGAGACTCCAAAGACCAAAAGCAGTATTTTACCACTAAGAACCAAGTATTCCATAAAAAGACTGTTTCTGTATGAAACGGTCTCTAAGCCACATAAGCTATTATCACAAGTAATACATGTTTTAACCATAAAACTGCACATAGATTTCATGATTTTAGATTCTATGGAAATATTTTTTATAATCGTGTCTGTAAAGATATTAAAATGTGTCTGGACCAAAGCATACGAGAGCCTATTAAATTGTATGATACAATTTGTACCCATCAGCCTATTGCTGTAATTTAACTTTTTAATATAAAGTAATAGCTGCATCTTACATTTTTGCAAAAAATGCCACTCAACATTGCCTAGTTCACCTCTACCTAAAATGAGATACTTGTGAAATGTACTGTATTTGGTGTTTGCTTTCCCCTAGTGGCAATCTGAAAAAACTGTACCCTCTTTTTGCTGCATTTTCATCACCTCTAGGGAGTAGCAGCACATACACAATTTCAGCTTAGCTTTCCGTTATGGAGTCCAGTTCAATTACAGGCAAATGTTCTTCTATCACTTTTAACTGTAATAAAATGCTGTTCACTCCGCCAACTGAAACAACCTTACTCATTCACTGTCATTGTAGGCTTAACTAGACAATCCATTTCTTACATTTGAAAATCTACTCTAAAGCAGCCTACCTTCTAATCAATTTGTGCTGTTAGTGTTCTGCTTTTCTTTCTCCTGCCTTTTCTCTTACACCCTCAGTGTCTCTGCCCACCTCTCTCTCGCTCTCTCAGTATTGATGCAAGGTGATTTGTAGATCAGTGATTCTGAACAGTTCTTTCCCCAGGCTGATCCTGTTGAACATAATGAACATCTCTCCCATCCTCCCATGAATCCCTCTTTCCTCTCCAGAGGGTTTCCTCCTCTGTGACTGTCACACTGTATCTCCACCCAGTGACTCAGACTTGCTCTGAGCAAATGAGATACAAATGGCACCAGCAGTGCTCTGCCTGGACCTCTTCATCAAATGAGATTTGGCAGGAAGCAATCAATATGGCAGCCTTCCCTCCTTCTGAAATTAGCGCTTTCCATTTAGTGCTGCAAATCAGTCAGGCGTTACTGTTTTCCCCCACATATTGACCCTGCCCCAGCATATCTGTGAGATAAATTGCTTTAGAAAGTGGTCCAGACGGTCCCTTCCCCTGTGTACAGTATTTATGGTACAGTGCTTTGACTGTGTGATGTGAATGCTTGTACAATTATATCATTTGAATACATCACAAAAGTCATACTGCAGTGCAATGCCTCGTTCTAGACACATATTTTTTCATCAGCTTGCATGGATGACACTCCGAAAACCTTATACCATGCCTAACCTCATCATCCATTTGCAGAACAGCTAAATAGAGCTATCCTGTAGAAAAACACAGCTGTGCCTTGCAGGCTGATCAGCCCATCCATCGTACGACAGTAAACAGCCATTGACCTTAACCGGCCCTAACATCGCCTTCCTGTCTGGACCATTTGAGTAGCAGCCACTGGGCCCTGAGATGGCTACAGCTGCCGGGCGGATAGGAGAATGGTGTGGTTCCCAAGGAGCTGGCCACGGGGCACTTCTCAATATCAGTGTCTGCAAGTGTGGTAGAGTGTGGTTTTCCTGAATTGATATGAGATATTAATTAAATATGACTCCTTCCTCCTCTCTCTCCTTGGCCCATTCCAACTTGGGTCTGAGATGTGCTTACCTTACTTTGTGCCGAGTCATTGTACTGCTGATGACGCTGCTCTGATCTCTCTGATACACTTACAGCAGGAAGTTGGTGAGGAACCATTTTAGAGCAGCCGCCAGACCATAGAAGGGCTGCAGAGAGGAGAGAGCTAGGGAGAGAGAGAGGTAGGGAGAGAGAGAGGTAGGGAGTGCAAGTTAGAGGGAAAAAGGGAGAGAGACTCATTTTAATTATCATTTTTGAAAAAAACATTTGTCACAAAGTTCTTCACAGTAACCCAGTCTGCTCCAAGACAAGGAAGGTTGTTGAAAAGGAAAGTTGGAGAGGGCTTGGATGTGAGTCAGTTTTCTTCATGATTAATTGCTATGGAATGGATGACACTTTCTTATGAGGATCCGCTGTAATTTCTCATGACATAGGTAGGTGTCTGCTGAATTAAACGAGGAATGGCATTGTTGATTAAAATCATTGGACACTGTGCAACACACCTTATTTTCTGAGCCAGCCATCATACACAATTTGACTCAATACTGGAATGTACAAGGTGCTAAAACATTCAACTATCAACTACTAGATATAGAGAGACTCCTAAATGATCATATCCAAATAAAAGAGCAAAACGCATGGTGAATCATTTAAACTAATATGCTCATTAAAGAGTCTCCTCTGGCAGTGGTCTACTATTGATTGATGTGGTAAATTTCAGTGGACACAACAAAAAACACCCCTTGGATCAAGCCGTTAAAAAAACAATACTGCATGACTTTGATAAAGGGAGTAAGTCACACTGTGCATCTTGCATCATACTAATACTGTGAACTTGAAACGTTCCAAACCACTGACATGCTATGAAGCTCTTTGAATGTTTAATAGTTACATTCTAATGCCTCTGTTATCAACCCAACAATCGATTGATATTTGTATTATGCCTGAAATTAATTAGTCTGCTTATAGGGACAATGATATCTTTACTAAGGGAATCAATGGGAGTCAGCATCTGTGAATGTACTGTGTTTTTCCCTGGAAGGTTGAGCAAGGAACTGCTCACTAAATTCGAATTAGCGTATAAACAATCAAGGCCTTTAATTAATTCAGTCAGCTTTGTTTTAATTAATTAAAAGTTTCCAATCCAGTCACCCTGGAAAGTTTTCAAAATGAGGTAACATCTTTTCATATAGCCTACCAGAAGAAGTGTTTCCCAATACAAATAAAACATGTAAATGTTTATAATAAGAATCAGGAATTTGCGTCATTATTAGTTATTACACAGCACTAAGCAAGGGCATTAAGTTTGAGAGTTAGAGCTTTGACTCGTTCAATCCCGGAACGGTCATTGAAAGTAGTGGTGAAGTGTACCCTTGTGTGACAGGTTTTCTGGCCTTACACGCTTAGAAAAAAAGGTACTATCTAGAATCCAAAAGGGTTCTTCAGCTGTCCCCATAGGAGAACCCTTTGAAAAAAAACGTTTGGTTCCAGGTATAACCATTTTGGTTCCAGGTAGAACCCTTTTGGGTTCCATGTATAACCCTTTCCACAGAGGGTTCTACATGGAACCCTAAAGAGTTCTACCTGGAACCAAAAAAAGGTTATCCTATGGGGACAGCTGCAGATCCCTTTTGGAACCCTTTTTGTCTAAGAGTGTATGGGATAGGGAGCATTGAGACAGTAAACAAGTATGTTATAATTGTGGAGGACATCATTTTGCAAAGGTAATTGAATAAATATTTGCCATGAATGGATTGTGCTCTGACTCTGGATAGGATAAAACACATTGGTGCCCCAAGAATATACATAACAGAAATGATTACTTCGGTCTGGAATCCAAATAATGATTAAGCATACACAAGATACATGATTCCAAATTCAAATAAGTCGTTTTTTTCTGTGGTGTGTGTGTTTTTTCAAGGAAATAGGGCTTCCCTGGAAATCAGCCCATAAAACACCTCACTGGAGTCTCTCTTATCTCTCAGCACTGGATCTGTCTGAACAAAAAATTAAATGCTGCCACATCCTTGAAATATTAAATATTTGTATTCCACAAGTCAAACAAACTTTGAGGGATGCTATTAAATACCACAAATTAATCGACCAATGAGGTAAGCAGGGGACCTCAGGAATGGATGCATTTTGCAGCTCCCAGCATGCATTGTGGGATACAAAGGAGACTGGTGGATGCTGAAACGCGAGCTGGTGAGGATTGTGACACGAGCGCAAGGGGAGCATCATCGAAACACTTTGTGATACCAGATACCCAGGTAAAACATTACAGAAATATTAATGAAATCTTTAACTGAAATATTGATGTTGCCCGCAGATCAATGTGGTGTCTCTGTGCATGTATTTTTATTCTCGGTCCACCGCTCGAAAGCTGAAATGGATCATTCCCCATACAAACGAAACGCTTACTTCGAGCACGTTAGCGTATTTCAGCCGCTGGTTATATTCATTTGCGCAGGCTAATTAGCGCGTCGCAGTCAGGGCTGTTTGCTTGCTACAGTACACCGGGTAGTCGGTAACGATCTGTTCATGAAGATCTTGTGATTTATTGATTGGTTTGGGGTGAAAAGGGAATTCCCGCATGCAGAAAGGACATACACGCACCTGCCTTCCTAATTGGGCTTATCAGTCAGATTTTCTTTGTATTTAGTGAATCCCAACCCTATGCATCAACATATTTGTCACGTTTTATACAGCAATTATGTATACCAAAATGATATGATCTATAAAATATACAAAAAATAATGCTATTTTATGCAGAGCGATTGAACGCACTTGTTGAAAATGTCAAGGTTCCTGTTTTCGTTTTCGTTCAAGTTGATAGGAAACTAGACTGTTTATCATCATGCAGTATGTCTATTAATACATTACATCTATATACTCCTATCCATGTCTAGAGATGCTATCATTGCTGATTTAACTCAACGTTGTGCATGTGCTGTCACTGTGACTGAGTAGATAGCTAGTGAGCTGTAGCCTGGATCCTCTCTGCCAGTGTTTATTTCCCCTTGATTCTTTAGTCAGTCTGAGAATGCAAAATGTTCAATTGAAGTAATTGGCCATGTACCACAGACAAGTCGGTACTAGTGAGTTTTTCTTTTAGGCTCTGATCTGGAAATCTTGATGATCTCAACAGGAAGCCATCATCTGGTGCAATAACACCATTAAATAGCTGTTTGAGATAGCTGGGAGTGTTCTGAGTGTTCAGTCTAGTGAAAAGCTGTTTGTTTCATTTGCTGCAGTGCTGATGGAAGTCCTTGTTGGAAGTCTTGTTGCAAATGGAAGTCCTTGTTGCAAATGATAACCCAATAAGCCAAACCTTTTGTGTACTTGCCCGCTGACGCGCCATCTGCAGTGAGAGGCAATCGGAGGTTGACACCTGTTATGTCCTTGTGTGGCTGAGAGGAGGAGATGATGATGCCATGCCTCTGATTGACCCTCTTGATCCACTGCTACCAGGCCAAGGCTGCATGCAGGGAAAGGCACAGTCCAGCCCAGCCCAAAACATGCTGTGTAAACACCTCATGGATAAGACCGAAGACATTGAGCAAGGAATATTAAGCTGTTAATGACATCCATTTCCATGCCTCAGCTGTATTTTTTATACACACACACACACAAATAAATCGCAGTCCATGAAAAACCAATGGAAAGTCCTTTAATCAGGAGAGAACTGTTGTGGATTTAGGTATATTTAAGTATCCTCTTCTGACTCTGCAGGACTGGTTGCTTATGATGAAGTGGTGAGGGATTGGCTAAGTGCTTTGTGCCCATGGTTGTGTAGCCCTGGCACTGTAGTGGCAGGCTGATAGGCTGTCTAAGGTCACCACCTTCTGTGGTCTCTCTGTGGCTGGGAGGTGATGATACAAGGAGGGGATTCGATTAATGCCCCGGGCCTGCCCAGGGTGAATCGGGTTAGTTGATTGCATTCGTTTTGAAAGCGGGCTGCCTCCCAGGGATGAGCCAGGTGGCCCATTTTGGCTGATGGCGAAGTGATGTAGGTTAAGCACGTGGAGTAATGAGAAATGTTGTTCCATCTCAAAAAGCACCAGAGGATTTTGACATTGCTTCTGTAGTTCGAAACAGGCCTTCCTGAAACATTATTTTGTTAAAGGATTATTTGAACTCGATTGATTGTACCAAAATTGGCTATTTACATTTATAGGATTCATATAATATTCAATAAATATAGTACACAACATTCGATTTGGACCAAACCTTTTTTTTTTAGATTTAAGATGTGAGAATACAAATAAAAAGCCACCCACAGACCTCCCAAATCCCACACCAAAGGCCAGTTCTCTGTGTTTGACAAGTAATATGATGCTGCAGCTTGGAGTATTGTTTATTCATACTATGTAATGTAATCTCACTGAATTTGGGGATGGGGTTTTCCCCTGTTCAGAGAAAATAGCCATTAAAGCCGCTTGCATTTTCCCCTATAAATTAGTGTGAAGGTACTAGGTTTTGCCAACTAGATGCTGCTATTCCTGCTGTTACTGCCACACCCTTTTATCAATTTTGCTAGTTCTCTTGAGTTAATTAAATGGATCAAACGTCCAACAAATGGCAGCTGTCTAAGAGGGCTGTCCCTATGGTGCAGTTCTCATGTGAAGACTTTTCCTACAAGCCCAGAAATGTGATGGAAAAATGGTCAAGTGACTCAAATGTTTTGACAATCCTAATAAATTAATACAATTTATAAACCATTACATAGCAGTCAAATGTTTTTCAATTTTTTTTGAAAATATCTGTTAGTGACATTTATTATTAAACCAATACCATTACCATTGCAAAACACTATACATAGGGCTCCATAAAATCTGAGTAGCAGCGAATGCAGACGGACTCATGGAATCCAGACATTAAAACGGAATTCAACAATATAAAACATGTATTTAACTTATTAGAAAATGTATTCATTTGACCAAGTTAATCATAAGACATGAACAACACGCATCAGTGAATTGTGTTTTCCTGCAACTTTCAGAAATGGCACAGGAATGCACTTGTGTGTTTGCAGTGCACGTGTAGGTCTGCCCTTAGTGTAGCTGTTAGCAATGATGCTAATGATAACGTTCTTCTGGTAGAGATGGAAAGGCTTTCCCAAAATCCTTTTCAAGTACATTTTCACTACAAAGTAGCCTATGCCTACCTGGCATGATGTCATGATTGTTTTGCATAAATCATGTAGTGATTTTGTTTTGCAAACTCTGCAATCAGATGAGCTCTACAAAAACATTGCTAACCAAACAACTGTCTATTGCTGGTGCGTACTTGCATTAAAGGGTAACTACACTCAAATAGAAATTTCTTACATTTTTCCCAGACTTGAAAATGGATGGTGGTTTTAAGGATTGTTGTGAACTTAACATCCCATTTTGTTGTTTTTCTATAATGAAAGTATGATTTTTTTTTTAGAGCGAAAACCTGAAAATATCTGAATAACAGATACCGATTTAAGCCTAAGCGAAGGACATTTTGTGTGTGTTTGAATTGCTTTCATGGAGGACTGGCTTGAATTGTAAGGATGACCACACCATTCATGTCCAAGCTATTGGTTTTCTACCCAAAGTTGCAAAGGGTCAATTTAATAAACACAA